>OX459003.1:6775679-7975679 GCA_949774965.1 Diarsia brunnea | reverse complement strand
TGATTTCATTTTCTATACATCGATGTTATCGATCACCGTTGGTCGGGTAGATTATGGTAACACTGTTGCTAATTATGCATATATTCGGCAGATCGTAAGCACAGGCAGGTATCACACTTAAAGTTTTCTCATAAATGTTCCTTGTGGAAATAAATAAGAAATATATACTAGTAGCAACACATGCCACATATATTACAGATGGTGGCAGCAATTCTCAACACATTACGAGTCTCACGGTTGCAGCAAATGTACCCGGTTCAGCATATGTCGGCAACGGGTGCCCGGCTAAATTTATCTAGGATATGTACGTTTATTTAGTTTGTCCGAAATCTCAGTATCTTACATATTTTATTACCTTCTTGTTGAATCCTAGAGAGCTGTTATAAGAGAATAATAACTTAATATGATCTTCAAAGACCAATCAGGTCTTCAAGTTAAAATCAGATAAGGAGAACGGGTTTTGAAAATGTGAAAGAAGAGATGGATGGATTGTGTGAGGAATGATATGGAAGAGAAAGGAGTAAATTATGCCGTGACGTCAGACAGGAGATAATGGAAAACATGTTGTATCGACCCCAAATAAAATCTGACAAGGGCAGGAAGATGATGAAGAAGGACTGGTTTTCTTCATGACATAATCCTGAAACAGTCAAAAAAATTAGTTATCTAACATCGATGAACATTGAAATACTCACACCTGTTTATTTGTTTACAAGATTTCGATTCACCGCGAGAATTTCTCAAAATGGCTACCATCTCATTAGGCGACAAGGCTGGTATGAATGGTGGATCAAAGGGATGCTCACGTGAAGTCGCCACTTTTGGCTCGAGTGGTCGTTACCCACCCGAGCGCACTCTTATGCTTTGACTCCCTTTTTAACATTCTTGATCCTGAGAAACGCAAAATTGATTACGTAGAGTTGAGATCTATTAAAACTCATTTAGATGTTCAAACAAAGTAATGAGTTACGCGTTTTGAAAAGTCAATGAGTTGAAGAATAGTACATACTTGATTATTGCTTAAAACGGGACTGCCTCGTTGCTGCTGAGGTTGAGGACTTGGATTCGATTCAACCGGGCCAAGTATTTTTGTGTTTTTCCATAAGAAATTTCATAGAAGCCACAATAAGATGGTAATAGTCTCGCTCCCTATAACATACGACTCAAACAAAACTGGTGAAATGCATGTGTACCTACTAAGTGCCGTATTAAGCTCAAAAGCGGTATCTTTAAAACAAGTAAAGTTGATTTAAACGGCATCACAACCTATCTTGAATATATACGCATCTAATGAACTAAACAAATAGCAGTATCTATTTTAAAATATAAAAAAATCTAATAAGCAAAAAAAAACAAAACAATCAGTAATGTGTACAGAACTACAATTTTCTAGCTGGATACTGACTTTTCTCGAGATACTGCTTTGTTTTTAGCACAGCAGTATGTAAACCTCTGCCTGACCCTACGGGGATTGCAGGCGCAATGTGATGTTATATGTTATAACAATGGTCTAAGCTTTCAAGAGGTTTGATAGCACCTGTAAAGCCTTGAGATTATTTGCTAATTTAATCCACTTGCAGTATTCCCGTGTAAGTTGGGCATCATATCGAAGCTGATGTGCAAACTTAGCCATCACCTAACAAGTTCGGAGGCATGTTTGTGTCTTGTTGCGTCGCTCTGTGTGTTGTTTCATTCACTCTCATTACCGACGGGTAATAATGAGTTCTTCTTTGATTTCTACCTACGAGCTAAGTTTGTGTCTGGATAGGTAGATCGTCGTATTATCTCTAGTTTATTGTACACTTTTTTATGGTCTAGCTAGCTGTGCCCCGTGACCTTCATCCGCCTGAAATTACTATAAAATAAAAATACTACTTCGGATATCTGGATTTTGTTAACAATTTTAAAGGTTAAATTATTTTGCATGGAAAAATAATAAATCTTATTCCTAAAATCAAAGTAGCCTAAGTTATTTATAACATCAGTTAACTGGCAGTAAAAGTTGAAAGCTGGAACAATCAGCAAAACAGACGAAAAAAAAAGGTTTATTTTGTTATAAGTAAGTAAGTACCGTAAATACTTTCATATGAAATCAGTAAATAGTATATTATGCAACTAGTGAATAAAGGACGGATTTAAAGCGAGGGCCGTAGATGAGTCACGAGCAAGTGAAGGATTCTAATGATTGAATCACGAACGCAGCGAGTGATTCAACTGTTAGAATCCTGAACGACGCGAGTGATTCATGGCCCTCAATATAAATTCGTACTTTATTCAGGAGTTGCATACTATACTTTATACCATGACTACGAGAAAAGACATAATTTAAGCGAAAATAGAAATTTTATCAAGAAATAAGAATTGTTACATTAATTGAAATGGACATTAAAATTAGAGCAATGACTGAAATTAAGCGTAATTTTCTTATAATTATCATTAGGGTGGTCAACTTGTGAAACAATATTTATTAATCTAATGCCAAACTCCTTGTCGCAAATATCGACCAATCAAATCTCGAGAATTTATTTGCACCAAAGAGTTTTGAATTTCGAATCTTAGCGCAAGGAGTTTGTGTAAGCATTGAAATAGAGACCGGATATATTTTTGTGTTCCAAATTCAAACACCAAAATAGTGAATAAAAACAAAACAGTGAATAAAAGGCCTTTTTATTCACTGTTTTGCGTGAATAAAATAAGCTTTTTAGAGTAGGTATGGTATAAAAGCTCTTATTTTGATATTACAAACATACACTACAATTTTGTTTATTTATATAGATGCCAACCTTACCGAATTTACCAGGTCGCCTTTTAAATGTTGATTTCTTAAAATATTGATTTTTGATGTCATCAGGTAACTAATAATCTGTTCACAGAGAGCGTTGAACCTATGGTTGAACCAAAGCTTTTCGATGAAACCACAGCTAGTTTATTAAAGGTTCCCACAAATACTACATTTAATTTAATTTAAAATCCTACGTCAAATTGAGAAACTCCTTATTGCGCACGTGATAAGGAAAAGGTTAGTCAGTTGTAAAGATAAGAAAATTTAATTTTGAAAAAGTGCCTCTAAGCATTTTTTACAAAAATCATGTCGTGAAAATGAAAATGGTTATTATCTGGCCTTCTAATCTTGTTTTTCGATATGGGATTATTAACCTTCAAGCTTTTGCGGTTATAGACGAGGAGCCTGAATTTTGCGTACAGAGAGTACTGTTAAGACGTCTTGGAATTGCAATTATAGTCGGAGAGTGAATATCGACAATGAGCTGAGCCGGAATAAATGCCACAGACAGGCTGTTTTCTTGGGATGGTCGTTGGTAACTTTTAGGATGTCTGATCGTGCAGCCGAGGGACTCATAAAATGAGATTGGCTCAATCGACGACGGTTTATTGACTTATTAAATCGATCTTTGGCTCGAATTCTTGCTTGAGAATCGTGTGCAGGGATTTCAATTTTGTGTATAAGTATCCATCCAAGCTACAAGGTTTTACGTGTTTCTGAATTTATTTGTGTTCTTATTTGAAACATTGTAGGTATTTCTGCTTTGCATATCCAATGAATACTATTTCATAAAACGAAGTTTCGATACTACCAAAATATTGGTCGGAGGTGTACTTATTTCAGTATGCACACACATCCTGTCCATAATAAAATTAGTGGTGTTGCGGTACGGCATCGGCCTTAGTCTCCTAAAAGCAACATCAACTTTTTAGCGGCGAAGCTTAAAATTGCTTCCAGAATTTTAACCGGGCTCTCGGCCGTGATCCGGCAATTTTTCTGTTATATCCGGACGGTAGCCGTCCAGCCGGTCCAGCGGCCCGTGGTATGCTAGCACATTATTAATTACGATCTGCCGAAACGTTTAATATTTACCGGAGTGCAGGATCGCCCTCAACCGCCCAGCTTTAAGCCCCACTTAATTCCCCATATTTCGGCATTTCCAACGTTTATACGTTACGGAAACATATTTTTATTTTTTGTATGATTACAGTCCGTTTAGCGCTAGTGGCATACATTAACATAGATTTAAGCTGAGATGGATGATGTATTCTGAATTTTGGGTTAATTAGTCATTTGCATTAGTTGGCATCATGCATGAGTTAAGAATTGAATTTACTTTCTTTGACTTGTACTCAAGTTTTGAGCATTGGTCTTGTATCCATTTAGAAGTAAGACGTATTTAAATTTCCGGTACAGAGAGCCAAGCTTACGGATTTTCGCTTTACAAAAACATAGATTTTCCTTTTCCCAATTTCGCTTATAGGATTATCCAAACACGGTGATTCCCTACAGCGTTAATCTTTATAGTTCCGAGTGCTGCATGAGAAAGAAATATACTAATATGTGCGCAAAAGAATAGTTTACATAGCATCGATCTAACTGGAACGCTCTCGAATGCAATATCCGCTTTTAAACGAGTTTTTGGTTCAAAAAACTATTCGGTCTAGTTCAGGTAAACGTTAGAAACGAAATACGATACGATTCGTTTAACTACTATTATTCGGAAAACTGAAATATGTAAACGTGTCGGTTTATTCAAGTTTTGTTTTGGCTAACTTTATGTACACCTATTTCACAAAGTGGAAACTATTTTAAATAGTTCTAAGTTATTGTTTTCATTAATATTTATGCTAATAATTTATTGTTTCAGTTTATTATGAGAAAAACTAAGTAAGTTTGCCTCCCTCACACAGCGAAGGTCGTAACGTTATTTTTGAGCGATTAGAATGTGTCAGACGACTGTGACATTTTATGTTTACTGCTTATCCCATAAGGGAATGTGCGTGAAGTTATAAATGAACCAGAAGGCGTCCACGTTTTCAGTTTATTTGACCCTCGTCACTGCGGCAGTCAACATTTTAATGTTTGAATCTAAACGAACTCATGTTTTACTTATCGCACCTTCCGGGGCTTAATATTTGAAGAACGGCTTTTTTCTGCCACACTTTTGACTGTCTGAAGTTTAATTTGGTTCAAGAGATTACAGGAAGGCTGGTTTAATTGAAACAGTTCCTAATGGGCTAAATGCGATAGTAGGTACTTACAGTAACAATTTATGTTAATTGTCTGGTAATCCGCTTATAGCGAGTGGTTAATGGTAATATTGGTATTTATCTGTTGGGATTTAAGGAGATATTATTTTAATTTGACTACCTCATTGATCTAGTAGTCGCAAGCGCGACTGCTGGGCATGTGGTCCTTGGTTCGATTCCCGGGTCGGGCAATGTTATAGGGTTTTTCCATCAGGAATTTCTCAGTAGCAGCCACGGAGTCTTGATTTGAGCACAGTTAATGGCAATAGGCTTGCCCCCTATTACATGGGATTTAAAAATAATTTTCGAGATACGTGTTTTCTATTAGGTACACTTCTGCCTAACCCGTCGGGGATGCGTGGCGTACAGGCGTGATGTAGATAACAACACATAACATATATGTGTTGTTATTTTGATCTACAAATATTGTATACACTGTACTTGTTACTCATTAAAGATACCTGCAAAAGCAGATACTGATATGCTTTGCGATCTCAATATCAAAACTTATTACGCACAGGTCGATTTATGACTGCTTTATTAAAAAAAAGTGTTTTCGGTATAACACCGGTTATTTTTAACCATATTCCTAATTCTATAAAAGAGGAAGCAGTAACAAATTTCAAAGAGAAGCTAACTGATTTACTATTGAATAAATGTTATTACTCCATATCGGATTTTCTAGCCGATAAGTTGTAGCTGTTTCATGGCTGATGATGAACAGCATCAATATTTGCATGCCAGAATGGTACATTCGTACAAGGATTCTTTAATATGATGTAACCACCTTATTATAAATACCTATATTCTAAGCAAATAAACGAATATTCTATTCTATTCTATTCCTGAAATCAAGACTTTTATTACAAGTATTTTTACTCATTTATCCATCTTTGAAAATAAACATTAAACTTCAACAACTAGTTTCAATCTTTTCACAAATACGAAAGATAAAAATTGTAACACTCTGTTTTTCTTTTCTCCATTTCAGAGATATTCAACTGTGTTTAAAAAGTATATTTTTGCATTTTTATTCGCTCTGTAAATTTAAATTACTTGTGAAAGCTACTTTTTATTCAATCAAAGTGGCTCTTTTGAGGACTATGCAGTTTTTGTCGTCTAGCGTAACATTGAGAAAAATGCGACGAACAGTAGTGCCCTGAAACATGATGTTTAAGAATAATATAGAAACTTTTAATATTATATTAATTGATATAGAATATCATATTATTAATACTTCAACTGCATGAAGGTCTAATAGTAATCATTTGATTTCAGTACTCATGAATGTTACTCACCGTACTAATTTCAGTATACAGGGTGTAAACGAACCCTTCACGCATCCGTCAACCAAGCATTCTGTACATCCAACTAAGTACCCCTACGCAAAAAAAATTGCTGGGAAATGACTTTTTATTTTGGGGTCAAAAATCACATTTTACGGTAAAACTCAAAGTAGCACTCTTAAAACATTGTGCTTTGAATAGTAAACGGGTCATGGAGGTAATTTAAGTAAAGTTAAAACCTGAAATATTAGTATTTACAAAAACAGCTGTGAAAAATTTGGAACTTTGACCCCCAATATCTCCGTAACTAGGAGGTTCCCAGGTATGGTCTAGAATAAAAAAATGATCGCAGTGGTGGGGAGAACAAATGCCCTTCGTTTGCGTTAAGGGTACTTTTACACCCTATATACAAGGAAAGAGTCTTATTATAGTCACGACAGACAAATAAAAGCCTTAGTTGACAATTTGTCGACGGCAACAAATTCACGGAAACACCTGTCTTTTCAAAAATGTTAAATGAAAAAGTTAAGGGTGAAATGAAAAAAAAATTGTAATAACTTTATAATAATATCGAAGACATGTGACATCTACCAACCCGCACTGGGCCCGCGTGGTGGATTATAGCCCATCCCTCACCTAGAAAGGAGGCCTGAGTCCCTGCAGTGGGAACATTATAAGCTGATGATGAAGTACACAGTTATTACAGGTAGACAGTGGCAGTCATCGCAAATTCTCGCCATCCTATGGGAACACTGTCATCTTCATCATCAGCTTATAATGTTCCCACTGCAGGGACTCAGGCCTCCTCTCTAGGTGAGGGATGGGCTATAATCCACCACGCGGGCCCAGGACAGTGTTCTCATAGGATGGCGTATATTTGCGAAGACTGCCACTGTCTACCTGTAATAACTGTCAAAGACACAAATGACAGCCGGTGAGAACGGCTGAACTTACTTTCCGAGGCACGGAGGAAATTTGGTATGCAAAAGAGTGGTAACCCATCCAAGGACCAACCTTGGCAAGCGCTATTTAACCTAATGATCGACCCGGGGGACCGTTATTATTTAGCCACGAGCTCCACACGTTTCTCGCATTCTTTGATTTATTTGATCAGTTCGAAGTTTTAACAGGTGTCGATCTTTTCGCTGCTGAATAATTGAGACGTGTCCGAAGAGATACACGATCCTCCGACCTTCTAATACGACGCTAAACCACTGTTAATATATTTATTACTTCGAAACTTCTATCTAAATCTGATAGTTGTAATTGACAGTTGAATGTGGTGCTAGTCTATTTCAGTAAATAGATAACCACGACTGCGACTTGGTATTTACTTTGATGCGTGTTCCAAATATACAGTGCGTTGATATTATTTCTGTATTTTTGCTACTTTCACACACCCATAATATCACGCCTGTTATCCCCGATGAATGAGGCAGAGGTGTACTTAATTGTACAACCAAGTTTCAAGAGTAATGTTTCCCATGCAATAAGGACGAGCCTTTTTTTTTTTTGAGGGTGGGAAATCATCAAATTACTCCTCCCGCTCTGGGCAAAGCGGTAGGGAGTGTCAGACTACTACTGACTAAAAACCACCCATGTTCTCTTGTGCCGAGGCCGCGGTGTCTCTTTCGAACAACCCGCAGCCCCGACGGGGATAGGGGCGAGCCTATCGTCATCATTCGGGCACAAATAAGTCCGTGACTGCTACTAAGAAATTCCTAACCCCCTCTGAATTCCTTCCTTTTCTTGCTACTTTCATTAACGAGTTATATCTGCAGTTCTAATGAGACTTCCTCTTCAAAGTTTATTTTAGATTTTCTCTTTTAAAAACACTGCGATGAACTACACTCCTTTAAAGACCAAGGCACTGTGCTACTTGTATTGAATTTTTAACCGACTGAACTAATTGAAATGAGCAGCGATATTTCAGGATTTGTACGCGAGGCTACATCTGAAAGCCGACTCTATTTTTTATGTGACCCTACTCGAATAAATCTGTAAGAAAACAGCTTATATAGAATATATTTTCCTTCGTGCCCGGGGCTTAAGGTTTTAACAAAACCAAGTTAGAATGATTTGTCCCCACTATCCGGGAGGTAGGGTCGGATGAGCATGGTGTTATTTAATAAAGAAAGGAAATGACGTCATCGGTAAAGTAGATAACGTTAATTGCTAATGAAGTTTTACAAGAAGATACTTAAGTATCGGAAGGGTACTGTTTACAGCCTCATTGGTGTTTCTCTTGACGTGTGATCGTAAATTTTTTACGTCGCGATTGAATGGTCCGCCCTTAACTAAAACAGGGAATAAACTTTCATGATTCCAGTTTATGGTACCATTCGTGTTCATTTTATAAATGATGTGCTTTAGTATTGCCCTTTATCTCTTGTCTTTTATTTAACTCATTTTTTTTGGATTTTTTCACTGTGGTAATGATTTATACAAGGTTTTGTATCTTATTCTAAATTCAGATTGTCATAAAAGACATAAATAATTATCAATTTAAATTACAGTACCTGGTCAATAATATAGTTAATATAGGTACCTACGCTGTGTTTTTAGTTGTTAAAATTTAACCCTATTTCAAAATACCGTGGCGTGATTTAGGAAATAAGAAATTATCAAACAAACGTTTGCGTTTATTTGTGTGGGTGGAAATGCGCGGTTATACTTATGACAAGAATCAGACAGACCGCGTTTTAACGTGGGTGGTTTACCGATTTCCGTTTACAAAAAAAATCTAACCATTTTATTATTGATTCTCGAATCAATAGTAGGTACCTATAGTTATACGTCCTTGAATTTGACGAGGATGCAAAACAGCCTGTACTTATTTACTTAAAATCAGTTTTTGACAGTTGCTCTTTATATTGTAATCATTCCGATCGATTTTCTGTTAAGATTTCCGTAATGTCTGTCATTTGTACAGGAGTGGGCCGTTCAACGTAACATTTTGCCAGATGTTTGGCAGAAAAAGGTAGATATCACGTCTTCGGTTTATTGCACGTTCGTTACGTTGCTCATTCTTCGTGACCCGGTGTTTCGATATATACGTGTCCGAAGGGTACTGGAGAGTAGACAGTCAGTCGGTCAAATCGGACTCCACTTATTGGGGAAACAAAATGAAATACGTATCCAGGCCACAACGAAATGGATAGGACCTGAATTATTAATGCACTACAATGACTACTTACTGTGTTTTTATTAAAAAATAGTACAGTAACAGGTGTACTACTAAAACTACATAACACACTTAAGGGTTAGGCAGAGGTGTACCTAATCCACCCACATTTCGCCAGTTATTTTTTTAATTCCCATGTAATAGGGGGCGAGCCTATTGCCATCAACTGGGCATAAATAAAGATTCCGTGGCTGCTATTGAGAAATTCCTGCTGGAAAAACCCAATAACATTTTTCCCGGCCCTGGAATCGAACCCAGGACTTAATTCTCAGCACTCGACCAACAAAGGAGTCCAACATGATCATCATCATGATTGGAACTGCTGTAGTAAATAAATCGCCTATGTAAGTCACCAGTGAAGCCAGTCTTACACTGCCCATGTGAAGCCTAATACAATCATAATACGATTGACCCGGTACTAAACTATTCGGTAGCTGGCTCGAAATGCGTAAATAAATATCTTTTTTATCTGAATACGAAGAAGTACTACTTACTCTTCAGAATTTCAGGTAGATAAAAGATAGGAGAAAAATAATTAAGACAACGCAGAACTTAATTTAAAATTGCACGGAAGAACAAAACAAAAATAGCACAGCAGTTAAAAACATTTATCATTAAAATAAATCCACGACGTTTCGGCCATGTACTCGTATTTCGAAATAGAAGTATCGTCAAAATGTCGATTAAAATCTGATATATTCAGCCGCCGACTACGACGTAGCGTAACGACTACGTGGGCAAAATTTTGAAAACTGTATGTGGGGCATTGTGTGGAGCTCGGGTGGCTGAATAATAACAACTATTCGATTCGATCTTCAGGTTAAGACACACTTGCCCAGACTGGACCGTGGATGGGTGATCACCCATTACATACCGAGTTTCCTCCATGCTTCATGAAGCACGTTAAACCGTTACAGTCAATAACCCGAAAGTTTGACAGCTAGTCTTACCAAGAAGTATCGTATTATCAAGTGCTAACTAGGCTGTTGAGGTCAAATAGGCAGTCGCTACGTGTAAAATACTGATATTCAGTTGCATCGGTAACTGAACTGGTAGACTGGAAGCCGACCCCAACATAGGAAAGGCTAGACAGATGATGAACGTGTGACGTTATTGAAAATATAATAATAGGGTATTTCACCAAATAAATCTAATTAGTCCGTCTGTTAGATTATCGAAAAATATTGGACACGTGTTTTTTTAACCGACTTCAAAAAAGGAGGAGGTTCTATGTTCGTGTGTATGTATTTTAACCGACTTCTTTTTTTTTTTTTTTATGTATGTTACCTGATTTCTCCTCCATTTGTGAACCGATTCTCAAAATTCTTTTTTTATTTGAAAAACTATACTCCTGAGGTGGTCCCATTTAAATTTGGTGAAGATCTGATCCTGATCTTCGGAGATATACAATAGAACTCTTCAAAAATAGACGGCAAATCTGTCGTGATTGCTGCAATCGCTTGGATGTTTATTGTTTACGCAACATCTTAACTTACCATCACGCCTGTATGCTCTGACGGGGTACGCAGATGTGTACAGGACGCCCAGATTTCGAGAGTTAGGTATGTTAAGTTCCATTTTATTGCGGATAAGCCTATTACCGTGACATGTATTGTTAACAACGTAAAATTAATGAATATCAAATATTTGTAAAGGATATTACAACTAAAAATGGAAAAATAAAAAAAAAAATTTGGCAAAAAATAAAACCGACTTCAAAAACACAAAAAAGTGAAAAACAACTTTAGCTTCTGAAGTCGGTGACAAAAAAACTGAATAAAACAAACAAAAGTCGTCTTGCATCTTTTGTTAACGTGAAAAAAGAAAAAAAAGGGCCAATATTTTTTGAAAACCTATCTGACGGACTAATTAGATTTTTGGTGATGCACGATATTTTTAAAACTTGAGCGACAATAGGTATATCACGAGTTAATGTGGACATAATCATTTGACGATTTCAGCATTTTTTATCGTCCGAATTTCCATACATCTGAAAATAGGTTAGAACTTTATACATATCTAATTATGTACCTAACATGTTATTGTGATTGTTTTTTATTGTTTCTGATTTCCACGAACCACTTGGCATACATAAAGATATAGGTTACCATATATAAAAAAGTAAGTTAAAATATACACATCAAAAACACAACGATGTGTGATGTTGTAAGGTTTTATTAGACAAAAGGAAGCCAGTAAAATTGCCTTTGTACAGCAATCTATACACGTTGAAAAGTAAATCTACAGTTTTTTATTTTCTTTGGTCTCCTGAAAGCCCGTCTTTGCTCGGGCATAAAAGCTTGTTTTAAATATTGCGTCCCGATTTACCCTACTAAAGCCCGCTTACACATATTACCCAACATGAGAATTACTTTAGGGAAATACATATTTTCTGGATCGGGGAATTCTTTATGAAGCGGTGCTACATTAAATATACGCTTTTTATTATCTGTGCATGCAAATAGAAATGATTGTTGGTTTATTTATGGCGTTTGAAAATGTTCCAAATGTATTTGTGTAGGTTTATAAGATTAAGCGTCATAAATCAATTTGAAATAGAAAAGTTTGTTGAGTACTTTATTAATTTAATTGGCCTAACGATGTGACTATTTATTTTATATCATATTTGATATGTGAGATTTTATGTTCAGTTCGTGTAGAACTCGAACTAAACTTAGTTCTAGACTTAACTTTGACTATTAAAGAACTCTTTAACACGGTTATATATTCCGCCAAAAGATGCAAATAAAATAGATTAACAACATTTCAACATGTCCCAAGACTTATTAGGCAATAAAAACACTACAAGTTATCCTGGGTAGGAATTCGTTATCTGTAAAGTTCAATACAAACAAAAATTTAATATAAAAGGCGTCGAATTGACGCCTACAAAGGGCGCGTTCGGAGAGACCGGACCGTTGCTCGTAGAGGCGAAAACAAATTAATTGCTATCGGTTACGTTCCGATGTCGTAATTGCTTTGTTCTCGCGCGAACTGATCGATCAAGTGAAAAAAATTAATTGAAATGCTTGACAAACCCATTGACGCCAGCAAAAAGTACCCTTTAATTGGTTTTAAATAATATTTCATCTGTTTCAACACTTTCAACTGTATAACTGTTGATGTTTCCGCATCGAAAAACGGGAAAATGGCTGTTTCGATGGAGTTCGTTATCCACGTTGATTTTTATCTTGTATTTTTGTAATGTGAAGCGTGCCTTTTTGAGATCGGTGTATGCATTTTTGAACTTCAAAGTGACGTTATTTATTTCAACATAAAATATTAAATGACTTAAGATAAAAAAAAAATCATAAAATTATCAAAGTTTAGTTAACGAAACTTAATTCGATATAAAATAGTTAATCATTATTAATTTGTATTTTAATAACAGGCCTTTATTTTTAAACCACCAATAACTTATACACAGATAGTTCAATCGAAAAGTTAAACCCAAGTTACTTAAGTTTAAAGAATATTTTAATTTCAGAAACTGATTTACCCTTTTCTTGGTTGTTTGAGCTGGTATACATAGCTTGTTGTTAAGTCTCCTGTGGATCGGGTATCAGTCCAGCGTCCAAATCTATAGTCTCCAGTGCTGTTTACTCTCCGTTCGGTCCACTTGGCGAGTTTGTATAGCAGGGGATGTCCGAATGGGATTTAGTTAACCGAGTGTTATAATATTAAATTATAGTAATTGTTTTTGTTTTATACACGCTTATCGTACTCATATTTTTGTCAAGTATTAAATATATGAGTAGGAGCGACAGGAAGTGTTGTAGGTCCAACATTTTTGATCGACTCGTTAGTCGTAGGTCCAATTTTTTTCATAAACATGAGCATTCTGTACCGCACAAAAATAAAAAGGAATGAGAGCAGTCTTTTAGTGCATTTAAATAAATAATAATTGTTTTTTTATTATCAAATATTATCAAGTAGCCTGTTGTGCCTCGGTTATCAAGGTGTAAAATGTATCGAACATATTCTGAAATCGTATGTGTTTCCTCAACTGTAAATACGAGTATATGAATGGATCGGATACGTTATTGTTACCTACATGTATGCTTTTAATCAATCGGAGTGTCATAATACAAAACATTTGTTAACAAAACCACTTCTCATAAATGTATAAAAAAAAATTCAGGTTTCATATTGTGTGAGAGTAAACCTATAAGGTTTCTCTTTATTTGTTTTCAGTTTTAACATTTACTTTGATGTTTCAGAAATATATTTAAAACGGTTATTGGTTAAGGAAACCAAAGTAAAGAACAAACCAAACTTCACGCCTCCGCTTCTCTTGGGGTGGAGTGAAACTGCAGGTTACTGTGAACTGCGTAGAGAAACTTTTTTCGCTGTAATATGAATGCATCTTTTCAGAGTTTTCAGACTTTCACCTGTTACTTTCAATAACTAGAACATCACTTATTTATTTAATTTAATGTTAGCTTTGTTGTGTCCAACTGCTACTGGCTACTGCCTTTCTCCTTCCAAACCTCTCTATCCTGTACAATATCTGGCCAAATTCACCCCGCAAACAAGATCAGATCATCACACCACCTTCGCACGGTCTACCTCGACGGAGACCGGCGTCCAGTGAGTGCCTATCTCTCACTTATTTCTTAAAACTTGACTATTTCAAACAGTTATTTTTTATAGAAGATCTTTTCATAGAACATAGCTACATACGTAAACTCACGCCCTTTTCCCATGGGGGAAGGCAGAAGCCACAGAAAGCCACTAGCTACGATCCTTACATACTTCTTTTGCCTCTTCCACATTCATACAGCTGGTCATACACGCATGCTGGTTACGAGTACTACGCACCTGTCCTTTCTGAAGAACGACACCAAAAACATAACTATGTATTTTGTTTAAAACTTGTTTAGTTAAAAGGATCTTTACATCTGTGTTTAAGTCACAGCTCTATCATAACTTGATACACACCCAGGCATATTCTTTGCCAAACTATGTACGTAATATGGATACCACTGAGTCGTATACCTAGTTATGTACATAAGCCATTGCTTACTTACGCAAA
Organism: Diarsia brunnea; assembly: GCA_949774965.1. NCBI lineage: Eukaryota > Metazoa > Arthropoda > Insecta > Lepidoptera > Noctuidae > Diarsia > Diarsia brunnea. The sequence goes on along the minus strand of OX459003.1, from coordinate 7,961,140 downwards.
TCGCTCGTTGAATATGCAACACCTAGTTTAGGAGCTCAGTAAGCATGTGCTTAGACTATTAAGTTCCTACATCTCGGGGGAATTATTTTATTCTATCCCCTTAAATCCCTTCAATGTGTGACATAGTTTACGCTGATATGAAACAATTATCGGGCTCTGATATTCTGAATATTGTTTATATATGAGCAGACATTTACTGTCGTTTTCATTAGACTTTACTGGAATTTAGTAATAGGAAGTAGAGTAATAGATGCTTCTTAATCATATTTATGCTTGAAGTGGAATTTAAGTAGTTTATCAACAGTTTAAAATGTACCGAGGTACATAATACTGGACTGCCTCTTTGATCTAGTTGTTAGCGCGACTGCTGAGTGCGAGGTTCTGAATTTGATTCCCGGGTCGAGTAAAGTGCTATTGGGTTTCTCCATCAGGAATTTCTCAGTAGCAGCCATGGAGTCTAGAATCATGCCCGGTTGATGGCAGTAGACTCGCTCCCTATTACATGGGAAATAAACATAACAGATTTGTACTATTAGGGACACCTCTGCCTAACGTTTCGGGGCCTACGAGCGTGATGTTGCGTATATATTACATTCACAGGAATCCCCCGGTGTAAAAGCTCGAAACTCCATCAACAGCACTCTATTGATATTACAGGAATAGCGCAGCAATAACATATTGTGCTCAAATATTGCAGTATATTCCGATTGTAACAGCTTGTTAGCCCGCGAACACAACAACTGAAACGTGATGCGCAATTGATCGTTCAAACGTGGAACTAGAACATTCCTTTTATATATTTGACTTGGATTTGCAGTAATTGGCATTCTATTTGAAGTGGTCTCACGAGACTCGATTCGTACCCTCAAAGTTCCGTCTTCACAAACTATTATGATCAAGACTTCAGTTCGGTTTCAATATGGGAACAACATTAATATTGCAGCAAGTTGTACGCAAACTGGCGAGGAGTGTACATGTAGTGTGTAAGTGCAGTTTCATACAGGAAGGTTTCATGGGGGGTGCGGGGGGGAGGCACGGAAAATCCAATTAGTTGGATAAACATCCGATTAAACTACACACTTGAGATAAGCTCAATTTACTTGTCGAAGATGGTACACTATGATGATTTGAGATATCACGTAAATTGTTTGCTGTATTATTATTATGACCGCGGAATTAGTTAACGAGTGTTCCGTGCATTTGTGTTGTTGACGAAAATCTTACGGGATATTTGCTGTCTCGCAGTGAGATATAAGTTTAGTATACACACACTGTTGTGCGGTTCTGGGTTCGATTCTCAGGTCGGATAAAGTGATAGTGGGTTTATTCCATCCTCTGGGCTCGCCCCAAATGGTACTTAAACATATCTGGCGAAATGTGTGTGCCTACTAATGAGTACACCTCTGCCTAACCCTTCGGGGATTACAGGCGTGATGTTCCGTTATGTTATACACTTTAGTGTCTTTTTTCAGTACTAAAGAAGACGCAATTTATAAACGGGATAGTTGAGGAACTTTTCGAATAAATAACTGCGTGTCTCCCGAACAAAACGAACATCTTCCTTATATCGGATATCCGACCAAATTCTCATATTATTCTTGTTCCCGGCTATACCCGCATGGAATGTAAGACCCTCGTCAGGTTTTACCAAGATGTAATTCAATCTAGGCCTGGCCATCAATCTGTGAGTTCTCACGCATATATTTCTGTTGATTTGACAAATGAGAAGGGTGTGCTCGAGGTGGATTAGCTACCGACGCCTCGGAGCCGTAAAACTTTACCTATTGCTTTTATGACTTTCGATTTGGAATGTCAATAGTTACCTTAGAAGTGTAAGATAGTAAAAAATATAACATTTTATTAAGAAAATAGAATCTGTGTCAGTTATTTAAGTACATCAGTAACCCTACGCTGAATGTACCTAGATTCCGTAATGTGGGATTCTTTTTCATGATTTTCGGGACCGAAAAAGATCACGTTAAAGCGCACCGCTTAATAATTTTAATGAGATGGTTATATACCTTGATATTCCAGCTTTTAATTAACTCTTTTTAAATCGCAGATATCATTAAGATTGCAGTTTTGCTGAGGGAGTTCCAAAGTCCTTGACTTAAATTCATTTTATAAGACATTGAAAAGTTTCAGTGTTCCAAGCGAAGTCGGTACAAAATATAATTATATTGCGGTGCAACTGACCTCCTTTGCAAGAAGTTAGAGTCCTTTGACAAAATGGTGTAGTATGGAATAGTTAAATAGTTTTTTACTGGAATGGACTTCTAGTATGGCTGCAAAGTGACCTTTTACACGCATCCATCAATTTAAATTTGCACATACCAATATGTTTTTAAGATAGATAGAATCACTACATATTATAAAACAGTCCTTTGACGCGTCTGTCCCATCCTTCAATGAGTCGTTCGTTCTAAACCCTTTCCCTTCACCCTTATTTTCTGTACAGGCAGTTAAACAAGTATCACCGCAACAACGATATGGGGTACAGTTTCTTCTTTCTACTACTCGTAATAACAATTTACGGCAATCCGTCTGTCAAGATGATAATGATAATATCTTCTGACAGTTTATCCTAAAACGGTTTTAGTTAATAGTGTCACCATTTGCCTAGCTTTTCCCAACCAAATTGGTGTAGCTTTCCAGTCTATCCAGATGCAGCTAAATACCAGTTTTTAACTTGGAGCGACTGCCTATCTGACCTACACAACCCAGTTAGTACTGGGTAATGCGATACACCTTGATAAAACTGGTTGTAAGACTTTCGGGCCACTCACCACCGGTTACAACTGTCAAAGATCCACAAATGAAAATCGGGACCGACAGCTTAACGTGTTTTCCGAGGCACTAATATATGCAAACACATATTTTTTATTGGTCAGTATGTTGCAAGAGAAAAAAGTTTCAAACCATTATTTTTTATGCGTATAGGGTAGATACCGTGTATAGTAATAATTTTACTGAGATAACATCTCTGGCTGTGTGTTTGTGGACTACTGAGTTCGGAAGTGGTGGTCAAGCCTGAAACATGTATGTTATACTAGGGATGTTACGCGTTACCTAAATCGGACAAAAATGCGTTAATATGAAAAATGGTTTAGTTTGTATTTTATTTTAATTTGACTAGTTAAGTTATCTTTCCACTTCTTTGAACATGTTTAACTTACAAAACATTTCACTTAGTGCACGCAGTCCAAATACGCGTAATAACTTCAAACAGTTGCACCCTGAGTTCATAACCGCCCCTGGCCGTAAATTACGCAACTCGCCCTCATTACGGCGGCCGCCCATCCGTGGATGATACGTGGGGTGAAGAGCCCTCACATTCCCTAACTGTCTATACCCTACACGTAGGTAGTCGTGTTATGAGTGGTGCACACTGCAGGTCGCGGAGTCAGCACTCGGACCCCTCACTAGCGCGAACGAACTGCGGCGCCGCCACTTGCCATCAATGTTTTATATTTTAATATTGTTAATGGAGACACTCCTCTGCTAGAATATTTATTTTAATACATTAAGTAAGATGATGCAACATTGATTAATGACATCACATTCCTTGTTTTCAATCACAGCTTTTTATTCTAATGGCGTATCTGAAGTTTCGAAATTTATTTTACACTTCAATAAAGTTTTTAGTACAGAAAACTTGGTCCGAGCCGATACAATTCTTGGAGCTGAAACTGGAAGCGAATAAGATGAAGTTACCAGGATGACTTGAGAAAATTATGCAGTCTATGTAACCGTTAGCTAACCAAGATGCAATTTGTTAAAATGAAAAATATATTTTTAATAAAAAACGTAAAGATTTAAAAGAGAGTTTCAATTTATAAGATGGGGTAAATCGGACCCTTCTGTTTGTTACACGTTTCTTATGGCAGACATTAACATATGAAGTAATCTCATATGTTTATGTCAAGCTACTACAATCTGTTTTTATTCAAATATATTTAGGTTGATTGGGAAAATTTTACAGTTTGTACATATATGCTTTGCTTATTACTTTGCATCTGTATCAATAGAATATCTATAAATACTTTTCTATACTCTTAAAACTCTTTCCCTCACTAACTTAAGCTCTCAAAGAGCCGGAAGAAAGCGCTAAGACAACAAAACAACGATATTGCTTACTTACTCCTTACAAAATAATATTTGTTATTTCATAATGGATTATAAGTCAAGAGCAAGTTCAAATTAATCCATCGATGTATTGGAATTTCTTGACAAATGAAAATAAATAGAATAATGGATTCTCTTAAGTGATTAGTTACAGTAGACACCATCTTGCACATTGATATTAATTGTTTTTCTAGCTTGCGAATTTATTCGTAAGTAGAAAGTTTTATTCCCTCTACAACCCTTGTGACCCTTAAGGTTGAGTTCCACCCTCTTTGAAAAATGTTTCTGCTTTCAGTAAAAGTGAATTCAGTGGATTATGCTTTGTCTGTTAAGCCCGGTTTCCACCATTGCGAAGAGGAGCGGAAATGAGAGGAGATGTTGCAGAAATCGGCCAATCACATTAGTTAAAATTTACATCTGGTCTTCGCCCTTCCTGTGATTGTTCGATTATTTATCTTCTCTCCGCTCTGCTCGTCTCCGCTTTGGAGGAAACCGGGACTTAAGGTTTGGTTAAACCGGTACGGACACATTGCGGCGCGGCACCGGCTGTGGGCAGTACACTGACTGATACTTCGGTACATTATCTGTCAGAGTACAGTGACCAGGACCCTATCAAAGCGAAGATGTGCGAAGCGGAGTGGAGATTAGATGCGTAAAAGCTACGGTGTATCCACCGAAGCTGTGCGGAGATGTGTATTGCGGAAAGGAGAAGAGTTGTGCAATGCGGCACGCCACTCATAGCACACCGCTCACGGCATGTTGCACACAGCAAACCGCTTACAGCACGGCGTATACCCAGTACACCGCTCATCGCACAAAGCACACCGCTAACCACAAGCGGCTCACGTCTTATCTCGTCTCCGCTGGCCTAAACAATTACAAGACGTTACGTTTCCCCAAAAGCTAAGTAGAGATAAGAAGTGTAAATAATAAAATTCTATTGGTGGTTTAAAACACATCTCTTCTCGACTTGTTTCTTCTCCGCTTCGATGGAGTGCGGCCCTAAAGCCGCGTTAGCTATTAGTCTATACCGGTCTCAATAAACCTTTTAATGTGCATACTTAGCTGTAGACTAATATGGTTCTTTCTTACAAAATCCAACCGTAACTGTAAGCAATCAATATATGCAAATAAACTTTAAGTTTTACGTTATAAAATCTCATAAAACTACCAAAAAAACAGAAAGTATTTGACCATAGGTATAGCTGTAGCGTTTGAAGCAGTCGTTAAATCAGTATTATTTACATGGGTTCCAAACTACGCGGGTTCGGCGCGTGCTACAAACCCAACCTAATATGTTATTACGTGAAATAAAACGTGCCACAACGGTCGGGACGGCGAGTCACCCATATCGTTACCGTCGTACTTGCCTTATCGACGGCCGCATGAGCACGGAGCCTTAATTAAAATATACGACCGCCATTTAAGAATAATTTCGAGTGGAGCCGATATTCTTTCGACCCCTAAATAGAAATTTATACGAATTATTTCATTGAAATTTATTGGGAGGAGGTTGTTAGAATGTTAATAATGCACTTGTTACTTAATGTGTGTGTTTATAGGTCATCCGAAAAAATGGTTTTTGTATAAATTTGTTTATTACGTAACCTGATTCCTTTCGGCCTCAGTGGTTCAGAGAGAGAGATAGTACAACAAGTACAAATATAATTTGTAACAGACAAAAAAGATTGACGCTTGGATAAATATTCTAAAGAAACAAACCATTTCTAATTAAGTCGAATATAAAAGTCTCCTTAAAATTAAAACGGTACTAGACATTAAACACGATATAAAAAATACCGTGAATCCCGGAAAATCTTTTAAGTTGTACATTTCTCGAAACTCTTACTCGCAATAACTTTATTTACTAACAGCCGTGCAAATTATTGGCACTGCAACTGAGTTTGTTTGAGTAACAAAATAAGTTGGATATCAAGTAATAAGCTGATATTTTATACGAGGAAAAAGTAAGGATACTGGGCAAAGAGAAAATGGTCATTCCGATAACCTTTAAGCGCCTTGTGAATGGATAGAAACATGTTTGGCAAACATTGTTGGCCATAATATCAAATAAACAATTATCGTACTGCAAAACTGTTGGTTGTGGTTAAACCAAGATTAATGACATTTGAGTAGACCTACGTTAAAAGTAATTTTTATTTAAGAGAACTACAGTTGAAATCCGCGTTTTGATTACCCAATAATTTCCTGAGTATTACTTGGGCGAGAGCATAACTTCTCACCACAAATATACCTTCGACTTTACAAACTGTTTTAGTGTTCAGATTTGGATTGGCATTTGGTTAGACTGGGCTGTGTTTCTTCTATTTGTGAAGAAAGCTATTCAGATGACTCTACTTGTATGACTCAATGCGTGACACTAACGAAATTAAACGCGATCAGAATAATTACTTGAACTGCGTTTTGCAGCTGCAAATATTCATTCCAATGATAGTAGTACACTCTATTGAGCGCAGTTTAAATGATATTATTATATAGCGTTCGTTTTCTTTAGAGATTTTTTTTCAGCTCTGGTCTATCTCGTAAACAATTTTGCAATTCCCATCCCTTGCTACCCTGCCAGTACCCAAAACCGTGAAAGTCCCTCGTCAGCGCTGCGGCGGCTACCTAAACACCTCCATGTAATTACGTAAAACGTTTTAGATCCCATCACTTGTAAAGGTATTTTTTCGTAAAACTGTCACCACTGGTCCCGAGAGTAATTCCGATAATGTGTTCAAGTGTCACTTAGATTCTCGCTATCGTACTTAAGTAGAAGTAGATAGACTATTGCTTAGATGAACGGCTTTTTATTCTATCTTACGCGTGTGTTTTATTTGGGTTTAGTCAACAATGTTACTTTTTTTTTTAATTTTTAAAAAACGTTGCCCCACACTACGAATTTCTCCTGTATCGTGGGTGCGTTCACAAACATTTAAACTCACATACACAAATATGTGAGTTTAAATGTAGACCCAGACCCTAAACAACTACCTGCAGGCCACACAAATATTTGTTCCGTGCGGGGATCGAACCCGCGTCACGCAGTGCAGTAGTCCAATCGCTCAGCCATTGCATCAACCGTGCCGTCCGTTTGGGCCTCGTTGGTCTAGTGGTCGCAAGCTCAACTGCTGAGCATGAGGTCCTGGATTCGATTCGATAAGAAAAGTGTTTTTGGGTTTTTCCATCAGAACTCCGTTATAGAACAACATAACCAGTTTAGACTCGTTCGATTCATCTTGACGAGTAATTTGTCTTTAGATGGTTTCCAGGGTCTGTTCATGGAGCTGGACGGCCATACGAATTCCGTTATAAAACGACTTACCCCGTCGAGTTTGAACTCGTTTGATTCGGCTTGTCGAGTACTTTAGCAGTTCTTTAAATCGATGAATAAGACTGCTCCAAATTCGAATAAACCTTGTATTGTTGATTCACTAGAAGTATCTACAAAAAGAAGAGATCGCACTATAAACAAAACTTGTAAAAAAAGCCAAGTCGCGCAATTTATTTCTTCTGCCGTAAAAGGTAGTGAGATCCATGTAATACCAAGTCAGTTCATTTATTCAGTCCCTACTTAAGAGATCCCTCCACCCCGTCCGGGCTGCGGGTTGTTCGAAAGAGATACCGCGGCTTCGGCATAAGGGCTAAGCAGGAACATGGGTGGTTTTTAGTCAGTAGAAGTCTGACACTCCCTACAGCTCTGCCCAGAGTAGGAGGAGTCATTTGATGGTTTCCGTTCAACAAAACAAAAAAAAAGGGATGCCTCCATCCTCGAAAAAAAAAAGTGAAGCGAGCCGCACAAACGCACTGCTCATTGTCAATGCTGCCCTGCTCTCATTAGTGGCTATTCGAATTATATGCACTGGTAACCAATCACGCGCCGTCTCAACATACGAGTTTTTTCAACTTTACTCCAACACTCCAATATTATAAAATCAATAAGTGGTATAACATTTACAGGAGCCGTTTCAATTTATCATCATCATCATCAGCCTATGATGTTCCCACCACAGGGACTCAGGCCTCCTCTCTAGTACAGGGATGGGCTATATCCACCACGCGGGCCCAGTGCGGGTTGGTAGATGTCACATGTCTTCTAATATAATAAGTTCTAAGACATGTCGGTTTCCTCACGATGTTTTCCTTTACCTTTTGATTTAAATAAATATCCAGTCACAATTATGATAAACAGGACGCTGCGGTGCTGTTGAATTCTAGTCAAGCAAATAGTCATAAGCTAACGCGCAACGCTGCGCCGCTGTAGCAGATGGTGCTTGCAACAACGCCGAAATATCAAGTACTCGCAACAAACAGTAAACATTGTAAATATTCTGTTTTCAATGTTAATGATAAACAGAATCATAATACATTTAAGAAATAAAGAAACCCATTTTCTCGTGTCGATGACGCTGCTCTCTGGCCTTGAGACATGGTCCAAAAGGTCAATTATTTAAGCACATCGTAGTCCATTGCTTGACACACGCCTTTCCCAAGTTGGGCAAAAACCCAACGATTCTTTAAGTTCCACTTTGAAGAGTTCTGCATCCTGAAATATGTAAAGAGATAAGTGAATTCAATTGTTTTTTTAACGACTGAAACAAGGTAATGGAATTGTGAATTTGTGAAGTAGATTTAAAAACAGGAAAGGACTAGTGCACGAAAATAACCAAAGTGTATTCAAATGGGAAATTCGATGATTGTCACACTGATTGAGGCATAGGAGAGAGGACTCTGAAATATTAAACCATTTCAAAGCAAATAAAATAATAATGTGATAATGGTTTGTCTCCCTAGGGCCCTCGAACTCTACTTTGTAGACCGAGTCGAAAATAGAATATTCTATAATAAAGCTCAGTTTGTTCGTTACGTTCCTTCAATAACTGAAACAATGCGTGCTTAAAAATCATGTGTCGCCTGGCCTTGTAACCCGTAGCCTCGTAGCACTGTGCGTAGCCCCGCGTGCTACGAAATACTTACAGATTCGTAGCGGTTTTACCAAACTTTTTATTGCTTAATACTTGCGGTCAAAATAGTATTAGACGGGGTTGATACGTAAATTGTGATTTAGTATTATTATTTAAATTCTTGCGTTTACGTGTAGGCACTCGCGTAGCAAGCGTCTGACTTAACACCGATTTTCGATATTCGTAATATCTATACAGTACGAATGTCAGCTTGAGACGTTTCAAATAAGGAATGTGTTCGACAGCGCTGTCACGTTCAGATGGCGTGTTCGGGTGCAATTTGCTAGGTCGCACCGCCTACTGTAATAACGACTTCCGTACCCCGTCGTGGCGCCTCCTCAAATTGGTCGCTTATCACCAATCTATGGTGTAGAGTAGAATACCAGTTGGGCCGGTCGCAATTTGTCAACAGCGCGTCAGTTAGTTGTTTCTCGTTTACAAATTGCCATATGGTCGAAGTTGTTTGGATGATCGATTTTATCAAGATTAACGTGGTTTTTGAAGTGTAGTTTTGTTGTGTTAATAACGAGATTACTTACTATCATAATTATGTTCTCTTCGATACCTTTTAAGTATACGCCAATGATATAAGAAGTAAGACACAAATTATTACCTCAACGCTAAGTATTCACAAGTTACGACTGGCGCTGAAAACTTTGGTATATTTCTCCGGAGTATGTTCCAACTTACTGGTTTATTGCTTCCCGAGATATTATTTCAAAGAACTCTGGGAATTTATTCCGCACATTCGTCTAGGAAAGGTAATCCCAGAGGTTCTTATTCGGCTACTTAGTTCAAACAGTAGTCGCATGTGGATATCAAACCTCTTTGTACATATTTAAACGCGGTATAGGATGTTTATTTTCCTTATATCAATTGAGAGAAAATCTCCTTTTATCTAAAAATAAACTGGCGTATAATTGAGGAAGAGAAAAATAATGTATAGAGAGTTGAGTAAAGCTGGGGTTTGAGAAATATATTCATGACCCTCTCGTCATGACCTGAGAGTGAAATGACTGGGCAAAAAATGTTGGTCCTCGTGCCACTCACTGCTGTTATCAATCATAATACGCGAGAGGGCGCTGGAGTGCTCATACTGATAGACCTATATCTATACTCTGTTTTTCACTGAAAACTCTATTGAAATGTTTTGCTACGAAATGATGCCGTGATATGGGATCTGTATTAAAATTTGGTACCGACGATTTATTGTAATATTTTTATTTTTAATTCGGATTTGTTTGTTCGAATGTAGTGTTGTTCTAATTGTTGGTAAAAAGGCTCGTCTATGCTTGTGTTCCATGGCTTTAACTACAACACAATTCAATACGTATGAAAATGGTACGTATTAACGTATTTATTATATATAATGAACGTCTAAAATGTACGGAGGATTATATGTTATAAATAGAACCGTAATATTTTGCAAAATAAACCGAAAATATTGTGAGGTAGTAAAGGAATTAAATACAAAATCGCTTGTGTTGTTTTTAGCGATATGGTAATCGTTGTAAGTGGTGTAAAAGGGCACAGGTGTTCGTTTTAAAACTTTCAGTACGTTTGACATTTAGCTCCGGTATATTTCGAATTCATGATGCTGAAACATGAAAAACAGTAATACATTTTCTTTTAATTTTCCATTTTTTTGTGCTCAAACGTACCTACTTACGAAAGGTTTTCTTAGTTCTATTGACCTTGAATTAAAAACAACTACGCTAGATGATTAGGAGTCTGGTTAGGTAATAAGCTTAATGTAGAAATATTTATATTAATGCCATAGTCGTCAGACATGGAAAGCGCCGAAACCACGACTTGTAATGTTAGTGTATTATTAAATCATATGTTTGTGTGGCACGCACGCGTACCTATAGTTACTCAAATCATTCGTCACAGTTAACTTTGGGGTAGCAAATGTATAATTTATCGACGATATTCATGGTTACACCCGTACAATATAATAGGAGTCTTAGATATAGTAGCTTTAGGTATAAATTGGAATCTATCTTACAGGAACGTACTATCATGTTGTGTGACACGTACTAACCTAGGTCATGGACTGTCCGTGTGATAAGTTCTATCCAAATTCTTTCAGTTGTTAATACATGAAAAGGTAACAGACAGACAAGCTCAGCCACTGTCTGTCTTGTATAGACAAATAGTGGCTGAGCGATTGGCTGCTGCACTTCGTGTCGCGGGTTAGATTCCCGAACTGTACAAATATTTGTATGAACTGCAGGAAGATGTTCTGGGAGGAGCAGCGGTAGCCCAGTGGTGTAGGCCCCGACTTACGAACAGTAGGTCGTGGGTTCGAACAAAGGCAGGCGCATTACTTTGTGTATTTTATTTCATCACCGCTGCTCTTAAAACGGTGAAGGAAAACATCGTGAGGAAACTGGCATGTTTTAGAAACAAAAAATCGAAGACATTGTGACATCTACCAACACGTACTGGGCCCGCGTGGTGGATTATAGCCCATCCCCCTCTCCTAGAGAGGAGGCCTGAGTCCCTGCAGTGGGAACATTATAGGCTGATGATGATGATGATTGCAGATAGTTGTTCTGGTGTATTTGCGTATGTGATTTAAATGTTTGTACTACAACTAGTGGTCGACAACAGAAAGTGTTGTGTTCTAGGTTTAAATTCTAGCAAAGCGAAAAGAAAATCTTAAAAGCAATTCGGTGAGAATAAACTCGCATTAGATTAAACATGACGTGCGAAAATAATAGAAAAAGAATATGTGAACCCTCTGTATACCTTTTTAAGAGTAAAAGCGTGATATTATGATAATTTAAAGAAAAAAATCCTTTTTGAATTTAAGTTCAAATGACTGACTACTGTAAAAAAATATTATACTCCAATGTATTTTAATTTTACGGCCTCGCGATGACCTTTCGTTTTCATGGAAATTATTTTTGTTGTTCTTGGATTTACTTCACCCATTCCTGTAATTGTTTTTTTCATGTTTGACAAGCTCGCGTTTGGCTACTATCTTACTTGGTGGCAAGTGATTACCGACCAGACCGACAAGGTTACCGACTTTGCCCGAAGAATTGCCAAACTTGGCAAACGTGGCAGTGGGCAGGGCACATTGCTCGTCGAACGGATGGCCAATGGGGCCGAAATTTTCTGGACGGGCGACCGCGTACCGGAAGACTTTATGTTGAAAGGCCTCCCACTAGGTGGACCGATTACCTGGTGTAAGTTGCGGCGATCAGCTGGATGCGAGACGCACGGGACCAGTCAATGTGCGACACTTGGTCCAGCAGTAGAAATCTATCGGCTGAAATGTTAATGATGACGATGATATAGAATGTCTGAAAATCGCTCTAAATTACGAAATCTTTAATCCACGCATTTGTGCTAGGCCCATCCTTTCGATTTCCTGTGTTCTATTAGAAACACTCTGGAATGTAAACGAATAAAAACTCCCTCCTGTAAATAAAGTTCAGTTTCATTACAAAAACAAAACATAATTTGTACCGTTGTAAATTAATAAATAGCCAGGAACAAAAAAAGCGTAAAGAGATCAAGTAGGCAAATAATGTTGACTGTGGTGAAAAAAACTATTTTTGCATAGCGGCGGCGTGCATAACGAAAGGGCTCGTGTTGTGCTCGAAACTCGGTGTACGGAACCAGCTACCTGGGATTAGGGCTGTCTATTGCCATGCTTTAGAGAAAAATATAGTGTTACCAGGCATGAATCATATTGACAGGAGGACGGGCCCCTCCTAAGCTGTCAATGTGATTCTGTAACATTTCTTTAATTGTCTGTGGTGGGAATTATAATTGTGTGTTCCGAATACGATTAAGCATTTTTTAAGGGTTTTTTATAACTGGAAAAGACACTGTAGTTTCCGTAAAAGGAAATCTACAAGTAAAAACAATATTTTAGAACTTATGTTCAACAATCTTATCCTTGTATCTTTGTCGTTAGATTTACTTTCAGCGCGGAAAATAGCGGTCACCCTAGATGTGTGGACAATAGTTCTTGAGAAAAGCTTGTTTGAAAAGGAATATCCTGCCTGATGTCTTTGTTCTATGTCGCGCAAACATAGGTCAAGACTAAAATGTAGGTCTTACAACAATTTGAACTTATTCTTGAGAGATTGATTTGCTTAAAGGGGTCAAGAATTTTACCAATAAAACTGGCATTAAAGATTTTTATGAGAACAAATAAAATGGTGAACAACAATATTGTAGGACTTCGATTTACGCAACAAGGGGACAATAGACGGTATTGCCACAAACAACAATGCCAAAGGTTACCGGCAAAGTAAAAGGGAAACCTATATTAATTACGTAATATCGAATTCTGTATTTTCTTACATTCCACAGGAAAACACGTGAAGTCTGATTTTTACGCTCTGAATAAAAACGCGTGCTTTTAATTAAATCAGAACTTTACGAAGTATAAGTAGGTACAACGAAGGCAATACTCATAAATACGTACTGTTTTTTGGTATTAATTATGCCAGTAACTGGTATGCATATAAATGACCTCGTACACTTTATGCCTGTAATTGTATCTCGTATTAAAAACGTTATCGTCGCAACGAACTTCAGATATGCATGGTAGCTGCACTTCTTTAATGAATAACTCGACCGTAAATGGTCTTTGTTCATTTCCTTTGCAATCCAGAACACAATTATAGTACTCTTTTACCCAGTTGTACCCCCTTAGCGTGACGTCTGGCTCAGTCAACCTAGAATTAGAAAGTCATAATAAGTAAATATCTTAAGATTTATGATCGAAATAATTAAGCGACTGTAATAGTATGTTTATTTTACTTAATTCCTGGCTGCCGATACGAATATATTTGGTGGTTCTAAATGCCGTGTTTGTGCTTGTAATTGGAGCTAAAATAGTCCCGACATAGCCACATATCGCCACAATATTACTGCCTACTTTGTTGGTATAATAAGGGGCTATTGGTAACTTTGCTTATTTATTTTTTTGGACACGCTATACGAATTTGGAGTTCATGAAAGTCGTGGTAAGGGTTTCTACGATACTGTAAGTCAAAACATAACATTATTACCTTTCATGAGGCTGCTTGGTGGTGGTTATTTTTGAAGCGATTAATTTATTGTTGGAACTAATCGCAACGGCTTAGCTTACATCTGAAGAGGCGTCAATATAAAGCCTTGTTAAGTCTGTGCTGCCTCGCGGAAAGTTCTCCCACGAACACGTCCACAGGGCTGCCCCAAATGATGAAATGCTTTTGATACAGCGAGAAAAACAAACAAATATAACTTACATACTTTCTCACAATACTCTGTGTTTTGTTTGAAGTATTCTATTCAAAATAGAACATCAAAGGATTTGAATGCCGTACTTCTAAGCTTGACTGCTGCGAACGTTGTATTATATTTAACTTTTGCTATTTGAGTTTGGAAAGTATCATTTTATTTAAAACTTTTACTGAACTTAATATAATTTACGAGTACGATTCAAGGAGTACACCAAAATCATCATTAATAATAAAAAAGGCCGAACGATTTTCAAAACTCAGTTATAATAATTTTCAAAACGAGATAAAATCAGTCATCGAATGAATACGTTTTGTTTTACACCCCATTTCCTCAAGGCTGAAAAACATTTGGTGTTGCTATTTTTAAGGGGGAGCGTGCACGTTAAGAAATGTCAAGATGCTGAGAGCGTGCGGATGTGACGTCACGAAGGTAACATGGCGCGAACACGTAACGTCAATCTTGTGTTGTTAGGCGTCGAAGCGACAGGCTGTACAATCGTTAACGTTACGTATCTTTGATAATTAAGACATTGCATACAGATTGTGTTGAGAAAGTCATTTTAATGTGATGTGGCCTTTATTTTTGATGCTGTGTTTTTGTTGAATATTAGGTAGGTAAAATGTAACTGTATGAAGAGCAAAGCTGCCTGGCTAGTCGTTGTTGTATATTGACTCGATTATTTTATTATTCTTAATGGTACCTAAATAAACATAGGTATTCTTAGTAGAATTTATGACGGTCCTTAAAACTCTTGTTAAACAGAAACGAATCCCGCTTGGAGCTCGGGGTCAAACTCACTAAGGAGGTGGTCAAATTGGCGCGAATAGTCATGTGACTTCCTTATCAATCAAACGATAGACACACGTAGTCATATCTAGCTTCAATGTACCTTCAGCTTCATGGTTAGATCGAAAACAGTAATTAAAAAGAGACAAAATTTTAAATAGTTAAAGGTATCATCAGTGAGTGTATTTATTGTTGGAATTTGTGAACGAAATCTTGTCTATGATAATTTTGTTGTCTATAACTTGTGTGCTGTCAACGTTTACCTTTGTTCTAGAATTACCATCTTGTCAAGTTGTCCGTGCAATAAAACTTTTAGTAATCTTATTTGAATATGTACTCTTTTACTTCCACACCTGGAAACTAAGTCACAACATTTATAGAATGTGTATTCAGATTTTCACTAACTTTCATGAAATTACAGTTTTGATTTTATAATATAAAATTATGGTTTAAGTAATCACAAATTATGTTGTAATTAAAACGTTCATTATTTTATCAATTAGGTATTACAAATTGCAAAATCATGGATTAATTAAATGACTATTTGGAGCTGTGGTGAATGCAAACATCTGTCAATGAATAACTAGAATGCCGCAATGATCTGATTTGGACGCGGGTTATTTTGGTGGTAAGTATCATCTATTCAGCATCCGATATTCAGCTTTGTTTGCCACATAGTTGCAGTGAATTAACGGTGGCTTTAAGGTTATTTCTGTCCTGGAGCACAATAGTGTCAGACTTCTACTGTCTAAAAACCACCCATGTTACATCTCTTCTCTCATCATCTTCATCTCTTTCGAACAACTCGCAGCCCCGACAGGCGTCGGCCCTTTTGGGCCCCTGCAATGTTGCTGACATCTCTTTGAGGTGCGCGTGGAACACTAACGCGCTGTCGACACGGCCTGTCTTCGTCATAAGACGGACGGACGGTGAGCTAACCCATTACTCACCGTCCACAGGCCCGCGGTGTTTGTTACCCCTGCCTGCTATTTAGTTTTCGTGGTTAAAACTGGTACAGTTTTTACAAAGAGAGAGAGGGAGAAAAAAAGAGAGCGACAGAAAACATTTCTTTCTATTAACGGTTGAGTGAAATACGGTTTTCTTCTAGACGCAAGTTGGAGCCATCTTGTTCCAAAATATGTACACAAAACTAATTAGTCTTACTCCAAAATGAATAGAACACATAAAGTAACCTACTGGTTTAATACCGTGTGGCAGGCCTTGCATATCTTCGCTATTTCCCAAGAGTGTACTATTAGGTACACCTCTGCCTAACCCTTCGGGGATTACAGGCGTGATGTTATGTGTGTATGTTCCCAAGAGTGTCGTAACTGATAACTAAGAGGGGGCGAGTAGCTAACTGTGAATCTATGACAGCACCATCGAAAATCGCACAATGTCAGCTTCTCCAGTCGTCCACATTCATACATGTGGTCATACACGCACACCGGTAAAACGCAAATTTATAAAAAAGAAACAGGAAACGGAAACGGTATTTACCTCTGTTTGAAGTTGAGTGCAATCGATAATTCACTTTCAATGATTTTGGTAAAGAACTTGAAAGTTACAAAATTATTAAAGTTAAAGAACAGAATGATTAGTTTCATATCATTTTCTCATTTTCCTCTTATTGCACTCTTGTGTACATTTGTACTAATTTAACTTATTGTTTATGTTCTATTTAAAAAAATATAATTTTCACTCAAACTCAAACTCAAAGCATTTATTTCAATTAAACCATCACAGGCACTTTTGAATGTCAGAAGAACAATTCATAAAACAAAACTAAACTACGAGTGCTATACGTGATCCCAAAAGCCGCCACGCCGAGCCACACGCCGCCGAATGCCCGCAACAACAAACACTGCGAGCACGAAAGCACGCAGCGACGCACACCGCAACAACGAATGCACTTGCTGGCTGTCACTCGTTGCAGGAAAACATCGTGAGGAAACCAACCAGCATGCCTGAAAAATATTTCTCGACGGCACGCATGTACATGGGCGGTATAAAATCTCTGACACTAGGTTAGGCATGAAAAATAAAAATATGTCTTATTGTGGATGAGGGGATGTCCGAAAGAGATACCGCGGCCCCGGACACAAAGAGCTAACAAAGAACATGAGTGGTTTTTAGTCAGTAGAAGTCTGACACTACCTTCCGCTCCGCCCAAAGCGGGAGGAGTCATAAGATGATTTCCAACCCTACAATAAAAAAAGGGTTCATCTATGTTCTGCATGTATTAGGTGTGGTACATCTGTGTTTAATCCTTTGGCATAAACAGGCGTGATGTAACGTAACGTTATTTTCCGATTGTATAAAAAATAAGTTAACAATGTACCGTAGTGTCTACATTATAAATACAATCGTGTCAGGTTATAAGTACGTCGCTCAAGCTTAGTTAATTCGCGTGCCGTGCACCGGATTGCCGCTAAAACTTTTAACGGCGGAGTAACAACTCAACTTTATATTATCAGTCGTTGGAAATGCACGCTTTTTAAGGGAATTCCGACTAGAAATACATATACAAGAGTATGGTACAAGTAATAGAATGTTCTAACTTGGTAGTGGGTAGGTAATGGAAAAGATTAGAATTTACTACTTAATTCTGTACTAGACACTTGTCATGTATCGCTGCTGGTATGATTGCAAATACAAAATGTTACATGCACAAGCATCTCAAGGAAAACTACCCGATCCGCAGTAACTCGTATAAATTATGATGTTTCATGCGGGGGGAATGTGGGGATCGAATCTGCCGTATAAGATATAAAAGAAAAAAAAATAACGCCCGGATGCCACCATTGCGAGGATCGGCCGGAGGACACGGTGGAGTACACCGTGGAGGTCTGCCCCGTTTGGGCGGAGCCCCGCCGTGTTCTCGTAGCGGCGATCGGCGGCGGTGACCTCTCGCGTCCGGCCCTGGTGCAAGTCATGGTCCGGGGCGAGAGGGAATGGGATGCCATCGCCTCCTTCTGCGAAGCAGTGATGCTAGCGAAGGAGGTGGCGGAACTTAAGACGGAGAGAAACTCTCGTCCCAGCCGCCTCCGGAGGCGCTTCGGGCGTCGAGGACCACGTGATGGCTTTCGACCACCGTAGACGCGGGCCTGTGGACGGTGAGTAATGGAATAGCTCGTCGGCCGTCCGTCTTATGACGACGACGGGCCGTGTCGACGGCGCGTTCGTGTTCCACGAGCGCCTCAAAGAGATATCAGCAACATGGAAGGGACACCGCGGCCTCGCCACAAGGGCTAAGAAGGAACATGGGTGGTTTTTAGTCAGTAGAAGTCTGACACTCCCTTCCGCTCTGCCCAAGAGCGGGAGGGGTTATTTGATGATATACAGGGTGTAAACGAACCCTTCACGCATCCGACAACCAAGCATTCTGTACATCAAACCAAGTACCCCTACGCAAAAATTTTTGCTGGGAAATGACTTTTTTTTTTTGGGTCAAAAATCACATTTTACGGTAAAACTCAAAGTAGCACTCTTAAAACATTGTGCTAGTGGATGCTTTGAATAGTAAACGGGTCATGGAAGTAATTTAAGTAAAGTTAAAACCTGAAATACTAGTATTTACAAAAACAGCTGTGAAAAATATTGAACTTTGACCCCCAATATCTCCGCAACTAGGAGGTTCCCAGGTGTGGTCTAGAATAAAAAAATGATCGCAGTGGTGGGGAGAACAAATGCCCTTCGTTTACGTTAAGTGTACTTTTACACCCTTTATACCACTCCAAAAAAAAAAATGTCTTTTATTAAGGGCGCAATTTTGAATCCCTAACGCAGCCAGGTAAGCATTTATTAACCGACTTCCAAAAGGACGAGGTTCTCAATTCGATTGGTATTTTTTTAAATGTATTTTATTATTACATTTTATTCGACATAATGTTACTATTAAGTTGCGTAATCTAATTAACAGTAACAATTTTTTTATTTTTTTATTAAATTCAAATAACATTTTTGATCAGCGGGCAGTAATTAAATTCAGTACAATATTACATTTAGAGCCTAGCGTAGGTAATAATGACTTGCTATACGTTAGGTCCGCATGACATATAATTTGATATTCGCGAGCAGGTGTGAAAATATCATATAACATTGTTTATGTAATTTCAGTTATTTCACATTCAATTGTTTCGCATAGTCGGTAATTCCACACCAAAACATAAATGTAATCCGACTAAAAACTCACTGACATCGTACACGGCTTCCGATTGTTACGCTAATTGCAAAAGTGTATCCATTCGATAGCACAAACAGTCGCTTTGGTCTATTGTCCACAACTCTAGTGTTTACGTACCGAGCGGCTAGATGCGTCCCCTTTCAATCATCGGCCTAACTATCGTTTGGTCAAGCCTTCGCTGCTTTGTTCAGATTATGTAATAGGTATCTGCTGGTATCCATTAGGGGATATGATTCGACTTGAGCCTAACGCTAAGTGAATAATAAAATAAGTCACTTCGTCCGAAACGACATTGAAGGATAAGGGGCATAAATTGTGCACAAAGCCTCGGTAGTAAAACCTGATTGACGTGTCTAATTGTGTATGCACAGAGGGCATGTAAAGAGCTCCGAAAGATGCCGCAGCAGCAATATAAAAAGCCTGTACAAAGGGTTATTTCAGTTCCTTCATAAAACTAACAACGTTCGCGGTAACAAGACGCGAGCGTTTCTCTCGAGCCCATATTCTCACAGTCATTGTCTCGTTCAGTAGACTTTAGGGGCTTGAGCCTGAGTGTTAGATTCAACAGACCATTGTTTAGCTTCCTTCACCTGGCAAGACGAAGCCCACACAAAGGCAACGCTCGTTTCTGCAGTGTTGTTTATTTTTGTTATGCAATTGTAGGTTTTCGAGCACGCCACGCTACGGCGGATCTTCGCTTGTTTGTCAAGTGGAGTAAAAGCGGACGACACCACGACGACGGCGACGGCGGATCGCACACATGCGACTATGTCGCGACTGAACATTTTAGTATGTAGCTAGAAACATCGATCGCTTCAAACTGGTGATAACTGTTTTAGATAGCTTTAGATAAGATAAAAATATATTTCGTTTGTAAAACATGAGTACCTACGTATGGACTATACAGGTCTGATTAATAAATGAAAACAGCTACATGTTTTGCCATTTAGCAAGCCATTTTGCACTGTGCATTTCGTTTTTTATCGTAACATTAGCAAAGGCCTTTAAACTGAAAGAATTTCGAAACGAGAAAATCGGGAGGTGTCTAAATCTGTTCAGATTCGTGTTCGTAGCCAATTTACTTGAACATCGTCCAAATTGTCTTTAAAATATCCGAGCAATCACCATTTTGGTGAAAGAAGTAAGTTGAACTCTAATTGGGAGCCCGAATGCCAATCGCATTAGCTGAATAGTTAAATATAATTTGAACGCGAAGTGACGATTGACACATTGTCAGATTAATTAATAATTTACGGACTGATTAATGGTAGGAGTAGTTATGTGATTTGGATATACTGTTGATGTTAGAGCTGTCTTGAGCACAGGCTCAGGTGTACAACTGGATGTCAAACGAACGTATGTACGTACTGTCACATCGCATATTATCTCATAAGTGGAAACGATCATGTTTCAGCATTAGTAGTGTCACTGTCAAAAATTACTCAAATTCATGTAAACGTTATTTTATAAAAATGGTTTACCCAAAGAATTTTGAAGTTAAATCATGCTTACTGTTTCAATAAAAAAGAAAAATTAAATGTGTGAAGAAAAAGCAGTAAGCAAAAAGTTTTACGATTTATTTGTTTTAAAAATGTAGTGTGGCATCAGCAACATACTCAAACACAGGGTGTTATAACGTCAGAGGGTAGGATGAAATGAATTGATCGCCTCTACTAAGATGGAGTGTAGGAACTCTATACCCATGGGCCCCGAGTTCAGAAAAGCCGGAGCAAGGAGTCGGTTTTGTTAACAAACTTGTTTACACTAATGATGGATAATGAAAGATAGATAGCTTCTATAACAATCTATTGAGGATATATGTACATGTAAGTATATAGAAAATAAACCTAAGTTTCGTATTCCAACTTTATTTTTTTGGATAGGCAGATAAGTCACATTTTAGTGTCGAGAGAGATGGAGATTTGAAACTTGAATGAATACATAAACATAATATCACGCCTGTAGTTTTCGAAGGGTAAAGCAGAGGTGTACCTAATAATACACCCACAATTCACCAGTTATATTTAAGTCCCATGTAATAGGGGGCGAGCCTATTGCCATCATCCAGCCACACATCCGTACTCCGTGGCAGCTACTGAGCAATTCCTAATGGAAAACCCAATAGCACTTTGGCCTCGGGAATAACCTCATGCTCAGCAGTTGAGCTTGCGACTACTATACTAACGATCCAGTCACTGTAATGAATATTCATGAAAAAAACATACAGACGAATAGAGAACCTCCTCCTTTTCGGAAGTCGGTTGATAAAAGAATGACCTCTCGTTATTAGGGGAATTGGTTAGCGCAATACTTGTCAACGGGTGGACCGATTTAGTTTTGTTGGCAATTTTGACATAGTCAGAAATAGGTTCATATGACACATCGCAAAAGTTTACCGGAATATTTGATTTCAACGTTTGTCGGGTCAGCTGGTTTATTATAACATTGACAACTACGTGTCCTATTGTCGTCGTTGTTTATAATAATAGGGTAGTTGACTGACTAAAAAAAATATGATTCTGTACAGTGTGTACACTTGTAGAGATGTTGGTTGGAGTACGTAGAGAAAAGATCACTACGTTTCCCACTATGTTTATTATGTTAACTAGAGTTGCCACGAATATTCGGCTACTATTCGGTATTCGGCCTATTCGGCCACTTTTTTTGGTATTCGGTATTAGGCCGAATTATACGTACTATTCGGCCGAATACCGAATACCGAATCATGGACAAAACAGACACATCATATTACTCAAGATTTGTATTTATTACCAAATTACAATACTTTAATAAGTAAAATTAATCAGCGGTAAGTTGTGATGGATAAAAACAAGCTTTTCAGCATTTGATGGTAGCAAACGATTACGCTTTTCATCGTAAATGATACCAGCTTCAGAAAACAAACTCTCACTATACACGCTACTCCCGGGAGAAGAAAGATAAACTTTAGCAAATTTCGAGAGGTTTGGGTATTGTTTTTCGTTTGCTGACCACCACTTGTAACACTTTTTAACAAACAAACAATTGAAAAAGAACTAACGAACGAACTTTTCTACAAAATCGTAGGTAATGTTCGATTTAATTTATTTTTTATATTGATCTGACAAAGCGTGCCGTGACGTGATTTACTCGCAATTGAAACAAATAGTCAAATGGCCGCACGCCCGCCCGCGCTCGAGTGAGACAGGTCGCGACGCGTCTTGTCGTATTATTCTTTACGCGCTCGTCAAGCATGTACTTTGTGCCGAATATTCGGCGCTTCGGCCGACTGCAGCGTTGCAGAATATTCGGTATTCGGTATTCGGCCAAATCACTATTCGTGGCAACTCTAATGTTAACGTTACAAAGTAGTACTGTTTGGCGATTCCGTTCTCTTATGTTAGTCACCGCGTTGCGGTAATTTTTGTTTACTCCGTCTGTTAGATTATCGAAAAATATTGGATACGTGTTTTTTGTTTTATCAAATTAATAAAAAACTGGAGACGCCACTTTCTGGTTAAAAATGTACCAAACTGTGACGTCGCGCACTGCACGTTTTCGAAGCACTGTATCGTCTTCATTTATTGCTTACGTGAAAAAAGAAAAAATGCGTGTCCAATATTTTTTGGAAATCTATCTGACGGATTAATTAGATTTTTTTTTGCAAACTACCCTATTATTTAGGTGCTTACTTATAACCATAATGTTTTATTATTATTTTAGACTAACAAAGCGAGTTAAGGTTTTTTTGCAATTTGGCGGTCAGTGTCAGGTTGTATGTTAAATAAAATAAGATTCGCGACCGTAACAAATGTGACTTGTCACCTTTGTTGCGGTCGTTGCCTACTGAGTAAAATGATTAAAATCACCAATACAATCCTCTCATTTAATTTAACCTCCTTGAATACTTTTTTCATCAAATAGTCACTCAATGGAATTAAATTAACTCAAAAGGATTGTATTGCAAATTACGATAATTAATTATTTTTTGCAATTATATTAATTAATTAATATAATTGCAAAAAACGTAAGAAAATTCGAATTTGCTATTTGGCATCTAATTCAGCTCTTGGAGCTTCCACTTTCAATAAAACCTTATACCAATAATTAATAACGATCCTTTTATGGAAAGTCCTGTAATAAAAAATACACAGTGAGACCAATTTTTTGTAACGTGTTTGTCTCTAGCAGGTATTTGAAACAGTATATTATGTAATGTGTGTAGTTCATCTTAGCTGTGTGTAAAACTTTATACAGGTTGTCGTTTTGCATCCCCGTCCCCGTCAAATTCAAGGAATCAACTACACTAATGATTCTCAAACCGGCACATACAAATACATAAACTCACGCCCTTTTCCCATGGGGGTAGGCAGAAACCACAGAACGCCACCTGCTACGATCCTGCCCGTATAAACTTTTACACACAGCTAAGATGAACTGTTTAAATGTTTCCAAGATATAAATTTTGTTCTTGGTGAACAGTTTTTATTTAATATAATAAATGCAATATTAAAAAACAAGAAATAAGTTCTTAATCTTATTTTACAGTTTCTGATTTAAGTTTTCGTCTCAGATGAAGTTTACGATGCAGATGCAAATGTTTGTTTCAGCTTATTGTTCTTTTTATTACACGACGGAACTAGATAATTTTATGCATCCGTTTTTGTTATTTTTATTATAATTGTGGTTGTTTTTTAGGAGTGTTTTCCAAATGTTTCTGAAAAACTTATCAAAGTCATGTTCATGTTGTGTCCTTGTGTCATGTTTTGTTTTTTCAATCATAGATTTAGTTTCACAGCCTACCTTGCTTTGGTTTAAAAAAAATCTTTTGTTAACAAAAAGAGGGTTTTTTCCATACGGATTCCCCATCATCATACCATTGAAACTACTGGTGAAATATTTACTTTCTATGTAATAGACGGGGAATCATTGACTAGATCTTTATTAAGTCATACAACTTCTTTGTTGGTAAAATGGTTTGAATTAGCCCAACATCCAGAATGTTTAATTTAAATTCTCTATTCAATGATTCCCTTTCACGCTTGCTCCTTATAAAAAAAACGTACAAACGCGAACAAATTCCTTATCTTCTTATAATAATCAACTGGTTGTCCTCAATAGGGTAGTTGACTAGGTACTGTTAAAAAAATACGAAAATATTTAGTTTATCAAAGAACTAACAGAAATAGTACGATGTGTAAAAAAGTAATAAAATCGATAAAAAAAATAGGAGTAGCTACACGCTTTAGAAAACTAACTGCGGCAATCAGAGAGCTTTAATGATTACTTATGCCATCACTTAGTAAAGGTTTTGACAGTTTTGTCATACAAAAGCATGTCAAATCTTTACTAAAGTCCATTTCACGAAAGAAGTCCCGCGGACAATTGTGGAACTAAATTTAACAGATCGGCCATGTTGTCGTTTGTCGATGTTATCAAGGTGCGTTTGTTGTGGTAGATATTTTGTGAGTTTATTATTGGATTAGTGCGTTATAAGGTTTATTTACGATGCCAAAAGTTGTGAAACAACATTATATCGCGCGACATACAGCGCTGCGTCTGCGGGACTTCTTTCGTGAAATGGACTTTAAGTGACGGCTAAAGCAATTATTATTATTAAATATCTCTAAGTACCGCAGTTAGTCATTTTTTACGAAATTACACTAGTTTTTTTACTTCTATCTTTTTATTTACTGATTCCAAATCACTAGTAAAAAAAAATAGTCAAGTACCTACCCAATTCAAGTGTAAAGTGTAAAATTTGACAAACATGTTATTTTGCTATCAGATATAAAGTCACAATTTTTCTACAACATTTCTATTTACTGCTTCAACAGTCTAGAGTCGTAATCGCGGCTGCTGAGTATGAGTTCCTGGGTTCGATTCCCGGGTTCTGCATAGTGTTATTGGGTTTTGCCATCAGGAATTAAGCAGTCAGTTTGAAGTCTGATTTTGCCCGGTTGATGGCAATAAGCCCGCATTCTAATACATGGGTCCTCAAATATAACTGTTGAATGAAATATGGGTGAACGAGACACACCTCTACCTTACCGTACGGGGATAATAGGCGTAATGTTATGTTGTCTCAATAGGTTTACAGCAAAGCAAGATGGTGACCATCCGGCAAGTGTCAGGCTGCAGTCTCCCGTGCACCGACCGTAAATGTACACAATTTACAACCTTACACGCAGTTTCTATCATTCCCTATACAAAATACGTGGCTGTTCCACCGCTTGAACGTTTTTATCTAATTTATTTTCGGAACAAGAGCTCGTGCCTTAATAATAAATGCCACTCGGGTCGATTTTTACGTTAAGCCACGCCAGCCTAGGTTGGTCTGTGGATGGGTGACCACTCATTACATACCGAGTTTCTTCCGTGCCTCGGAAAGCTCGTTAAGCTGTTGGTCCCGGCTGCCATATATAGATCTTTGGCCGTCGTTATAGGTAGTCAGTGACCTTAAAGTCTGACAACCAGTCTTATCAAAGGGTATTGTATTACCTAGTATTAACTGGGTTTCCTCACGATGTTTTCCTTTACCGTGTTGAGAGCAGCGGTGATGAAATAAATTACACAAAGTAATGTGCCTGCTTGGATACGCACCCACGACTTACTGTTACTAAGTCGGGGCCGCCGCTGCCACCGCTGCTCCCACCACTCACTGATATGCTTACATAATTCTAATGAAGGCCAATTTTGATAGTAACTTTATACATATGTAGTCAACTTTTATTTTCCAACCCATTTAAAAAACATAGCTAAAATACCTAATAAAAACATCTATTTACACAACTACTGATTCAAGTTAACGTAGCTTAAACAAAACCGTTCACCCGTCCGACCGACCTGAGGTAACCCCACATTATTTTGTAGCAAATAAATAAAATGTAAATAGCATATGGAACGGAACAAAGAGTATGATAATTTGCATAATTCTGTTCACCTTTTAGCTTCGGACATGGCTGGTTTGCCTGGTTTTGGCCTGGCTTGGCCTGGGCTTGAGCCAAGCCAAGTCCATTTAGCGACTTGTACGAAGATTATAAGCTTAGATCCTTTGGTTACACCCGCCGTGCGTTAACCTCGGAAAAATACGTAAAATCCTCCTTTCGCGGTGTCCTTTGAATTTGGAATACGTTCCGTTTTTCTATCCATAAACAAAGGATTTGGCATCGATTGTGTTTTTTATGTTACTTTAATGCTTGTTTTGGTGAAGTGGATAAAGTATCTAAGTAAATGGTGCGTGATTTTACAGGAAGGCTGAATATTGAATGAGCTGTTGGAACCTAATTGGAAATCTGCTGTTTTTGAGATAATATTTTTTTACTAACTGAAAACATAAATATTAAATTTTACAGAATTTTAATGTTAAAATGTATTTCGTTTTCTGATAAGGGAAAATGAAAGTTTACATAAACATACATAACATCACGCCTGTAATCCATGAAGGGTTTGCAGAGGTTGAATATTGCATCCGAATTTTGCCAGATAAATATGTTGATATTCCCATGTAATAGGGAACAAGCCTATTGCCAAAATAAAGTAAGTTGTGACTTCAATATGGTAAAACTTGTACAAAAAAGTATGCATTTACCTACTTTTGTAAGTATTCTCATAAAGGCCGTTCCGTATGGAATATTTATTTCATTTTGAGAAGAATTTCAGGCTGGTAATTCCAATAAAGACTCCATTATTGGTCTGTAAAGATGTAAATACGATTACATCAATCGTCCGATGGCGGTTCGAACGCCGGAATACAGTTTCAGATATTTTTTGTTCGGAAACCTGAACAGTATTAAACATTCTACTTTTTTGTTCAATAATTATGCAACAAAAAATCGAAGAAAATTATGTTTTACATAATAGACATCTATGTTCTTAAACTCACGTTTTTTTCACATAGAGGTATAAGGTAGAAACCAAGTAAAGTAATAAGTGGGTTTCACAAAATAAAAAAGTAGCTCACCACACAAAACAACAAGAATGAAGTCATCTTCAAAACAGAGTGGTTACGTTCTTCAGCTGTGAAAATAATTTCAGCCATCCCCCACACAGACTAGAGTCACAAGTTCAGTTTTTATTTCTACGCCATGAAATATGGGTGGCGGGAGACTCGTTAAAAAGAACACGATATAGTATTACACTGGCTTGTCGGGCAACGGCTAACCCGTTTTATGTGCACTTAAAACTGCTTCCTACACTTGTTTCATCCTCTCCAAGTTAACGCGAATCTTAATTTAAGCTTTAGCCAGTAACTGGTGAACAAAAACAAAAGTTTCTCTTGCCAAACTGTGTCCGAGCCAGCGAGACTGTTTAAACGGTGAAAAATTATATTGAGAAAGTGTTCAAATAGTAAGTTTTGAGTGAAAAAAGAGTTTTGGTTACTTGAAGGTTATTTATGAATATTTGGGCAACCTGAAAGTCCTCTTCTAAGGGTATACGGAGGGTTTGTCAAATTGTGTTCCTAATACAAATGTAGAATACCAGTCTAAAGTACCTATGTGAATAAAATAATAATATACCTATACTGTCAGTTCCTCTCCGGGAAATCTACAAATGTAAAAAAGTGAAAAATAAAAAAACGAAAAACACAAAAAAGTGAAAAATAAACTTCACAAGAAAAAGCAGCTTCTGAAGTCGGTGACTTTTTGTCTGTTTGATTTCGATTTTTTTGCCACCGACTTCAGAAGCTGCTTTTTCTTGTGAAGTTTATTTTTCACTTTTTTGTGTTTTTCGTTTTTGTGTTTTTAAAGTCGGTTTTTTTTTGCAAAAAAGTATTTTTATTTTACAATTTCTAGTTGTAATATCCTGTACATTTATACTGTACATTTAACATTCAACCAAGAACCCTAACCCTTAACATTCAAGATTCCCTTATTATTGCTTTCAACTCCTAACCGTTTAGGAGTAGTACCTTCAAAATCAGCTCACCTAGAGAACCTGAAAGATTACAACCATATGAATCGTATAAAAGCAAAAGCTGCAATATCCATTTGCAACAAATCATGGCAAAACAAAAAATTGTTGTATAGTGCAAAATAAAGCTGAATTGGATCGAAACTCTGTTTAATATAATTAAATACATTACTGGGTATATATTGAAGGTATTTAATCAATCTTTATCTGGATAATATTTAATAAAAATACAAAACTTAAATGGATTTTGCTGTTTTTGTACTTGACATTTGGATCTTGCTGTATTTGAATTTCACTTCAAAGGATTTTGCTGTGTTTGCAAAAAAAACTAAATATTAGATAGATATAAAAAATAATAAACTAATATTTAAGTAACACTGTAGTTATTGAATATTAAATAGATATAAAAAAAATGCTAACAAGATCAAACCACAAGGACCAAGATAATTTATTTGATCACATTAACTAACAGTAGGTACATACAAACCTTGTTACTTTGGCCAAATTTCTCCTCCACTTTTCGGGTTGAGCTATACGTTTTCTAGCCGAACTATTATCAACAGGTACAGGGGAACAATCCATAATTACGATATACCACTTTTTTCCGACAAAACTTAAAAACTATTTAAAAATTTCGAGAATTTACGGAGCGAGGTTTCGCGTTCACAACAATCGACGCCATATAAAACCGTGCCGCTTGATGCGCTCTGATTGGCTGATTAGGATATTGCTGCCTATGCACTTGTCAAACATGGATCTTGCTGTGTTTGCAACAAACCGTATTTTTTGTAGCTGTTTTACTACGGGATATTGCTGTCTTAGGAGTATTATGAATTACGAAACGTGTTGAAGATATTGCTACATTTATCGCGCCATCGAAATGTCAATTTCAAAATTATGTGGATATTGCTGGTTTTGCTTTTATACGATTCATATATACATAACCCCATAATATTTTTATAAAGAATTATGCTCCAACTCCTAACCATTGAAGAGTTATACCTTCCATCATCAACTCATCAACATGAAGTGATGACTGCTAGATGCAAATACTTAAAAAAAAATAGAAAAAGCACGAAACACGTGATACATGCCTATACAATTTGAGAGTTTTGAGCTCGATTTCTCTAGGATGCCATCATAAAATCCTGATTTTCTTATTATGGTACCACCCTTGGGATATATCCTTTTCAACAAATAAAGAATTTTCTATATCGGTTCAGGCGCCTCCGAGTAATCGGTGAATATACATAAAAAACAGATTGAGAACCTCCTTTTTTAAAGTCGGTTAATGAGTTTTACCTTCTATCATCAGGGCAACCTAATACCCTGAAAGAATACAACTATCACTTTATAAGTACGCATAGTTTTTTTTTTTTTTTTTTTTTTTTTTTTTTTAAAACGTTGCCCCACACTAGGAATTTCTCCTGTATCGTGGGTGCGTTCACAAACATATACGTTCACAGTCACATACACAAATACCCAGACCCGAAACAACTATCTGCAGGCCATACAAATATTTGTTCCGTGCGGGGATCGAACCCGCGACACGCAGCGCAGCAGTCCAATCGCTTAGCCACTGCGCCAACCGTGCCGTCAACGAAACGAACGTCAGTTCTGAAAGAATTTTCTATCAACTCCTAACCGTTGAGGAGTTGTACCTTCCATCATCATCAGTGAATCCACATGATATTGTGATGACCACACGCAATTACTTGAACAGGTTTAGAAAATATATAAAAACGTCATATGTGCCTATAAAATTTGGGGGTTGCCCTCGATTTCCCTGGGATCCCATCATCAGATCCGGATTTGGTGACAATGGGACCATCTCGGGAGTATACCTATTCGAACACAAAAAGAATTTTGAAAATAGGTTCTTTAATGACGGAGATATGCGATAACAAACATACAAAAAAAAAAAAAAACAGACGAATTGATAACCTCCTCCTTTTCGGAAGTCGGTTAAAAATGAAAGAAAGAACGTAAAATAATCAAAGTATGCAAAGTAGCAATTCAGTAGTAGGGTTAGTAATGAAGCAAAGTATGTGAAATATTTATCTTTACACATTTCACATACTTTTTTTTATATTATATATTCAAGTTTTCAATTATCAATATTACAGTAGGTGTATTGCAATACGTTTGTAATTTTCCTGAAGTCAGTAGTAAGTTAGTAATAACTAATAACAGGTATGTAAGAATGTGGCCACTTTACCCCTACGCTACTCCTAAGTAGTTTTATAGAGAATATCACATACATATCATGTTATGGTGAAACAGTTTTGTTTCGAACCTTTCTGTTCAATCGAGCGGTACGATTACCATATTATGTATGTTTATCTTTTAAAGTTGGCTTGTGGACACAGGCATTAGTATTCAGCTCCCGTCCGCTCACGTATAAACTTTAGCAAATAACATAAAATCAAGTTTAGATAGTTGTATAAAACGTTGTTGCTAACCTCCAATCCGGCCATTGAAAAGTTTCCAACGGAAACTTCTGAATTGATTAGTGCTACCAATAGTTGGTTGGAGTTATCCCCGATTCAGGTAAGTTTGTTCCTATTAACACTTGAGTTAAACTGGGACAGGTGATTAAACAATTGTGTTACTGTCAGCGCATTAGGAGGTTATCCAGAGTTTTATTTTATTTTACTTTTTATTCGTTGCAAAATGCGTACACAAGGTAATTGAGCATAAGTCCGTCCCGCAGCATGACTTCTGTCAGATGTTAATTGAAAGATAAGTGCCACCAAATAAGAATTTCCTCGTATTTTTCCTTCAGAGCTGTTCCTCAAATCTTTTACTTTGTTCCGGTGGCATCTGCCCCTTTTCAACTCAAGTTAAACAAATTTTCCGTAACAGACTTTTTCGAGATTCACCTCGAGGATTTGGGGGATCTACGAGGTTTTGTTTTTACAGTTTCCTTCTTTTGTATTTACCTTGTGTGTATTTTTTGCTGTATTGTAAATTGTCAATATGTGACTGTGTTTATAAGGTATGAAATAAATACAATTTATAAATGTGTTTGTGAAATGTGGAGATCATCATGGAAGTGTTGATTTCAGGTACGAACTTATAAGTTGATGTTATTACAAATGTTGATTATTGAATCGTGTCCTTTGTTACTGGCTAGTTTATTTACATACAAACCGTAGCGGAAATTAGAATCAGTAGTTTCCATCCGAAAGTCTGCAGCAATACGTTATGACAACGCTCGTAACATTATAACATAGTTTTAATGGTAAGTTATGGCGTCGTTTCTAATAAAAGGTATTAGTATTCACGAGGTAGGAAAGGTTTTCCGTTAGTGCCATGGCGAATGTTTTCGGCGTAACTCATCCACTCCAATATCATGGAGATTGAGAACGTTAAGTTATTGCAGTAACAATTTCGTATTGGCCAATAAAACCTCACTTTCGCTTTATTTATACGCAGTAAAATGATCAATATTCGATATTGCCTTTAGACGGTTACATACATTTACATATGTTTATGGACGAGTCTTGTTCGAAAGTTTTTTGTAATTTCTTGTGAGGTTTTAGGGCGTTATCTTAGAAATGGGTGCAAAACAAAAACGAAAACTAAAAGGATAGTAGAATTAATGAAGTGGAAAACTTAGCAGTTTTTCAAGTATATGCGTGAGTGCACACTGCATTTAGATTAACCAGATAAAGTTTCTTATATTGACCAATGGAATACGAAAGAAAGAATGTTTAACCGAACAATGATCCCCGCTTTTCACACCTAGTAAAAAAACGTGCAAAATTAACAAAAAGTTCCACTAATTAAAATTCAACAAAGAGATCGTATCAAAAACTTGGCGCGTTCATAAAGAACGGTTTTTTCCCACGTTTTCACCGGCCAGTCATTCTATCTCGCCATCATATGAGTTATACTGGTTGAGATTGTGATAAGCCGTGGATTGGGCGCTCCAGTCCACATTAAAACCTCGTTAGCCTTAGTGTAAGCTTTTACTATTGTTCAGCTCCAACTTGCTATATCATGAGCAGAATAACGTGCTTACATGAATGTACACACGTAGCCAATTGCTAATGCATAGATGCATAGCGGTTGGAGTTAGCTGAGCTTCGGAGATGCTGTTTGTCAATATTATGTTCGGACAGTTTTGGGATGAGCATTTTCATTATCACTACATATTATAAAACAAAGTCCTCCGCCGCGTCTGTCGCGATAAACTCAAAAACGACTGCACCGATTTTCATGTTTTTTTTCACCAATGAATAGAGTGGCTCTAGGGGAAGGTTTTAGTAATTAATTTGACCGACATCCACTCGGGCGAAGCCGCGGACAATGGCTGGTTTGAAGGTAAAGTCTTTTTTAAACATTTATTTTGTTCTCTGAAAAATACAACGTACGTAATCATAACATAACACACCAGTAATCCCCGAAGGGTTAGGCAGAGGAGTACCTACCTAGTACCCTGGGTTTTTCCATCAGGAATTTCTCAGTAACATTCACGGAGTCTGGATTTGTGCCCAGTTGATGGCAATAGGCTGGCCCTCTATCACATGGGACTAAAGGATAAATGGCGAAATGTGGGTGTACGAACGTAATCATAAATCGAATATTCATTGAAAATACAACAACGCTTTTGGTTCTTAGTGTAGTCTCACCAACCAATCACCGCCTTGGACAATAGATTTGACACCGACCTATTCAGAGGCTGCAGTATACTGCAATGTAAGATCGGGAATACGTTCCTCCCGACCTCGGAAGCGATAAAACACGTTTCCCATCCTCTTGATATAAAATCTCATGTCTTTTTACCCCACCGGTGAATAGGTGTCCTATTATTTGTAGGAAACCACACATGAAATAACAAATCACTTTTCTTCGCTGCGGAATACGAACTTATCGAGTTTGTAAAAGTTCTCCGTTGTAGAGCGTCATCTCTATCACTTATATATGTGTCTCTTTCTAAATTTTGATATGTGCAGTCCTTCCACAGTTATTTTACCTACGACAACAACAACTCAATCTCAACTTTATTGTTACCAATTTTAAGATCAGTTAAATATTAGGTATTGTCAGTGTGCAGTGTGACAGTAACTCAAAAACCACCTTATTTTAACGTGTGTAACGAGGACTGTGCTTTTGAAAGGGATGCAAAAAATTGAAAGGACTGTAACAGTAACACCCGGACAGTGCATAGGGGAGTGTTGTCACGCAATCCTGGATAAGTGTTAGCATACGTATCTACATAATTATGAAGGGTTACTACCGCACTGAGGATTATTGCGTTCATGTTATAAACGACATAGTTACTCGTATATCCGTATGTCGCTGTACTTTTTGCTACAACTTAATTTTTTCTTCGAAGGGAAGATTATTAGTAAAAGTATTCACTTTATTTTTAACGCACGTGCAATACGCTCAGCTGATTCCTCAACGCTTTGCTGGGCGCAGTTTTGAAAATCCAGTGCGCGGTAAAAAAATGTTGGGAAAAATCGCCGGAAAACAAGGGTTAATTAAGCAACAAACATTCAACCTGTTCATGTAAGGCATTTATATGAATAGGTTGAATATTCATGTTGTTGCCAGCGGCTTCGCCCACTACAACTCGAAAATTATCCCACGGGAAGATAAAATCGGGATAAAAACTATCCTATGTATTAATCTAGGTTATAAACTATCTGTGTATTTTATTCAAATCCATTCAGTAGTTCTTGCGTGCAAGAGTAACAAACATCCATCCATCCATCCACACATACATCCTCACAAACTTTCGCATTTATAATATTAGGTAGAATGTATAAGGTCCGGGGCTGTTGGTTGTTCGAAAGAGATACCGCGCCCCCGGACACAAAGGGCTAAGAAGGAACATGGGCGGGTGTTAGTCAGTAGAAATCTGACACTCCCTTCCGCTCCGCCTAGAGCCAGAGGAGCCAGGATGAATCAGGTGAAAGTTTATCATGTCCAAATATGAGATAGGATGCCATAATAAGACTAGGTAGAACCACAATCTTTACAGAGTGTTGGTTGAGAATAACAAGATTGAGTAAAATGACGTACAACAAGATAGTTAACAAAAAAAATATAAGTAGTCCGTCAGATAGATTTCCAAAAAATATTGGACACGTCTTTTTTCTTTTTTCACGTAAACAAACAATGAAGACGATACAGTGCTTTGAAAACTCGTGTGACGTCATATTCTAAGACATTAGTATGACATTTTTTACTGGTGAGTGACGTCACAACCCCTCACTCAAATCTTTGACGCGTTTATCTTCGTCAATTTTTATTGATTCGATAAAACAAAAAATGTGTATCCAATATTTTGCGATAATCTAACAGACGAACTAATAAGAAATATTTTTTTAGTCAGTAAACATCAACAACAACTTTTTTACACATACACATGATTTTATGAACATTATATCTCGGTAATAAGCATTTTAGATGTATGGCGCACTACAGATTCCATCTTGGTGGGTGAATCTCTTGGGTGCAAATAATGTCTCAATTACTCTTGCAGTAGAGTAACCCTTTTTTTTTAGGGTCTATGAAATCATCAAATAACCCCTCCCGCTCTTGGGCAGAGCGAAAGGGAGTGTCAGACTTCTACTGACTAAAAACGACCCATTTTCCTTCTTAGCCCTTCATGTCGAGGCCGCGGTATCTCTTGCGAACAACCCGCAAACCCGACGGGAAGTAGAGTAACCCTTTTTTTTTTTTTTTTTGGAGGGTGGGAAATCATCAAATTACCCCTCCCGCTCTTGGGCAGAGCGAAAGGGAGTGTCAGACTTCTACTGACTAAAAACCACCCATGTTCCTTCTTCGCCCTTCATGTCGAGGCCGCGGTATCCCTTGCGGACAACCCGCAGCCTCGACAGGCGTCGGCCCTTGCGGGCCCCTTCCATGTTGCTGACATCTCTTTGAGGCGCGCGTGGAACACGAACGCGCCGTCGACACGGCCTGTCGTCGTCATAAGACGGACGGACGGCGAGCTTACGAATCACTCACCGTCCACAGGCCCGCGTCTACGGTGGCCGGAAGCCATCACGTGGCCCCCGACGCCCGGAGCGCCTCCCGCGGTGGCTGGGAGGAGAGGTTCTCTCCCTCTCACGTTCCGCCACCTCCTTCGCTAGCATCACTGCTTCGCAGAAGGAGGCGACGGCGTCCCATTCCTCCTCGCCCCGGACCATGGCTTGCACCAGGGCCGGACGCGAGAGGTCGCCGCCGCCGATCGCCGCTACGAGAACACGGCGGGGCTCCGCCCAAGCGGGACCCACCTCCACAGTGTGCCGATCCTCGCAATGGTGGCATCCGGGCGTTTCCTCCCGCCTGATTCGGTGCAGGTACCTCCCGAAACAACCGTGTCCGGTGAGTACCTGCGTCAGACGGAAAAGTAGAGTAACCCTTCGATGTTGACCGAGACTACAAATCACAAAGTCGGTTTTATAGCTGAACTTTGGATAGCCATCTTGGTGAAAAGTTAGTCAGTCAGCGTGTGGGCTCGCTGACTGCCCAGGGTGCGCCGGACGTACTCATATGGTGACTCAGTAGATACGTCGCGCTGGAGGCTCTATTCATGCATACATTACGAGTTTATTAACAATGTAGGTACCGCTCCACACTATTTCAGTATTATTCCCAACGCAACTTGCCATCTCTTCTGGGTTTGGGCTATTTGGCGCAAATGCGATTCACACAATGTTATCTCCCCTTTATTTTGTTTTTTATTTTATTTTTAGTTGTGGCATTTGCCAAACCCGTCGGGGCTGCGGGTTGTTCGCAAGAGATACCGCGACCTCGACATAAGGGTTAAGAAGGAACATGGGTGGTTTTTAGTCAGTAGAAGTCTGATACTCCCTTTCGCTCTGCCCAAGAGCAGGAGAGGTTATTTGATGATTTCCCAAACACCAAAAAAAGTTTGCCAAAAAAATATCTTATCTTTCTTTCTTCTTTTTCCTTAGATCTCATTATTCTTTGTATAGGCGTCCCGTTTCCAGCTATATAATCTTTAGCACAGTCTATCCATAGATGTACGTACACAGCATATCAGGATTAGTTTATCGGTACCCTTTCCAAATGACCGAGGCAAACGGATTACTGTGTCCACTGATCAGACGGCCGGCCATTCGTGTTCTTATTTACTTTAAGTATGTTCCACTAAAGCAACTTTGATATGCCTTTAAATGCAATTTACTGCTTCAAAGAGCCGATTCACTGGCTTTAAAAGAAACGGAATGGGTGGCATGGTAAATATAAGTCACAAAGTAAACGTAAATTAATGTAATGATTTACAAATTTCACACAAAACCATGGTATCATCATCAGCTCAATGTACGATTTTTGCAAGAAAATTAATTTGTACAGAAAATACTATGATGAGACTCCTCACGTTCCATGGATATATTAAAAAAAAAAAAAAACCACTAAGTTCATTTGTTAGTACGACATTATTATGTGTAAAACACTAAGCATAGCGTTAATGAAGCACGTATGCATGTAGGTAATCATCAACAGTTATACATACTACCGAATTCAACGGGGTTGAGTAGGTGCGATAAAACAATGTTGCATGGCGTGACGAAAACTTAACAAATCCATTTAAGGCTGTAATTTTAAGGATGAAAATAATAATTTAGTATAAAACTTTCTTGTGCAACGACAGCTTTTATCTCAACACAGAAATCTTGGACAAGTCCAGAGTTTGGAACATAAATAATCGCTGTATTTATTTTATATTATAAGTCGCCATCAGATTTACTTTAACTTTAATGTTCAGTGAGCGAACTCCTTCTCATTAAGACTTTTGAAGTTGATGCGGTGTCCATTAACTTGTATGCATAAGTTTGTCTTTATTTAAAAACTGACGAACTTTGTCACGCGGAAAAATTGACAACGTCATGAAAATTTTGATAATGGGTTATGTTTAAATCGACAGACTGCATTTTTAACTGAAATTGGAAAATAAAAGCTTTTTATTAAATACAATTTTAATCTTCGTAAAGTTCGCTTCGAAAATTAAAATTGGTTTGTTAATAGTCAATTATTTCGAAAACAAGGGGTTGCGAGTTTGCGACAGCGTCATATTCGTAGTCCGCAATCAAATCGTGGCAAGTTAGCTTACGAGTCGCGTGACTAATGCTTTTTTTCCATTTCTTATTGTTTTTCAGTGGCTGACCCTCTATCGACGTTCGTTGGCGATATCATGGCTAGCTAATTATACCACTAAAATGATTTATTCCAGACGATTGTTATGCTAGAGATTGTTAAGCTACCAAATTGGATTGAGGTTCATGTCAACGACGCATTTAGCTCAACGATATGATTTAACTGTACAATCAAATAGTTAGCATTTGAACTTTGCTCATTATTGTTTTAAACCACGTAGTTATGTTCGTGTAATTAATAAATATGACCGATAATAAACTTACGAGTGGTCTTTGGGTGAGGTTAGGTGATTTGGTTAGCGATACTGAGCTATTATATGTAGAAGTGAATTTTAAGCGGAGTGATTTTTGCTATTGATTGTCGCTTGTTTGTTTTGTTCCATTATCTCGTTACGACTGCCTCGTTGGCCTAGTGGTTGCGAGCGCGACTGTTAAACATGAGGTCCTCGGTTCGATGACCAGGTCCGGCAAAGTGTTATTGGGTTTTTCATCAGGAATTTCATAGTAGCAACGTGGGTGCTGGATTTGTGCCCGGTTGATAGCAATAACCTCGCCTGGGACTTAAACATAACTGTCGAAATGTGGGTGTAGGTACTATTAGGTACATCTCTACCTAACCCTTCGGAAATTGCAAGCGTGATGTTATGTGATGATGTTTATTATCTCGTTATTCATGAAAAGCCAAGTAAAATATTTGTAGTCGCTTTTTGTGTGCATTCCAAGAGTGGCTTTCGCTCAATTGTCTTTAGCTCTTTTGTCTACTTCTTTGAAGGTAAGCTTGCTGTGATCCAGCCAATGTTGAAGCACTGGCTTTAGCCGGTCGTTATTTTAAAAAGCAACGGACGAGTTTAAAGAAAAATATGGCTGAAGATTTTTATATTTCCTTTCTAAACAACTAGTATTATCATTAAATCGATATGTACGAGCATGAGGCAGAGATAGGAATATAAAATGTTATTTTCTGGCTATGTTACTTTAGATGAAACTACAATGAACCCGTTTATGCTAAAAAGATAGTTTTTTCGTATTATATTTTAGTTCTATATATTGTATTTCTATATTATGTATTACGATTTCTAGTGAAAATGTACCTCTTGGAATATTTTATTAAAATAAAAGTATGAAAGAGAAATCTGAATATTCTGATGTTGTTTTGGTTTCTCGTGCACTATTGCGGTCAACTGTCCAATCTGGAGAGCCACAGACTTCCGATATAAACTCGGAATAAAACATGACTACCACATTCTACCCATATTGAGATTTCCAATTCCAGAATTTCCTGGAACATTTGTATTATGTTTAGACTCAGTTAAACCAAGGTTCATTAAATTACTATTAACACACGTAAATTCGTTGTCTTAAATATTTGCCAAATATAAGACACCTTTTTTCTGTACATGATTTTCAAGACAACTTTCCCTCTTGACACTTAAATACACTTTACGCTCTAAAAGTCAATCAAACGGAACCTACTTAAATATCAACCTGTATATTTTTTCACGAAGCTGAAACTTAAACAGCAATAAATGTATGCGGCTCAATCCTATTCCAGTTTGCTTTCAGGTAAAGTGTACTTTATAATATTATCCTGCGAGCCCAGGTTCAGACTGCATTTTTCACGGGATCCCGGGAAAAGGAGCAAAAATGAAGAGCGGCCTTAACTGTGCCCCGGGACTGCGCAGATAAAAGTCCCGGCCTCTTATTTGAGTTATGGGACTTTGACCGGGCCACATCACTTTATTATGCTGGAGTGCTTCTAGGCGGTTGCGTTAGATTAAAAACCTGTCAATTGACTGCTATGCCATCCAGTAGTAAATGAGATTCACTGATCACAAATTGATTGGGAAAACAACTTTATTTGTTGTGATATAAAGCCTGATTTGTCTGGTTGCTGGTTTTATATCCATATATATATTGTACTTTGTCACTGTTGCGTATGAGGAGTTCGATCCAATCTTCAAGTTAAGCTGCGCTTGCCGTTGGTCTGTGATGGACAGGTAGTCAGTGGCCTGAAAGTCTGACCAACAGTCTTACCAAAGGGTATCGTCTGAACCAGTTATGGGGAGGTTTCCTGACAAAAAAAACAAATCTGTTTAGTCCGTCAGTAAGATTATCGAAAAATATTAGATACGTGTTTTTTGTTTTATCAAATTAATAAAAATTTACGAAGATAAAACGCGGCAAAGATCATGAGTGGGGGCTTCTGACGTCACTGGCCCGTAAAAATGTACTGCAATGCGACGTCACACAAGTTATCGAAAGACTGTATCGTCTTCATAGTTTGTGTACGTGAAAAAAAAAATGTGTCAAATATTTTTGGGAAATCTATCTGATAAACTAATTATTGTCTTTTGTCAATTACCCTATTAGGTATTGCAAGTCAGATAGATAATTAATGTAACATACTGGTATACAACAACATCCGGCTTATTTTAGATTCCTTTCTATCAATCATATTGACGTCAAAAGTAAATAAAGTAGTACGATTACCTATGTGAGAAGGATAGATAATTAAATTGATTAATTAATATCAATAATTTTAAGTACTTACGACTTTCTTGATGTTACCTTCTAAAAGGTCGATTCACTTACCGAAGGTACTCGAAATGTTTATCCTAAGAGTAATTAATATTTTTGACCTATTGGGAGCCCACAACTAGCAGTGGGCGTTTGAAACCGTTTAGGCCTATCCTTGTTTTTATAGTAAAAACTTTCCTGTTAGTTTTATATGTAGGAGAACGGCAGGTAACTGATTTTTGAAAATTTTGGTAATTTATAAAGGTCAACACTCCTTGAGTTTTTAGGTTATAGATGGTGCTGTTTCTGACGTCGACTTATTGTGCTTGTATTGTGGAATCATTTCTCTTGTTGAAGGTTCATACTGATGATGACTGGTGCACCAAATTCAGTGAAAATTACCGGGGTTCAAAAAAATACTAGATCGTGGAAAATAACTGTACTTTCGGAAGTTGGTGACACTTTTTTTTTGCCACTGACTTCAAGTAATATTTTCAACTTTTAAGTGTTTTTTTTGGAAGCAGTATATTTTTTTGCAGAAAAGTTTTATATTTTTTAATTTTACGTTGTATCATCCACATGGACGAAGAAGAAAAAATGCATATTATAAAAGATAACTCAAGTACCCAAGCAAAATTAAAAATTGATATGGACTCACCGCTCGAGCTTCCTCTACCAAATGAAAAAAGAATCACTTAAATCGGACCTTGTTTTTCATGTTTATTCCGTGATTTGAAAAATCGGTGAATAAACATAAAAAAATGCTGATAATAACCAGCTCTTTGTTCAGAAGTCGATCAATCAAAACTAAACAACATATAACCAATGCTGAGTGTA
Source organism: Diarsia brunnea (assembly GCA_949774965.1). Classification (NCBI taxonomy): domain Eukaryota; kingdom Metazoa; phylum Arthropoda; class Insecta; order Lepidoptera; family Noctuidae; genus Diarsia; species Diarsia brunnea. The sequence continues at coordinate 7,920,437 of OX459003.1, read as the reverse complement.
GGTCTTTTCCAAATCTCTCCATTTCTGGTGGTTTTGGTGTCTTGACTATCCAGTTACTTCCTGCCACTAAATCTAAAGCTAAATGTAATAAATAATAAAAGCGCACTGTCCCATTTTCAACTCTCGGTGCATAAACAACCGTGACAAATTTAGCTGTGTCCTTTTATCACATTACTTACATTATTTTACTACATTCAGATGTCGTGTAGTAGAAAATAGGTAGAAGTCTTAACGTCGTCGTCTGTACGTAACCTAACCGTCCAGTTATTTATTTAACCTCCAAGTAAAATCCAAAATAGAACACAATACCCATGTTTGGACAAAGCGGCTTATACTTCACCTTGGAAACAATACAGCCTACTTACCTGAGTAAAAACTAGAATGCTTCATAAAGAACATCAAAAGATACGCAGTTTACGACGCGACGCCATTCGCGAGTCAATCTCCACTTGTTCCGGAAATATGGTAACATTCGGATGCAGTTACTGTCTAAATTGGGCGCTTCCTTCGTTTTCTACAAGTTTCTCCGTCGTATCGCTCCGTGAAATATAATCAAGCTAGAAACGCTAAATAAGTTTGATAAACGACTTTAGAAAGTAGTCGAGCGGCTGCTACCTACTTGAGTTTATTTTTATTCTCCACGGCTTGGCTTATACAGTAGATATTTTGCTTAACAGAATCCGCCATTTTATCGTAGAGCGGTTTTGGGTTTTGTTGCATTTTTTATTCACGTGTACATTGGCTCGTTGTTTTGATTTAAGAATTTTGGTTTTCATCTTTAGATTTATATAATATATCATTCTTTCACGCTCGAAATTGTACTCAACAGTGAAAGATAGATTGGTAAGAGAGTTTTGTAGGTACCTATAAAACTTTATTGAGGTGAAAGCACTGCATGTTTTATTCACATCTACAAATCTATTCGGTTGTTAAGGTTTACTAAAAAGCTCGCTTCGCTTTTGTTAGCACCCGAATTCAAGAAAAAACATTTACATTTATACGATCTCCTCGATCCTAATTAGTACAATATACAAATAGACAACGCTGCATTGATCTACAACTTTTCTATCTCTATAGAACGTCATACATAAACTAGAGTCACCATCAAGTCACTTCCAGGTACTTTATACCCACGCTCCAAGTATAGCGTGTGCGTTCCCTGTGAAATATTTTACGATTCCTGAGCCATAAGCCGGCGGGGTAGGGTTAAACATACCCGTATTTGTCCCTATTCGGTGATTTGTAAAGGTGAAGCCGCCAGAACATATTCTATTTCAATTCTTTTGCAATAGATTTTTGTGAATTTTTAAAAATGTACTCTCAAATATTCCAATGTAGGTTTGTTTTTGATTGAATTTTAGACGTTTTCCACAAAATATTTCAAGTTTGAAGCACTTTATTGAAGAGCGTTTTGAAAAGCTGTTGAAACGTTTTGAAGTCACGTGATTCGATTAAACGTTTGAGATTTAACTCTAGTAGCAATTTTAGAAATCTTTATGTGTATTTTATGGACTTTAGCATACTAAGGCGATGTAATCGTTGGTATTTAAACCTTAAATCTGATAAACGGGATCAAAATAAAAACAGTTTGAGTACAATAAAGAATAAGAATAAAACAAAAGCGCATAGGCAACATACGATAATAAAACATATTTTTATTTATTTACTAGCTGTTCCCGGCATGCGTTGCAATGCACTTTTTCCTACCTACTACCTGCCTGTGTACCAACTACCTACCTACCTACTACCTCCTACCCTACCTACCTACTACCCTACCTACCTACTACCCTACCTACTACTCTACCGACTACCCTACCTACTCTACTATTCTACTTACTACCCTACCTACTACTCTACCTACTACTCTACCTACTACCCTGCCTATCTACCTACCACTTTCTCACCTTTTAAACCTTCCCTGGACTTCCACGAATAATTCAACACTATAATTAGACAAATCGGTCTAGCCGTTCTCTAGTTTTAGCGCGACTAACTAACAGCAATTAATTTTTATATTATACGCAAACACCATTTGAAAAATCGTTTTTCTATTGGGAAAGAAACAGTAATTATTTGTGATTATTGTGATAATGTCGTATGGTCTGTTTGAAGTTGTCATTCGTTGACTGAACAACTGAACGTCACTCAATTGTTTTGCCTTCCCGGAACCTCTCCACTAACACTTGAACTTTATGGGTACGGTATTAAAGCTCAAATTGATTTGACGTTTTAGTTAGAAAACGTTTGTATGGGAAAAAGAAAAGGGCTGTTTTTAGGGCTTTTCCGGCCATTATTCGATTTTTTCTCGCCGTAAGAACCATCCTTGAACTACAACGAACATTTAAAAAAAAAAATCAGCTAAATCGGTCAAGCCGTTTTCATGCCAAGTCGTGACAACGGAAAACGGGTTTCATTTTTATATATATAGAAGATTTAACACTTCAAGCACAAAGTACAGACGGAGAGAGAGAGAGAGAGAGTACGGACTTAATGGCGTAGGCATGTTTTAACAGTCCACCTTAGAGTGATACAGAGACCAACAGAGGTGCATATCTGAAAATAATCTTAATCAATACCGCGATAAACTACAAGGGTCCATAAATACTATAAATATACATATACACAGATGTAGTAAATAAAATACATTGCTTATCACTATCATCACTACATATTATAAAACAAAGTCCTCCACTGCGTCAGGATGTCTGTCTGTTCGCGATAAACTCATAAACTCCTGCACCGATTTTCATGCTATTTTCACCAATAGCTAGAATGGTTCTCGAGGAAGCTTTTAGTATATAATTTGACTAGTGTTAATAATAATTAACGCTGTGAAACTTTTACGACTCAATCAAGCATTACGACAGTGCTTACCATAAATCTTCATGCTAATATTCATAGCAGTACAGCTTATAATCTACTTCGCTATATAGTTTATATATATTTGTAGAGCTTAGGAGCACAGGTATGCATTCCGTTCCACGTTGCCAGCTGCTCAATCATGTTTACCAATTGCTGAAGCATTCTAATTAATACCTCTGTGATTTGACTCTACTGGAATAGTCCGATTTGATCGGTTATCCACTTGAGAGTAAAATAATTGTGTTTAATATTTGTGTTTGGTAATGCTTCTTAATAGTCCAGGACATAGGTAAATGATGTTCAAAAATAGACCTGATAACAATCTTCTTTATCGTGTGGTTAGTGGTGTAAATTTACCGTCGGGGCTGCGGATTCTTTGCAAGAGATACCGCGGCCTCGACATGAAGGGCTAAGAAGGAACATGGGTGGTTTTTAGTCAGTAGAAGTCTGACACTCCCATTCGCTCTGCCCAATTATTTGATGATTTTCCACCGGTCAAAAAAAAAAAGTGGTGTAATTTTGATGTCGCCCATGGGCCTCTAAGTTGACTTTACATGCCGTTGAGAAATATCTCTCAGACTTGCTTTTCCTTCAGTGAAGCAAGAAATCCGAAAAAATACTAGGTGTTGGCTTGTTCAAACTTTGACACCTGGTCTATTACTTAGCAATCCGCGGGCACGATCCGTATATTTTTCTCTTAATATTTAAATGAGAATAGGGGATCGGACAATAAACTAACTAATTAGTCCGTCAGATAGATTTCCAAAATATATTGAACACATTTTTCTTTTTTCACATAAACAAAAATAGAAGACGATATAGTGCTTCGAAAACTCGTGAACTCCTCGAAAACGTCACATGTCAGTACATTTTTTACCTACAAGTGACGTCACAAGCATGATCTTTGACGCGTTTTATCTTCGTCAATTTTTATTAATTTGATAAAAACAAATAACACGTATCCAATATTTTTCGATAATCTAACCGACGGACTAAACAGAATCATATTTTTTGACTCAGTGCGATCCCCTATTTTTAATTGGTCATTTCGACGCTCGTCTTCTGTGCAAGGGGTGATGGGATCGATTCCCAGGCTGGGTTAAGTATTACTGGGTTATTTTATTCGAAATATCTCAGTGGCAGTCACAGAATCAGGATTTTTGCCGATTATAACTGGCTAAAATATTAGGTACACCTCTGCAATCCTTCGGAGATTACAGGCTTGAAGTTATATTATGTTGTTAAAGTTTTTCACAATCTATTTATACAGGGTGGTGCCGACAATACGACAATAGATGAAACCACTGGTAGTTCTAGTCCATAGAAACATTATTAAACTATCAAATAAATCTTAACACCAAAAAAAAAAAAAACAATAAAACTAAGTAGCATAAAACTGTAAACGAAATACATTACAATTTACAAACAAATATTGGTTTACTAACCTTAGGAATAATTTGCACCGATTAACGTGTGGAAATAAATGTAACAAACGAATTTGGCAAAGATATTTAGGTAGGTTATTGTCGTATCGTCGGCACCACGACGGTGTTAGGATTTATTTGATAAATTAAAAATATTCCTATGAACTAGAACTACCAGCGGTTTCATTTATTGTCGTATTGTCGGCACCACCCTGTATATACCTATACTTTCGAACTTATTACCATCCGTTACGTACGTCTTTAGCACACCTCATAAAACAATAGAAAGTGCAAATAAACACATTCCAAATGACCAAATAACATAAAAGAAAACAACATTTTACGCAGACACGGGGAGAAACGTACAAATTGAGGTAGCAAACGTAAAAAATAATAACTATCAAAAGTTCCCTCTTTAACATTTACTTAAGTGGAGGTAGGGAAATAAATTGTTAGACATTTTTGAGTGAATTATTTTACCCCCGGGTGCATAAGTTAAGTACCCCACGCCCTTTGGCGAAATAAGTATTTCCACTTAGATACTTACACATTTACACACCCTATGTAGTTTTTTTTTCTGACTACCTCGTTTGTGCAGTTGTCGTAAGTCTGATTGCTGAGCGTGAAGTACTGGGTTCGATTCTCGGGTCGGGAAAAGTGTTATTGGGTTTTTCCATTACAAATTTCTCAGTAGCAGCCACGGAGTCTGGATTTGTGCCCAGTTAATGTCAATAGGCTCGCCCCTTATGACATGGGACTTAAACATAACTGGCGAAATGTGGGTGTACTATTAGGTATACATCTGCCTAACCCTTCGAGGATTACAGGCGTCATGTTATGTTTTATAGTTTTCGTTTTCATATAGTACTAATAACCTGGGTAGTATTACGGTAATGGGTGAAAAAAAGTATTCAATAACGAAAATAATGAGACAATAATGGTGATGAAAATCTCGGAAAATTGTTTATTTATCTATTCAATATCTGTAAACATGATACAAATAAATATTTAAGCAGTTAATAAACCATTTCAACATATTATCGCTACCGGTATGGCGGAAAATCAATAGAATGTTCTAAACTTTTTTCTTTAGTATAGTCGACTTCGTAATCGTTTTATCATTTTCATAAACGAAACAGTGTATTTGTCTACGTGACAGTTGGATAATTCCAAACTTACTTACTGTATTCTTAATTTAACAAGTGACCATACTTATGAATGCTACTTCCCACATTTTTTGCCATTGCACATTACACATTCAGATCACTCCATCACGTTGTTGACGAATAAGCATTTGTTTTGGCGAAATAAAATATTGTCATTTAGAAATTAAAATCTTTCCTTGTCAAGTATCAAATTTGGTTTATCGAATATTTCGCATATAAACAGCGATCTTTTCAACACAAGCCGCTACTAACAGGCGACACAGCGTCCACTCGCAACGGCAGCCGAGTGCGGACTGAGATTTCATTCGAAATGTTTGTGCAATAAATCAAAACAGGGACAACGAATAAAATAACCCCTATTGCAATCAATTAAGATTCACCCATAATAGCAAAATATGTGGAAAAGTTAGTTTCGGTATTTATTTTTTCTGCGAGTATTTATGACACTGTGACATAATTTTTTTTCTCAGATTTACAACAGACTATATTTGCCTACTTACAGTATTTTTAGAAATCTTAAAATATGTTATTAGTAGAACAAAAAATGTACCTAAACGCAACACTGTCTCGAAAACATTGTGGTTAATGGCAACGACAGATCGTTTTTACAGTATCAAAAACTATCATTTTCAAGAAAAACGTTTCTTGCGTTTGAAGATAAAGAACCAATCTATTTGTGTTAGTTATAAGTTTTATTTGATTTGATTCAGTTTAGTCAGAAAATGTACTGAAAAACAGCATAATTTTGTCCGAATTGCAAACGCGCCCTTAATGTCGCATGTTAAGACGCGTCATATTTTTGCTGATTTTTTGGAGTTTCTCCTGCCTCATGAGTGCGTTAACAAACGTTAAAACTCACGCAAACTGTCAGACCCGGAACAACAACTCGTATGCCATACAAATATTTCATGAATCAATCCAAGACACAGTGCAGCAGCCAATCGCTAAGCCATTGCTCCAATCTTGCCGTCAAAATAATATTGCACGGACATAAAGGTCTATCTGACACGCTCAAGCCTATTCCGCGTCGATTAGCGAAGTCACTCCTTTAACTGTCAAAAGTGGTCAAGCAATTACGATGCCGACTGTATATTTTTACTTTTATTCCTGTCGTCGTTTTTTCTCTTGCCTGTACCTACACATTTAACCACTCAATCTTCATTTACTTTTCAGCAAAGGAAACTAAAACCTTATCTACCTTATAAAAAATCAAGTGGTCTGATACTCAATTGAATTCAACGTGGACGTACTAAAACAGAAACCAAGATTAAATCTTCACATATAAAATGGCTTCTTGCCCATTAAAGTAATTGATTCGATAAGACATGGGAAAGTTTTTATTTGACAAGGGACCAGACTATGAGTTACATTGAATTCATGGAAATCGAAAAGGGAAATAGTTTTCTTCAGTTTTTATTTCACGAAATAATTGTGGGACGTTTCTGCTTGGCTATGAACGTGAGTGAATGGAAATTAAAACTTGCTATGTTCGGTATTTTTTTTTTATTTGCAGGCCATTCTGGTGAGTGATTGGAATTGAATTTGATATTTGTGGTAACAAACTTTGTTTATTTTCCTGTACCTGAGCGACCGAGCTCTGTTTGGGTGAAAATAGAGAAAAAGCAAATTATTGCGGGCATGAGACTTAGCTAGATCCATTTTTGACCACATAAACCCTTATATTTTGCAATTTTATCGAAATCGTTAGAGCTGTATTCGAGATCGTGGTTATAGAATTGCTCACTGAATAACATCTGATAGTAGGTATGGACAATGTTATGAAGAAAGTTTTGAGCATGAATGTGGATGGGTATAAGAGTAGAGGAAGACCTATAAATCGACGGAAGGACTGTCACCTTCAGACACCTCCTTTCTTTCCACATCATTCTTTACACATAAAGAATGATGTGGAAAGAAAGGAGGTGTCTGAAGAGATGACGAGTAATAGAGAAGTATTGAGGAAGATGACAAGTTGCGCAGACTCCAAATGAATTGGTATATGGGCAAGAGAATGGTGATGAGTATAATATTTTCCTAATGCATCTAAAACAGTGATATTTTTATAGTAGAACGTACTCGTATCCTATAATAGAACATCCGATTAACATACAAAGTCCAAGCATAAACAGCAGTCTTTTTGATTTCATACTTTAAAGTGTACATTGTATTTTTTACGTCAAAAGCTCGCGATAAAACAGTAGGCAATACAAAAAATAATGTAGGTAACATTACCGGAATAAAAGGGTAAACTAACTAGAACAACAAAACACGTATGTTTTGAACGTATCTACTTTTGTTTTACGGCCGACAAACACTACCCTTTTGCGGAGCTGTACAGAAATGCAGTGAAAATATAAAAATATTGTCCGTAGTGAGATGCGAGTTGCATCGGTTCCCTCCGGGCACGATTTGGACGCTACACGCATTGAGTGCAATAACTGCCGCGGGGGAGCTGCGTTTCTTATCTGACACGAGGTAATCTGTAATAGATTGGCTAAAATGCAAGAGTTATTACGACATTGAAACTGTTTTACAGAGTACCATATGATAATTTGACATTAAGCGACATTACACACATTACGCACACACAAACACATACACACAGCCATTGCTAGATTTAAGTTGAATGTCTTCTGTATGTACACTCCTTCATTTTAATTGTTTCTAGTTTTAGAATAGCGGGTCTCCTAGTCTCCTATAAATACATTTGTGTATTATCATGAAATTTAAATAATATAGCTAATGAGACATCGTTTGGGATGAACGATGTTTCACCTCCTGCCCTGCTCTTGATCCACCGCTTACTTAGCTCCTCCAGCATTTTAAGAGACTTGACCAAAATCACTGTCAACGCGATGTAGCAAAGTTCTACTCGATGTCTCTGATGTAACTGAAATCAAGGAAAAGACACAAAGATGATGAATGAATCTGTAAATGTCGTTCGACCTTGTAAGTCAATGTAATACATTAATTTTGATAATGGTACCTGTAGTCAAAAGGCACTCACAACGCTAAATAAAACTGTCATTCTGATCAATCAAATAACCCAATCAGCTGATTACTTAATAAATTAATTAACATCGATACTCACTGACTGTATTTTACTCTGGTGTCAAAATATATTAAGAGGTAACGTAAGCGATATGTAATTAAAATGAAATGTGTTTGTTTTGTTTTGTGTGTATTACACCCATTTATAATTTTTGTCTTGAAACTGTGACTTCAAATTATATCTAACATCACAAAGTCGTATTGAATCTGACGTTGTACGAGTAGAGTAATCAAACTATGGTACCGTCAGCGCCACAGTTTGAATACTCAAAGGTACATGAATAACAAAGGCGAAACGATGTTATTAAATAACATATTTCACACTCTCTTGTGCAATGATATCAATAGATAAACTCACATTTTTCTCAATAATTCAAATACCTGGGATATCATCATCTGCCTAGCCTTTCTCAACTATGTCGGGGTTTGCTTCCACTCTTCCAGTATAACCGAATGCCGCTGAATATCAGATTTTCACATGCAGGTACTGCCTATCTGACTTCCACAACCCACTTAGTACTATGTAATACAAAACTCCTTGTTGGAGTACCTTCATACTGATTGTCAGACTTTCGGGCCACAGACTTCCTGTAACGACAGTCAAAGATTTACAAATAATGTTTTCTGAGGCACGGAGGAAAGTAGGTATGTAATGGGTGGTCCACGAATAAACCTAGGCACGCTTGCCTTAACCTGAATATTGATCCGAGAGGCTGTAATTATTTACCCACTTAGCCACGAGTTCTTGAAAAACCTGGGAATTGATTAATTTTCTTTGGATAATATTGATAAATAAATAAGTTAGTTTACAAAAGTTTTTTCAATCGCAGCGTGTTTGGTTCGTAGTGCGTAACAGATATAGTCGGCCCAATGCGGCCGTAACTTCACGCGCGGCCGCCGACGGTAACGAGCAGCCACATAAAACAAAATGCCAGCAGAGAAGGGATCCTCTAAATTTGCTTAAATGCCAAATAAACTGCGAATTGCTTCGCCATTTATGAAAAAGACCCTAGAATTCGGCCTATTTCGGTAGCAGGAGATCTTGTTTCGTGAAATTATCTCGATAAGATTTCTTTACAGAATATAAAACGGTTACAGTCTTAGCAATTTACATGTTAAGAGTTTTATTGTACAGAAAAGAAGTAATAAAAGTTAAATATATGATCAAAATAACGTTCACTGCATAAAATAAAGTAATAAGTTGCACGTAGATACATGCTTTACGTAGCGTAGGGGCAATTAAAACTGTGAACGATTTAATTTCGCTGTTGTTATTTTCCCCCGAGTAAAGTGAAGGTTATTTTTATATAGATTGCGTGCTATATACCTGAAAACTGGGTGGGGAAATTAGTGGCAGCACATAAGCGGCAATAAAGCCAAAATAGACGTATCGTAAATACAAAGCGTTTTATAACGCCTTCCCCGTGAACGGCGAACCAGCCCAAGATTTGTAACAAAGATAACGACAAAGTTGGACGAACTAAATACAAAATAAAGTTTGCCAATCTGGAAAGTGGAGCATCGTAGTTTTTTAATTATTCCAAGTCTGCCAACCAACAGTTACCATATCTATATCTTTTGGTACAATTATGTCGGAAGTGGCGGACGGTGTATGGCTTCAAATATAATCCGTAACCACTTCCCTCGGGTGTTCCTCGTAGGAAATCGAACACTGGATTTAAATATGTTAGTGTTATCATACATTTTTACAACGTTTGAATAAACCATTGCTCAAATAGTCACCCATCACTACTTTTTCCCCATCATCAGACGTCCACTGCTGGACAAAGACCTACCCCATAGAACGCCATAACGAACGGCAACCTGCCGTTTTCATCCACCGGCTGCCCACGACTGTCACGATGTCGGTCCAACTGGTGGAGGGCTTACCAACGCTGCGTCTTCCAGTTCGTGGTCTCCACTCGACAACCTTTCTAGTATTCGAGTATTTTTTAAAGAAGATATTTTTATATAATAGTACCTTTTCAACTAATTATGAGAACTGGAAAATTATAATCTTTTTTTCCAAGAAAACTCTTAATGAACACCAACATAAAATAAGCTCTGATAAGCTGTATACTAAGCTTTATGGCTGATATTATAAGCACAAAGATACCAGTTATCAGACCTTTATTTCTTCTTATCGACTTTTCTTCTTGCTACTTATTTGTAGGAAAATATTCTCAGATGTTTACATGGTTACGTGTTTCGTAGAATTGCGAATTATTCTAGGAAATCAGTGATATATTGTTATATCCCTTTATAAGCCGTCTATATATCTGAGCATCGTAATTAAAGCTTAAGATATACACCATAAAGATAACACGAATTGCAATATAATTGTTGTAACTCCACTGCACTGTTTCCATCTACTATGTACTGTGTTGTTGTTTTATGTACTAATAAACTTATTATTAAGAATGAAATGATTTGTTTGGTAGGGTTTTTTAAGTTAACCTATTACAAAAATCAAGAAAATAATAAAAAAAAACCTTTTTGACAAATACCTTTTAAATTATGACTGTTAAAACAAATGCACACATCGGCACAAAACTTACAGAGATGCATTTAAATTACCAGTTATTTATGCGCTGATATTTTTATATTAAGTGGAACTGGTGTAAGAGTACATAAATCATATGTCACAGTTTAATAACGCTTGACAGATTCGAGAGCGCAGCAGATTCGAGCAATATGTCACATATTCACAACGCGAAGCGCTCCTCATTCCTCTATCTGAAGGGAACTGCGAGCTACGAAAACACTTGATATCTTCTAAGAAATATTATATCAGAAACGTTTCCAACTCGGTTCATTTAATTGAACCACTTTCGAACAAGTTTTCTTTGGTTTCTCAATTGTAAGTAGTGGATGAAGGGTAATTAGAAACTGTTAATTAATGGAGCCGTTGGGTTTTTTTTTATTTTAATGTTGGCTTTTCGTTTTTAATCTGGGTATACGTAGTTAACATACAACATACACCCACACGACACACGCACGAGCACACGTTACATAGGTTAATAAGTTTTATTTTTTTATTTCCCAATATTTTTTACTGGAGATATAAACTGCTTTAAATGAAAACTCAGGAGAGTGGTTTGAAAAACGAGAAGAAGCCATCTGATAAGGGAACCAGCAATACAACATTTCCATGTAAGCATAATAAGTGATGAAAATTCTGTTTAACTTTGTTCCGAATTCATAGCACCACCACACTCCTGCGCTGTGGTGTGGTGATGTAGAGTAATAAGTTATAATATAAATCGAATGCCGCTCACGTAAGGGCTGTATTTAGTTGTAGATGTCCTCCATCGGGGCTGCGGGTTGTTTGAAAGAGATACCGCGGCGTCGACATATAGGGCTAAGAAGGAATATGGGTGGATTTTAGTCAGTTGAAGTCTGACACTCCGTACTACTCTGCCCAGAGTGGGAGGAGTCATTTGATGATTTCCCACCCTCCAAAAAAAATGGTCAACACTATGGACTTGTTTTCTTTCGTATAAGTAGGTACTTTCTAAGTTTATTATGTGTTTGTTGTGTGTTTATAAGTTCCAATTGTTACTAACCAAGGACGTGGATACTGTGGATATTAAATAATTGTTTATTGATATTATAATTAAGGTTATTTATAATTTTTATTCCATTTATAATACAAAAAATAATTTATTTATTTGTTTACTAATAGAATAACTATTAAAACTAAATATTTACAAAATGGGACTAATCTAATAATAATTGAAATGTGTATGTTTAGTATAGTCATATTCTATTTGGATTCAAGTTGATTATTATTACTGAATGTGTGAAATACTTCTCTATTACATCTATGGCAATCGTAGTTACTAGTGTTATGAGCAGTCAGCAGGATATGCCACGTTCTAGTGAACACAGCATACCTATTTAGATAGTGCTAAGAGTACTAAGTAATATTGTACACCGAAATACCTTAATTACCTAGCTTTACATTTTCTTTTATATTTACACTCTTGATACGAGCTTACATGTAATTTGCGCTTTATTCCATGCCTTTATGAAAGGATTTTGTTTAATAAGTCGATTCTACCCATAATGTATGTATCCATATTATTTCCTTAAATTTGCGAGCAGAACTAACTAAGCAGTCTCACTAAGGGGTATATATTTACCAGTACTAACTGGGTTGTGGAGGTCAGACAGGCAGTCGCTCCATGTAAAATACTAGTATATTACCTCAATGTAATATTCGATAAGTCTGGCAGCTTACTGAAGCTTTGATAAGTCTGTCACTTGTCACATTACCACACTACTTCTTCCCAATTCAACCACCAACCAAAAATCCTTTGAAATTAAAAACGTGACAATAACACTACCTATAAGCATTCGCTCTAGCCCTTGGAACCTCTGATGTGGTTCCATTCCGTTCCACGAAAGCTCGAAGTACTCACGTCGTGTTACGTTACACGCATTCTGTGCGGAGCTGTGCTTGATTCAAAGGCACGGTGATGATAGTATTGTGTCATCAAGTTTACATTGTTTAATGTTCGTGCTCTCGAGGGCTTTACAAGAGGATATTTTGTTACGAGAGCGAAAGTGGATCAAGGATGTATTAAAAAGGTAATTTTGTAAGTTGGTTTAATTGAGAGCTGACAATGATACTCAAAGTCTTAATTAAATTTAAAAGTTTTTATTGCTTAAGTGCTACAGAATGACGAAACTTAATTAATTTTGAATTCCTGTGTTTAGTAGTATTAATACTTGTCATTCCTGGAAAAGGTTTTCCAGAATCTCTGTTGATTTTAAAATACTAACCATGGAGCTTTTTGTCGGTTCTTCTTCATATTAAACGACCTATCCGAACCCTGCACCTTTTCTCGACTTTTTAAAAGTGGCCATGTCGGCTTCTGTGAAATAAAATATTTTGAGTAAAGGTCTCCCGCATATCCTTCTCCATTTCAAAAAGCATAGAGCATAGCAAAGGCACAGCGGGATATGCCTTTTCGGACGTTTTGGCGTGTGAAGGCATTTGTAAAAAAATAACGTATCATCTTCATGAGTTTTCGTATATCTCATCAACAAATTTATATAGGCCGAGATGCCGAGATGCCCGAGATGGTAGGTACATACCTACCTAATCAAAGACCGAGACTGCATCATGCTGAGAGGTATATTTGTAGCAGTCACGCTGTGCAAGCTGTCAACTTTTTTTTGTTCCGTCCTGCTGTATTTATAAATTTTGTTTTTTTTTTTTTTTTCATTTCGTGTGCACTTCATGTCCCTGTGACCAATAAACATGTATTCTTTCTTTTTCTTTCAAAGACATTATTACTGCAGCTTAATACTTCTACAAATAAAAATCAAACAACGTTATGCCAAGAAAACAAATAGCTAGATGACATTTATTATTTCCTATTGTGAAGTGAAATGGGAACAGTACTTTGCCACCTTGTTATGACTTCTGACATTCATAGGGCTTCATCCATATTTTCTTGTATTGTCACGTCGGCGTCGTTTGTGCGTCCGTACCTACCTACCAAATCGATTGGTTTGAATCATGGGTAAGTCGTTTTTAACTGTAAGATAATAATGGAATAGGGTGCAGGTTAAACCAGAACACGTCAAAACAAATGTGAGTTTTCGGTTGTAGGAAACTAGTTCTAAATAATTGTCAATAACGCAAAAAAACAGTGAAGAGTTTTTCGTTTAAAAGAGTAACACCATGGAATTTCTTCCCTGTTCTTCTCCCTAGGAAACGACCAACCCGAACCGTTTCTATTCTCGACGTTTTAAAAGAAATAAAATATTTTGATTTCGACAAAAAATATGAGTAAGTCACGATGTAATTGAGTTTTGATACACGAAAAAATCCCTATGACACAGTGAGCCAGTATTGTTATCAAAGCAATGTTGGGGACGGCTTACAGTCTTACAGGATGCCACTGAATCAGTATTTTACATGGTGCACTGCCTATCTGACCGCCACAACCCAGTTAGTGAGTATTGTGACTACTTGTCACACTTTCTGACTCCCTTGGCTGTTTGGAAACTAACATCTACTTGTACTGTTAAAGATTGACATCGCCAATATTTTATTCTGGCAAGTATTTATTGAAGTATCGAAAAACAAATAAAGATATCGAATTGAAAGAGCAAGAATGACGTATGTGGGTATAAATATTAATGGTGTTTCTAAGGCCGCTTGGCGGTGACCTAGGGGAACGAAATCAACTGCCTGCAAGGAAATGCCCCTCCGTTCGCAGAACTCAATTCTGTGGCGCCGGTCGGACCGACATTATTTACTAGGAAACAAAATAAATAATAGGCATGTTTTTTAGAATCCACTCATTCATACTAAGAAATAGTGCGAAAATTATGGAAAATAATGTGGACATTTTTACAAATTATTGAGAAGGTAGTTTATTATCGAAGGATTTCTGTGAAAACTCCTTATCAAGTCATCAATAATTTAATTACCTGATACCTTATACTTAATGTGTATGTTTCCATGAAACATTGTTTCCGTCTTTCGTGGTAGAATATACTTTCGCTATAGTTCAAAAGGGTAATTATTATTAAAAAATCAATGTTCGAAGCTAAGCATTTGCATGGTTTCCCGCTGTTGTGGTTGCGGTTCGAGTCTAATGAAATATTATTCGTCGGGTAGTACTCGAATTACTTCCAGCTGCCGATAACCGAATAAAACCTTTTGTAATTATACACTCAGTTAAGGTCCCAGCCTCAAGGTCCCAGCAGACTGTAGACTTTCTATCGGGCGATAGTTGTGTCGGACTCTTAATCAGTATGAAAATGTATGTTAGTGTGCATATAAGAACGTTTTGGTCTCGGTCAAAAAACCAATTCGATAGGATTTTAATGGGCCAAGCCCAACATATTACTCCCAAACAAACTGCCAGTGTAGAGCCCTTCTGCAAGATATGCGCCACCTCCTATCCTGCCCATCCTGTACAACCACTTGCACCTTTCAGGACTTACTAGAAGCAAATGATAGAGCTTTGCTGGTGGCTACGACTGGTCTAATACGATTTGAGCTCATCGACATATAAAGAAGAAGAACACATTATTCTCAAACCAGTGCAACTCCTGAAAGCCAGAATCGACAGTTGCTACCACCAGAAAAGCGCAGAGACAATGAACCTCGACGAATTCCCAAAAAAACAATGAAACTGTCCTGGATCGCGCAAAGAAATTTCAGAGAATTCAGAAAAGAATAGCGGAGGAATAGGCCAAACATAATTTCCACTCCGATTTGATAAGCTACACAATTACCTTGAAACAATACTATCAGCGAACTATCGGCCAACTGCTGGATCAGTATGGTGCTCTTATCCCGTACGCACACTTGTACACGTAGTTTAATCATACGACTCTGGAAGCGTTCTTTGCAAAAGTCACCTACCTACTAGCAAATCGTTCGAGCGCAGTCGACCGACTGTTGGTCTGGTTTGCGCATTCGTCACCAACCAGACTGTTTAGTCTGTCTAGAATGCGCGCTAGGAGTTGAAAACTATCGGCTGATAGAAAGTCTGCAGGAACTCTTACTGCGGTACTCAGGGATATTTAATGATTACTTAAGCCGTCACTTAGTAAAGGTTTGACATACTTTTGTATGACAAAACTGTTAAAACCTTTACTAAGTGATGGCCTAAGTAATCATTAAAGCTCTTTGAGTGCGGCAGTTAGAAAAGTTACTAAAGGTACATAACTGAATAGTTGAATGAATAAGAACTTCACCTTCTGGATATCTTTTTGAGTGGATATTCTCATTATGTATCAATTTGGACTGTTTAGTAATTTATTCGGCTCAACGTTCAATTGATTTTTCAACAAGTTAAAAAGACTGCTGAGCATGAGGTTCTGGGTTCGATTCCCGGGTCGGGTAAAGTGTTATTGGGATAATCCATCAGGAATTTCTCGTAACAGCTACGGAATCTGGAGTTGTGACCAGTTGATGGCAATAGGCTCGCCTTCTATTACACGGGACTTTTTTTTCCACCGGGTGGAAAATCATCAAAAAACCCCTCCCGCTCTTGGGCAGAGCGAAAGGTAGTATCAGACTTCTACTGACTAAAAACCACCCATGTTCCTTCTTAGCCCTTCATGTCGAGGCCGCGGTATCTCTTGCGAACAACCCGCAGCCCCGACCATTTAAACACATTTGTAGAAATGTGGCTATTAGGTAAACCTCCACTAATCCTTCAGTGATTACAGGCGTGATGGTATGTTACGTTGCCCTATGTTATGTTGTTGTGTTGTGGTGTGTTGTTTGATCTTGCACACACAGGACTTGCATACTTTAATTTAAAGTATATACTAATTATTATAAAAAAAAAGAACTTTACTTCACAAGTTGCAACGAAGCTTTGATTTTCAAGCTAGCAAACTACTCTTCCTTTATACGTTTTTGATCGATTTTATACCATTTTCCGCAGTCCAAGATGCCTCACTGAGGTTACTTATATATTATTACCCAGATTTGGAAACACTAAAAGTATTTCCGTTAACCAATTAAAATGCTTGTTTTGGAGCCTGGAGGCTCCAAAACAAGCATTTTAAAACAATAAAACTTTAGATAGTCCAAATAACTAAGTTCCACATACGCGTCTAATTTGATCAGGAATTTAGATTAAATCTTGGAGACCCTCTTTGAGATTCTTGGCTGAACATTGTGATTGACATTTGAATTGCTCGGGTTTGTATATAATACATGATCGAGTTAGCCAATAAACTCGGTATTTTTCCGTATTATGAAAAGAAATGCCAGTATCAGAAGGTTAATGAATCGTACACGCGCACCTTGCGTGAAAGAGACGGCAATATGAAGGAGGTGTCGCTTTTCGCCGACCGCGGTACCGGTATAATTCGGTTGTTGCAACAGTTATCTGAGGGTCGTCGTCGGGGACGGTCGCGTGCGAGCCGCCCGGCGGATATCTCGTATCAAACTTTTCACGGGATTTCGGGAAAATATTACGCGCTCTCCGAGTTGACCGCCCCCTTAATCACTTTTTTGCGTGTGTTCTATGCAATCTGAAGGAAAATTTACCGCATATTTTATGGTTCAGTTTGTTTATTTCGAATTTTGTCATTCCGAGAAATAATGTCAAAACTATTTTGTAACCAATTATGGTGACATGTTGTCGAATAATTTGATTACGGTTATAATTAACACTGGAATTGGTTTGGCGCCCAGCGTGGGACCGGAATAAGTTTAGTTTATTTCAAGTCAAAACAATCTACGGAGTTTCGGTTATTGTACTTAAAATATCAAACTCACGATGATGTTATTATACAGACTGTGTTTATGGAAAAGTGGAAAACTGTTATTGGCGCTGTTCCTTTTGGATTGGCTATTTGCTGCCTCTACAGACGCTACTACTCGTAAGTATGATTTATTTTTAATTATTGCAGACGATAGTAGGTCAGTATCAGTATAGTAACCTTAATTGCTTTATGTTTTCGTTGTTATTGCCTTAGTGTTTACTTCAAACTCTGAAATACGTAGGTTACGTAGGTATGCTGAATAACAAACCATTTCCAATGGTAACTTTTATTTAGGACCCAAAGCAGCTTACAGCGGAAATAATCAATCTTGCAGTTCTCTTTTTGTCGGTATAAGACGAAGCTGCAGCTAGTATTGCAGCAGTGCACTAGCATAGCGTGTAGTTTATGACTAATGCCGAACCGAACCGACAAACTTGATTTATTATTTATTTACGTGTTTTTTTGCTTATTAGAAGCACTTACTGTTACTTAACCATTATTATAGTGCTCATCAAATTACCTGTGAAATATTGTTCGTAACCTGCTATTTGAAATAGAAAATCTTATCAGTAATAGCACGGGCTAGATTTTCTTTACAGTGTTCATTGAACACCAAAAAAAGCTGCATTCGTTTTCGTATATTAATAACCATAACATTTGTGTTATGGTTATTAATATCTCAAAGGCAAACACTTTAAGCTAGGTGAATTTTGAAAAGAAAAGTTATGTCAATTTTTTAGTTGTAAATACAGGGTGAATTTCCATACTATGTAATGAAATTCTATATAAAAAAATGCATGCTATACTATGTAATGAAATACATACTATTACTATTTAATGCAGTACATAGTGGAGCAGTTGGAATAGAAATTGAAATTGGTCCAAGCAGTTAAGAAATCTATTTGCAAAAAAGCTATCAAAATGCTGTAATACAATTATGTTTTAAACGATTAATAACTCAACTTTAAAATCAACTTTAACAGCAAATATGTAGGTACATCGAAAAACGGACTTTGAAATCCGCTGAATCTGATTATAATGCTACGTGATGTTTTAAAGGTTTTCATAACAAATGAAATTCATTAAGATCGGCAAGATCTATCTAGATGTGTAAAGCTCGTTAGGCTGATTGTCTAATCGTCTAGTCCAAACTACTGACTATAGAACGCAGGAGTGCCATTGACCTAACTAATACTACTGCATGTAACTTGGACTTACAAATAAATGGAGTAATATTAGCAAAACAAACGAAAACTAGAATTACAGGAACTTTTCGATCGAAAAAAGATATAACATAACTTCACACGGCAGACATTTCGCCGATTATGTTTAAATCACATATAAACACCAGTTGAAATATATAAAAAAACCTCGACAATTAAAAGGATATTTTGTTAAACACGAAATATCAAATGTCGAATGAGGCTTGAATTATATTGAGTTGTTAATTTTGTACCTGTTAAATTATAATTATTTCAACCTGAACCATTATTGAGTATCGGTATTTCGTCAATATTTGAGTTATGTAGTTCAAGTAAATATTTAAAGTAAAGTTGTTTTATGTCTCGTAAATAAATTAAAACATTTTAATGGAAACAATTGAATTTAACGATCAATTTATTCATACACCGCAATTTTATTATATGAATAAACTGAAGAGGGATTTGAGAGCAGCGATTAAAGCAATTTAGAAAATTATTCAATGACTCGAAAAGCTGACCGTTTATCTGAAAAATGGATATTGAATGAAATTTAATGTCACAGAGCGTTTAAATAAATATTCACATTTTGTTCGACACTAAAATGTCACTCAACTTCAAACATCATAACTTTTGAGCTTGGCTACCATTTTAAAAACATTTCGTTTAACGATATCGATGAATGTCATTATATTCAACGCCAGAGTTTTGATTTACTTAACACAACATCAGGCCTGTAATCCCCGAAGGGTTTGGCAGAGGTGTAGCTAATAGTACACCCACATTTCGTCAGTTATGCCTATTGCAATCAACCGGACTCACATCCAGACTTCTCGGCAGCTATTGAAAAATTCCTGAAGGAAAAACCCAATAACACTTTACCCGACCCGGGAATCGAACCTAGGACTTCATGGTCAGCAGTGGCGCTTGCGTCCACTAGACCAGCGAGGCAGTGAGTCACTCAGTCAGTCAGGACATAATTTCTATAAAAATATTTTAATTAAGGTTAGTAGTCTGCAGTTGTACTTACACATATTCTTAAATGACATGTAAATAATTTCCCTCTCATTAGATTGCATACGATATGCAAGTAATAAGGATTTTTCTTCAAATAAAATAAGCTTTTGGAACGCTTAAGATGGGTTATATTACTGGTAACTATTTGAGATTCAATTTCAAATGTTCTCTTTAATAGCCTCACTCGAACAGTAAAACATTCTGTGGGTACCCTAGGAAACATTATAAAAGCTTAAATCTCTCCATAAAATGTAAATTACTACCCAAGTCCGTATGTCCTATGAACCACTATCCTACATCATATCCTAATCTCCTATTATCATAAGGATCACTTTCCAATACGTAAACGTTCTAAATGTTCCTTAAGACGGAGCTTAGACAGCTATTAGCTCGCTAAGTCTATCAAAACTAGCGATGTAAGCAATGCTTGTGTTTCCATATCAGGCTGCCGACAGCAGTGTTACCAACTCTCAAAAATATTTCCCCCTTTTAAATTAAAAACCCCTAAAATCAAGACAATTACTTGAAAATCTCCCTAAAAATAATATTATTTAAAAAGGTCTGCAATGTTCTTATAAGAGATGTGAATTTGAGTGAAGTTGAAGTGATTTTAGAGGTTTTTAATTTTTTATTTATTTATAAATCATTTATTTCCAATATACGTTAATTTTCTTTTGGTTCTGTCTTTTTAAAATCATTTTTTTTTTTTTTTTTTAATCTTTGTTGTTGAGCATTGGTGTTATGTCGGGTTTTACTTGAGATGTAACGAATTTTATATGCAAAACGGCAACTGTTTTTGTCATTGATAAAATCCCTAAATGAAGGGGGAAAACCCCCAAGTTGGTAACACTGGCCGACAGCTGAACTGGCGAACTTGCAATGTAATCAGTGGGGTTATGCAACTGTGTTAGTTCGCCGATAGCTTGATGTGTGTTGTAGTATCAATAGGATACTTGAGAAGGTTGGCACTTGGCAGTCTTTGTGTTGCAGTCTTGTGCAATTTGATCTGTATAGAATTATTGCCTCTGTTTTGTTAAGAGAGCATTTGCTCAGCAGTGGGACACAATATAGACTATGAAAAAAAAAATTGATACTAAATTGTATTTGCGCTAAAATCGATTATGTCTTTAGAACTTAATGAAAAATTTAGATTTAAAAAAAGCAAAAAAATATATATTATAGATACAGTGATTAAACTTCAACATATGTAAACTCCATCATCAACGATTTTGGTTACATAAAAAAACACTGGTGAAACGTACACCCAACTAATGAATATTCCTCTGTCTAACCCTTTTGGGGATAACAGGCGTGATGTTACGTTTCAAAAAATAGTAGGGTAAAAAAACGAAACCCAAATAAAACACCTGACATGCATAATAGGCATCATGATAGACACATTTTTAACAGCGATCTACTTTACTAAATCACCGTTAAAAAGGTGTGAATTTAAAAGGAATTGGTCTTGCCTTGTATTTGGAATATCGCGGTGGAACTTGACGTGCAGTCAATTAGTAGGCCAGGGTGTTCGCCGGGGCGCGTTCCTAATTTGTCAGTGACAACGTCGGAAGTTTAACAGGCCTAGTTTTAACAATATCAACCACTATAGTGCCATTTAGAAAACATTAAATCAAATTGTGCTGTCAAGGATTTATATAGCCATAATATTTATGGCTCAAGTTTCCATTACGTCGATTGTTTATTAGGTATTTAGTGGCGTGATTTCAGCTCCGACTCGAATTTAGATTCAATTCCCCATTGTATTGCCGCTTACATTTTGGTACTGTAAGTAACTGTATTTGGATGACACATTCATTTTCGAACTCTCTGATAAGGGAGTTGGTGCGTCTATTTTGTGTATACAGTCAGAGTGTATTCTCTTGGATAGCATAAATTACTAACTTGACACATAATTTCTACTGGGTTACAATTGTCCCTAGCTTTTCAAAATTTCGTGAAAAGTTTTGAATCCAGCCGAATAAGTTTTTTAAATGAAATGTAGGAAGTTGTGTTGTGTCCCCAGACTGGACTGACCTATATTTTAATATTCACGGTAGTTATAAATGGAAGTATCTCTTTTAATATCTTTTGTTGAAATATTTGGAAGTCGATCAGCGTTGTTTGCTAAACCAATAATACCAAGATGTCGTTATCAAATATGCACGGTTTAAAATATAACCAATTTCAATTTTGCTTTTTTTTTGTTTTATTTTCCTTTCTTGTATTTTTTTCTTGTGGTTGTTACAATTTAGCTACGAGCTCCTCTCTTCTCATTAAAGATTTTAAATTGATGGCGGGCCATCGTTTCAATTGCGATTGATCTTAAACAACTGGCAATTTTATGGTTTCGGTACCATTTATGAATTAATGGAATGCTCCTGGTACTCTTAGTTGAATTGGTGTACTGGTTATGGGGTGAATATGATTGATAAAATCATGTTTAAAGTTGATTAACTGTAAGGTATTGCGGCATATATCATAATATTCATCACTTCACTACTACAACTTCACTACTGCTACTCCATTTTTATGTTTCTGTGTGCTGTTGAAGGTTCAATATAAATGTAGAGTAGGTAGGTACCTACTTTATGGTACATTTCTGTCTAACCTTTCGAAAATTATAGGCCTGATTTTATTGTTATTGATTTTCCAAATTATTTGGGGTGTATCACATCTTCTTTTTCCATATTTTTGTATAAATTGTCGTCATAGTTCCTTATAGTCACACTATTTTTTGCAATATCTATTTTCTAAATATTCGATATTTCAACATTCTGGGTGTATTATGATTCTATTTCAGGTCTCTTTATTCCACTGTTGCATACGTTAGTTGACAGGATCCATATTTTTATGAATTACAAATAACAGAGTCACAGACCGTAATTGGTAAAATCTATCGGGTTTCATGGACCATTCTCCGGCGCTCTAATTCTATCATTTGCTTGGGTATATTTCCCAATTTATTCCTTTGTTTTAACATTAACAAAACTAAATAAAATGGTTTCAACATGACATCACATTTTTTTTTCTATTTGTTTGTTTTGTGCCTAACTTGGCTTTACATGCCGTCAAGAAATATCAGTCATACAAACCAGTATGTCTAATATTCCTCACGAGGTTTTTCTTCACCGAAGCAAGTGATAATTTAACAATACGCTTATGAATCCGAAAAATCAGAGGTGCATTGAAATCGAAAACACCCGTAATTTCCGGAGGATTAGACAGAGAGTGTTCCTGATTTGTGACATTTTTATTAAAATAAATACATAATAGGTCCTAACTAATCTGCTGAAATGAGGGTGTACTGGGTGTGCATGTAGATAAGTTTAAATGTTATATAAAGATATAACATTTCGGCAGATAAGTTTAAATCTATACTAATATTATAAAGAAGTAAAGTTTGTGTGTTTGTATTTTTGTTAAATTGTAAGGGGTAATCTCGGGATCTACTGAACCGATTTCAAAAAATCTTTCACCGTTGGGAAGCTACACTATCCCCGGGTGACATAGACTACTTTTTATCCCTGTATTCCCACAGGAACGGGAACTACGCGGGTGAAACCGCGTGACGTCCGCTAGTGTTATATAAAGATATAACATTTAAACTTATCTGCCGAAATGTGGGTGTACACCCTCATTTCAGCAGATTAGTTAGGACCTATTATTTATTTTGATAAAAAAAATATCACGAATCGAAAGAAAAAATTGTTTATTATAATAATCGTACGTATGTCACTTTTGACCTGATTACGTAAAATTTTAGTTTCGTGTATCGCGTGCCACGGAACTAATTTAATAAAAACAACACAGTTTATTAAAGGGTATTTTGGCGGTACCGTTCACATTCATGTCACACACTAACCTTCTTAAGTTAAGCACCTTATCGCATTACATGTGATAATAGTTTTAAGTTCATGAGAGAATACTAAATGTGGTTTGCAGAGAGATTTTCTAGGAAAATTTTAAAGCTGCAGTAATACCTTTATGAGTACAAGTTATGGAAGTTTTTAATGAATATAACTTGAAATTTTATTTAGAGGTTTTAAAAATGTTTACTAAAGAATTTTTAAATTGAAATATAAATTAATATTGATACCTACGTTTATGTAGCAAGTCTACAAGTAGGATACCAGAAAATGTTACTACAATTTTTACATTAAATCAGCTTTTTAGCTATAACAACTAAGTGGTATGAAGTGTTCGATTTGCTGAAGTGAAAACTGAATTTCGCTATTTTATTGAAGTGAAAACTTCTTTAGCGGCCTTGTGCACTTTTTTGGGATGGGTAAAAAATGCTAAACTCGCGTACACGTGACCATCAATCAGGTCACGTGTCTTGACGCAAATTCGTAAGACGGCGCAGGGCGCAAATGTAAAATGTAAAAAAAAAAAAAATGTAAAGATGATGATGTTTGTGTACGAGAGCACAATAAATTTTAATGAATATTGTTTTTATCCACATAAATGATAGTACTTTTGTGTTGATAAATAAAGCAATTCGTGTGAAATTATTCCTTAACCATTCCAAAACATTTAAAAATGCACAACGTTAATGTTCCAGTTTTCATTTCGGCCGGCACTCCCGGAGTGCAATCCGTTGTTTTTTTTATTCAAAGTGGTGACCAAGCATAAAACCTATCATCATCAGCCTATAATGTTCTCACTGCAGGGACTCAGGCGTCTTCTCTAGGAGAGGGATGGGCTATAATCCACCACGCGGGTCCACTGGGTTGGTAGATGACACGTCTTCGAATTTTTTGGTTCTAATACGTCATGGTAATACATCTCGGTTCACTCGTGCAAAGTGATGGCGAAATAGACCACAGTGTTAAGCACAGAATTAACACGGGATATATGAAATGGCGGTAGGTCACGGGAACAATCTGCGCCTCCCGTATTCACCTTAAACTAAAGGGGAAGGTCTATAAAAGAATGGTTAAACCACCACGTGGGCCGAGTGCGGGTTGATAGATGTCACATGTCTTCGATTTTTTTGTTTCTAAGACATGCCGGTTTCCTTCACCGTTTTGAGAGCAGCATTAATGAAATAAAATACACAAAGTAATGCGCCTGCCTGGGTCCGAACCCACGACTCACAGTTCGTAAGTCGGGGCCACCACCACTGGGCCACCGCTGCTATCTGGTTACGCACTAACCACACGACAAAGAAGACTGATGGCATCTTCATAACAACTTTGATTTGATTAACCACTCATTAAACCGGTATCAATGAATACCTACCTGATATCAATACAAACAAGTTTTGTATGAGACAAAATGTTCTTAGGTATAGTTTCTGCTTAAAGTTCATTATGCATGTTTGTACATAGAAGTTAATGTTCAATTCTGAGTTTGATTTATGACGTCTTGTCTAAAGACACAATTGCAGTATTTCTTGAATGGGTTTTCCCCACGGTGGCCGTAGTTTACAAACAAGGTTAGTTTCATATCGAAAAAATCTCAGTTACAAAATATTCGAAATCAATTTATTTTTGCCCGAAGCACGCAACTGTGTTTTGTCCGTCGCGTCGATAAAACCCGTGTTCACAGGCTAAAACTACTGCATTCGTTGCCTCATAGTGTATAGCTGTGAAAAAATCGGAGGTTTTTGTTGCTTTTGTTTCATCCATGGTTCTGCCTACGAGTTAAAAATTCGCTTGGATAATAAATCTGTTTGTTATAATCACCTTTATCAATGCTGTAAATATTCGTGTGACTGCTGATATCCGGTTTAGTAATATATAATTAAGGTGTATATAAAAATATACAAGGTATATAAAAATATACAAGGTGTAAAAATATCCCTTCGCGAAACCGTCAACCAAGGATTTTGTTCATCAAACTAAGTAACTAGATACAAGAAATATTGCTAGGATTTGGCTGTTTTTTGGGATATAAATCACTGTTCGCGGGGTATGACTCAATATCACCCAGTCAGAGCGTTGTGCTGATGAATTCATTCATTACATGGACGTTTTTAAAATAAAATTAAAACATTAAAATCTTGTTAAAAAATTTGAACTTTGGACTTTGATATCTCCGTATTGAGAAAGTTTGTCAAAGTATTGTCCAGAACAAAAAAACGATCGCAATAATGGAACTTTTCGGGGGTTTTACACCCATTGTAAACAAAACATCACAATATTCAGTTGACTAAAACCAAGAGTCTAACTAACAGTTTGCATTCTGTTAACATTGAACTGAATAACTTTCCCAACAGTGGGTATAAATAATATTACTGTATTTTTAACTTAAAGATCAGGAAAAACCTAAACAGTCTTTTATTGGCATTGCCCTGTGATTTCAGAGCGGAAAAATCCAAGGCTTATAAAGGTAAAATTGCGCCTGACAGAATTGATTAACGATGCCTTAAAGGGTTATAGAGTTAAGATCCTCTACCAAAATGTATTACCTAAATGGGGGTATTTGATACCGTGTTAACAAATCTAAATATACATATTTAATATAGCACAAAAATAGTAAAGTTTTCATATATTTATTTTTAACGGTTTGTTTTGCATATATCAAAAAGTGATGGATATAAATGTTGATGGATGGAGAGGCAGAGGAAGGCCAAAGAAAAGATGGATGGATTGTGTGAGGAATGATATGAAAGAGAAAGGAGTAAATGCCACCGTGACGTCTAACAGGGAAGAATGGAAAAAGAAAACGTGTTGCGCCGACCCCAAATATAATGGGATAAGGGCAGGAAAATGATGATGATTTTGCATGTATCAAAACTATAGCAATCTGCACTAGGCCGTCTCTTCAGACACGGTGGTCAATCTTAGAGAAGATTAGTCGGCGTGTGAGATATTGTAGTGAACAAATGTGTGCGCAGGCACAGGTGCACTCTCCGTTTCCTAACTCCGTTTCCTAACGGCAAAGACACGACCGGATACAGATCAGGCGCTAAAGTGTTTTCCGAAGCACGAGGATATCATACTGGTATCTTTCAGACTCGGGGCTAATAGTGAGAATTTTGTAATGGAAAATCCCAATCCCAACCCCGGGAATCTAACTAAGAACCCAATGCTCAGATGTCGCTCTGTTGACCACGAGACCAACGGGGCAGTCAGGAGGGGGGGGGGGGTCTCATAGGGGCCTGTGTCCCTTTTGTTTTTGGGGGTGGGTAATCATCATCCCGCTCTGGGCGGAGCGGAAGGGAGTGTCAGACTTGTTCTGACTAAAAACCACCCATGTTACAGTGGTCGCAGGCGCTACTGCTAAGCCTGAGGTCCTGGGTTTGGTTCCCAGGGTAACGTTATTGGATTAATGGCAATAGGCTTGACCTCTATTACATAATTGAATATAAACATATCTGACGAAATGTGGGCCATATTATTCCACCGTCTAACCCTTCGTGCGTATTTCACCTCGTCCTAACCCTTTGGGGATTACAGGCGTGATGGTTTTTAGTGTTATATTAAATATTATTATTATTATTTAATATTAAATACTGGCTGATGCCCGCGGCTTCACCCGCGTGGATGTCGGTCAAATTATATACTAAAACCATCCTCTTGAATCACTCTATCTATTAAAAAAAACCGCATCAAAATCCGTTGCGTAGTTTTAAAGATTTAAGCATAAACAGGGATATAGGGACAGAGAAAGCGACTTTGTTTTATACTATGTAGTGATGTAGTGATTGTTTCCTATAAGTCATTAATCTAAGTATTTAATTAAGATTAACAAAGGAATAATGTTGCCCCGAACTACTCTAGATTGGAGCCCTAAATATCGTCTAACATAACATAACACTACGTCTGTAATCCCCGAAGTGTTAGGCAGAGGTGTATCATTACATCCGCATTTCGCCAGTCATTTTTAAATCCCATGTAATAGGGGGCGAGCCTTTTGCCATCAACCGGGCATAAATTCAGATTTCGTGGCTGCTATTCAGTAATTCTTTATAGAAAAACCAATTAACACTGCCTTTTTTTTTTTTTTGGAGGGTGGGAAATCATCAAATGACTCCTCCCAGTCTGGGCAGAGCAGTAGGGAGTGACAGACTTCTACTGACTAAAAACCACCCATGTACCTTCTTAGCCCTTTGTGTCGAGGCCGCGGTATCTCTTTCGAACAACCCGCAGCCCCAAAACGCGACACTTAAGAACATTTTGTCTCATACAAAACTAATTTGTATTGATACCAGTTATAGGTTTATACTCACGGATGCTCTAAATTATGCTAAAAAGCTCAAATGGAAATGGGCGGGACACGTAGCAAGACTAAGAGATGACAGATGGACCAGAAGAGTCACATCATGGAATGGCCCAGTAGGGAAACGCCAAAAAGGTAGACCGCACACAAGATGGGAAGACGATATAAGAGAAATCGCCGGCCCACAATGGATGCAGAAAGCACAAAATAGATCTAAATGGTATTCTTTGGAGGAGGCCTTCACCTGAAGAGGGGTTCTTGCAATTACTAACATTTAAAAATATTTTATACCAATTTAAGTAGTAATAATTAGAAAATAGTTTATATAAGTGATGTGTGTTAAATGCAAGAAATAAAAGGCTTTTTTATTTTTATTTTATTATAGGTTTATACTACCAATCCCCGACGGGAATTAACACTTTGCCTGACCTGAGAATCGTACCCAGAACTTTATGCTCAGCAGTCTCCTTTGCCAGTATTATCTGTAGTAATAAAGTGAAAGGGTAGAATTGGACAAAATTACCAATCGTTGGCAATGAGCCTCGCTACATTTCACGTAGTCACCAATAATGGTCACACGTAGCGTGTCATGTTCATACCACTACTGTCCTAATTACCATCATTACATGCCAAAGACACAGTTGTTAAATGGTCACCGAACCAGAACTGGATACCGTTTAATTTGGGAATTTAACCATCGTGATAATGGCAATTAAAACCATTAAAAACCTAGTGTATTTATTATTTTGTAATTTATTGCTCATTTATGAGGTTAATTAATGAATCATATTTAATAAATATCATGCCGTTACGTAATTGAGTTTTCAGTGTTTATGTAACTTTTAAGTAGACATATTTAGCGTAGTTGTCTTTGTTACAATTTCTACTATAAACGTAATACACATAACATCACACCTTTAATCTCCGAAGGTTAAGGTAGAGCTGTTACTAATGGTACACCCACATTATTGCAGATATTTTTAAGTTCCGTGGCATCAACCAGGCATAAATCCAGACTCCGTGGCAAAAACTGAGATATTCGTGATACAAAAACCCGTAACACTTTGCCCGACGCGACCTCCGCCCGACTTTCAGCAGTCGTGCTTGCCGATATCGTCGTAGCAATAAAGTGAAAAGTATATCATCATCTGCCTAGCCTTTTCCCAACTATGTTGGGGTCGGCTTCCAGTCTAACCGGATGCATCCGAGGCACGGAGGAAACTCGGTATATCGGGCGGTCACCCATCCACAGACCGACCTAGGCAAGCACAGCTTTACTTAAAGATTGGCCTGAGTGGCAGTTCTTATTAAGCCACGAGCTCCTCCTATATTAAATATAGATAGGAGGAGCTCGTGACTATAAACACCTCTCTGTTTCTACTAAATACGTAATAATTAAACTAAACTATAGACGTATCATAGACATGGTACGTCTTTAAGAATTAGCATTTCGTATCACATCTAATTTATTCTATGAACTCTGTAACGCGAGATTTAACGATATAGGTACGCTGTTACACGAAATTCAAAATTACGAAACTAAAACTAATTCTGGTTTCTAGTTCTAATAACGTTAAAACAAAAGATCTTCACTATATGAAACCAAAACTACTAATAACCTATTCGCTCAGTTGTAAAATATCAATTTCTTTTCTCATGATTTTGACATTCTATTTTAGATGTTTCTATCTGTTATTACTTATACTTAATTAATTTGGCATCATTATTACTTATCATTATATTGGTTGAAATAATAATATTATCTTAAGATAATTTGTACTTATTTCGTTATTTCCTACACCAGATAATATGGTAGACATTTTATAATTTAGATACAGATCTTAATTAGTAAACGTTGTTATTGAAACTTAAAAATAAGGTTAAACATTTTAATCAGGCGCCTACATGGTGAATCAATAAGATCCTTTGAATAAACGTTCTTTACAAAATTGGTTAAATTTAATTAAAATTTCCACTCCTGTTGTTGGTAGCAAACCGAACGCGATTTCCCAAAAGGTGAAAACATCAACATTTATAGGAGCGGGTTGTTGCTAATATCTGTATCTTTACGAGCTTATATCGTCTAACATTAAAACAAATCTATTCTGGGACTTGAAAATAAAAGACACGATACGCATGATTAACTGCCGTAGTTTGTGCGAAGTCGTAAAAAAGTAATGAGTTGTATTTTGGCACAGTTCCGTGTAAAAGTAAAGGTTTTCTATGGCGTGAGCCGTAAGTCGATGTAGGTGGAATATCCATTCCAATAGTTGCGGTAGGACAATAATATATGACTTGCCGGAATTTAATGTGATATTTTAAAGTTAGGAACCGGCGGTGTTCCACGCGCGCCTCAATGAGATGTCAGCAACATGGAAGGAGCCCCGCAAGGGCCTACCGCCGTGCCCGTCGGGGTTGCGGGTTGTTCGCAAGAGATACCGCGGCCTCGACATGAAGGGCTAAGAAGGAACATGAGTGGTTTTTAGTCAGTAGAAGTCAGACACTCCCTTTCGCTCTGGCCAAGAGCGGGAGTGGTTATTTGATGATTTCCCACCCCACAAAAAAAAAAAAGGAACCGAACTGACTGTTACTTCATCTGTCGCACAATGGGTTCCAAAGCAGTATATGGCAAAGTGGCAGGCCCACAAGGAGATGGCAGGACAAACTCTGCTCTTTTTACGAGGATAGGCGAGTAACAGCATGGGTAGAGATATTGTAGTCGATAATATAATTTCATGTTGTGGAGGTCAGATAGGCAGTCGCTCCTTAGGAAGGAATCATAGTTGGGAAAAGGCTAGGCAGATGATGATAATCTAATTTCATAGACAATTGAAGGACGTTGCTACAGAAGTGGGCATAACTAAGGCATTGATGGATCAGGTTACGTATTAGGGTAGTTAACTAAAGAAATCTAATTAGTCCGTCAGATTGATTTCCAAAAAATATTGGACACGTATTTTTTCTTTTTTCACGTAAACAAACAATGAAGACAATACAGTGCTTTGAAAACTGTGGGACATCATAACAATATTCTAACACATTAGTATGACATTTTTTACCGGTGAGTGATGTCACGACCCCCCACTCAAATCTTTCATCATCATCATCATCATTTCAGCCGAAAGACGTCCACTGCTGGAGATGGGCCTCCCCTAAGTGTCGCCACATTGACCGGTCCCGTGCATCTCGCATCCAGCGGATCCCCGCAACCTTCACCAGGTCATCGGTCCACGTAGTGGGAGGCCTTCCAACGCAACGTCTTCCGGTTCGCGGTCGCCACTCCAAAACTTTCCGGCCCCATCGGCCATCCGTTCTGCGAGCAATGTGCTCTGCCCACTGCCACTTAAGTTTGGCAATTCTTCGGCCTTTGTTGGTAACCTTGGTTCTCATGCGGATGTCCTCATTTCTAAGTCAATCACGCAAGGAAACTTCGAGCATAGCTCTGTCCATTGCCCTTTGGGTGACTTTCAGCTTTCAGACTTTCAGCTCAAATCTTTGCCGCGTTTTATCTTCTCGTCAATTTTTATTGATTTGATAAAACAAAAAATACGTATCCAATATTTTTCGATATTCTAACAGACGAACTAATTAGAATCATATTTTTTTAGTCACTAAACATCCCTATTTCCGTTCTTCGACAATTCAGTAGTTAGTATTCAGTAATTCACTTTTACTTTCTAATTATTGTGTCTTTATTATTATTTATTATTTCGTCCTTTATTCTGCTACCCCTGGTCAAAAGCCTCCCTCCCCCATAGCCTTCCTTCTTCTCTCTGTGCGGTTTTAAACTACATAGTGAATTTTAATGTGGTTTTCACCATCATTTAAAGCAGTTATTCCAGAAGGGTTATAACTTAACTTTTTAAGGATTACATATGTAAATTTTAATTAAAAATAGCAATGTTTTGACACATGCCGCATTGTACTAGTGCGAAACACAGCAGGGGCGGGTCGCTAGTGTGTTTAGATAATTAAAGTAGCTGGATTTTTAACACAGCGAGGAGACTAGAGAGTGGTAGATTTAATCGGCATTTAAATACAAACCCCTGGGAGTGGTTGTTGTCTTCAAAAGTGATTGTAATTGAATAAAGCTTTGAATAAATAAAAACTTTAACGCTTCAAAGTTTTATCGATCGCTGCTTTATTGGTTTAGTAAACAGAGTTCAGAGTGGCTTAACTTTATATGCTAAGACCTAGATTCAAACTATATTTATTTGTAATGACTTACAGATGTCTATGTTTAGTTTGCACGCATTTGATTTTTATCTATGCCTAAACTTGAAAAGGAACTGGGTCGTGTTGCTAAAGTTTTTTATACCGATATTATAGGGCATTGACTTTGAAACTTGCCAAGTGCGAGTCCGTTGCTTTACAAAACTTTCAAGATAAAACCCTACTTTTAGTAGGTTTTGGTGTTTTTTTGTACAAATAAAGATTTTTAATATAATTAATATTTTTTGGAACGAAAATAAACACAAAAATTAGCAAGGAAATTGTCAAACGCGTGTTAATTGCTATGACTGGTTAACTGAATTATCAACAATCAATCAGATAATTTTATACTTCACTAGGTTTCGCCCCGCGAAGCGATAATTGCCCCACGGGATTGTACTTGTGGTATAAAGTATCCGTGGTGTTAATCCAGTTTAAAACCTTTCTGTGTGACAAAATTCATCCAAATCTGTTCAGTAGTTTTGGCGTGAAAGAGTAACAAACATCCATCTATCTATCATAACAAAACTTTCGCATTTATTATATAGTCAATTTAAGATTTTACACGTGACACTGCAATGTGAAACCGTATGTCAGTAAAGCAAAAATTAAACTTTCACATTGCAGTGCTAGTGTAAGTCTAACCAGATGTAGTTGTAACTCGAAGCGATGTCGCATAACTCCAAACTACAGTATGAAGGAAAGCGTAATAAATACATACCTACATTGTTTCAGACGAGCCGGGTTTCAGCGCACCTATAGCGAATGTGACCGCGCCGCTCGGACGGGAGGCGATCCTCGCGTGCACCGTACACAACCTCTCCACGTACAAGGTCCGTAACATTGACACCTATACTGTATTACAACGTAAGTGGTACTTACGAGTGACGTGGCTTGCACTGCAGATATTTGTGGCGCTTTTATCATTTATTTTTCGTTTTTATTACACTCTTTATTTTGGATTAATGAATTTACGGAACTGAGAAATGGGTAACGATATTAAGTGTTATGTTAAACTAACATTTGATTAACGTTACCAATTGTCAAATATTACAAAATGTAAGATATTGACATTTGCTCTTGAAATGTCATGTAGTTTTTCAAACAACTAACCATCTAGTCGTTCTCGTTAAGGTAAAAGCTCGAAATAAAAAATTCTTACGTCTTTTGCAATTTTCAGTTTTCGCAACTTAGAGTATTGTATTGATGATTTCAATGATTACAATTCTGTATATACATGCGTTATGTATGATAATGATGCCATCTAGCCGGTTTCGGTCACTGCTACTGCATTCAATGGCTTTCTTGGTTGTCAAGAGCTTTGTTGTGCTGCTTTTTCATGCGTAATACCACTGCAAATCATATTTTGTTCAGCGTAAAGCTTGACACTACCTGCAAATTGCAGAAAACGTAAGCCGGCTACTCATACGCTTCCACCTCAATAGTGTTGTTTCGCCTTGTAGTGTACCGCCTACTAATGTTTAGTTTACTATAACTTCTAAGTTTCCAAAATTCATTCTAAGGGTAAGACGGGTGCCTGTCGGGGGTGTTCGCAAGAGATACCGCGGCCTCGACATGAAGGGCTAAGAAGGAACATGGGTGGTTTTTAGACAGTAGAAGTCTGACACTCACTTTCGCTCTGCCCAAGAGCGGAAGGGGTCATTTGATGATTTTCCACCCACCATAAAAAAAGGCTAAGACGGATATTCCGTTTTATATAATAAAATCTCTTTCTTACTGCCAGATTTCAGTAAAATCCTGAATAATGGTACAGTAAAGAAGTCGAAAGCTTATGCTAGGTTACAAGCGAGATATTGCATATATGCTAAATAAAAGACGACTAGCGACTTAAGGAATTTAGAATCCTACTGCTCTTAACACGCTGTTGAAAGCGCTTAGATTTTCTCCAGCTTTTCGCTTTAACTTGCTGTATTTGTTAAGAAGAAGCTTCTGAAATTTTAAGTGAAGTATTTAGTTATATAACATTTGTTTTAGTATATGCGAGACCTGAAACACGTGTCTAGTCTTTTTATGTAAAGAATCTGTGTACAAAACTTCAAAACTGTATCAGGAAAGAGTTATAATCTTGTTCGCTCCCACGCTGCCCGCGCCTCCAGGGTCGTGTTGCGCTCATCACTACATTATCATAAAACAAAGTCAACAAGATGAGGTTGCCACTCGATTTTGAGCGTTTTTATTAACGAAATTGACCTCCCGAACACTTAAACGAGAGAAAAACATTGGAATATGGATACATTTTTTTTCTTTTTTATGAAACGTTGCCCCACGCTAGGAATTTTTCCTATATCGTGGGTGCGTTCCCAAACATTTAAACTCACATACACAAATACCCAGACCCCAAAACAATTATCTGTAGGTCATACAAATATTTGTTCCGTGCGAGGATCGAAACCGCGACACGCATCGCAGCAGTCCATTGCTTGAGCCGTAATAATTATAATCATACTAGCCGAAAATACAGACATTGACTAGCTCATAATCGTCATATTATTTTCCTCTGTACCTGGACTCATAAATTACATGAAGTGTAGTATATTGTAAGTGAACCTTACACGATACCCCTCTGTGACAGGCATGACTCCTCGATCTCAAATTAATCTTAATTGCCTTAAGAATAGATAGATACACAGAACTGCTTTTACGTCAGGAAGTGGCTTACAACGAACGGCGAAATTAAATCACTTGTGTTTTAGAGTGTGCTATTTAAATCACACTTATTTAAATATTGACTGTACGAGTACCAGTGTTACTGATTTGTTCAACAGATAAATTAGAAAAGAAATAAAATAACAAATACATGAGCGAAATTATCCAACTAGAGTTTGATCAAAACATCTTTTTTCCCAGAATAATTATAACCATTAACTGGGGTCTCTAATAAGGCTAGAAATAATTATATAAAACGACGCAAAACGGTTTTTGATCAGTTTATCAACTTTCCCAACTATATTAAAGTTACCGTACAATAAAAGGTCGTAATGACTCACTACCAACAGTATCGTATATCAAAGTTTCTTTACAAAACTCCTAAAAATGTCATTCGAAATTCGGAGAAACTTTTTCAATCGATGTTTGCGTATGAGTGTACGAAAGTACGGGAATGTCGCATTACTAACAAACTGGTAGTTTATCGAACTTATTTAGATTTTTATAATAGGGCTCCTGTGGTAGTAATGGTGTTTTAAAATGGCCATAAACATTTGGTAATAGGTTGCGTGGTTGCGGGTCGACACGCAGACCATTCTCACAATCCACACGCACGTGATATCGAGAAGTCGAAGAGTGGGGGTCACCCACAGTGACCACCGGACCTGGTTCCTACACATCAGGGAGCTTCGGGAGACGGACAGAGGGTGGTACATGTGTCAGATCAACACTGACCCTATGAAGTCTCAACTGGGATATTTAGATATTGTTGGTAAGTTGAATACTTAATATTAAGATAAGATTAAATAATTACTCTTCAAAGATTAAAATATAGGGCCGATTTCACATGTTGAGCAGCTGTGAGTGTCATTAATATTAAGAATATTGACACAGACAGTTTTTGAACGCAGTTTAGATGTACTGATCCCGATCAGTTGCTCTTCTAAGCTCAGAGTTCTGAATCATTCTGAAATTAGGTACTCGTTACTTATGTAACAGTTATAAATAACATTTTATTGAGTACGGTTGCTACAACGTAATTTTATTCAGATTTTGATTAACACTTTGATAAAGTACACGTGTATTCAGCTCCAATGTAAGGTAAGGAAAAAAGGTAAAATAACAATTTTTCCAAGAAACCTATATTTCTTGGAAAATTTGTTATTTTACTTAGCTCCCCGCCTATATAGGCAGAGAGCTAGATAAGTAGATTATTATTACATACTGTAATTATTGAACTTGGGATAAGTTACAAGCTACGTAAAATAAGTTACATAATTAACCTAAATGAATTTTAGTGAAACTGAGGTTCAGAACACAACGTTGAGTAGCTGTAAATTTACTGTTTATTGAAATTCTGATGGTTTATTAATATGAAATATGGTTAGGATTTTTCACTATTCAAATAACACTAATGTTTATTCTTACTTCAATGACGGCAAGAGATGAAACTAGCTCTCCTATACAAGTTCATCCCTTTACCAAATTAGAGTGACATTGAAATATCCCTGCGTGAGTACAGTCACGAGCAATAATATGTATACAGTTGGCAAAGTTCAAATGCAAATTTCTCGAAAAGTAACGATTGCAACTGTGACGTATGACCTTTATGATAATATGGGTTGCAAGATGCTCGTTATGTAACACGAAAATGAAATTAATACAGTAAGGGAAAATTGGTTCTAAACGTTGCTAAGTGTATACATACGCTGACTGGATAAAACTTCTGCATAGCTATTTACAAACAATCGAATCGAAACCAAGAGCGAGCGAGATAAACAAACGAAATATTCAATTCGGTTTCGATTTGATTGTTTGTTTGTGAATAGCTATGCTGTCCCAATAATCCCAGCTTGTAATATCATGTTCGTTTTCCCCAGTTCCTCCCGATATCCTCGATCGAGGCACAAGCACAGACCAGACGGCGCGGGAAGGCGCCTCGATAAATTTAACATGTGCTGCCACAGGATCACCGCATCCACAAATTACTTGGCGAAGAGAACATTCCAAACCTATTACGATCTCCGACGGAATGCAAGGTAAATACTGTTTGAGTATTAACGGCAGTGTAGTCACGTGGTAGACGGCTTGGTTTTGCTCGAAATATGCCAGTAGCTATATTGCTGGCTCTTGTGCTACAGAAACTCCTTCAAACAAGCTAATAAGTATACAGCCAGCTAACTTGCATTTACTTTTAAGATTACACAGATACATTTAGAAGCTGATGTCAAATGATGCAGCGTTTGACATCAGTCGCTTAATGCGAAACGCTTTATTAAACAAAAATGCAACCAATATTTTCCGTGTAGGTACTATTACCATGTTCGTACAAGAGGGCTACACTCATGTTTGTAAGTGTTTGTCAATAAACTTTTATTTTTATTTTGGACAAGTCGTTTGATACAGCGTGAGCTCTTTAATCTAGGACTTTCAGGAGAGCTATCCTTGTTGACATTTATTAATTTTATTTAAAACATTTTGATATTAATACTGCTCAAGTTTATTAACATTTCTGGAGTTTTAGACTTAGATACGGATCAGCTTCAATTATTTTTTAAAAGGGACAAATTGTAAATAATAATAGAATTTTGCTTAGTTAGATAATGTCAAAAGGTTTATCTAAGGGTTTCGACCCCCAGCCCTGGTGCAAGCCATGGTCCGGGGCGAGGAGGAACGGGACGCCGTCGCCTCCTTCTGCGAAGCAGTGATGCTAGCAAAGGAGGTGGCAGAAAGTTAGAGGGAGAGAACTTCTCGTCCCAGCCGCCGCGGGAGGCACTCCGGGCGTCGGGGGCCACGTGATGGCTTCCGGCCACCGTAGACGCGGGCCTGGACGGTGAGTGATAGGCTAGCGCGCCGTCCGTCCGTCTTATGACGACGACAGGCCGTGTCGACGGCGTGTTCGTGTTCCACGCGGGCCTCCAAGAGATGTCAGCAACATGGAAGGGGCCTGCAAGGGCCGACACCCGTCGGGGCTGCGGGTTGTTCGCAAGAGATACTGCGGCCTCGACATGAAGGGCTACGAAGGAACATGCGTGGTTTTTAGTCAGTAGAAGTCTGACACTCCCTTTCGCTCTGCCTAAGAGCGGGAGGGGTTATCTGATGATTTTTCACCAGCCAAAAAAAAAGGGGTGACCCAGTGGTGGCGGCTCCGACTTACGAGCAGTAAGTCGTGGGTTCGAACCCAGGCCGGAGCATTACTTTCTGTAATTTATTTCATCACCACTGCTCCCAAAAACGGTGAAGGAAAATATCGTGAGGAAACCGCCATGACCTAGAATCAACAATTCGAAGACATCTACCAACCCGCACTGGGCCCGTGTGGCCCATTCCCCTCTCATAGAGAGGAGGCCTTTGTCCCAGCAGTGGGAACATTATAGGCTGATGATGAGGGGTTTTGTTATAGTCTGAATACGAAGTTAGAGAAATGTTTGCTGTGTCGAAAATCAAAAAAGAGGTATGCAGACGCCAGCACGTCAAGCTGCCCGAAACTGTCAAATTGTTCCATTCAACTTTAAACGTAATGTTTTAGCGATAAAGTGGAAAATCTTTTAAAGACATTGGGCACATTGTCGTAGCTTGATGTGCGTCTGTACGTACAGTAACAAACTGTAACAGGCTGAGTTAATAAGATATTCCCTTTTACCAGAAATCAATTCCAAATACTGACATCTTCCTCTGCCTAGCCTTTTCCTAACTATGGTTGTGTCGGATTCCAGTCCAACCGAATGTAGCTGTACAATAGTTTTGTATATAGAGCTGCCAATTTGACCAATACAGTCCAGATATAACTGAGTCATAGGATACCTCTCATATATAGGGTGTAAAAGTACCCTTAACGCAAACGAAGGGCACTTGTTCTCCCCACCACTATGATATTTTTTTTTGTTCTAGACCATACCTGGTAACCTCCTAGTTACGGAGATATTGGGGGTCAAAGTTCCAAATTTTTCACAGCTGTTTTTGTAAATACTAGTTTTTCAGGTTATAACTTTACTTAAATTACCTCCATGACCCGTTTACTATTCAAACCATCGACTAGCACAATGTTTTATGAGTGCTACATTGAGTTTTACCGTAAAATGTGATTTTTGACCCAAAAAAAAAGTCGTTTCCCAGCAAAAATTTTTGCGTAGGGGTACTTAGTTTGATGTACAGAATGCTTAGTTGACGGCTGTGTGATGGGTTGATTTACACCCTGTATATTTAAACACGTTGTCAGACTTTCGGGTCAGTGACTACTGAATACTACTGTCAAAGATTATACCTACTACAACTGATAGCTGGGATAAACGTGAAAACTGGCTTTACTTGATTTTCGAGGCACATAAGAAACTTGGGATGTATGCCAATGTTGGCATTGGCATACATCCCACGACCCGAAAGATCAACCCGAGTGGCTGTTATTATTTTAACCACGAGATCGTCCAAATACTGCCATCGTGGTTAGACATTGTTCCCGAAAAGTATTCCCTCATGAGACTTGGGATCAAAATCGGCTTCACGTTCTGGTCATGCAGATTTAGGAAAATGACTTGTTTCTCCTGGGAAATGCACGTCTTGCACTACAAAAGATCCTTGGGATTCTTGTATGAATGTGCATTGAGCAACCAGCAAAACAATAGGTGTTTAGGCAAAACATTTAATATTCACTATTTTTTTTTTTTTTTTTTTTTTTTTTTTTTTTTTGAATTTATCATTTTTATTTGCTAGAATTAACTAACTATGTACATTAATTAAAAACTAATAAATAAACTAACAATAAACTATAAAAGGGCATCAAAAAACTGCCCCTCAACGCTGTCAGCCGGTAATGTGCCCAAAAGACTGGCGGCATTCCCACGTTGTATGGCAACACTTAGCCTCTGGCCAAGATAAAAGCCAGCCCTTGGGTCACGAGAAGCGTCAACTAAGCGTTTAGAAATTTCCTTAAACAGGCTATGAGCACTCGGACCCCACGGCCCCAGAGTTTCAACCCCAAA
This sequence comes from Diarsia brunnea, assembly GCA_949774965.1. NCBI lineage: Eukaryota > Metazoa > Arthropoda > Insecta > Lepidoptera > Noctuidae > Diarsia > Diarsia brunnea. Next base: position 7,880,439 of record OX459003.1, on the reverse strand, counting down.
CGGCTCGAAAATATAGTTTCCACAAAGGTTACTATATTTACGCCGCTTGAGGTTCTCTGCAGCCGCAGCGGCACCACCTGCGCAGCACGATGAACTTGGAAGATGTGATGGCGCAAGAGTATCGACACATGTTGCGTCCCACACTAAAGGCCTACCCATCTTCCAAGGAAATAAAGACATGCCGTCCGGTCTCTTGCCATCGTCGCGTGCCAAGCCATTGGGTTCTAAAACAGCTGGCACGCCGACGGCGACAAGAGCACGTCGGATGATGTCGTTTAAGTTCGCGTGCCGCGCAAAACGGCCAGCACTACGGCTGCATGACAGGCCGTGGTGACCGAGGCTGTTGACAGCTTCACCACATTGACAGCGATGAGGAGAACAGCAGGCGGCACCAAGACGCAAAGAAGCAGCGAGGCGGAAGGTCGTGTCGTCGAACAAAGTGCCTATGTTCGACGACGGCAGTGTGTGAAGCCAAAGACCCGACTCCCATTCACCCACAGCCAGTAGGCGCGCACGCTCAGCAGTAGTAGCAGACGTGTTCAATAAATTGTTTTGAACTACTCTGCAAAGCGGCTCATCCCACCGTCTCTGGGAAAACGGATGGTCGGGTGCTTCAGTGTTTGGGCAAGCGAGTTTCCAAGCCTCGATAGCCTCAGAGAAGCACGGCACATCAAAATTAATCAGTGTGGAAGCCAGGATATTCCTGATTAACTTCTCAGTGCCGTGGACCGAGGATATGAAAGCCGGTAAGCTTAAACTGGAAATTTTTTCCACTTATATTTAGGGTGTTTCTTTGGGTAGGTTCAGTTCTGGGTACTTGGGAAATGTGTATACTTAATTGAAGTTTTCAAAATGATAATAATAATAATAATCATCATCGCAGCCCGAGAAGTCACTCTTGTCGCTCCGTTCATCATATTTAAACTGGCTTTAAATGATGTAGTCTGGGATTTTTCATAAAAAAATAAAATCTAAGATAGGCGATAAAGGGCAATAATCAAGATCTATGGGTTGGCTGGTTACTTTTCTCATTCATTAACTGTACAACACCGAGTCCCTGATCTATCTCAACATGTATCTTATAGATCTCTTACTCAAACGTACATGAGTACATGCCGTTAACATACACATGAACTGAACTGTTCAGCATCTGTTGTAGTTAGCATAACTTAGTTTACACTTAGTATTATGCAATGTAGAACTTTGTTGTATTGTTTAGAGCGGTTTTTTATAAACAATAATGCAGTTCAATATTTATCTTTCGGATGAGGTTATGCGTGTTGTCTTTTCAATAACCCGTTAAACAGTTGAAGTGGTTTTTGAGTGGTGACCGCGAATCGGTAAACGGAAAATCGCCCTCAGGCCTTCAATCAAGGAGAATCAAGTTGAGTGTCGTGCAAAAAAGAGAGGGTGATGGAGAGGGAAGTCGTGTAGAGAGGGCCATTTCCATCAGTAGACAGATGGATCACCATCAATGCCTAGTTACGCGGATTATCATAAGATAATTCACGTAATCAGGCAGCTTAGTACCTATCTGTCTCAGAGCCTTTCTCACTTCTTTGCAGTTTTCTATTGGATATATTACATGCTTTCAGAAAGCATGTTTAATTTTGTAAGTTATTAAATATCATTTGGGCTGGCCAATTTGAGATTTCATTCAAATCTGAGTCTTGGAAAGAGAAGGCAGTATAGATAGACTGATAATATTTATCGGCCTGTCCGGAATTGGGTGTTAGTGCGTAGTATATCGAATATCTTTGTTCTAGTGACGTCATACGAAGGACCGGAGTTGAACATAACACGGGTGAGCAGGCAGCATGCGGGGGCCTACCTTTGCATAGCCTCAAACGGCGTGCCGCCAACTGTGAGCAAGAGAATCATGCTTACAGTACAATGTGAGTATTTATGGACAATTGTTTTTTGAATTCGGATTGCCTCGTTGGTCTAGTGTAGCGCGACTACTGAGCATGAGGTCTCGAGTTCCATTCCCGAGTCGGTCAAAGTGTTATTGGGTTTTTCTATCAAGAAAATTCCTGATAGAAAGAGTAACCACGGAGTTTATCGTGATTTAATGAGATTTTTTATTTATAAACTGCAGATCTAGCAAGAAAATCGTGCATTGTTAAAGTCATATCTGTTATTGAACATTGTTATTGATTATTGTTGGCATTTTGATGCTTGCTAGAGTAAGTTTCTATCTACCTGTTTGTCGGACAATCATACATAATAATTATGAAGTAATTACCAAGTGAGAATTGCCCGTAATGATTATCGTAAATCAGTCTCTAATTCACCAGTCTCAAATATCACCCGTGAGACATCTGATTGGGAATTTGCGTATCTGCTTACAAGCAGATAGATTTCCGCTCCTTTTATTGGTTGGCATGCCACTGCGACTGGTAGATCAGGCGTCAAAAGAGCCTCGTGAATGCACAAAAGCATTCTGTCGGTTGCAGAGATCAGTCAGTTGCTCCTTTTACCATGTGAACCCGGCTATATTGTTTGAGGGGAGTTCCTCTGAATCCTGTGAGAGATGTGAACAATAGGGATCGGACAAAAAAAAAATCTGATTAATCCGATAGATTTCCAAAAAATAATGAACACATATTTTTTTCCCTTTTCACGTTAACGAAAAAAGAAAACAATGCAGTCGAAAACTCGTGTAACGTCACATGTCAGTATTTTTTTTCTCTTCGTCAATTTTTATTAATTTGATAAAACAAAAAACACGTATCCAATATTATTCGAAAATCTATCAGGATCATATTTTTTTAAGTCAGTCCGATCCCCTATTAACGCAGGAGGATTTTTGTACAGATAATAAAAGTAACATGCAATTTTTCCAGAACGACTTTCCGATCACGGCCAAGTCACCAGACCGAAAGTGAGGTTAAAATAAAAATTCAAAATGGAGCCGAAACTAAATATTAAATTTTTTCGTTATAGATGTAATTTTCGTGGTTTTCGGAGTCGTTGGTAACGAAAATGAGGTCAAAATAAACATAAAACAAAAGAAAAATACAATTCCTCTTTTTTTTTGGCTTTCCCATATTTAAAAAATGTTTCACCACTATTGCCTTGAAAACGAATTGAAACACGAAGGACTCTATCATTCCCGTCGTGGCTGCGGGTTGTTCGCAAGAGATACCGCGGCCTCGACATGAAGGGCTAAGAAGGAACATGGGTGGTTTTTAGTCAGTAGAAGTCCCTTTCGCTCTGCCTAAGAGTGGGAGGGGTTATTTGATGATTTTCCACCCGCCCAAAAAAAAAAAATAAGCACTCTATCATTGGTTGTTGATATTATTAAGACCAAAGGACGGCACGGTTGGCGCAGTGGCGCAAGCAATGGACTGCTGCGCCGCGTGTCGCGGGTTCGATCTCCGCACGGAATAAATATTTGTATGACCTACAGCTAATTGTTCCGGGTCTGGGTATTTGTGTATGTGAGTTTAAATGTTTGTGAACGCACCCACGATACAGGAGAAATCCCTAGTGTTGGGCAACGTTTTATTAAAAAAAAAAAAAAGATTGCATCAAAAGTCACTTAGTAATTTAGCCGGTGAATAAGTTAACTTTATTTTTTCTTCTGACAATCGAAACGAAGTTGACGGGGACAGAATGTCTTTGGCTCCCAAAATGCTTCATCGATTTGTGATGCAAGCGTTCCTTCAATATAAAACTATTGATTATGAAACGTACGTACCTACTCAGTAAACCTGATTCAATTAAGTTAAAAATATTTAAATATGAAGCTTCTATTTGTCAGTCACAGTTTGATTAGCTTATACATAACACTACATCACGCCTGTAATGTGAAACGGGGTTAGGCAGAGGTTTACCTAATAATACGCCCACATTTCGCCAGATATGTTTAAGTTCCATGTTATAGGAGGCGAGCCTATTGGCATCAACCGGGCATAAATCCAGACTCCATGGTTTTTACTGCGAAATTTCTGAAGGAAAAACCTAATAAAAATTTGCCCGACCCCGAAAACTAACCCAGGACAAACACTAGATCAACGAGGCAGTTAATAGAAATGTTGTAGAAAAATGTGATTGTCAAGATTTAAATGTTACACTTGTACTGACAAACAGTTGGCTCTTGTAAGAAAATAAGAATTTGATTAACCATTTTGTTATTGTTATTTTTTTAAACTTAGTAATATTTTGCCCAACCCGGGAATCGAACCCAAGACTTCATCCTCAGCAGTCGCGTTTGCGAGCACTAGACCAACGACGCAATTCTGTGATTAGCCAACACTTTTTCGTCTTTGTTTCACGTGTTTAAAACTTAATTAAACGACTTTTCTTTACTAAACAAAACTACTACTACTTTTTTTTCTTTCTTTTCCTAGTTCCCCCAGTAATAACAATAAGGAACCAGCTGGTCGGCGCCGCGCTAGGCACCGAGCTAGTGCTGGAATGTGAGACCGAGGCGTACCCTAAACCAGTCAGCTACTGGAGCAGAGATAACGGCGAGATCGTCCCCGTTGGTAAGATTATATTTTATCTACGGTTTATTTTAATACGAGAACTAGTAATAGAGAATTGTCCTGACTTTGCACTGGTGTACTATATCGTAGTGTAAAGGGACATGGACGCGAAAACTGGTGTCTTGGCTATTTCATCGAATATTTTAACTTAGTTTAAGTTTTAACAAAGTTTAAGTGTCTGTTATGATTTACAGAGTTCCAATGACTATAATAAGGTAGATGCATAGAAAACCACTTTTTTTGTAACAGACGAATAATTAATTTGCTTGTAGTGGTTCAAATCATGTATGAATTCGTGGTAAAAGTTTGCGCAGCGATGACATTACAGCCTGTATGTGACTATGTTAATCGTTTTGCCAGATCCTCGGAAAATCATATAAATGTCGTTATTAATCGCATTAAAAATGGGAAAAGTACTTTTGTTATGAAACTTTCAAGTGATTATTGCTCATCTCTGGATCAATAAATGCCTGAAAAAAATTGCCTTCAGCAGTAAGACATATTTTCTAACTTTCCATACAGGATAAAGGATACAATATATTACAGAAGTTCTACAGACAAATTTTTATTTGAAACCACCATTTTAGAGATTTTTATCATTATTATTTCTATATAAGGTTCATAATCAGCGGTTCCTGTAACACACCTTCCAAATAAATGATTCAGCAATTCTGTAGTACGAACGCGGCAAAGAGCTTGTAACATCAAAGGCTGGGATTAAAACGCCAAGTCGAATATCTAAATCAGTAAATTCGTTTAGAAAATTTGGTCACAATTCGGAATTGTGGTTAAACAATGGCTGGTCTGAATATACACTTTAACATGCTACTATAACATGATCAAATCTGCTTTAGAGAAATGTCAGATTGTGGTTAACGCAATAGATGGAAAAACAAATAATTAGTCAAACAGGTATCGTTAGTCGCCGGCTGAACTTGAGCCGAACTTGACACGCCTACATTCCGCACCATTGACAGCTACAGTTGCGTTTATGTCTAATTACAAATAATTTGACCTAAACCACCACCACCACCACTTTTGACCACTTTTCAATATAGAGGGAAAATTATAGACATCATTAACATTGATTACAGTGACCTATGACATCTTAAGCGTAAATTGAAGCAGATTTTTTTTCCAACATTTATTTTCATATAAAAGAATGCAACTATGGGTTTGACAAGGATGGGTGGTGTAGGAGGAAATGTCACGGAACAATACCTTCTTTAAAGATCCGCCAATTGCGGCCAAGATACTCTAGGATTGATTTGGTGAGCGCTGTCTCCCTATTGTCATCACAACGACAGTCAACCCAAGTTCAAATATGGAGTAAAATCGGCATTATAAACATGGGTGACAAACATATTATTATGCTACAACAATATTTTCAAATCTGGTTTGGTGAATTGTCAAATTTTGGTTAACGCAAAAGATCGAGAATCGCATAATTTGTCATAAACCAATTCGTACTTGAAGAATTTAGCGGTTTAGCTGTAAATCTAATTAGTTATGGATTGGTTGTTGGTTTATGACCACTGGTTATAAAATGGAAAATCTAAGCTAAATTAACACGATATGTAGAATGTTTGTATACAGAATTTTATTATGGTAATGCACGGAGGCAAAAGTGCTGTTCAGTTGCAGATACTGTACCGAACTGTACGATTTTATTCTTAAAAACGTTTTGTTAGAACACCACTTTCTTTTTTACTAGCATCTCTACTTTGAAAGGTATTATTATCTAATCCACAAAATCCCAAAAAAAATCGACGTAATGTATCTCAGCCCGCATGTGGTTTAGGCGTTTAGACGGCTGCTTACGTTAGCGTTCACTTAAACATATTTATACGTTTCGTTAGTGTCCAAATAAAATGAGTATCCGCCCGAATAAAAGTAGTCAGTGACCTGAAGGACAACTAGTCTAACCAAATCGTATTGTGTTACCTGGTATTAACTGGGCTGTGGAGGTCAGATAGGCAGTCGCTCCATGTAAAATACTGGTATTCAGCTGCATCCGGTTAGACTGCCCGACCCCAACACAGTTGGGCTAAAGGCTAGGTATATGATGATCCGTCTGATACTATAATATTTCGGACAGATATTCACATAACAACTGGACATTAAGTTAGTGCTATATCTAAAATAACAAGTGTCATGTATTCTGGCTTTTACGTAGCTTTGCTTACTTCCATTGTTGGAACAAAATTAACAAATCCTTTGTTTACCTTCACACTTTCATTACTTTTACATTTTCATTATGAGATAATGTTTTATTTTATTATTTGTTATGCGTACGCTGCTCTTTCTGTGTGATGTCGTAATTTGATTAAAACTTTGTAATTCTAAGTTATTATCTTGGGAGCGGGACAGTGAATGTTATAAATGATGTATTTTTGCTCTATATCACAAATAGCTATAACTATGTATTGATTTAGTCGTAGTTTTAAGTGGTTAGTTTGTTATTTAATTTACTTTTCGACTTTACTTGAATCTTCGAACGAAAAAGCTGACAACTTTCTTTTATCGATATAATTTTATCCTTACAATGAATTCCAAGCTATTTGCTGAACCTGCATTATTATTTACCTTTTACACGGTTTCGTGCAGGGTTCGATACATAGGTTACCACAATAAGCAGTCATTAGCTGCAGTCGGAATTTCGTGGACGTAAACATGATTGTCACTGTCAACATCTAGTGGTCCACTAATAGCAATTTGCTAGTAATCGAAAACCCACACGACAGCTGCTGTCGTCTACAAGTTATATTTTCGAATAAAAATATAGAAAACTAACGATCCACCCCTTCTAAGCACGGGTGCATCGGAACATGACAAAATGTAGACATTTATAAGCGACAATAGCACGTACCGGGTCCTAAAATGTACTATCTTTCAAGGTACGAAATTAAATAGTGGTCATCTATCTATTTTAGATTGTTATGAGCAGTTTTTAATTCTTAAGTCTTTTGTATATAAATTTTTCAAAGCTGCCAGCTTTTCAACTTATTTTTAATGTGTAACTTTTGAAGGTCACTAAGAATTTAGGATCAAATCAAAAATCCGAACAATCTTTTAGGATTTATAAAATATTTACAAAATTTTTTTGTTTGCCAGAAATAAGTCAGGGGCTATTAAAAGTTGTACTATTGATTATCCCAAAATAAAAGGTAAATCTATGGCTGATAAAACTAGTTAAAACAAAAAAGAAACAAGGTGATCTTTCTCAACACAATGGTTGGTGACTTTTGATACTTTATAATATACGTCAGTTCTAACACTTATAACAAGGACTAGCGATCGTACGTTTGTTCGGTGATGTTGGCTGCACTGTCAACGTGCGGCTATTAATTCAGATATGTGTGGCTGGCCACACTAACAAAAATTAACATCGTGATGCTAAATCGAACGCGAACTTTGCAATTGCAAGATGGTAATGTTTGTACAGCCAGTCTGATTTCACTTACAGTCTGAAATAGCTCTTAATTGATGGCTTAGTTCATAAGCTTTTAGGCAAAATTAGGTATGTAGATTGTAGAGTAGACGAGATGCAAAATGCAAAACTAATTCATTTCGGACTTGCTATGAACACAAACTTTTTGGGACACCGTGACTTTGTAGTATTACTGTTTTTATTGTGCTTTTAGTCTAAATAATGTTTGTGTTCGTGATACAAGGTAAAAATCTAGGCAAATGTGATTAATGGCTCTTTTTTATTCTTGGATGCGTCGTGGCACGGTTTCTGGTACAAAAGTAGACTATGTTCGAGCTGACTACGGTCGCGTTTAGCGAAGCGTTTTAAGATAAAATGTGAGCAAGTTTACTTCGTTCGTTACACGAGCTGTCTAGAGGTGACCCCCATCTGATTCACATTAGGGTGGCATCGCGTGCTTAAAGGAAGACTTTCTAAACAAAGCAGTGCTTACGGGGTAACGGGGGTGCTATTGCTGTTGTTAGTCTTTCGGTTCAACCCTAGGTCATGATAGTATATTTAGCCGTAGATGTGCACTGAAATTAGCATATTACGTCAGCTAAGATTATCTTTAAGCGTCATAAGGTTTAAGTCTGAAGTTCAAGTTGCTTGTGCGAAGTGTACAACGTTATACTTACGATTGCTTTAAGGCTGCTCTCTCGAAAAAGCTTAAAAACAGCGTGCAGATAAAGCAGCTTTTCACCCGCACTTACAGAGAAATTACATCTGAGAAAAATTGTTTGTATTCTACATGATATGACACGTAATTTGGTTTAGCCATAATTTTTCTATCGGTATCACATAATAAGAAAAAAATCCACAAAATCACCTCCAAATCGTTGATTTGAACCATTTTATTCCTTCATTTTTTAACAAATCAATTAAAAAAAAATATCTACTGCTTTGCAATACAAAGGAAAATAATTTGGTTTTGTTACTTTTTAAAAACATGCATTATTTTAACTATAATAAATTAAAATGCGTCCGTTTGAAGTCCGTGTCTACGATCGAGAGGGGTAGTTAGCTATGCACAAGGTCATTGGCGTGAATACAAGCCTTAAAACTAAGAAGAGTTTTCAGCTGAGATTCACATCGATACGGCGCATTGCGCTTATTTCCTAGGTTAGTGGTGTACTCCAGGCATATCTATTATTGTTAAAGACTTGGGTATTTCTAGAATTCTAGAATTTTATGCATTTTACCCACTTGGAAGAGTTCTTGAATTGGGATGGTTATACAGTATACAAAGACCCTATCAAAGTGTTTTTTTTCTTTGAAACTATGAATTTTTGGACCAAAATTTCCAGGACTTTTTGTTTACTTTTACTAATAGAATATAACCCTAGAGTTATGGGGTATGAAAAAACACGTTATTTAAATGAATTATGAAGAGGAAGCTACAATCATAACATTACAATAATTCGTGTTAACAATGATAATCCATTGGGAACAATGTCAACCGGGGTATGAAAAGATGCGTGAGACAAATATAATGTATAATATTTTATATTCGTTAAAAGAAAATACAAAAATTGAAATTGCATGAAATATTTCAGATACACCTATCACTGTTTGTCTCTGCATCACCCAATAGGTTAACAGGTAGTTACGTGTAATTTGTGCTTGCACATAACATAACATAACATCACGCCTGTAATCCCCGAAGGGTTAGGCAGAGGTGTACCATGGAATAGGCGAGCCTATTGCCATCAACCGGGCACATATCCAGACTCCGTGGCTGCTACTGTAGAAATTCCTGATGGAACAACTCAAAAACACTTTGTCCGACCCGGGATTCGAAACAACTAGACCAACGAGGATGCTTGAAGTGTTAAATAAATAAATAAAATTGATGTTTGTTCAAATGTTTTATAGGACGACTGCAACTTCTAGACTTCTAAAGTAATTTGCAAAATTGACGGGTACACCTAGGTACTTCAAACACCGTATTTTATTAAAAGAAATGGACCATAAATATTTCCACTTTGGCTGAAAGTACTACACTGAGCCACGTATTCGGGCTGTATTTTACATATAATGGAATTATTTCTGTGAAATTCTTCTTTCTTTTTTTCTTCAACATAATTTAAGTAATGTGGAGGCCTCTCGTTTTGTGTAAATTAAAAGATTCTGGGTCATATGGATAAGGGTTAAATGATAGGTAGGTAACTAGGTACTTATTATAGGGTCGCCCCTATTGCAGGGGGCGAAACATAACTGGCGAAATGTGGGTGTACTATTAGTTACAACTCTGCCGGGGATTTTAATCTTTCGGGGATTACAGGCGTGATGTTATATGATTTTTATAGGTTCGCATTTAATAGTTGTGTTTGCATTTTGTGCACGTTAAAGTTTAGTATACCCTTTTTTTTTGTTTTTTTTTTTGGGGGGTGGGAAATCATCAAATAACCCCTCCCGCTCTTGGGCAGAGCGAAAGGGAGTGTCAGACTTCTACTGACTAAAAACCACCCATGTTCCTTCTTCGCCCTTCATGTCGAGGCCGCGGTATCCCTTGCGGACAACCCGCAGCTAGTTTAGTATACCCTTAGGAGTTAAATGTACTGATGAAATCTTATTATTATCAGGTGCAAGCATCTCATCCGCTTAGGGGCCAGTTTGAAATATCAAAGCATTTGCATCCTTTGGGATCGCTACTGTAACTAAACTGACAAGAATTACGTTGCACACGAGTTTGTTGCTAAAATAATGTCATAAACGTCACGGGATTGGTTCACAGACGAGTAACTTAATACTTTATAGCTTTATGTAATAATAATTGAGTTCATTATCAAGTAACCAGCTATAAAAAATATATTTTCGAGTTGAAAGGTAAACTAGTGAGTCGTTATAATAATGTGAATATTGTCTAAAATTGATATTATGATATTTAGTTCGTGATCGAAAACCCAAACATTTTTAAATGTCACAAAGGCCGCCTGTTGCCCTTTCACTTACTGTTTCAAATATTTAATTACTGTTCATGTAATTATTATCTATTTATTGGTTAAAATAAATAAAATATTTATTTGAATATAATATGCTTATTATTTCCAAATCATACTTAATTTTTTCCTCAACTATCTGTGTCATTAAGTTCGGTTGGAATAGTTAGGTAAGAACTTTAAGAGGGCAAAGGAGCTGCGATTCTCCATACAAACTTTTTGCGTCCTGACTAAAGCTTCTAAAGCATTTTCTTTTAATCTGGTATACTGAAGACACCTCATGTCATTTCTTTTTAAGCTCTGCGCACTGTATGTACCTAAGGCACATTAAAATAATATGGTTATTTAAGTGTGCAAAGTCAGCTAGTATTTTTAGGTGATCAAATTGATATAGCTTTTAAATCGAAAAAGTTTACTCTGCATATTTTTGTTCCTACCCACATGTTATTTATCTTCAAATTATTGAGGGCACCCGCGCCGTCCGTAAATATATTAGCAAAAAGTGTTTAACAGCCAAAACATTTTACCTCGTAACTTTCCCATATAACGAGGCACCTACCTATACCTATTGTATTTTTTATGTAATATGCTAAATACATTTTCGTGTTATACAGGGGGAGGTCTAGAGCCGCACAAGATAGATGGATCATATCGATCAGTGCTGAAGCTAGCGATCCGTCGAGTCACTAGTTCCGATTACGGAACCTATAAATGTGTTTCGAAAAATTCTCTCGGTGACACCGAGGGCACTATTAAATTGTATCGTAAGTATTGAACAGTTTCTTTTTACCTTAATTGACATGTTTTTAGAAACATCATCTGCCTAGGCTTTTCCTAACTATGTTAGGGTCGGCTTCCAGTCTAACCGGATGCAGCTGAGTACCAGTATTTTACATGGAGCGACTGCTCATCTGACCTCCACAACCCAGTTAATACTAGGTAATACAATACTCTTTGGTAAGACTGGATGTCAGAATTTAAGGTCACTGACTACCTGTAACGACTGCCAAAGATCTGTATATGGCAGCCGGGACCAACAGCTTAACGTGCTTTCCGAGGCACTGAGGAAACTCGGTATGTCGGGCGATCACCCATCCACAGACCGACCTAGGCAAGCACAGCTTTACCTAAAGATTGACCCTAGTGGCAGTTCTTATTAAGCCGCGAGCTCCTCATGTTTTTCGATACAGGGGATCTAAAATGGCCACTTTAGCAGGTCATTATATAAATTACGATAAAATTCGTAAAATGGACTATTCATTATAGTAACTGCGTCTGTGACCATTTTACGAATTTGAACGCAATTCATATTATGATCTGTTATAGTGGCAATTTTAGACCTCCTGGTCGTATGATCAGCAGAGTTTGAAGTGTTAATAAAATTTATATTAATAATTAAAGAAACGATGGATAGACTGTGTTGAGAATGATATGGCAAGAAAGGAGGTGTCTCATAATATGACAAGTAACAGAGATGTATGGAAGAACACATGCTGCGCCGACCCCAAACTAATTGGCATAAGGGCAATAGAATGCTGATGAATTTACTTGACACTTTAAATGATAATTATCTTGATAATAAATAAAAACATGAAACTAAAATGATAAACTTTACTTGATCGCCATTTTCCGATTACACTCTGCACTCTTCTCAGTAATAGACGTTACTTTAAAACTCCAAACAAGGCTTATTTCTCACTTCAAAAGCGCAAAAAGACGTAAAAGTTTCAAAAGACATTTTATCCTATTGTGGTTATTTACTTTATGTCCATTCACGACAATCCTTTGAAGAAGATAATATCATAATCTGATAACGTCTGATTGTAAGAATGAGGAAATCGTTGCTTACAAAAGTTTAAAACGACTTTTCTGTCGACAGCTATGCCCCTTCCGCCGATGGAGAATAAAAACGGTGAGTATCTATCTACCTTAACATAACATCACACTAATGACTCCTTAAGGGTTGGGCAGAGGGGTATATATCAGTAAATCCACAATTCACCAGTTATGTTTAAGTCCTATGTAATAGGGGACGAGCCTATTGCCATCAAACAAATCTAGACCCTGTGGCTTTTACTGAGAATTTCCTAATGGAAAAATCCGAAAACACTTTGCTCGAGCTGGGAATCGAATCCAAGGCCTCATGCACAGCAGTCGCGCTTGACCAACTAGGCAATCAATACATAAAATAGATAGGAAATTATTTCAAATACCGTGATCACGTTTTAATGTGTATGTTTTGACAGTTGTCCAGAGGTTAAACATCATAGCTGACAAATCGTCGGAAAGTACGCCCTTTGGCACTCAAGGTACGTATTAACCAGCATTCAGCCCCCTATTTGGACTTAATATCCGGCAATTACACCCGAATTCACGGCCTGTGTTTATATTTTAAATATCTTGATTTCAATAATAATTGTCATGTGAGTTTTAATAGTTTTGTGTACATTCATACATGTGTATACATATATGTACAATCTACATATATATATGTATATATATTACCGTGTGTACGTGATCAGAATACATAGTTTTGGGTACACATAAAAATATTGGAATTGCATGAATTCCGTCAAATTGTTGTTTGATTTGACAAAGATAGATTTACTTTTGGGAAAAAATGTTAAATTTTATCTTCAAATCAAAACAGAAAAACATCAGTGTTTCATATTTAATGACATTTAGCATGAATAAGAATTGTTTCAAAATAAGGAATTAAAATATACCCACGTGTACACACGGCACCCCATAAAGGGTCTAATATAATTTAGTATGTTAGTTTAAACAAGGGGTTATTGTAACCCACAATAAAAAAAAAAATATGAAAAAAAAAACCACTGATAAATAACAGAAAGAACCATACCAAATACTTCGCAAAAGGCTTGCAACCTTTGCGCTTGTCAAAGAAAATGTGAGCGGATCAATGACCTTTAGGTATAATCCATTTTCCCTACATATTTTAAAACTGTCGTAGGACAATGGCGAAAAAGAAACATCTAATAAAGTGAGATCAGAAAGAGTGTGTGGGCCATGACACAATTACGTCACAAATTAAGTTTTTAGTTTTTTTACATAATTTGGGACGAGAATTGAATACCCTCCTTCAATATATCGTTTAACGTGTACGCATAAACTGAATTATACAGTTTGATTATTTGCTGTGTGTACAGGCCACAAGTAGATTTCAGTTGTTATTAAAAGTCCTATTGTGTGTGGGTCTTAATAAAATGTTTTTTCACAATTCAAATTGGCAAAAAATAATATTGTTAAAGTTTACCAGGAAAACAATGAAAATCTGTTTGCTAATTAGGATAATGTTTTCAGATTTCAGATTACAAGATTACAACAGAGCGGTTTCAAGAAATCAGTGTTACCTTGTTTTTTTGTTCTCATTAGTAATTTTAATCCAGATAGCAACATCTTGGGGTTAATGTTCCTCTTCAAGTTTAGTGAATAAGTAAATAAATTAATTATACTTCCCGGTACAGTAGGTACAATCACTTAGATGGGAATATCGCTTTGATGTTTTGTGAATTTTGGATTTTAGCCTCAAGTCCTGTTTTGCAAAGGATTACTTTAATTACTGTAAAGACCTTTATTATGTAGTTAAGTTTGATTATGTAAACATTACAAACTGATTCTTTTAGTTAAGTTATTTTATGTCTCATTTGATTAAGAAATCATGAAGTGAAAATCAATCATTAAGTCTGAAGGAAACCGCTTGTTTGAAAAAGCGAAGCTGTAGGAAATCTTGTAATACATACTTTCGCTCTTGTAATTACTGAATCATTGAATTAAAGGGCGATGCGGATAAAGCACAGAATACAAATGTAATTGGCTACCGGATAGCTAGCATGAATTAATTGCCCGATATTGTTTGAGAGGTGCAAAAGCTGATGTAGTCGAAATACGATGGTCAAATATACACTAATCTGTTAGTAAACTGTATTGTTTGTACTGGTTTAATAACTGTACTTGTAGGCCTACTGGTTCGGTAATATAGATATCATTTATCATCGAGAGTCAAACAATTATTATGATAGAAAATTGGTGGCGATTGTACATAACACAATAAAATAAAACCTACACCACACTTAAAAGCTTAATTTTCATTTACTCTTGACAAGGATTAAACTTTATTTGATCACAGTATTCTGACTACTTAATATTTTTGTTTGTTTTGTTGTATACCCACTAATAGAAAATATATTATCACTTTAATTTGGAGCATTCCGCCTACATTTTGTCTTCTTTAAAATCTGGTAAAGTCCTGTATTACAATGTATCCTCCATAACTATCTCGGGATCAGTTGCGATCTACTCACTAAACCGTGATATACCTATTTAAATTATATTACAGGAGTTCAAGTATAAAAAAAAAATTAAAGGCGGAAGATGTCTTCAAATTGTGATTTATTGCCATATAAGAGCAATTTCGTAATGGTCATAATTTTCCTTTTAAACGATCACTTCCGGTATGCCCCAAGGTTCTCATGTGGGACCGATCTGTTAGGAAAATTTCCCAGTGAAATTATTATTATAAAAAATTTTTTTGTGGTTGTTCGATACAATTAATTTATTCTCATGCTCCGATGTAAATATTTAAGTGACGATATCGACCTGTTTCCGACTCTTACTCGCATTTTGAATCGTGTCTATGTTTAATTAATTAACGAAACCCAAAGTAACCCAGACTCACTATAATTAACGAAAACACAGAGACTATTTAGAGTAATAAAACGTTATTTTAATCCTGTTACGTTACTATCTAGATGTACAAACATAATCAGATGTGTAGGTAATTCTATTAATTTAACTTAATTGGAAACTTTGAAATAGCTTATAACGGAACATATCCCTTAGATCTCATCATATGCAAAAATATGTATATAGGTGTGAGTAATTTTAGATAAATATACCTATTCATTACGTCAAAATATTAAATAAAAAAAGTATTAATAAATATAGACTGAGTTCCACAAAATAGGCTTGTATATATTGAAGAAAATTGTAATAAGTAGGTAATGTGTAAGTTATTTATGCTTAAATTTTAACGTGAAATCTGTTAAAGCCAGTCAATTACTCGGGCAGAACGTCAAGAAAACATGGGATCAGTTTGCTTCTATCGCTTTTATACTAGGAAAGTAATTTGTGGATGTTATAGAACGTGTGAATGAAGCACGGGATTGTGAACCAAAAGTAATAGAAAAAATATTGTAAGCATTTATTCACCTGCCTTCGTTAACATTGAGCTATGTTATAAATGTGCATGACAGTGTACATATGAAATGTTTCCATGGACTCTGATTTAGCCCTAGAGTGTCAAAGCTACTGTTGTAACGCGGACCACTGTCGCTTTCCGAAAAAATAAATGACTATTAATTTACTCGGCTTTTTTTTCGTAGCGTACCTATTTGAACAGCACCTATAATGTATACTTACACTTAGCAACGTTTATACGCACGTATTAACTACTGTATTCATTTCATTTTCATATTACGAAAATAAACTAATATATTGAAACCCATGTCATCATAAAGTAGGTCAATTTCAAAGTTGCAGTCATTGTTTCATGAGAAACTCGCATTTGAACTTTGCCAAGTGTATACATATTATTGCTCGTGGCTGTATGAATTATGAATTTATCGCGTTACACGATAATTTTTTTACCCATTCTAGTTTCAATACTCGAAACTGTAATTGGTTATTAGATTCCGCAATAATATTTCTGCGTAAAATAATTCAAAGAATGTGGAAAATTGATAAAAATCTGAATATAGTGGCTTCTGAAATATTTTCAATTATAATATTTCACCTCAAACGTCGATACTATCGTCGCTATCTGAACAAGTTTTAGATGCATATCAATTAGAGTGGTCCGGTTTTGGTTAATGACCGCTAACAAATTAACTGGGATATGTGGGTTACCTACAAATACTATGTTAGTTAATTTAGTGTCCTAAATCATTAAAAGTCTTTACTTGATATTAATAATATTTTAGGACATTAATAATGAGCAGATTAGTAGTGATAGACTAGTGGTGTGACCTTCGGAGTACCAGGTCTTAAGTTTGAACCCAATCGGTACCAACCTCTGATTTTTCTGATTCACGTGCTTATTTTATACATAGTTAGATCGCATTAATTTTGCGCCGCCAACAGTCATTAGCCGCGTACTGACTGAGTGCGCAGCCTCGCGAGGCAGCCTCGGGCGTATGCCGCGCGACACGATCATTTTTATTTTTTATTGTTTTCTTCGGGCGAGGCACGTCTTGACCGACCGCATGGATTGCCTCGCGCGCATGCCTCGCGAGACTGCACGCTCAGTCAGTACGCGGCTATTGCCTTTCGGTTTTTCGAAAAAATGAGTGTGAGAGATGTTCGTTTTGGTTCGAACACGGATTTTGTGAAAAGTATCACAGGGTAAATAAAAAATAAAATGTGTTTATTTCAGACTCCATAATCCATATTTATTAGTAACAAATTATCTTAAGACTAAGTTAATGGCAATTTCTGTAAAACCTTTTCAATCTTTGAAATATTTATGAAATCACTCGAAAAGTTAAGTGTTCTTTTGTACATTTTAAAATACTTCAATAAAATAAGTGTACAACACGATGAGCACATGCTCGATCAAATTCAATGAAAAGATAAAGCTTATCTCTCATAGAGATTCAATTGGTCAAGTTGAGTGGCTCCGACGGTTCACTTTTATCATTAAAAGAGCATCACTAAACCCTTTTCAGAAAAGTGTAGAAAAAGGTAAGTTAACGCTGGATTATTTTTTTAAGATTGGGACTTTTGTGTATTATTTGGGTTAAGTTATGATTTTTTGAGGCCACTGAAGAACACCAACTACGAGTATTTATAAATCATTAACTAATTACACTATTTTCAGTCGTTATTATATGTTGAGAATATCTTCTTATCTAAAGTAATTTGAATGGCCCAGGTAACATCCATACCTAATATTATGAATGCAACAGTCTTCTCCTTCGTACGACCTCAACTCAGCCACATCGACAGCGATGGTAGTTTCTTCACACAAGTCGCTTAATCTGCAGGTGGAGTGGCACAAAGAGCAGGTCAAGAGTTGGTCAATGTTTTAGATAAGAATCTGTTATGCCCGGAATACACGAGGCCAGTTTTTCAAGCCAGGACAGCAAGCTCCCGTCGGGACTGCGGGTTGTTCGCAAGAGATACCGCGGCCTCGACATGAAGGACTAAGAAGGAACATGGGTGGTTTTTAGTCAGTAGAAGTCTGACACTTCCTTTCGCTCTGCCCAAGAGCGTGAGGGGTTATTTGATGATTTTCCACCCGCCAAAAAAAAAAGGACAGCAAACTAGTTCTCTACTAAACTGTTCTGTCTTACTGCCTTGGCTTGGAACATGCTAGACATGAAGCTAGTTTTGTCTACATGAAGCCAGAAGTACTAGCTTACTGACACTAGCTTACTATACTGGCTTGACTTTCAAACTTTCCTTGTGTATTCCGTATGTAATCGCACTTAGCTTTATCGGAATACCGGGCCGAGTTGTACCTGCAGCGGCCTGCGACGGTAACTGATCTGCCTCTCTGTTACGCGTCTACGGCTATTGAGCCGAATTGCAGAGAAAATTGACATGCAAGTAGACCATGTCTTAAGTTAGGATAAGATACAGAATATTTTTGTCCCGGTATTATGCTACCTTGAAATAATTTCTGACAAAAAGAAGGAGACGTGGCGGTTTTAGTGAAGGGAGGTTCCCTTCATTAAAAACGTTACGTCTCCTTCCTTTTGTCAAGATCCAAAATAACAAATATTTAGAATTCGTATATTTCGAAAGAAGGACTTTATCGTGAATAAGATATATGTCAGTGCCCTCGAATACAATAAAATAATAATCTGTACTCATGCCAATATCTACTTCTCTAATACCACCGTTTGATATACATAAATAGAGACTTATAAAGTAAGGATAAAAACGTTCGAAATATACATATCTAAAAATAGGTAATCTTATATTAATCATAATTATTG
Organism: Diarsia brunnea; assembly: GCA_949774965.1. NCBI lineage: Eukaryota > Metazoa > Arthropoda > Insecta > Lepidoptera > Noctuidae > Diarsia > Diarsia brunnea. The sequence continues at coordinate 7,861,514 of OX459003.1, read as the reverse complement.
TGTAGTTACCAAAAAAGTTGAGGATGTTTATTTTCGTGTAGGCCGTATTTTAACTTAATCACATAAATAAGAACACGACTTATGATAATAAATGTAATTATCCTTCTTTCTAGGGTTCCTTAGTCAATATGGAACCCCTATAGTTTCGCCATGCCCGTATGTCCGTCCGCACTATATCTCAAAGACTCTTAGTACTAGAAAGCTGTAATTTGGCATGAATGTACAAATTAGTTACGCCGACAAAGTGCTAAAGTAAAATATTGATTATTTTTAGTGTATCTCCAGCACACATTAAAGTGGGGATGATTTTTAGTCCATTGTGTGGGATGTCGTTGGATAGGTCTTTTAAAAATATTGCGAGCTTGTTAAAACACTCTTTCGATTAAGGGATTCGTTTGTGAAATATTAAGCTGTAAAGTGCACATTTTTAACCGACTTCCCAAAAGGAGAAGGTTCTCAATTCGATCGGTATGTTTTTATTTTTTAATGTATGTACACACACCGATTACGCTGAGATTTATGATTCGATTTACGTGATTATTTTTTCGTTTGATGCGGAATAGTTGCCATTTGGTCCCATAAATGGAACATACATAGTTTGGCCCAGTACTTTTCATTTTATGAACATTTTTTTTTTGTTAGAGTCAAGCCTGGCAACCTAAACCACCTACGGGTTGTGTTTGGGCGTGTGAAAAAGGTAATGGTAGTAGCATATATATATAACGAAAATAAAAGGAAAACTATCACAGCTAAGTAGGCTTTACAAGTTTACGAGTAATAGTCAACCAACTTATAAAATGTACTTGTATAAAATATTTTCCTATACATAATGTATGGGAGCTCAGGTCTCAAAACTGCAAAAGTAAGTATTTTTTTAATTTTCCAATAAAAATCATCGTTCGGAGGCAGGTAGGCAGGGTGGTTAATCAATCAGTTTAGTAAGTTCACATAATAATATTTTGATGGGTAACTACGGAACCATACATTATGCGTGGTCCGACTGTCCGTGCACTTCCCGGTTTTTTCAACATAATTTTCCTCTACGTAGCGTTCATTTTTCCATTTTCAATCTGTTACGCTCTTGTTGTTTCGAGAGTCGTATTTTCATAAAGTATACCAATTAGTAGATGTGTTTTGATAAACCTACAACAGACAACAGACGTACATAATTACGAATCTGCGTAGGTAGATGGGTATAAAAGGTGTACAGTCACGGTCATCAATATGTATACACGTATCAAGTATAAAATTAATTTTCTTCCTCCTCTTGCTCCCGCTCTTGGCCAGAGCGGAAGGGAGTGTCAGACTTCTACTGACTAAAAACCACCCGTGTTCCCTTAGCCCTTGCGCCGAGGCCGCGCCGAGCTCCCACATTTATATAATAGTATTTTATGTTCTTACCATAATAATATTTTGTTTTCAAACAAATAATGAACTATGTAGAATTTGTCTCAAAGTTGAAATTGATATTTCCACAAGAAAATCTCTTTTGAATTTCACCAAGTTTACCAATGTTAGTATTTGTGACTGTACCTACAATAGCCTGAAGGAAAATAATTAATTTTCAGCGCCTAACCAATTACAGATTTCAAAGCGTTAACTCTGCATGTGAATTGATTTGTCTTAAACAGTAGGTAATAGTCATGTGGAGATAATGAGCTAATTTAGAAAGGGAATCGTCATAAGGCATTGACGAATAAAATTAATTTATAGGCATATTGAAAATTTATATATGTTACCAGCCAGACCGATGTCAGGCCAAACTAGTTTGCCCTAGGCCAAACCAGAATTCATCACAGAATAATGATCATAGAGCGAACCCGTTTAAATAGGTTAGGTTACAACCCGCGAGCCGAGCGAGCGCAGCGAGCGGTGTGGTGGCAGTGGCGGGCGATTGCTACATCCATGTTGGGTGCAGTGTAATTACTTTGTTTGGGTTCGTGTATCCTGACACAATAAAACGGTTTGGCCTAGGACAAACTAGTTTTGGCTGAAATCTGGTTTGGCCGGTAACATATACACCACTAGCCTTCGCTCGAGGCTTTGCTCCCGTTATATAAGGAAAATAACCCACGCAAACATTTTAAATGTAACCTATGACAACTGGGGATAATGTAACTTCTTGTTAGTATTAGAAATTTTGGAATTGGACTACTAGTTTTTATTTTACAGATTAATAATACTCTGTCTACTAGCTTCTAAAAGAGTGGGTCTTAGGATGAACATGGACAAAACCAAGGTCATGTTGAATGCCCATGTAACACCCACTCCTATCAAGATCGGAGACTCTACACTCGAAGTTGTAGACGACTATGTCTACCTGGGACAAACGGTCCAGTTAGGTAGGTCCAACTTTGAGAAAGAGGTCAATCGTCGAATCCGACTCGGCTGGGCAGCGTTTGGGAAGCTGAGTAGTATCTTCTCGTCCAACTTACCACAGTGTCTCAAGACGAAAGTCTATGACCAGTGTGTGTTGCCAGTGATTACATACGGGACCGAAACGTGGTCGCTCACAATGGGCCTCATCAGAAAGCTGAAAGTCACCCAAAGAGCAATGGAGAGAGCTATGCTCGGAGTTTCTTTGCGTGATCGACTTAGAAATGAGGACATCCGCAAGAGAACCAAGGTTACCGACATAGCCCGAAGAATTGCCAAACTTAAGTGGCAGTGGGCAGGGCACATTGCTCGCAGAACGGATGGCCGATGGGGCCGGAAAGTTCTGGAGTGGCGACCGCGAACCGGAAGACGTTGCGTTGGAAGGTCTCCCACTAGGTGGACCGATGACCTGGTGAAGGTTGCGGGGATCCGCTGGATGCGAGATGCACGGGATCGGTCAATGTGGCGACACTTAGGGGAGGCCTATGTCCAGCAGTGGACGTCTTTCGGCTGAAATGATGATGATGATGAATACTCTGTCTAGAATTAGAGACTAGACATTCTCCGTTATTATATTTTTTTAATCTTTTTTGGACAGTAAGCAAATACCAGTAAAGGAACATTACGGAAACAACTCTGGACACGAACACTTCTATAAATAATTGAAGTTCAATGATACCGATACGGACAATAGTGGCTGCAGACTCCGGACTGACATACAAGGTGTAAATGGTTCTATCACGAAGCCGTCAAATAAGAATTCTGTACATCATCATCAGCCTATAATGTTCCCACTGCAGGGACTCAGGCCTCCTCTCTAGGAGAGGGATGGGCGGGCACAGTGCGGGATGGTAGACGTCACATGTATTCGAATTTTTGGTTCTAAGACATGCCAGTTTCCTCACGATGTTTTCCTTCACCGTTTTGAGAGCAGAGGTGATAAAATAAATTACACAAGGTAATACAGGCGCCTGGGTTCGAACCCACGACTTACTGTTCGTAAGTCGAGGTCACCACCACTTGGGCCACCGCTGCTCTGCTCTGTAATTCTGTACATACTACTAAGTAACTCTTCCTTTTACGGTTGGACTTGATGAAACACACTCGAAACACTGAGCTGGATGCATTGAAAAGTACGCGGGTCATGGAGGTACTCAAAGTAAAGTTACAACAATAAAAGTTATAGTTCAAAAGAAAACTTGTGAAAAAGTTGGAACGTTCACCCGCAATATAGTTACAGAAACTATGTTCTCTCTGTAACAAGGTTCCCATGTGTGGTCTAGATAAAAAAAAAACGCAATGGCGAGAAGAATTAGTACCTTTCGCCTTCGTTCAAGGTATTTATACACCCATTATAAAACAAAGAACTCCTTTGCCGCGTCTGTCTGTTTGTCTGTTCGCGATAAAGTTAAAAACTACTGCACCGATTTTCACCAATGGATAGAGTGGTTTTCGAGGAAGATTATCACTACATATTATAAAACAAAGTGCTCCACCGCGTCTGTCTGTCTGTCTGTTCACGATAAACACAAAAACTACTGCACCGATTTTCATGCTGTTTTCACCAATTAATAGAGTGGTTTTCGAGGAAGGTTTGATTTTATAATTTATCCCTGGAATAGGTTCCATGGGTTGTGGGAACGGGATCAAAATTTCATGATTATTTTTGGTCGTGATAACCGAGATCCACGCGGGCGAAGCTACGGGCATCAGCTACTCGTAGTTGGATCCGCGTGATGGATAACGATAACGGCCCAGTTCCTCTATCAAAGAGTAGGCCCACGTCCCAGCAGTGGGAATATTCTAGTTCAAAGTAACTACTTGCAAAAGAGTTCTGATATAATTTGACCGACATCAACGTAGGCGACACCACGCGCATCAGCTAGTTATTCCTATTATATCAGATCCATCTTCCTATTTTGCAATCAGTACGGAGTGTTTGCATGGGTATTGAATATAAACGTTCTTGTGCACTAATTCTCTTGGGATTTGCCTCTCTAAACACGGAATACTTAACAATGCTAACATTGCTGCACAATACTAGCCAATCCGGGTTGAACTGTGCGAGAATTTATGAAGATCTCGATAAATTATTGTTTGGCGAGATCCAGATGATAAACTGATTATTTATTAATAATCAGTTTATCATCTGGATCTGACAGTTATTACTGTCACGTTAGTATAGTGGTTGAAAACATGACTCACCATCACCAGCCTATTATGTTCCCACTGCAGGGACTCAGGCTTGCTCTCTAGGAGAGGGAAAACATGACTGCGAAAAATCAATTATTGGACCTTTTTTTTTTTTGGGTGGTGGGAAATCATCAAATAACCCCTCCCGCTCTTGGGCAGAGCGAAAAAACTAAAACCACCCATGTTCCTTCTTAGCCCTTTATGTCGAGGCCGCGGTATCTCTTGCGAACAACTCGTAGCCCAGACGGGCGTCGGCCCTTGCAGGCCTTTTCCATGTTGCTGACATCTCTATGAGGCGCGCGTGGAACACGTGGACGAGAGGTTCTCGCTCTCTCATGTTACGCCACCTTCTTCGCTAGCATCACTGCTTCGCAGAAGGAGGCGACGGCGTCCCATTCCATCTCGCCCCGGACCATGGCTTGCACCAGGGCCGGGCGCGAGAGGTCGTCGCCGCCGATCAATTATTGGACCTCAGGCGCAATCTGAGTATTATTATTTTCTTTTAAATAAATCTGACAACTTTGGATCGGGATTAGATTATTTAGAATTTTAAATTATTGGATTAGGCTTTCTGCCACTGTATGAGATCGAAAAATAACAAATATAACTCCTTGTCAAAAGTTTGTCAATTCTAATTCAGAATCACCTTTTTTCGTATTCTGAAAAAAGGTGATGGAGAGAAATTCGAATAGTTATACAATACATGAACCACAAAATAAAAATCTGAAAGTATGGTGTGTCTTTTGGTTAACAGCACTGTAAAACATTACTTCATTATAATAAAATCACATAATTCTTGCGTAATGAGATAATGTTTTTCAGGAACAGTTTTACTAAAAAAATATTCAGCTGAAAATCTTTTTATGACTTTAAAAGTTGCGAACATAAATTAACTATTTAACTTTGTCGTCGTGTTACAAAATTATGTGTCTCCGTTGTATAACAAATAATAATAACAGCTGTACCTTGTAAACTAGTTATAACGTAAAGGTGGAAGAACTTATTGGCGGTAACCGGGCACAAAATCGGACTTCGTGGCTGCTACTCAGAAACTCTTGATGAAATCGAATATCACTTTGCCCGTCCAGGAATTGAACCCAAAACTCATCAGTCGCGCTTTTAAGCATTCGACAATCGAACCTACTTCTTTGAAGTTAAGGCAAAAAAATCTATCTATTTCAATTGATAACCAACATCATCTGCCTAGCCTTTTCCCAACTATGTTAGGGTCGGCTTCCAGCCTCACCGGATGCAGCTGAAAAAAGTATTATACATGGAGCGACTGCCTATCTGACTTCCCAGTTAATACTAGGTAATACAATACTCTTTGGTAAGACTGGATGTCAGAATTTCAGGTCACTGACTACCTGTAACGACTGCCAAAGATCTATATATGGCAGCTGGGACCAACAGCTTAACGTGCTTTCCGAGGCACGGAGGAAACTCGGTATGTAGGGCGGTCACTCATCCACATACCGATCTAGGCAAGCACAGCTTTACCTAAAGATCGACCCGAGTGGCAGTTCTTATTAAGCCACGAGCTCCAATTGATAACCAACACTGACGAAAATATGATAGAAAGGTATGGAAGAAGAAAGGGGAAGCCTATGCTCAGCAGTGGAAAACAATGTAGGCTAGCAAAATAAAAAAGCAACACTGTCGCTGTATGACGTAGTTTCCAAACAGTCAGCTGACTTTTCTCGGAAGTAATACCTACCGCATTATTATTATTATTGTACCATGGGTACGTTCGTGTGGCAAGGTGCCCGAACGCTTGCCTTCGCCGTTCAATAACGCCTATTCTTGTGCTAGCACTAAGCAAGTCTCCATAAATTATAATACAACAAGAGACGTTAAAAATACCCATACTAATATTGTGAATGCAAAGGTAGGGATGTCTGGCTGTTGCCTTTTCACGACATTTTTTTAAAAAAACGAGATTTATAAATAGGTAGTGGTGGCCCAGTGGTGGCCCAGTGGTGGCGGTCCCGACTTACGAACAGTAAGTCGTGTGTTCGAACCCAGGCAGGTGCATTACTTTGTGTAATTTATTTCATCACCACTGCTCTCAAAACGGTGAAGGAAAACAGCGTGAGGAAGCCGGCATGTGTTAGAACCCAAAAATTCCAAGACATGTGACATCTACCAACCCGCACTGGGCCCGCGTGTTGGGCCCATCCCTCTCCTAGAGAGGAGGCCTGAGCCCCTGCAGTGGGAACATTATAGGCTGATGATGATGAATAGGTAGGTTATTGAGATTTATATACTCGTAAATAGGTGGTTCGACTGCGCTTAAAGCAGTGTGTCAGGGATACCGACGCTAAAATGGTTACCATGAATTCTACAGAATACGGAACAGAATGAGTTTAACTCATTCTGTTCCTCAATACCCTACACAGTTTTTCTTGTCGGCAATAAAAAGAAATACGGCTTTATCATACATTTTACGTATAGCTATATTAGATTGGTAGGAAGCAGTTGTTTTTTTATAAACGTGGAGGGGTCACAATTATTTTTCAGAGTCGGTATCGCTTCCACCCTGTATAGGCTACGTTTCATCCTGAATATCCATAGAGTTTCTTGCCTTGTGACTGTAGAGTTACTTTCTTTGTTTTTCTGGCATTCTAAAGTGCATGTAATGGTCCAATTGAAATTAGAGTTAAAATTATAGAAAACAAAGTGATAAGCTACACGCAGACAAAGACGCGGACAACAGCTAGTCTTCAATAAATTTTTATACAAGGTATTTTTTGTGTCAAGTTTTCAGTGTCAGGTTTATTTTCTGTTTCAGCGCTCCTAATAAGCTGCACAACTAATTGGCAAACAGTTCGTTTAAGCACGTAAACATAGCTCCACTGTCTACGGAATAGAATGGAACAGTTTTAAGCTATTTATTTCAGTTTCACACTCGCTGTTCTATCTAGCTAACAATTTAATCTTTAGGTTGGTTGGGTAAGAATACACACTCATTTTGATCCAATGATACTTATAGTATAGGGTAGAAGACAAAAAAAAAACTAATTAACCCGTTAGATAGATTTCCAAAAAAATATTGGACACATATGTTTTTCTTTTTTCACGTAAACAAAAAATGAAGACGATACAGAGCTTCGAAAACTCGTGTGACGTCACATTCCAGTACACTTTTTACTTAAAAATTACATCACAGGCCCCCAGTCATGATCTTTGACGCGTTTTATCTTCTTAATTTTTTTATTAATTTGATAAAACAAAAAACACGTATTCAATATTTTCGATATGTAACTGACGGGCTAAACAGAATCATATTTTTTTAGTCAGTCATCATTTCTTTTTTTCGGGGGTGTGAAATCATCAAAACTACCCCTCCCGCTCTGGGCAGAGTGGAAGAGAGTGTCAGACTTTTACTGACTAAAAACCACCCATGTTCCTTCTTAGCCCTTGTGCCGAGGCCGCGGTATCTCTTTCGAATAACCCGCAGCCCCGACGGGACCCGCAGCCCCGACGGGGAGTTATATGAAAAAACCGCCAGCAAACCCAAATATTATACGAACAAAACATAATATTACGCCTGTTTTCCGAGAGGTGACAATGTGTAGTAGACCCACATCCCATTTTATTATATTAAGACCCATGTATGTGGTTTCTAAGTTAGCACAAAATGTATAGATGTACCAAGAAACAATTATGATAAGTTCTTTGATAAACGCACCCTCGGTACAGGGGCAGTTAAATAAAAAAAAAGTAAATACTTTTTGGGTTTGGAAATAGGGAGTATCTTCCCACCGTAGCTACGGTGGGAAGATACTACTACGCGTAGGCGCGGGTCTGTGAACAGTGAGTAATTAGTGGAGTGCCCTAAGGCATAAATATTGTAAAACCTCGGAATCCAGGGCCGGTCAATGAATCTTCATAAAATTTTTTGGACTGCATTGGTAAAAGCCCAAATAAAGAAGTTAAAAAAAAAAATTTGCGCGCTCTTCTTTTTTTTTTTTTTAATTCGGCAATTTACTGAAAAATGATAGGGACAAGGGAAAAAAAATGTTTAGAGCTACTAAATAATATTTTCACCGTGACTTTAATGTTAATTAATTAATATTTCGCAAAAAAGAACGACTTACAGCAAAAAAAAAAAAAAAAAACGTATCTATCTAATACCTTTATAGGAGGAATTCTTGTAATATAGTATAATCTGAATCTCGGTTACGGCTTCAACGATTTTCATGAAATTTAGTATGCTGGGGGTTTTGGGGGCGATAAATAGGTCAAGCTAGGTTTCATTTAAAAAAAACACGATTTACCAAAATAACCAAGCAAATTTCGGTCATCCAGGTACTATACATTATAATAACATTATTGTTAATTACTGTCGTCGTCATCGTTGATGTGGATTGTTGGTGAAGGATTAGTACCTACAGCTGTCACAAAAGCATTCTAAATTTAAACAAATCCTGTAGATGCCTTATGTTTAAGGCCTCCTGCCAGAGGCATATCCTACTAATATTATAATTGCGAAAGTTTGTGAGGATGGATTGTTGGTTGTTCCCCGTTTCACGCAAAAACTACTGAACGGATTTGGAGGTTAAATATCGCAAATAGATAGATGGTTTACAACCTGGATTTAAACATATGACACAATTTTATCTCGGTAGTATGATCCCGTGGGGCAATTATCGAGCTAGTAACTGATATACCATAAGTGACTAATCGCTAAGGAAAGCTGCTGTGGGGTACGGACCTCGATTTAGGACGTCACTGAGGGGGGGCAACAAAGGGACAGGCTGAATCTGAGAGATATTATTTAGGGTCTGGTTTAATACTACTGTCTCAGCTTCGCAGGCTGGCTCTAGCAAGGGTCGGGATATTTGTATTTCTTATTTCTAAGTGTACCTACTGGTTTCCCTACTACTTTGAGGTCCATACCCCACAGGAGGTGCCCTTAGTGATTATTAGTCACTTATAGTATATCAGTTACTAGCTTATGGCCGCGGCTTCTCCCGCGTGGAGTTCGATAAACCATCTATATACGTTATCCAAATCCGTTCAGTAGTTTTTGCGTGAACGAGTAACAAACATTAATCCATCCTCACAAACTTTCACACGTATAATATAAGTACGATATGCCTCTGGCAGGAGGCCTTAAACTTAAGGCATCCACAGGATTTTTTTAAATTTAGAATGCTTTTGTGACAGCTGTAGGTACTAATCCTTCACCAACAATCCACATCAACGATGACGACGACAGTAATTAACAATAATGTTATTATAATGTATAGTACCTGGATGACCGAAATTTGCTTGGTTATTTTGGTAAATCGTGTTTTTTTTAAATGAAACCTAGCTTGACCTATTTATCGCCCCCAAAACCCCCAGCATACTAAATTTCATGAAAATCGTTGAAGCCGTAACCGAGATTCAGATTATACTATATTACAAGAATTCCTCCTTTAAAGGTATTAGATAGATACGTTTTTTTTTTTTTTTTTGCTGTAAGTCGTCCTTTTTTGCGAAATATTAATTAATTAACATTAAAGTCACGGTGAAAATATTATTTAGTAGCTCTAAACATTTTTTTTCCCTTGTCCCTATCATTTTTCAGTAAATTGCCGAATTAAAAAAAAAAAAGAAGAGCGCGCAATTTTTTTTTTTTAACTTCTTTATTTGGGTTTTTACCAATGCAGTCCAAAAGTTTTTATGAAGATTATTGACCGGCCCTGGATTCCGAGGTATAAATCTTACGGCACTCCACTAAATAGGCTAGCTCACTGTCCGTCCGTCTTATGACGACGACAGGCCGTGTCGACGGCGCGTTTGTGTTCCACGCGCGCCTCATAGAGATGCCAGCAATTTTGCAGAGCTACAAGAGCCGGCGCCTGCTGGGGCTGCGGTTGTTCGAAAGAGATACCGTGGCCCCGGACACAAAGGGCTAAGAAAGAACATGGGTAGTTTCAGTCAGTAGAAGTCTGACACTTCCTTCCGCTCCGCCCGGAGCAGTAGTAGCTAGTATTAGTATAGCTAGTTCTGTTACAGTCATAGATCATGAAACAGTATTCAGTTTACAGTGTCCTGTCAAGGAGCCCGAGTGTCTGTCTGTCTGTCAAGAGCGGATCCTCATAATAGAGTCCCCTTTACGTCGTGGCACGGTGTATTAGGACTAGTTAATGCCAAAACGGCTGATGCGGATCATCGTTAGGGATTGCTCATTGTTTGCCCAAGGATGGTTTAACTAGCAAATGGAGATATAGGATCTTACCTAAGTATTTACGGTTTTCTAGAATACTCACTACCCACATTATGTTGTCGATTTAATTTTAGGATGTTTATAACAGATTTGGGTGTCTTGGAAAAAATTAAAAACTTTTAAATTGTAAGATTTAAACGAGTTATCTCCGAAACGGTGGAATAGACTTTTACTGATTGACAGCTAAAGTTAAAATACGTAACTTAGGCTACTGTTATTTTAGAAAAAATTAAAACCCTTGAAATCCGATTCAAAAAGGGTAGTACCTATTTTTGAATAATAAAGAAAATCGCGGACAACAGCTAATATTACATAGAATTTGCTCCTACAACAAATATTTCCCAATGTTGTTGAAAATTGTTTAATTAAACTCCATAAGGCATTTTCATCGGTTAGTTAGTTTCCATAAACCAAGAAGAACAATTTCAGTTTATACACAAACTAATGCATGTAGTTAATTAACTAGACAAAGTTAGTCCGCAGCCGTATGTAGCCAATTAAGTTAAAAACGATTTTGGGTGGAACAACAAAAATAATCATTATTGTGAAGTTCTTGGTTTAGTATTCAGTTTGTCTTTGGCTTAGGTTTTTGTTTGGTTAGAGGGCATGTGACATGACATGTCGGTGAAGGAAGTATTCTTAATTACATTATGTATACATGGTGGAAAATCATACTATAGAAAATTAGGTACGTAAGTCTGGGTACTAAACACAGTAAAAAAAAAATCTTTTTACATGAAGGAAAAATGTTTTTTTTATATCTTTGTTTCCTAGAAAGAAGAAATGGGATTAGATTAGCAGTTAAAGTGGACAGCCCGAGTTTTATGCCATCGAGCGATACAGGGCAATATAGGGCAGATTTTTTTATTTTTAGATAACTTTTATTTGAAGGATAAAAATATGGCAATGAAACTATATTATTATGTAAATTGTAAACTGTACAAAAGGATATCTTCTTAATGTCGATGATTTCCATAGTTCTTGACCCAATAATAATCAAGAAAAACAAAAGATTCTTATTCAATATTTATTGCTATAAACGTTGTCTGACAATTGATTTGACTAAAGTATGAAATCTAAAACACACACTGAATCGTGTCGATTAAGACAATATGCCCCCAGGACTGGTATCAGTCTATTGTACGGAAGTTATATAATATATCTATTTACTATCTGACATAGTGACGTTGATTTATTATTATGTACCTATTTAACTGTGGATATATCTAAAATAGTGTGTAAACTAATTAAACTATTTCAATACGTTTAGATTCATCATAGAAATACTTAAAATGTACGAGTATACTTTCAACGTAAGGTGATTCGATGCCCCGTGTGGGCTGCGGGTTGTTCGAAAGAGATACCGCGGCCACGGCACAAGGGTTCAGAAGGAACATGGGTGGTTTTTAGTCAGTAGAAGTCTGACACTCCCTACCACTCTGCCCAGAGCGGGAGGAGTCATTTGATGATTTCCCAACCGCCTAAAAATAAAAAAAAGGTGATTCGATGTTGAAAATAAGGGTAGTTACGTCATACATCACCATCATTTCAGCTCGGAATCGCCCACTGTTGGATATAGGCCACCCTTTTTTTTTATGGTGGGTGGAAAATCATCAAATGACCCCTCCCGCTCTTGGGCAGAGCGAAAGGGAGTGTCAGACTTCTACTGACTAAAAACCACCCATGTTCCTTCTTCCACCCCTTCTGTCACATTTATCTCTGTGTCCCTTAATCATCCATTTTGCGCGACTTTTGGAGGACCCCGGTTTCTTAGCCTATACATACATAAGTATCGTTTTTAAAACATATAGGGTGTAAAAGTACCCTTAACGCAAACGAAGGGCTCTTGTTCTCCCCACCACTGCGATATTTTTTTTGTTCTAGACCATACCTGGGAACCTCCTAGTTACGGAGATATTGGGGGGTCAAAGTTCCAAATTTTTCACAGCTGTTTTTGTAAATACTAGTTTTTCAGGTTTTAACTTTACTTAAATTACCTCCATGACCCATTTACTATTCAAAGCATCCACTAGCACAATGTTTGAACAGTGCTACATTGAGTTTTAGCGTAAAATGTGATTTTTGACCCAAAAAAAGAAAATCGTTTCCCAGCAAAAATTTTTGCGTAGGGGTACTTAGTTTGATGTACAGAATGCTTGGTTGACGGCTGTGTGATGGGTTGATTTACACCCTGTATAAGATAAATCAAATTGTTTAAGTTCGTCTTTCTGCAGAACTAGGTTTAAATAAATGTATTTGGACTCAAAAGTATCAACTCTGTTTTAATCAGGATTGTTGATAAACAGTATTATGATTATTAACTCCATATTTATAAAATAAGCAAGTTAGGAAAAACAAATCAAAAGTGGAAAGTTGGTCTTTTGGTTTTTGACTACAATCGATCTATTTTCGTGGAATATTAGCTTCGCTTAAAATTAACTCAGTTTTCGAAGAATTTTGAATAGATTTAGAGCTTTCTTTGACAATTTACTTTCACGTGTAAAGCCGCTGCTTTTGAATCTAATGTAAGTACTTATTTGTTGGTGATACCCGCGGGTAATATCGTTCACTTACTTGCTCTAACTTGGGCAACTTGAAGAACTTACTTTGCCCTCTAGAATTCTTGTAATGATAATTTTAGATGGATTACAAGAGAATTTCGCAAGAGATTGTTTATTGTTCTGATTATTTTAATCGTTCACAATAACATAACGCCTGTAATTCCCAAAGGATAAGGCAGAAGTGTACTCATTAGACAACCCACATTTCGCTAGTTATGTTTAAGTCCCATACCCAATAACACTTTGCCCGTCCTGTGAATTAAATCTAAGATCCCATGCGCTCTTGCTTAGTAGTTTCGCTTGCGAACAATTACTTTTATTACTTAACTCTTCAAATTTTGGTTAATTAGATCGAAAGCTAATGATGACCACAATTAACTTAGAAAGTACCTACTTATATGAAAGGAAACAAGTCAATAGCGTTGACCTTTTTTTTTGGATGGTGGAAAATCATCAAACGACATCCCGCTCTGGGCAGAGCGGTAGGAAGTGGCCGACTTCTACTGACTAAAACCACCCATGTTCCTTCTTAGCCCTTTGTGTCGAGGCCATGGCATATCTTTTGAAAAACCCGCAGCCCCTACGGGCAATAGTGTTGTCCTGGAAGAAAGAACACGTGGCTTTATTACAAGTACCTAAACACAGTTACAACAAAACGAGTAAACACCGTCCATTATAATAAAGTAACAAAGCCAACGGAAACACAAACACTCTTGTAACGTTTCACATTTAGGATCTGATGCGGACGCAGCATGAAGTGCAAGGTAATACAGAGGAATTATGTAACATCATGCCAGCGCGAATGTTAATCCGGTCGGGATAACATTGGGCTCATTAAACCAAACCCTGGATTATCAACTTGGAATTGCTCGACCGAGCAATATGAATATTGTAACGTAAAAAGCAATGAAAACTCGCTTTAAACCCCTCCTGTATTTCACTTCCCATAAAAACTTGGGATTCCGTGAAATATATTAGGGAAAAAAAGGTCTACACGCTCGATCATTAAAAGGTAAATTGCTCTGTTTTATATCCGTTGAAATGTAAAGTTCAAAATGTTTGAATGGCTCGCTTGAGTTGACACAACTCTTCCGACTAGCCCTCACGTACTCAACCTTTGTGACGAAGTATTATTTTAACTTTTTCATGACCCTTTTCTTTTAATTATTTAAACGTAAGATACTGCACTTGAAGTCAAGGGAGTGTTTTAAGAACTTCAAATGGACTTGTGAACGAGACCACGAAGTAAAGTATTTAAGGCGTCCTATTATCACCTTCGATGTAGGCCGCTGGGGATTGTTGGCAGGAAATCTAAATGATAATGCTAAACGTGACTTAATAGAACAAGTGGGTTAAGAAACGTGTCTTTGATCTTTTTAATACTTTTTAAATCCGCGCCAGGTTGCAAAAGTCCAAAATAACTGAAGATAAAAAATTATCTTCATTTATTTTGGACTTTACGTGATCATACGTGATCATGTCAGCCCTATCGTGACACATATAAATGATAACAAGAATACTTAACAATACAACTATACTCCTTATTACACACTATATTACTAGACTTATTACATACTTATAAGAATTGTAAACAACCTGGGCCCCGAGTCTGCTATTCAATAGTGTCAGAATGGTCTATCAGTGATCTCATAATTGTTGATTTTGAGAAGTTTGGTGTTGTGTAAATCAACAATTACCCATGGAATTCTTGCAACGAGCTGGGCCCCGAGTCTGCTATTCAATAGTGTCAGAATGGTCTATCAGTGATCTCATAATTGTTGATTTTGACAAGTTTGGTGTTGTCAAAATCAACAATTATGAGATCACTGATAGACCATTCTGACACTATTGAATAGCAGACTCGGGGCCCTGGTATAATGTAATAGCATCCGCACTACATGGATTCGAATTGAAGCTATGACAAGCACCCACATCTAGCCTGCTACTTGTTAGAAGTCTTAAGAAACACGCGGCACTAAGCGGTTAGCAAGTTATGAGCAGAGCCAGTATTGTAATCTTGCAACAACAGTGGCGATGTACCGAATAGTCAGAGTGAACTTTCACGACAGGACAATTTCGTGCGAACTTCCCTTAGAACCTTTGTTTTTCAGTGAAGCGTAAGCCTCGGAAGGCTTGTAAAGAAACCAAAATCTTTGTGCTTTTCGCAACCAAAAATGACCCTTCAAACTCAAAACCGATTTACACGCATCACTACTTTCTTCCATGTTAAATTTTGAAAACCAAATGCTCAATTTGGTGTAAACCAAACTCTGTGTTCATAAAGTGTGGTTTACATTGAGTACCTAGTGACCAATGAGCACGTAACATATAGATGAGTCACCCCTAACAAATGTAGTCGGTGACTTGTTTTGCGAACTTTACTCAAGTACGTGTATAAATGTCTTTTTGTCTAGGTTTACGTGGTGCATGGTACTGAAATAGCTTTCCTTTAGATATATTTGTTGTGGCCTGTATATTCTATGTTTGGACAAGTTTAGCAGGCGAGGTCGGGTTTATCGAGGGTGGTGCAAGTGTGCAATGTCACGGTCTTTTCGACTATAACCTACCTACTTACATACACATGACCTTTGTTGTTCAAAATGGAAAGTGATACGGTTGATAATGTTTGTGATAATATTGTGTTCTATATTATTTCATTGAGTGTCAGTCTTTGATGGGAGCATTAGAGTTTTGAGTAAATATCGAGTGTCACAGAGACTATTGATTATGAGGTTTTGCTATATTTGTACAGATTCAATAATGCTCTGTGAATGCGTTTTTAAGTAAATATAAATTGGAAGACATAAGTGTGTTATAAGGTATTGTTCAATAAAGAGGTTTGGTGGTGTGGTTTCCAGAGGCACCCGCTAAGTCACGGAACGTTACCACATAGAACTCATACAAAATCGTATAACAGTCACGAAGGATATAAATACTGTCTTAGTTACTACCTACGTGTTAACTAGAACTGTTCAACAAAAACTGTGTGCTAGTTATTACCGTGACTTCGAAAGCGTAACGAGTTTTATAACAACCCCAGTAAATTATATTGCATGAATGTGGAACAGACTTTGACTGCCTTGTTGGTCTAGTGGTCGCAAGCACGACGGCTGTACATTAGGTCCTTGGTTCGTTTCCCAGATAGGGTAAAGTGTTACTGGGTTTTCCATCAGGAAATTCTCAGTAGCATGGAGTCCAGTTTTGTGCTTCGTTTATGGCAATAAATAGCCTCACCCCCTACATGGGACTTAACATAACTGGCGAAAAGTGGGGTGTAAAGTCCATTTCACGAAAGAAGGCCCGCAGACGCAGCGCTGTATGTCGCGCGACATAATGTTGTTTCACAACTTTTGGCTTCGTAAATAAACCTCATAACGCACTAATCCAATAATAAACTCACAAAATATCTACCACAACAAACGCACCT
This sequence comes from Diarsia brunnea, assembly GCA_949774965.1. Taxonomy (NCBI): domain Eukaryota; kingdom Metazoa; phylum Arthropoda; class Insecta; order Lepidoptera; family Noctuidae; genus Diarsia; species Diarsia brunnea. The sequence continues at coordinate 7,844,737 of OX459003.1, read as the reverse complement.
TGATAACATCGACAAACGACAACATGGCCGATCTGTTAAATTTAGTTCCACAATTGTCCGCGGGACTTCTTTCGTGAAATGGACTTTAGGTAATACTATTTATGTACACCTCTGCATAACCCTTTGCGGATTACAGGAGTAATGATAAGTAAAAATATTAGGACCAAAGTACCAATTCTATATGAGTAACGATTGTTCTTCATAGAACTATGAGAATAGGGTGATTGGCAAAAAAAATCTAATTAGCCCGTCAGATAGATTTCCAAAAAATATTGCACACATATTTTTCTTTTTTCACGTAACCAAACATTGAGGACGATGCAGTACTTTGAAAACTCGTGTGACGTCATATTGTATGACATTTTTTACCGTTTGACGCGTTTTATCTTCGTATTTTTTTATTGATTCGATGAAACAAAAAATTCGTATCCAATATTTTTCGATAATTTAACAGACGGACTAATTAGAATCATATTTTTTTTAGTCAGGAAACATCCCTATTCACCCCATCTTTATAAAATAAACAAAGTAAGCAAATCAAATAAAACCTAACAGGTTGTTTTTTTGGATTTTGAATACAATTAAACCTTTTTATGGGAAAAAAAAAATTATCTTCGCCCTTAATTTAAATCAGTTTTCGAAGAATTTTGAATAGATTTAGAGCTCTATTCGACATTTTAGTATCGTGTAAGCCTAACATTTCGGGAATTACAGGCGTGATGTTATATGAATGAAAAACGAAACAACGTTTACAGCGTTTGTAAACATAAATAGTCTTCCCGAAACCCTTGGAATGACAATCATTAGTTCATTAATCTATAAACGGTAGTGCTTGTCGCGTAAATCGAGGCAAGTGTATCATTTGAGGCGGTCGAAAGCGAACAATAGGTGGTAATCAATAAGACGCCGGGGTGGCTATTGTGTCCCTAATGTGTGGGAATTAGCTATTTACCGCTTGACGAAGACAAATTATATCCCCACTTCGATTAATTACAGAGCTTAACTGTGTTGTCGATATTAACATATGAGGTGTAGTGAGCGTCACTGGCCCTTAGTGTTTCGAGTAGCATGAAGAGGCTTATATAGGTATGTTTATATAAAACTATGTATAGTAAAACGGCATGAATAGAAACGTAGGGGTGAATCGAAACGAATCTTTGAGAAGAATTTTAATGTTGAATTAATGTGGTATGTCGCCAAAAAAGTATCTAAATAATAAAGTAAAATTAAGTAGATTAGGTACTTGTTGGAATATCATATTAATTCTATGTCACAATCCCTTTAGAAGTTTTGTCTTGAGTCACCTCCTTTTTAAGAGGTATAGTTATAATTTATCTTTAATCATTTATTTGGATTTCTACCCGGTTAACAAAATGTGGGTCTCTGTAAGTTGATTAAAACGGTATAACACCAATTACAATAATTAACATAGAAGCACTAAGCAAAACAAAAGTTAAAACATCCAGTTGACAACATTAAATAGTTTAAATTAAATTAAAAGTAACATGGATTAGTGGACACGCTTGCATACCTATCTCACAAAACACCAGATATATACGCATTACCTTTCTCCATTCATCCGCAATCACATCTCATTTAGGGTTGACAGTTAGAAGGGCTGCTTTATTTCGGAACTTAAAAATAATTTCAGGGATTTTATAAGGAGGTATTATTTTACTTGATACTTACTACCTCTGCACATTATTATCCTTCAGCGTTACTTAGCTTTGTGAGTTATAGCTGTGATGATAATAATTTATTATGTGGTGTTTAAATTTAAATAACATAAGATTAAAAGATACATTTGCAATCATTTTTTCACAAAAGTAGTACGATTAATGTTATTTTAACATTGAATCTAAACCGTTTTTTTATTACTATAGGTGATACATAAAATAACAATAAAAACAGGAACCGTCGGGAACAGTTTTTTTTTTAATAAGTGGAGAGTGGAAGAGCGCTTTGTTAGTATGATGTGGGTGAACACTGCCTATGCCTCTGCGGATTAGAGGCGTTATGTTATTTAGTATCTCAATCACATAATGTGTGTCTTCATAAACGTGAGTTTCCCCATAATCGAGCAGTTTTTCCATTTTATATTTCTTTGAGTTTTTCATTAAAATGATGTAGGTTACGTACGTACCTATGTTTATTACTAGCCAGCACGAAAATACATGTAAATAACACCTCTCCAGTCGCAACTGATTAAAGGATTATCGCCCGAAGTCAGTTTAGAGAGGGTATTGTGTTTGAAGCCGGTCCGAGGCTGCTTGTAAATTCGATTGTTCGACTGCACTGTCAGGACTTCTGTAGGTAATACTGCTGCGATATTAATAATGTACAGGCGAGGCGCCATTTTCCAGATGCACTTTTGTTGTGCAAAAAGTATTTAACTGTTAGGGTGCTCGTTTATAGTTTGTTGTGAGTTTAGTTTATTTTATCGTTTTTAACTGTTGTCTATACGAATATTATGAAGAAGGAAAATCAGATAGGCAGTTGCTCCATGTAAAATACTATAGTTTTGTTTATTTAATCGTTTTTAACTGTTGTCTATACGAATATGATGAAGAAGTAAGGTCAGAGAAACAATAGCTTTATGTAAAATACTGAACTTTTGTTTATTTAATCTTTATAAATTGTTATCTATACAAATATTATAAAAAAGTAAGGTCAGATAGGCAGTAACTTCTTGTAAAGTACTGGTATTCAACTGCATCGGGCAAGACTGGAACCCCAAAATAGTTGAGAAAGGCTAGGCAATAGGGTAGTTAACAAAAAAAATCTAATTAGTCCGTCAGATAGATTTCCAAAAAATTTTGGACACGTATTTTTTCTTTTTTCACGTAAACAAACAATGAAGACGATACAGTGCTTTGATAACTCGTGTGACGTCATTTTCTAAGACATTAGTATGACATTTTTTACTGGTGAGTGACGTCACAACCCCCACTCAAATCTTTGACGCGTTTCATCTTCGACAATTTTTATTGATTTGATAAAACAAAAAATACGTATCCAATATTTTTCGATAATCTAACAGACAGACTAATTAGAATCATATTTTTTTTTAGCCAGTAAACATCCCTATTGATGATTGCATAACACTAAGTATTGCGATATATTATCACATCATCAGCAACAGCAATCCACTGCTTGGAGCGATTGCTTATCTATATATCTATAACAACCCAGTTAGTACTGGGCAAACCGATATCCATTGGTAAGACTGGTTCTCAGACTTTCGGGCCTCAGACGGCCTGTAACGACTATCAACATGGTTTCAGAGGCACGGAGAAAACTTGGCATGAAATGGGTGGTCAGTGGTCACTCATCCACGGACCAAACTTAACAAGCACGACTTAACCTGAAGATTGAGCTGAGCGGCTGTATTTAGGCACAAACTCCTTTGTGCTGTTTAATAGAAAGACTAACAACTAACCTACAAGAATAATTTGAAGAAACCAAAACCAAGTTCGAGTTTCGATAGTAGGCCGTTATAAACCCAATCAAAATCTTTGTGTTTGTGTTCCAATTGTGTGTGTTTTGTAATAACTTGGACGTTCGGCAATTAAGGCTGTTATGATCTCGCTCGGGCGCCGAACTGCCGATACTTCGCTCTGAATTGTTTATTGCTGCGAAGCTTAATTAAAAACTACTAGTAGATACTTTTACTTTCATCTGCGTTAGACCTGCATTTTTGCGTATTTCACAGGAATTCGTGTAATTGCGGTCATCATCCCGCGAGCTTTTTCCTAAAGATTTTTAAAAGCAAAACAAAATTACTTAATGATAAAATTGACATGGTGACGATGTGTGTCGAAGAGTTCTGAAAGAGATTATACCTATCGACTATATAAACTAATGAATTTTACGTAAGCTACTTGGATAATAATAATTATACCAACCAAATAAAATACTAGAGTGACTACATATTATATCATTAACTAGTTTGTAACTTTTTGTTTACAGTATAATTAGTAAGTTTTCATTTATCAGACACTTTGAAACTTCGTACAATCATCGCTTTTGATGTTGTACAAATCTACCCCAAAAATATTATTTTTAAATGAAAATAAACTTTTGGGCTTTCAATTTAGAGCAGACTAAAAATAAAATTGTAATGCCAAAGGTAATGAAATGGCCCTTATTGAGAAATGTCAATTGAAAGACCAACTTTGAGCAAAAACTTTTTGTTATTAAACTCTGTTGTTCCGTTTGTTGTTCGATAACTTCAGTCTTGTTAAATGTTAAAGCCATAAATCAAAATTCAAGTGAAATAATCTCTCGTAAGGTTGAAATAACTGAACAATATTGGACTACAAGTAAAACAGAATGTTCGAAAAACAATAATATTCTCGTATTTACTACTGGCTGACTGGCAGACAATGAAATGCGAGTTATTTTAACTCCTTCATTTATTAGACTTCAACGAAGGCAGTCGTGTTCAATGCTGAATTATAGTACTTTATCCAGAGGAAATATTCGATATAATGATCGAATGTATTAAATTGGAACTTCCCACGTAATTGGAACTGTAGGATGTAATTTAAAATTCATTTTCAGGGGGAAAATTTGGAAGTAGAGTAATTGAATTGAAGCCATGTCAAAAGCAATTAGAGATGCCTTGATGAAGTGTGTAGTTTAATGAAAATAATGAAGAAATTAGAAAAATGTGTCTTGCCTTAATAACAAAACATCACGCCTGTAATCCCCGAAGGGTTAGGTAGAGGTGTACCTTATAGTACACTCATCTTTCGCTAGTCATATTTAAGTCCCATGTAATAGGGGGCGAGCCTTATGTCATCGACCGGGCACAAATCCAGACTTCGTGACTGCTACTGAGGAATTCCTGATGGAGAAACCCAATAATATTTGCCACGACCTGGAAATCGAATCCAAGACCCTAATGCTCAGCAGTCGCGCTTGCAGCTGCCAGACCAACAGTCTTTATATCGTAATTTTCGTGAAAAGCAGTTTTTTTTTCTACAGGGTAATGTTTTTGGTTTCGTTTTCATGCAAGGTTATTCCAAAAAAAACCTTTCGTCTCTCGGCCTCAAAAGCGTTATGTATCTAGTGTATTTCCAGCGTCATACCGGATGTGTTAGCGGCTTTTCTCCTCGCTCGAACATAGAACAAAATTTAACAGGAATTTAATATTCGCCTAGCTTTTAGCAACTATGTTGAGGTTCGGTGTCAGTTCAACCAGAGATATTATTGTTTATCTATAAGTTAGGTAAGTACATGGAGCAGTTTGTAAATGATTTACGGTGTTGGCAAGCTTTCTTGATATACTTAAGTTGGGCTAGTGACTCCACGAGGCCTAGCCGGGATCGTGGACTAGCCGGGGATCGTGGAAGGCGTACTAATTCCCATGACCACCGGTACAAGTGTAGGAAGAGAACATCGGAATGGTTTTAGTCAGTTAGAGTCTGACAGACCCCTTTGCTTACCCATGGGTGAAGGACATCCATGAGAATTTTACACAACGAAACAAAAAAACAAGAATAAAATAATTAAAGTGGTTGGTGGTGAACCGCAGACCTGAAGAGGACCACAGGAAACCTCGTGACCAGAGAAATACTGGATCAATGCCCAGCAGCCTTTCAGCTGACAGATTATACTAGGACAGTTTTCAGACTTTTAACCATTTCAGTTCTGATTATCCACCAACACTTTTCATAGCTTTTCGCGTGTTAATCGAGATTTTCGGTTTTAGTCGACAGAAGGTCATTACGGTCTCCCGTCGGGGCTGGAGGTTGTTTTTTGAAAGAGATACTGCGGCCTCGACATGAAGGGCTAAGAAGGAACATGGGTGGTTTTTAGTCAGTAGAAGTCTGACACTCCCTTCCGCTCTGCCCAAGAGCGGGAGGGGTTATTTGATGATAGTCCACCCGCCAAAAAAAAAAAGGTCATTACCGTCTATCCTGTTGACATAATTCCTAAGTAATTGGTTCGACAGACATAATAAACTCTTTTGCTAGTAATTTTACTCAGAACTTGAAGCTAATTAGCAGTGTTTAAGGATCTTATCACTAGATTCCCAGATTGGATAAATTGTTGTTGAACGTTTCTCTTAGATGTGTTCTCAGAAAGTTTTGCTACTTATGGATTTAAAGGTTCCAATGAAAACTTGTTCAGTATTTTTTATTGTATTTTGTTAATCGATTTCTATTTTTAAATTTTGCAAAACAAAAGATCTTAATATTATGAAGTCAACAAAACAAGTTTTATTCAACGAAAGTTCAGGCACTTATAGTCAAATTATAATTATAAATCTTTAGCGTATTTACTTGATAAGTGGTACAATCTAAATTTAATAATTTCGACTCTTTAGGTAAAAGAGTGAATTAATAAGTATTATGACGCTAAGTATAAAGATGAGAGAATATAACTGGGTGTTTTTCTAACTTGTTCATGCTTCTGGTCGGGCCATAAATTCGTTGCATGAAATAATGCCTGCCTTCTTTGTTACATTCTTAAACGTACAGGAAATCATATCATCAAACATTATATAGGTACGTATATTGACATTTATTATATTTTAATTATATTCGAAGAACATACTAAATGGTCTTAAATCGTTTCCAAATGATTGCCAACAAAATCGATTTACTACTTTAATATAAAATCGAATACATTTATTAGTACAACCAAAATGTAAATCGGCGTCAGATAAAACTCGCGATCTTCTTTGTAAACATTTTCCGACGAAACAAAACTAAAAACTTATGGAAATCCCTTCAGAACAAGTTCGGTAGTTTTCTAAACACTTCCTTTTATACTATGTAGTATTGCATTGGTCATAGGTACTTGTGAGTGGCTGAATTGTGACAGTTATCGTCTCGGGACTCATAAAAAGAGATTGCTTCCAGTCTGCCGACGTTTTATTGACTTATTAACATTGATATCAGATCGTAACACTTGATTCTTTGATCTTCGTCAAATATTTACCAAACATATTATTATATTTCTAGTAATTTCGTTTACTCATTTTACGGCTAGTTTAGTGGGAGCGATTAGGTTTCAAAGTATAACATTGTTGATAAGTTTGTTCCTTGTTTTCGCCTGCGGGCGTTGCCCAAGGCTTTTTATTATTCCTTTTTTCATGTACAGTTTTAACAATGTATTAAGACTCTTTTTCATACTGAATAAGCAACCTAACAAATAAAAATGGGCTTGTTTCTAGTTTGGTGAGTATTTATTCAACTTTGTAGAACAGATTCGGGCTTTGTATGGTTTTAACTTAACATTATACAATTTGTTATAAATAGAGTTATTTCGATACTGAAACGGCAATCTGATCTTGATAAAAGTTATCGTCTGTAATTTTCCAACTCAGAATGTTTGAAAAGGCTGTTTACCCCTTGTGAAAATGATTCCGTTTGTTTCTCTAGAAAGAATAGCAAATATTGGAGGGTTAAAAGTGCCTCTATATTTGATTTAATCTTCGAAACCATTTCATACTCGCACACAATTACACTTTCGTGGAAATGTAATTGGTTACAGTCGTATTCACATGGAATCACCGATCGTTTTACAGTGCTGGCATATTTATAATGAAGTCTTGAATCGAAATTTCGAGCAGTAAAAAAGCCTTAATAGCAAAGTGCACCAATACGTACGGGGAAAAGAAACGTTCGTGAGAATATGCGCGGATATTCTAAACCGTCGGTTATACATTACATACTTCTTTTTATGCTAATGTGAGGCATCCGTCTCCGTAAATATGTTATGCATATTTGCTATGGGCAATAAAATATGGCTACATTTAAGGTAATCCTTACCCAATTCCTTGTGATATCTTGTGAAAGAAGTGTTTAGCGTTACACGTTTGCTGAGCAGAAAATAATTCAGGTTCGGATTTCATAGATTTATAGACTTCCTTTCTCGAAAAAAGGATTCAATCTTTTAATACTCATAAAGCTTTGATTTTATAAGACCAAAGACTTTAAAGCAAGAATGGAATCGTAAATTCTGAATAAAAATAAAAGAAATAAGATTATCGACGGTCGGGAGTTAATCGTGCGTGTCCAAACAAACAAATCGTCGTCGGCGGCAGGACGACTGCGGGACGAGCGCGGGACGGTGGCGGGACGTCGGCGGGCAAATGTGGGGCCCGTGCGTGCATGCACGAATTGTGGTATCCTTCTCCCTATTAGGAACGATTTTATACAAGTTTGTTTCTTTATGTCCTTCGTGACGTGTTTTCATGTTCCATTTAAAAGAACAGTCCTTTAATATTTTATGCAGGAAGCGGTGTGGGAAAGTTTTATTTATGAAAATAAACAATGTCGTCCTTTTTAGCAGCAAAATTTGATTATTTTAAGACCCCAATCTGTTTTTCCTGATCTACCAGGAAAAACAGAAGACACACACACACCCACGGACAGACAGACAGACAGAGAGCTTAGAAGATTTTGTCCTATCCTCTAGGACAAAAACTTCTAAGCTTCTATACTATTTTCACAATTTTTACAAAGTCCAGCTTGCCGCGTTTCCTCCATCTGCAAAATTTTGCCCCCGAGCAATATTAATATCGAAGTGAGAATTTGCAATTACAAAGTTCTTCTTCATGGGAACGACACCTAATTCAAAGAAGCACCTTCTATGTATTAGCTCATAAGCTAAGTTCCCAGCAGTTTTCTAGAATTTATTCTTTGTCAGTGCATGTTTAGAGTCGGTAGAAGCTCTTTGTAGCGGAGTTGGAAAGTCGGCAAAGTTTGCCAGCGCCGTTAGGGGTAAGTATATGATAGGGCAATTTGCCTTGCTGCTGTAATAATATCGTTATCTATTACGATTTTCATGTATATTTATGATGTGTAATTTTGTAACTTTTTTAATGGAAGAAATAATGTGTCGTGAGGTCAATGCTGAGTGTTTGAAGACAGTCAAAGTTCCGCTAGTTCGTAATAACGTAACTCACATGTTTCTTATGGGAAATGCGAAACTGTGCACTGAGGCCTTGGCACGAGAGCCCGTTGTGAACGCAACGTAAATTCGTAGATGTTGATTTAATATTTTCATATTTTAAGGATGTATATAAATGTGGATATTTTTAAATACCTATTGTCCGTTCCTTTCTGATGCTAAAATACATTAGTATTTCATGTATGTCTAAATAAAGACTTTACCCGCAGTATACGAGGTATACAGATCGTCCTATAGATGTAACCGATTGTGCTTGTTGCTAACAATTTAACTAACATTCTATAGGAATATAAACTATTAAATTCCTATAGAATTTTAGTTAAATTGTTAGCTAATACACTGCTACGTAATGACTTCGATTTTTGAATCTAAAATACTAATTTTAGATTAAAAAATCGAAGTCATTACGTAACGTTTACACCGCGCTCCTGTGCTAGAAATAAGAGTGATATTGAATTGTTTAAGATAGCACTAGCGACGACGACGGTTAGCCGTGTTTAGTTCCGTGTCTAGCTATTTTTATTTTGTTTCTAACCCGTGAACCTTCAACAAAGCATAGCTCGTAGAAGTGAGCACCCGCGTACATCAGCGCAAGAATGTGTGAAAACCCAACCCAAATACATTGTAGCCTTAGTTATAAATAGGGAGTAATTTAGCTTTATTCCACAATTAATGACCATAAAGATTTCTTTCGAGATTTTATTGCGAGTCTTTAACAATTTTAAGGGTAGGCCGTTAAGTGTTAGTTGTGAGGGTAACATCGTAAAATTATTTATTTATACGACCCAATTTCGTCGGTATGCTGGTCGACAAAAGTATTTCGGGGCTTATCGAGACCGAATCAAGGGTCAACGCTTCAGCGCACACTTGCTGGGGGACGATATTATGCTAGAGGGACGCCACATTCCTGTAGTTTGTATTGAAATACCTTACTAAATATTTGCATGACACTTGAGCCATGATTAGAGTTCCTTTTGGGAGAAAAGTAGGTGTTTATGGTTACTATAACAAAGGTACCGGAAAGTGTGAAGTGTTTTTAGAATCCTTTTCAGGCGTGACTTAAAAACGAATAAGTCACTTAGTATCTTCGTTTGGCGTTAAATATTCCTAATTAACTTTGAATTAAACCACAATAATTCGTAAGAAATTTAGTTAAACGCAAACGACTTCCTGGTTGGGTGATTCAAAAAGCTAAACAAATTGCTTTGGTATTTCGGAATGAGATTTTTGAAAAGTTGTAAGTGACTGTTGTAGTGTTTTCTGCGAAAAAACCCGAAACACGATTTCAAAATTTTGACAGGTTTTGAACAAAGCAAAAAAATATCCAGTAATTCTATCAATAAATAAACTAGACTTTACTAAACGAAGACAAAACCTCTTAATTCACTCGCAGGAATCCAAATGGGATTGCATGCAGAAAAAATATTCTAGAAGAATGAACAGAATTTATAAAAAAGTCATACGTCGTAAACAGTAGTGGTTACATAAAGCGGTCCACATAACAAGGCCTATAATGAGCCGTAACGTTCGATCGCGACCTAGGTGAGCTTTCGTGTTACAATATTACTCCGAATTTGTGTTACCTATATTTTGCTTCAACAATTAGCTTTAATATACCTGTACTATTTGAATTACGGTTCATTTAACTGGCTGGATTGATTGAAATAATTGAAGTCAATAACCTTAGTATTCTTTAAAAAAGGTAGAATCTTGAATAGGCTTTTTCTTTGGGAACGTCAAGTGTGTCTATATAAAGATGCTTATTTGGGAATTAGAGAGTATTTTTTAAATAAATGAATAGACATCATCCTTTCATCATCTACCTCACCCTTTCACAACGTTCGTTCAGACTGGAAACCGACCCCAATATATTGTTTCAAAACAATATGCTGGGGTTGGTTTCCAGTCTAACCGGATGCTGCTGAATATCAGTATTTTACATGGAGCAACTGGCTATATGACCTCCATAACCCAGTTAGTACTAGGTAATATGATACGCCTTGGTAAGACTGGTTGTTAGACTTTCGGGTCGCTGACTACTTATACGGACTGCCGAAGATCTACAAACGACACCTGGGACCAACGGCTTTACTTACTATCCGAAGATCGGCGGAAGTTCGGTATGTAATGGAACCTGGAGATTGGTCCGGGAGGCTTTTATTATCTAGCTACGACCACCTTATAAATGAATAGACGTTTTATCAATATACGAATCTGAAGAACCTGCCATAGAAGAGCAGTTTATTCGGTTATTCATCATTAATTTCCAGGCAACATCGGACACAGATAACGTAATATCTGACGGGAGTATCAGTTGGCTATTTATTTCGGTTTCCCCTTTCTTGCTTGCTATCAGCCTTTTAACGTCGCTCATTGGCTGAAGCAGAGAAATTATCGTTCTTTGAGATAATTTCACAGCAGTTATACCTGTACCTAATGAGAACTAGAAGCTTCCTTTAGGTATGTTCATCTATTACTTAATATTATAAATGGGAAAGTCTGTTAGTTGGTTACCTTTTCACGACTAAACGGCTGATCGGGTCGTAATGAAATTTGGCAAGAAGATAGAGTATAACCGGAGGAAGAACATTTTATTGCTCAAAAGTTTACAAACATAAAAAATTCTACGCGCACGATGTCTCAGGTAACAGATAGTTTTGCATATTTTAAACTAGATCGTAAATAATTTTGTGTTAAACAATTCTGCATATTTTAAAGTCTAACTGTAAAGTACCATCAGTTTTATTTCAACTTCAGTTCATTACACATTCGCTACATTTTCATGCGGGAAACTATATAAAGTTTTTGTGCCTGTGACAATGAAATTTTGGCATAAGACCAGCTTGAAATATTTGTAATCATATATGCATATTCATTCCATTTTCGCCTAGCGAACACACAAAATTTGTGATATTTTCGGGAGCTCGTTGGCTAATGTATGGCGCTTCTTCAAGCAAATGAAGTAATGAATATTCATTAAAGAAAGCTTATACGAAACTGTGAGTAGCTATTGCTTTTCGCTTACCTCCGCTTCATAAATAGCTCTGAGAGACACTGACATGGTTCTTGTTTTACTGATTCAACCGCTGCCTACTAATTCGGGCGACCGTGCGGTGACTGTAGCTATAAATGAATCTAGTGTTCACGTTATATTAGCGTTTCAATTTAAACTATTAGTTTATGAAGTTTTACTAACTTTAAAACAAAACATAGACACCCTATCTATGTCGTTCAAAAGGTGTGTTTTGGCATATTGAATTTAACTTTTTTAAATTGAGTTAAAATTAATTGTTCGATTTCTTATGTCGTTGTCATTTTGTTCAGTTCCATGGTAAAACATTCGTATTGATGGAATGAACACTATTCAAACAGGATAATCGTCATCTGCCCTTGTCCCATGTCATTTAAGGTTGGCGCAACACAGGTTTTTCTTCCATTCTCCTTGGTCAACCGTAAAGCTACCATTTTCTTCTTTTGTTTCATATCATTCCTCACACATTTCGTTCATCCGTCGTTTCCTTGGTCTTCTTCTTCCTCTCGATCCATAGAAGTGTATATTCATCACTCTTTCAGTCACATGCTGTTCGTTCCTCCACATCACACGTCCATATCAAGACAGTCGATTCCCTTAACTGTAACAAGTAACTGGCGCAACTTTTAAACTTCCTCTAATATACTTGTCCCTTACCTTATCCATTCTTGTCACACACATCCACCTCAACATTCTCATCTCCACTACATGCAATTTTTTTTCTATAACTTTTTCAAACGGCACCATGTTTTCGGAAAATTCAGAAATGATAGAAATAATAATAGTCCACATAGATAATACATTTCAGATTCTATATTTAAGGATTTTCAATTAGGACAGAACAGGATAAGACTAAAGAATCACTAGCGGGTTTTAATAGCTGGAAAGTAAGTTCGATATGTACGATAGCGATTTAGAAATCCTATCTGGAAATTGGCTTAACTTGTCTATGAACGATTTGTTGGCGCCTAGCCACGAAGTACTTCGTTCTTTTAAATCTTTAGTTTGACTTTTCATACTGAGGTAGGAATTTACTTTTGTTCCTTATTGTTTTTCAAATATATGTGATGCGGAGCAATGAGGAAAATCGAGTGAGGAACGTTTTGAGTATGAATTCGGATGGCTATAAGAGCAGGAGAACTGTGTGAAAGATGCTCTGGCTAGAAAATAGTTGAGAAGAAGTTCTTCTTCTGCTGCTGCGCTGAACTTAAATATATTGGGAAAAGGGCACCATGTTGATGACATACTGTTCTTACTGTACGCCACTTTTTCTTACTTGATCTTGCATCATCTGCCTAGCCTTTTCCCAACTATGTTGGGGTCGGCTTCCAGTCTAACCGGATGCAGCTGAGTACCAGTATTTTACATGGAGCGACTGCCTATCTGACCTCCACAACCCAGTTAATACTAGGTAATACGATACTCTTTGGTAAGACTGGATGTCAGAATTTCAGGTCACTGACTACCTGTAACGACTGCCAAAGCTCCATATAGGGCAGCCGGGACCAACAGCTTAACGTGCTTTCCGAGGCACGGAGGAAACTCGGTATGTCGGGCGGTCACCCATCCACAGACCGACCTAGGCAAGCACAGCTTTACCTAAAGATCGACTTGATCTTGCATATAGTTAAAAAAGTAAAACCCGACTACTACTGTTCTTCATATATTATATTTTTAATAATATAATCTTAACATGTGAGTACCATACTATCTACACTCCATAGTGAAATACACATTTCTTATATAATAACACGTTGTAATGTATTCAGGGAAGGTTTGGAGTAAGTCGTGAATTTTAGAAGTTATTCCTAACTATCGGGTGCATGCACGCAAAGCCGTAAGCAACAGTTAACATTAAATACGTTTTTAAATTGTGCTTTTTAAGCCCTTTCATTTGATACCCAACACGCCATTATTAAGTTGATTTTTTCTTAGTTTATGACTTTATGTTCTCAGAGAGCGCTTATCCAATTTTCGCGACGTCACAGACTATAACTAAGATTAAAAAAAGATTAAAAAGCCTAAAATTAAGACGCTTCATTTGTCAAATTATAATTAGTATTTTATAAGTTATGAGGGAACAGATGGACATACAAACATATCTACATGCATACCGGTCGAAATCATAACCAATCATAACCGTCCTTTTCACTTTGCCGTAGTCACATAAAAAATTAAGAGAGAATTTGCAAAACAATGTACAGTACCCGGCGATAAATATTGCATATCGACCTTTCGAAATTGGTGTATTTTATACAAAGAATTATCAAAAGAAGCAAATCATAATTGTTTGTATATCGTGCGACAGAGATAACGCTCTACGAAGCCGAAATTAGCCGATTGTCTCTTTCCAAAGGTCGATGTGCAATATTTATCGCCGGGTACTGTAACATGTTGTCCTAAATCATGAAATCGATCAAACCAAACTTTGTTGACTCCGGAAATGGAAATAAAGATGACTATTATTATATCTGTCAAACAAATTTCCATTAGAATGTGCGGTTGTGTGGTCGAACTTATTATGGCGAATAAATAAATATAGGTTTTGTTTACCCTAAGCCTCACTGTATTATGTAATTGCTCATCATTATGAACTGAGATACTATATGTGAGGTGTTTTTTTGCGATAATGCCAAGTAGGTACTAGGTTCCATATTTTAATAGGTTCTGAGTTGCACAAAAAAAAAAGATTGTTAAGAATGACTTATTTAGGAAAATTACCGAAATTATAAATAGGGACTCTTGTTCATACTGTCTAGATACATATGCGCAATTTGAATAAGGTAGCAAAAGATAACATACTATCACAACTGTATCTAATCACTCAACGATCAGGCAGAGATGTAAACATTTTGCCACTCCTGTTTATATACAGTCTTGAAAAAACAAATCAAAAGTTATTTTTATTTCTAAGCCATGGCCACCTTATTATGTTTTTTTAATTATTCTCTAGCCTATGGCACCCGGGATAACGCAAAAAACCTAACGATAACACGTACATCAAAATTGGTTCAGGCGTTTAGAAGTTATGGTGGAATAAAGAAACTCACGAACAAACATACATAAATGAGCTAAAAACATAACACTCTTTTTTTTGGGGCAGTCGTATAATAAAAAGGGCCGACCGTAGTGTCATCAACTGGACATACTCTACAACTGACAGAAATCTAATTGAATAACCCAATAGCACTTTATCCGACAAGATACGAACCCCAGAATACAGTAGTAGCGCCGCCCGTCGACTACAAAATCAATGAAGAAATCAAACTAAAAATTTAAATAAAATTGAAGCATCTTGTCTGTCTGTTAACGGAATGCATATGAAAATCGTATCAACGCGCGGCGTTTGAAGCGAAAAAAAAGGTCTGTGTGTTAGTACCGGCTAATCTCCGATACGGCTGGACCGATTTTGACGAAACCTTAACCCGGCAGATAGCAGATGGTATGGGGAATAAATTACTTTTATTTTTTTAAATATCAAGATTCCGTGCATACATACATAAACGTCGGTCTTTTACCCATGGGGTTAGACAAACACTGCAGAACGGCACCGCTACGATCCTTACATACTCGCTTTGCTTCATCCATGTTCATACATCTGGTCATACACACGCCGGTTGCGAGTACTGCGCACCTGTCCTATCTGAAGAACTTCACCAATAAGATCTGTCGGTTCCGTGCAAAAAAAAAACCTATGAAATTGTTAGCAAAATCCGATTCAAACAGAGAACTAAATACGAATATTTTTAGAGTTATTTCAGGCAGCCGAAAGAAGGTAGCGGGAAACAGCTAGAAAAAATAAAAAGAAAAACATTCTGTAATTCAAAGAAAAGAAAAGTAAATGATTCGGAACGTAATCTCAATACAATATGTAACATAAGTAGCCACTTAAGTAAACGTAACTCATCAAAAATAATCAGAAATACATTACCGCAGCAAATTAATATGATTTCGCCCATTTCTCTACGGATGATAGGTAAAAAGCGGTTTTTCCGGTAAATGTGATGATTCCTGTTCCATTAGGCATCGGTTACGATTCGTTCTTGGTCACGCGATGTCAGCATTATCAAGGTGAGCATGTTGTTTTCTGATTATACGGTTTTTTTTTGGAATCTTGGAAAAGGGGAAAATTGTTAGCGGATATGTTTCTGTTTCGCGTGTTTTTAATTTGCCTGTGGATTTTTTTTGTTGTTCTGTGTGTGGCAGTGAATTATCAAATAAATAAGTCACTAATCCTGGTATTCGAATTATCGAGTTTAACATAAGTTATTTTATATTATAATTTTTATTTTTTTTATTTATCGTGTGGTTCGAGTCTAACCACACAGTGTCAAAGATGTAATCCCGCCCATGGGCGTCTGACATGGTTTTACAGATCAACGACAACTTCACAGTCCAACGGTCTCACCACAAGGCTATAAGACCAAATGAAATTAGCAATCGAAAATTCTCAGACGTAATAAATATTTTAACATGATAAAACAAACAATGGTGACTTGATGATTTATTTGTGGTCATAGACCCTTTATACTGGAAATTATTAAGCGAAACCATGTTTACAAACTGTGAGAGCATGATCTCTATTCCAATAAATAAATTCTCAGTAAGATTATATTAAATGGTTTATAGCTCTTTAAGGAATCAATTAGATGAATTCCGCGTATGGATCAACAAGGTTTCATTGACGAGTGGTTTGTTTCTATTTGTGTTTTATTGATAAAATTGATTTATTTATTTGACTATACGCAGAGGTTATTACATCCGCATTATTAAACATCTTAGAAATAATAAATTAGTTACTTTCATGGATAGATCATCACATAAGATCACGCCTGTAATTCTCGAAGCGTTATTCAAAGGTGTACCCAATTTCGTCAGTTATGTTTAAGAATGGATTGCCAGTTTCTTTCTGGATGAATGTCTGTATGTATAAACACCAATGTGTGAATTTATGGCCAGTACATCGTCTATCAGCATTTTTATTCTCATCTTGAACTATCCTTGGCAAGGGCTATCCTCCATTCCTTATGAATTTCTCAAAGTTGTGCTTTATGTTACTAAATTACCAAGTCGTTTTCATAATTGCCATCTGTGGAGGCTTGTAAATGGCTTGTCGTGTAACATCTCATTATTAATTTATGTATTGTTAGCTGTAAGCCGCTCGAAGAAAATAAAATAAAATAAAATAAAATAAAATAAAATAAAATAAAATAAAATAAAATAAAATAAAATAAAATAAAATAAAATAAAATAAAATAAAATAAAATAAAATAAAATAAAATAAAATAAAATAAAATAAAATAAAATAAAATAAAATAAAATAAAATAAAATAAAATAAAATAAAATAAAATAAAATAAAATAAAATAAAATAAAATAAAATAAAATAAAATAAAATAAAATAAAATAAAATAAAATAAAATAAAATAAAATAAAATAAAATAAAATAAAATAAAATAAAATAAAATAAAATAAAATAAAATAAAATAAAATAAAATAAAATAAAATAAAATAAAATAAAATAAAATAAAATAAAATAAAATAAAATAAAATAAAATAAAATAAAATAAAATAAAATAAAATAAAATAAAATAAAATAAAATAAAATAAAATAAAATAAAATAAAATAAAATAAAATAAAATAAAATAAAATAATTGTTATTCTTCTGCCAATTTCCTTATAGTGGAGTGCCGTAAGATTTATACCTCGGAATCCAGGGCCGGTCAATGAATCTTCATAAAAACTTTTGGACTGCATTGGTAAAAGCCCAAATAAAGAAGTTAAAAAAAAAAATTTGCGCGCTCTTCTTTTTTTTTTTTTAATTCGGCAATTTACTGAAAAATGAGAGGGACAAGGGAAAAAATGTTAAGAGCTACTAAATAATATTTTCACCGTGACTTTAATGTTAATTAATTAATATTTCGTAAAAAAGCACGACTTACAGCAAAAAAAAAAAAAAAACGTATCTATCTAATACCTTTATAGGAGCAACTCTTGTAATATAGTATAATCTGAATCTCGGTTACGGCTTCAACGATTTTCATGAAATTTAGTATGCAAGGGGGTTTTGAGGGCGATAAATAGGTCAAGCTAGGTTTCATTAAAAAAAAAACACGATTTACCAAAACAACCAAGCAAATTTCGGTCATCCAGGTACTATACATTATTATAACATTATTGTTAATTACTGTCGTCGTCATCGTTGATGTGTATTGTTTTTGAAGGATTAGTACCTACAGCTGTCACAAAAGCATTCTAAATTTAAAAAAATCCTGTGGATGCCTTGAGTTTAAGGCCTCCTGCCAGAGGCATATCTTACTTATATTATACGTGTGAAAGTTTGTGAGGAGGGATTGATGTTTGTTACTCGTTCACGCAAAAACTACTGAACGGATTTGGAAAACGAATATAGATGGTTTATTGAACTCCACGCGGGAGAAGCCGCGGCCATAAGCTAGTAACTGATATACTATAAGTGACTAATCACTAAGGGCACCTCCTGTGGGGTATGGACCTCAAAGTAGTAGGGAAACCAGTACACTTAGAAATAAGAAATACTAATATCCCGACCCTTGCTAGAGCCAGCCTGCGAAGCTGAGACAGTAGTATTAAACCAGACCCTAAATAATATCTCTCAGATTCAGCCTGTCCCTTTGTTGCCCCCCCTCAGTGACGTCCTATACTGAGGTCCGTACCCCACAGCAGCTTTCCTTAGCGATTAGTCACTTATGGTATATCAGTTACTAGCTCGATAATTGCCCCACGGGATCATACTACCGAGATAAAATTGTGTCATATGTTTTAATCCAGGTTGTAAACCATCTATCTATTTGCGATATTTAACCTCCAAATCCGTTCAGTAGTTTTTGCGTGAACGAGTAACAAACATCTATCCATCCTCACAAACTTTCACACGTATAATATAAGTAAGATATGCCTCTGGCAGGAGGCCTTAAACTCAAGGCATCCACAGGATTTTTTTAAATTTAGAATGCTTTTGTGACAGCTGTAGGTACTAATCCTTCACCAACAATACACATCAACGATGACGACGACAGTAATTAACAATAACGTTCTAATAATGTATAGTACCTGGATGACCGAAATTTGCTTGGTTGTTTTGGTAAATCGTGTTTTTTTTTTAATGAAACCTAGCTTGACCTATTTATCGCCCTCGAAACCCCCTGCATACTAAATTTCATGAAAATCGTTGAAGCCGTAACCGAGATTCAGATTATGCTATATTACAAGAATTGCTCCTGTGAAGGTATTAGATAGATACGTGTGGCCGATTAGAGCCTTCTTTATATTGTTTATGTTTTATATTTTACTTTTTCTTCTTTTCTTGTTTTGTCTATTTTTGATATGTTTTTGTTACTTGACTGGTCAATAAAATTGCTTGACGGAACAATGGAATTTTCTTTATAAGAACTAGGAAAAATAGCAATATCCATTATTTTCAGTAATATAAGTGGTCCTTCTACCGATCGAACTAGTGTCTAGTAAGACTAGTCCACAGGAATTTAATTTTTCAGGTTTTTCAGCAATTTTTTTTCGGAAAAATCAAAATGGTTGTGACGAGGTCACAGACAAAACTGCCACAAAATGACTCAGATATACCTACCCAGTCGAGTAGTGAGGCCGTGTCAGAACCTCCTACACATACTACCACAGGGAATTCACAGGTACATTCTTCTGGTTTAAAGCCTAGCTCGAGCGCTCATTCTGTCGGCACTCACACTAGCCGCACCAGTCGCACTTCCGTGATGGTTGCTGCCAGAAAATCAGCTGCGGAAGCGCAACACATTCGTCGCGTGCAGGTCGCGTGGCTCAGTTAGAAATTGCCCAAATAGAGGCAGAGATGCGCGCACAAGTAGAAGCTAGGCAATTAGAGCGCAAAGCTGCTGAAGCGGAATACCGGGCTGAGCTCGCCGCTATTGAAGCAGATTGTAGTAATCACGGTTCTCGCAGTGGGTGGAGCCGCGACAGTGTCAAACAATGGTTAGATAGTACGGAACTGCCTACTAAAATACCTTCGCATCAAGAGAGAGAGCCCTCTGTAAAAGGTTTTCAATCTAACAGTAGATGTGAGGTAGGGGCTAATAATGCTACCGTTATCTTGTGTTCTCAGGAACTTCCACTACGTAACGATGTCGTCGTTTCTCAGAGTATCGCAGCACAGAGTCCTGCACTATTACCTCAGCACAGTTTTAGCGGGGGTGACAGGGCTGCTGCCACTGATATTCATCGAGAAGACGTTACGCAGTTAGTGGGGGCCCTAAAGGCACTTGCAAAGAGTAACGGCCCCAACAAAAATAATTTTTTTATAAAACTTCCATGTTTTGATGGTAAATCTCCACTTGATTGGCTTATGTTCAAGCGAGCCTTTCAGGAGACGGTAGGTGCTTTCACAGATGCAGAAAACCTTGCACGCCTAAACCAAGCCTTAAAAGGTACGGCGCGTGAAGCTGTTAGCATGCTGTTAGTGTTGGCACCTCACGCCAACGACGTTATTGAAGCCCTGGATCGTCGCTATGGAAGAGCTGAACAAATTGTGCTACAGGAGGTGAGTGCAATCAAGGCTCTCCCCAAGCTTGGGCCGGAGGTAAGAGATCTACAGGTTTTCACCACCCGTGTGAATAATTGTGTCGAAGTTGCTAAGTTATTGCAGCACAGTGATTATTTACGTTCTCCTGAATTATTTGGAGTGCTGCTTAGCAAACTGTCTCCGTTGTTGCGCGCGCGGTGGTTGGATTTCGCTGCTAATCACGAGGATCTAAGCCGAGCTCGAGTGGAATTGTTGTCGCTTTTCCTAAACCGTGAGGTCGATTTGGTGATGAAATTCGGTGCCGTATTCGAGGTGACACCATCTTTATCAACCCTTTCACAGAAACAGCGAGCGCATGCCGTTTCAGAGTCGGGTGTGGAGGCTTCAGATTCACCTAAGAATTCGAAATCAAAGCCTGCAAAAACATACAATCAGGAAAATGTTTGTTTATTTTGCAAAGGTGAACATCAATTGTCAAATTGCCTGACATTCACATCTTTGACAGTCGATGACAGATGGCGTTTCATCAAAGACAACAAAGTCTGTTATCGTTGTCTTCAAAAAGTTCCACACAATTTTAGGTTTTGTAACAAAAATAAGGCTAGTTGCACAATAGCTGATTGTAATCGTAGGCATCATACTATTTTGCATAATGATAAATTTGTAGCATTTGCTCATGTGAAGGAGGAAGTCAAACCTGAACCTAGGCCTAAAACTGATGCTGAACAAACTGAACAGGTTCTCGTAGCTGTCAACAACACTCAAATTGATTTTACACTTCCTCCACTATTAAAAGTAGCACCTGTCACAGTTTCCGGGCCGGCTGGGAGCGTAGACACATTCGCCCTTCTGGACGACGGGTCGACGGCTACCTTCATAGATGCCGACATCGCCTCCAAAATTGGTGCCGAGGGTCCCGAGGGCAACCTACATTTGGATTGTGTGGGTGGGTTATCTAGGGATAGCAGCGTGCAGTTTGTAGACTTTAAGATAAAAGGCCGATCAGCCTCACAGAGTTTCTTAATCCAACGGGCAAGGGCAATTAAAAACTTACTAACTGCAAAGCCAATCGGCCACCCGCGACTCTTTACGTCGCTACCCCTACCTGTCTGGTATAGTTGAGGAGATGTGCTACACCGAAGCAAAGCCTACACTTTTGATCGGTATTGACAACTGGCACCTGATAACAGCATCCGAGGTCAGGAAAGGCACGAAGACCCAGCCTGTCGCCATTAAAACATCGCTAGGGTGGGTGTTATTCGGATTTACAAGCAGCCGGACAACTTTAGTGGAGACTGCCTGTCACGTATCCTTACGTGAGCGTCCGCAGCATGACCTGGAAGTCCTCATCAAGGAACAATATAGGTTAGACGCGATCGGTATCACGAAACATGAGCCTCGCAGTACAGGCGATCAGCGCGCTCTCAGTATTCTAGAGAATACCGCCCAACGCCTACCAAATGGGCACTTCCAGGTCGGCTTATTGTGGAAGGCGGATGACTTTTCTGTTCCTGAGAGCTATCCATTGGCACTTTCTAGGTATAAAAGCCTTGAACAGAAAATGTCAAAGGATTTTACATACGCCAAACGTTACAAGATTAGTATTCAAGACATGCTAGCTAAAGGTTATGCTGAGGAGTGTAAAGAACAGTCGCCCACATCGGTTTGTTGGTACTTGCCGCATTTTGGTGTGGTAAATCCCAACAAACCGGCAAAACTTTGTGTTGTTCACGACGCGGCTGCTAAAGTACAGGGTGTATCACTAAATACTATGCTTTTGTCGGGTCCTGATTTTTTACAACCGCTACTAGGAATTTTGATGCGTTTTAGAGAGGGAAAAATTGCCTTGACCGCCGATATCAAGGAGATGTTCCCGCAGGTGAAAATACAAGAGTGCGACCGAGATGCTCAGCGATTTCTTTGGCGCGATGATCCTGCGGGACCAATAAAGACTTATCGGATGTCTTCTATGATTTTTGGGGCGTGCTCTAGTCCGTCTACGGCTATTTACATCGTCAACAGAAACGCATCGGAATTTATAAGCGAGTTCCCACAAGCTGTGGAAGCTATTACGTCCGATACATACATGGATGACTTTATCGGAAGTGTAGATGTCTCCACGGAGGACGCGGCTCGTTTGGCAGCCGATATTGTTCAAATTCATAAGCGTGGGGGATTCGAGATGCGCGGTTGGGTATCGAATAAGCCTGGCGCACTCAATCGATTGCCAAACGAGCTGTTGTCTGACGTTTCACTAGCCAGTCGTTCTAGTGTAGAGTTGGGTAGTTTACCTCTCTCAGCCACCTCAACACGGACTCTAGGTTTGATCTGGAAACCTGCTCAAGACATCATAGGTTTCAACCCGGGCCTCAAGGATAATTCAGGCCATTTTACAAAACGCGTAGTCTTAGCCCAGGTCATGCGGATCTACGATCCACTAGGTATCTTAGCCCCCATTGTAGTGAGAGGTAGGATTATGTTTCAAAATTTGTGGCGTAAGAATCTTGACTGGGACGAGAGGCTATCACAGGCTGATCAGGAAACTTGGCTCGAATGGTTCGAATGCCTAAAATCGATTTCGGAATTGAGCTTTCCAAGATGCTACAATGTATGCGGTTTCTCAGAACTAGAGCTGCACATGTTTTGTGATGCTAGCGAGCTGGCACACGCCGCCGTTGCTTACTGGAGATTTGTGCTTCCCAACGGTGATGTGAAACTTGCACTAATAGCTAGCAAGGCACGTGTGTCTCCTTTAAAACCAGTTTCGATCCCACGTCTGGAGCTCCAAGGCGCCTTGATAGCCACTCGACTTGCCGCTACGATTTGTGAGGCTCACCGCTTTAAGCCTAACCGACGAGTTTTCTGGAGTGATTCCATGACCGTGTTGGGGTGGCTACGCAGCGATGCGAGAAACTATAAACCTTTTGTGGCTCATCGCGTGGGAGAGATTTTAGAATACACAAGGTTAGATGAATGGCATTGGGTTCCAACCGAACTTAACGTGGCTGACGATGCGACGCGGGGGAAAGCCAGTATTGAACCACGCTGGGTATCTGGCCCAAATTTCCTCCTAGCTTCCACTTCCGAGTGGCCATCAGAGCCCAAAGTCGCAACGCCAGTAACTTTTGGAAAGGAGGAGCTCAAGCCATCTCTTCGTCATTTAAACTCATTAAATCATCCATCATTAAATCATCCATCACGGATCGCAGAGTGCATTAATTTTATCAACTCACATCAGTTACCCTTACCAGTTGTAGCTGATATCACTCATTTTAGTTCTTGGATTAGACTGGTAAGAGCAACAGCCAGGACTCATCAATTCATTGCCTCTATTTTTAAACATCGGGGTCATAATTTTCAAAATTTTTGGGTTCGGGGAATTTGTGAGTCTGTAAATGCGTGCGGTCCGGTGCGTGATTCGCGGCCTGATGCTTCTTCTTCCACTGCTCCAGCGCCATTAGTCTCAGAGGACATCATCCGCGCGGAACGGCACATTTTAGGGTGGAGCCAGATTAGCGCCTTCGGAGAGGAAATTCTTTATCTGACACGTGGGCAGCCCATTCCTAAGAAAAGTCGTTTAGCCATTTTGTCCCCAGAATTCAGAGACGGACTTTTACATCTCGCGGGAAGAACTTCTGCTGTTGTTGATAGGCAGCCCATTATTCTAAGTGGCAAGGAGCCAGCTGTACGTCTTCTGATCAGCCATTACCACGTCAAGTTTGCTCACGCCAATACAGAAACTGTAATTAATGAATTGCGGCAGTCGTACTGGATTCTCGGATTGAGGAACGCCGTGCGGTCAGTGGTCCATAGATGTCAGTCGTGCAAGCTGTTAAAAAGCACAACCTTGCAACCACCCATGGGAGATCTGCCAGAGGCGAGACTCGCCCATCATCGACGTGCCTTCACCTATACAGGTGTGGACTATTTCGGCCCAGTATTAGTTTCTATTGGACGCAGGCGGGAGAAGCGATGGGTCGCCCTATTTACGTGCATGGTAACCAGAGCTATCCACCTCGAGATCGTAGCCAGCTTATCCGCAGATTCCGCCATTATGTGCTTTCGACGCTTCATCGCTCGACGTGGTACGCCCAGTGAAATATTCTCCGACAACGGGACGTCGTTTGTGGGAGCAAACCGACAGCTAAAAACTCTTTACGATGCCACTGTTCCACAGTTTGCTGCAGATAAAAAAATAAAATGGCGTTTTATTCCCCCATCGGCGCCCTTCATGGGAGGGGCGTGGAAAAGGCTGATTAGGTCAGTGAAGTCAGCCCTGAAGGTAACATTGAGAGAACACGCTCCAAGAGAAGAGGTTCTGGCAACTTTGCTGGTCACATCTCCCCCGAAAGCAACTACCCGGAGGCGCTTACCCCCAACCATTTTTTGCTGGGAGACTCATCGGGCCGTTCGTTCCCAACTACAGACCTGACGGATGCCGCACTGATTAGCCGGAGCAGCTGGAGGAAGGCACTTCGGCTGTGTGATCACTTTTGGCGTCGTTGGGTCATCGAATATCTACCCACTTTGGCGCCCCGTCGCGTGCCGGGTGTAGATGTCGCCGTCAAGGTCGGAGACCCGGTTCTCATCGGTGACGGGAACTTGCCGAGGGGAACCTGGCCACGCGGTGTGATCGCTGCTCTGCATCCGGGCCGTGATGGGGTGGTACGGGTGGTGGATGTCCGGACTCAAGCGGGCATTTTGAGGCGGCCATTAAGGAAAGTCGTTCCTCTTTAAAAAAGGGGAGCATGTGGCCGATTAGAGCCTTCTTTATATTGTTTATGTTTTATATTTTACTTTTTCTTCTTTTCTTGTTTTGTCTATTTTTGATATGTTTTTGTTACTTGACTGGTCAATAAAATTGCTTGACGGAACAATGGAATTTTCTTTATAAGAACTAGGAAAAATAGCAATATCCATTATTTTCAGTAATAATACGTTTTAATTTTTTTTTTTTGTTGTAAGTCGTTCTTTTTTGCGAAATATTAATTAATTAACATTAAAGTCACGGTGAAAATATTATTTAGTAGCTCTAAACTTTTTTTTGCCTTGTCCCTATTATTTTTCAGTAAATTGCCGAATTGAAAAAAAAAAAAAGAAGAGCGCGCAAATTTTTTTTTTAACTTCTTTATTTGGGCTTTTACCAATGCAGTCCAAAAGTTTTTATGAAGATTCATTGACCGGCCCTGGATTCCGAGGTTTTACAATATTTATGCCTTAGGGCACTCCACTATTATTCCTTTAAGGTCACGCGGTCTATATTTTGACGATATAAAAAAATTGTGACTTCATGGAGCGATTTGCTGTTGAGTGCTGTAATGATACATAATACATAATAATTATCATCATAACACCACGCCGGTAATACCCGGAGGGTTAAGCAAAGGTGTACCCATTATTACACCCACATTCCGCCAGTTTTGTTTAGGTCCCATGTAATATAAGACCGTAGAATGTCTTCTTCATCTATATTCCAGAAGTTATCTCACGAGGAAACTTTCATAAAATACAACAATGTTTAGTTATTGAGCTCAAAATTTAATCAATACATTATTATTGTGTTTACTTTACGACATACTCAATGGACGGCTTGATTGTCAGGAGTTGGTGGCACAGATAACGTTTAACATTCCCCTACGGCGCACTCATCACACGCCGATGTTGCGTGTTCCTTCCTCGGCACTCCACTAACTATGCCCAGAACTGTGTATTGACTCGCATTGCTCGAATTTATAACTCGGAATTTTCAGAAGTTGATTTGTTTAACTGTAATAAACTGACCTTCAAAAAACGTATCATGAAGGCTATAAACGGAGGTAAATGACAAGCAACCATTCTTCGTCTTCTTCTGCTATCTTTTATTATTCAACCCTTTTTTGTGTTAAGTTTGCCAAAATTCATCTTGTATTGCATTATTATTTTTTTTGTCAGTCCGTTCGCATGTCTTACATTATATCTAGTTATACAAGGTAGCCTTTAATTGGCCATAGAAACTGTAACAATAATTTTTGTAATATATTTTAATGTATCGCTGTTGGTTACCTAAATAAATAAATAAAAAAATGAGTTTTTAAAAAAACTGAAGTATTTCATCGTTTTTCTCGCTGACTGCACAGAAACGTACTTACTGCCTACCATGTTTAGATTTAGTTCACAAACGTGACCTTTTCTGTCAGTAGTAGGTAGTAGTAATAAAGATAGGGATGATTGAAGGGTACTGAAACATTGAACGTACGTGACCGGTCATCTTCAAAAAGGAAAGCGTATCAGAACTTCTATTAACGTAGACCTACGTATTTTCTTCAAAGTCTTCTGTATTTTCAGAAAATTAGAACGAATGCCACCATTTTGTTGTTTATCAATATTTCACAAATCATTTTCACATGACTGACTCGTTGGTCTAGTTGTTGCTACTGCTGGGCATGAGGTCCTGGGTTCGATTCCAAGGTCGGGCAAATTCTTATTGGATTTTTCCAGGAATTTCTCACTAGCAGCCGCGGCGTCTGGGTTCCTGCCCGGGTTATTGCAATGGGCTCCCGGTTGTACTAATGGGTACATCTCTGCACGGTACACCGTTTGAGGATTAAAGGCGTGATAATGTTATGTTATTTCATATTATCATCATCTTCCACAGCCCATCTTCACCCACTGTTGTGTATCACCTTTTTTGGCTCATGCCATTTTTTTTTTTTTGCTCTATGCAGAATCTTTCACTAGTAAATAGGCATCTTCTGGGTTAGCTCGTTTCATCGTCGACCTCATCTCTGCCCTTAGGACAAGATTGAGGTCAAGAGTAGGCCCATCTCATATAAAAAAGTTGCTATAAAATAATGTATTCGTATCGAGAGTACGAAGAACTTCCTTTCTTATTAATTAATTAAGTTTCCATTGAAAAAATGTTTCTCAAAATACCATTTTC
The DNA here is from genome assembly GCA_949774965.1 of Diarsia brunnea. NCBI lineage: Eukaryota > Metazoa > Arthropoda > Insecta > Lepidoptera > Noctuidae > Diarsia > Diarsia brunnea. The sequence goes on along the minus strand of OX459003.1, from coordinate 7,817,311 downwards.
CTGTAAAATAACGATGCATCCTGTAATACACTTAACTTTGTCGAATTTTAATTAAAACATATTTCATTTGACTTTATCCGAGTGTCTGTCGTGATTCTTCTAGGTATTAATAAGGTCTCCTGTGTGTTCATTAAAATAAAAATATCATCAGTGCAGAACTTTCGATTCTTATAGTTTTGGTAATATTTTTGTTTGCTGTAAACTGGTTCTCTTTTTTTATATGATGGGTGGAAAATCAACAAATAACCCCTCCCGCTCTTGGGTAGAGCGAAAGGGCGTGTCAGACTTCTACTGACTAAAAACCACCCATGTTCCTTCTTAGCCCTTTATGTCGAGGCCGCGGTATCTCTTGCGAACAACCCGCAACCCCGACGGGGTTCTCTTCAGCCTATATTTTATTTGTTGCAAAATGAGTCTGCTCTTGACTTCGATCACGTCTGCTAATGAAAAAAGCGTTCCTAGAAGGTGCCTGTTCACTCTTATTTTGAAGGTGGGTTAAATGTGGAAGGGAACACAGATACCGGCTGAGAATTCTACACGTTTTGCCTAAACGTGGAGGAGAAGGTCTGAGTAAGACTCTTCAGGGTATCAACCAAGTGTGTATACGCTGCAGAACGTCTGCTAGTCCGGTGGTTAAAGAGTGGCGGTGTGATCAGATCGTGGAGCTCTTGTGTACACTTCAAAGTACAGTCTGTGGTAGAGTGAAAGATAAGACGATAATTACAGAGTACAAGGGATAGTCGTTCCGTCAATATTACACAGGCCTGTTTATGAACTCAAAATAATTAGATGTTTGTTATACAGGTTCATGTAAAATATGTGAAGCTGTGTTATCATAAACATTATCAAAATTTTATACTTACGTTACTAACAATAAATTGAAAATGTGTTTACACAATCAGTAATTAAAATAAGGTTGAATCCACAAATAATGCTCTAATAAATATAATAAATTAACATTTAATTACTCGTAATTTTAGGTTAACGGTACTCCTTGATTGTTTTAGTATTAAACGTTTTGTAAATATAGGCCGTTTTCGTGTTGGTTAAGGATTTAAAAAATAATTAAATTCAATTTGTTTTATTTAACTATTGTATAGCTATTTGTGAAAATATCTAATTGGGTATATTGTGATCTTAACAAAAGTATTGTGCCAGCCTAACAAATTTTCAGAAAATACATATAACCTTTTAGTTCCTGTCTTTCAACAATTCAACAATTCTGAATATCCGTTATTTTTTCCATTTCATTTTCCGCAGGTTTTATATGGTTTGCTTTTACGTTAGTTGGCCCGTATTGCTTGACCAACGAGTACCTAATATTTACAAAATGCATACATAGAGAGGAAATAAAATAAATCATCATTTTCATATTGATTTAAAAATATATTTATAAAATGAAAAATATTGAGTATTGGTGGTGAATTATGTATACTGTTTTTTTTAGACAAGACTGAGAGTGCTTATATAGATCCCTCTCTTGGGTAGAGCGGAAGGGAGTGTTACCCATGTTCCTTCTTAACTCTTGTGCCGAGGCCGCGGTATCTCTTTCGAACAACCCGCAGCATTATAGAAATGCCTAACTTAAACATTATGACGAGCCAGATAAAAAAATCGTTTCGTTCACAGATGTTGTCGCAACACGCGTGGCGCTTGAGAGCATAACTCGTGGTCAAGCGACGTGCAAACTTATTGTTTTCGCTGTCAGTACGGCACGGTTGGCGCAGTGGCTTAGCGATTGGCTGCTGCGCTGCATGTCACGGGTTCGATTTCAGCATGGAAAAAAAATTTAATAGCTTACTAATAATTATAGCGCACTATCAAATTTTAAAGACCTTGTATGTAATTATTACCTATGTTTACGATTAAATGATTTTGATTTGAAAAAAAAAAAAAAAAATTGATTTGATTTACAGGTCGTTGCTCTGGATCTAGATGTTTGTGTATGTGAATTTAAATGTTTATAAACGCACCGACTGTACAGACGACGATTTGTTTACTTTTCCCGCACTAGGAACAATGCGGAAAAATTAAAAAAATACATACAAACACAAACTCTTTATGTCGGCCGTTAAAAGATATATCCGTCACTATTTCCATATTCCAATTAACAAAGAATTCATAACGAACTGTGTGCCAATTTACAACAAACTATCGTAGTAACCCCCAACTTAGCTCCCGTGGCACCGCAATTGTTTCGATGTTATCTCGCGGGCCGAAGTTGCACGAAGTTGGCCGACAACCCACGGTAATGTGCTTAAGTGAACGATGTTACCCCAGCGAATTCACCAGCGGTTCTACCCACAATTTGATGTTTTGTAATGTGTTTTTATTAATACTTTTTTTTCGAGCGGTAATTTGTTTGTTTGCTAAATGATTTTCGATGTTTGAGTTTTAATGTTTTGGATTTGTTTTGTGTATGAATGTGGATGGGTATAAGAGAAGAGGAAGGCCAAAACAAAAAGTAATCCTTTACTTTTTGCTTTGGTTTGGTTGTCCCAAGTAAAGGATGATCTGGCAAGAAAGGAGGACATCTCATCAGACACTAGACCGTCCGTCCGTCACCTGTTTTCTTGTCAGATCATCACGCACGAGTAATATAGAAGTGTGGAAGAAGAAGACATGCTACGACGACCCCAAATGCAAAGGCAAAATAATGGCTTTTGGGATTGTTTTATCGACTCAAATCATTTATTTCACTTCAAAGTATAGTACCGATGTGCTAGACAAATACACCCTTTTTCATGCTTTTTAACATAATTATGTTTTGCTTGAAATCCTTAAGTACAATTTGTTAATTTAAATGTGTACCTAGAATGTAAGTTGGTGACCGTTTTTATTTAATTGAATAAGTATGAATCTTGAGATTTGTCATGTTTAATCAAGTCAAAGGGAGTTAGTTATAATTAATATTACAAATGAAAAACACTGAACATTATGAGCCACTCTAATAACTACTAAGTTAAAGTTTTAATAAAGCTTTAAGTTTGCATTTTAGATAAGAAAGTGTCGCAAGTTTAAGCATTAAAATAAAAAAAATAATATAAAACAAACCTAGTTGATTAGATCTAATACTAAAAGTTTATTAGACTGGCACGCTACGCACCGAGCTACGGCGTAGCAAGTGTGCTACGACCACGCGACTACGAGACTTGTTTTGTTTAATAATTTTTATCTATGTGGGTTACCTTATACGACGATTTCCTTAACCATATTTGTGTCGCTTAACTTCAAACTCGGATAAATCCAATTCTGAGACTTTTCAAGATTTTGGTATCAAATAAAAGGTAAAATAAAAAGTTTTGTCACTATTTTATCAGTTATGGATAAATCCGCATCATGGTTCTTTAGAAATAAACCGTTAAAATCATAATATTTTATCAAAGTCGGATAGATCCATGAGACAGTTTTTTTCAAATGTAGATAAGTCCATGATAGCCAATCAGCGAATTGCATTTGTTCAACATGGCCGTCAGTCGACGTAAAAGACCTCTATAAATCCACACTGAGATTTTTCAAAGATGGATAAATTGCATTCTATTATATCGAATGAAGGTAAATCCAAACTAAATATTACATTTTTGAAATAATGTATGGTTCTAATACTAAATTTGCTTAACAGGGTCGTTTTATTCAATATTGTTGCCACATTAAAGGAAAAACTGTAATAAAAATAATTAAAGCATGATTATTAACACTTTTTTTTACATATCTCCCAAGAAGGTACAGTGGATTTATCCGAGTTTGAAGTTAAGCGACACATTTTAGTGTTGTGCATTCTGATATTGATGGACAACACGAAAATTAAAATAAAATAGGTGATTAAGCCCACCATTTTCGAATCCGTTAATCTAACAAAGAAGGTGGTTTTTGTATTTTATGGGTAGTTATATCCAGTATTCTGCTATACAGTTTACTATACATAATATTATTATCTTCAACGAAGTAATTTAATCAAAAGGTCATTATTTGTATAATAATCTGTTTTCTAATTGAGTTCATGTAGATCTGTCATAATAATTGGATAGGGGTCGGCATCGTCGGCATTGTGAAATGTTCAGCGAAATGTCTCTGTTGGAGAGATGTCAGCTTTCAGTCAAGTTGGCAGCTGACTGAACACTTACATTTATCTTTTCTAAAAGACAAGGGACGTGGACCCGACATAGTTAAGTTTTCGTTAATTTTAATGGATATAAGTCGGAGTGTTTGCTTTAGGATAAAAATTAATGTAGCGAAATGCTACGGCATTAAGTTTTTTGTTAATTAAATTAAGTTTAATTAACTGTTATTTTAATACGAAAGTGGTTTTCAAACATGACTTTGCTAAATTAAATAAAACAACAGATTCCATTGGAATATTTTAAATACTGAGTATCATCCGATGAACAAGTATTGAAAGTACATCGAAAGGGCTTAATATTCAATTTACAGTACAGTATTTGTGAGGCTTCAAAAAGTTCCGTGATTATTATTTCGATAAAATATTATTAATAAATTGTGTCTTTGTATTTTAGTGAAACAATCACGTTACTGAGAAAGTAGAAAAGCGTTCTTAATTCCTAAACAATGGTCCTGATCATCATCTGCCTAACCATTCCCCAACTAAGTTATGGTCGGCTTCCAGTCAAACCACAATAACTGAATACCAGTAGTTTACATGGGGTGACTACCTATCTGACCTCCACTACCCAGTTAGTACTGGGTAATACCCTTTGGTAAGACAGGTATTTTTTTTAAATGGGACAAGCCCGCCACACTATTCCCAAACCACTGTAACTCCTGTTAGCCAGAATCAACAGTGGCGACCACAAGAAAAGTGCCAAGACAATGAAGTTCGACGAAATCCCAGAGAAACGATTTAACTGTCTTGGATCCCGTAACGAAATTAATCAGAAAAGAATAACGCTGGAGTAGGAAAAACATAATTTAAGACAGGTTGTCAGACTTTCGGGCCACTGACTACCTGTCACGACTGTCAAAGATTTAGAAATGTCAAGGAAGCTCAGTATGTAATGGGTGGTCACCCATCCACAGACCAACAGAGGTAAGCGCGACTTAACCTGAAGATGAATCCGAGCCTCTGTCTTTATCTACCCGTGGGATTATTATTATCTTAATCTATCCTGATGAAAGTGATTATATTCTAATTACTACACACACGACAGAGTTAACGAGCAAAAGTTTCGAGTTTTGTTTTTATTTTATTTTACTGTATTATTTTGAACATGGGCTCAAAATAGAAAGTTACAACATAAATATTACGTTTAAAACACATACCTGCCTAATTATATTATTGTTCAGAAAAGTTAGGGGATAATGAGAATGTTTTGTAAATTGGTTTTTACAAACAGATTTACTCGTCAACAAGAGAAAATATTGGTGTGTGACGTCACACGAGTTTTCAAAGCACTGTATCGTCTTTATTGTTTATTTACGTGAAAAAATTAAAAATAAGTGACCAATATTTTTTGGAAATCTATCTGACGGATTAATTATTTTTTTTAGTTTACTACCCTAATAAGTAAAAATTGTAGCAGATGGTGCTCTGCACTTTCTACCCATCCCCATGGGAAAATGTCGTGAGTTTATGTACGTTTACCTCATAATTGTTACTACTCTTAGTGAATAAAGAACATTTAGGTTTTAACCTTTTAGATAAATATAGGATTTGAGAAAATTTAATTATACTTCACTCTGGATTAGAGTAACAAAACAATAACTTATACAAGGTGTAAACAGCCCTTTCACACAAAGCCGTTAACCAAGCATTGTGTACATCAAACTCAGATTCAGGAACAGATTTGTAGACTATACAAAAATGTATTTATTACGCACGTGAATCGTACGTGTGACACGCAGCGCGGTTATTCGCACAGCCACTGCACCAACCATGTCATCAGTATTTCATTAAAATTAAATTGTTTCCTCCATATTAGTCGCTGTCGCAACACGTGTGAAGTCGCTTGATCGCGTGACTCGTGGCCAAGCCGTAAAGATTCATGAAATTAATGTATTGACTGACTCATTGTTCATAAATGTTATACTCTCTCAATTTTAAAATTTTGTATGCCATCTGCCTTTTATTTTTTTTTCACAGAACAAAAAATATGACGAGATATTTAAAAAACGTATACATGCTGGTCCACTGGTGCTATTCCGGCTAACAAAAATAGAAAAGGAATGTATTTCATGTCAAATAACTGTACGTTTGACTAAAAATTTGTAAAATATTTATAAAATTTACAGTAAAACTGTGATTTAGCATACATGTTTTGGTTTAATTTAGTTTTTATTTTGGTTTCCGGAAAAGTATTACTTAGTGCGGTACTCAGAGATATTTATTTGATTACTTAAGCTGCCACGCACTTCGTACACACACGTTAGTGTCGTCACATACTTTTGTATGACAAAACTGTCGAAACCTTTACTAAGTGATTTCCTAAGTAATCATTAAATCTCTCTGAGTGCGGCAGTTAGCCTACTAACCCACATAGCCTTGCCTGGATTAAGCAGAGGTGTACCTAATAGTGCTCCAACTTTTTGCCAGTTATGTTTTTATCTCCCATGTAATAGGGAGCCAGCCTATTACCATCAACGGGGCACATTCCTGACTCCGTGGCTGCTACTGAAATACTCCTGATGGAAAACCCAATAACACTTTGCCTGACCCGGTAATCGAACCCAGCACCTAATGCTCAGCAGTCGCGCGTGCAGCCACTAGACCGACGAAGCAGTCACTGTCCCACATCTTTCAGTGAAATAAGCTATCGCCCTATTTATGAACCCATTCAAAGATGTAGGTGACGCAGGATAGCTATCCTTCTTTTATGTTTCAAAGAAAAAGGTTCATAGCAACGAGGATAACTGTATTCTTGTTAACCTATCCAACTAAGCTGTATAACGCTTGTTATGTGAGTGGGTGCCTAGTCAGAGCTTGCTATTCATACGGCCCAACACAATAGGCCTAGAACATCACGTCATATCTTTTTCTTAAAAATACTGTTTAATTGTTGCCTTACTTTTGCGCGCGGTGTGGCTTGCGTTATGGTCGGGAATTATCACATGAAATTGTTTTATGTATATAAAATAATTCCGCTTAGCCTTGGTATTATTATATTATTGGTTGTGTCGTACTAATTGGATTGAAGAGGCCAGATAGGCAGTCGATCCATGTTAAATACTAGTATTCGTTTAGACTCGAAGCCAACCCGATCATTGTTAAAAAAAAGCTAGGCAGATGATGTTTATGTTATATCCAGATCTATTGGATACTTTTTATTATTGGTGTGTGCTAGCTTATAATTTAAAGCAGCAATATAATGTAATGTAATGGATTATTATTTTACACACTATTGTATTGAATCTAGTTATTCTAACCTAACACACGAGAGATATGTGTTGTTTGGGAGTTTGTTCCGCCACTTCTTCTTCCCAGCTAAAACACTAGGAATTGCAAAGGGTGGGCGTTTAGGGGGACTGTCTCTTGTAAACTGTGACGTTTCAAAAGTGCTGATTATCAGCCTTATTTGAATAAATCACTTAAATTTTAACTATGAAATAAACATCTGTAAGCGTGATGACAACTTAAGTTCCTTAACTTGTATTAAGACCTTGTTTCAAAGCTCTCATTAATTTACCTACTGCTATAATGATACAAACTCTCTTGTACAACTTACTCTTGAAGTAAGTCGCGTTTGAAACGGATACATTATTAAATTTCAACTAAATTCTCATCCGAATCGCAATATGACGCTTGTTTCGTGATTCCACGTGTGAGCCGGATTTCAAACGATGTTTATTTCTCAGAATACATGAAAGAAAACTGTCTCGTGTACATTATATTTTTTTTTGTTACTCTGTTAAAAGGGGGATTTAGTTTGTGTGACGTTTTCGCGATACTTTTAACAAAAAAAAGAAACGTGCGTTTATGTTTTTACATGGTAAAACTAACAATGGATACTTTTCTGAGAATTTAGATAATACCTATCACTGCTTTTTAACCGACATCTAAACAAGGAGGGGGTTACATTTTGTAGCATCTTTATTTTTCATTTCAGTACATTATTATACTAACTCCATAAGACCTATACTGTGGCTTTTTTACGTAAGGATATAGAGAAGCGACCTAGCTTCTCTTTGACTTATCGCCTGATAAAAGACAATAAGATATATAGGCGATAAGTCTCTAAACACTGATTTGTTTTTGGCATCACATCACTAAACATGTTGTCACTTAAGTATTATAAATACCTACGTAATTGATTTTCTCTATTAATATTATTAAGGAAACAATTATTCGTGGGCCTGACTTAAAGTACCTACAAGGAATGTTATTAAAGATTAAAATTCCGAACTAAAGAGTCTTCGGTAGCTGTTGGAACATCATCGTTCATTATTAATTGTTTTAACCTATAAATGTTACTGAACTTTGTTTTAAACAAAAACAACCGAAACAAAATAATAATAAGACACAACATCACGTCTGTGTGCACCGAAGGGTTAAAATAATCAAAAACTTTCTCTTTAAAACATCAAAGTATGATGATGATGATGGTGCTACGATTTCATTATCAGTTGATAGAATAAACGTCCTACTAATACATGGGACTTTAACATAACTAAAATAAAAGAGCAGCGGTAGCCCAATGGTGGCGGCCCCGACTTACGAACAGTAACTCGTGGGTTCGAACAGAGGCAGGCGCATACTTTGTGTAATTTATTTCAACACCGCTGCTCTCAAAACGGTGAAGGAAAACATCGTGTGGAAACCGGCATGGCTTAGAACCAAAAAACTCGAAGATTGCTGGTTGGTAGACCTCATCTACCAATCCGCACTGGGTCCGCGTGGTGTATTATAGCCCATCCCTCTCCTAGAGAGGAGGCCTCAGTCCCTGCAGTGGGAACATTATAGGCTGATAATGATGATGATGAAACTTAACTTTTCAAATGTTACTGTACTAATGTTAATACACCTCTCCCTAAGCCTCCGGGGATTAAAGTTGTGATGTTATGTTATGTAAAATAAATAACCCTACTTTTTGCTTTGCCGTAGTCGGGTACTGCACACAGTACTGTCGAAATGGAAATTTAAATACGGTATAGTGACAGAAAAACATAGCTATCGGCTGATGTGTAAGTCCAACTTGCACTTTTTTGTAGTTGTTACAAATATAAAAGTATTTCAGAATAACGCAACCGCAACGTAACCGCCTTGGTTTAGAGAATAAGAAATCATTGAATAAATGTTTGCCTTTGTTTCTTGTGTGTGAAAGCGGCGGTCAAGAAAGGACAAGAATTTGCGTGTTTTTTTATTACATAAACAAATGAAATCCATTTTATTATTGATTGTGGTAGATAATATAGGTAATCATTGTTATTGTTACCTTCTTGAATTTAACGACGATGCAAAACGACAGCCTATATATAAGATACTTAGCTTAACTAATTTCCTAATTTTTTTCCTTAGCGAAAGAAAACAACACAATATAATAAACAAAACACTACAGCACAAAATAAAGCCGAATCGACACTTGAGCTTTGATGAACAACATTCGAATCGGATTCAATTTCGTGATAATTAAATAAAACAATGTTGTTCACCGCTTAATCCGGCCCCGGGCCAGCGATGACGTAGATATTTGTATTTCAGCAGCGATATTAACGCCAGAGAGTTGCACCTGAGCTGCAAGCGTGCTTGCTGTGAATAAATCTATCGTTCCCGTCATATACGGTTCACAAGTACTCGACTTACGGTTGCGTTGAGATATGACGTCTAGTCACGTTACTATGCTCAAGGTGAAAATTTGAGGAGACGGTTCTGTTGTCGCGGTTTAAGCTTTGATGTGTGAGTGGAGAGGTGAGTGTTGTCAAGTGGGAAGTTGTTGGTTGAACTGAAATGTGAGATAACGTGACGTTAGCTGGATAGATCATCATTCTCCTGCCCTTATCCCAATTTATTTGGGGTCGGCGCAACATGTCTTCTTCCATACTTCTCTATTTCTCGTCATGTCAGCAGTCACCTCCTTTCTAGCCATATCGTCCTTCACACAGTCCATCCATCGTTTCTTTGGTCTTCCTCTACTCTTATAGCCATCTATATTCAGATACATATTTTATATTTACTAACTATGGATGTTCATAAACAATGTCAAGTAACAAAAATACGAATTAAGTAGGAAGATATTGTAGTTTTGCTGGACATTGTAATAACACAGAGCATAGTAACATGCATTTCATCAAGCCTATAATCCCCGGAGGGTTAGGCAGAGGTACCGAATAGTACACCCATATTTTGCCAGTTATGTATAAGTCCTGTGCAATAAGCGACTAGCCTATTGTAGTCAACCAGGCTAAAATTCCAGCCTCCGTGGCTGCTACTGGAAAATTCCTGATGGAAAAACCTAATTACAATTTTCCCTACCCGGGAATCAAACTCACGACCTCATGTTCAGTAGCCACGATTGCAACCACTAGACCAACGAGGCAGACTAAAAATTAAAATGATTAATGAAATGTACCAATTGTAATACTTGTAATATCTCAGTTCCCGTAAGACTAGCCTCATAAAGCGAAACAAGGCAACATGTGAACATCTGCTAACGAATATACTCTGCGGTACATAAGAGAATGTTTGTTATTGTTGTTCTACGGTATACGAGGGAAGCCTTAATTTCTAACAAAATATTTGCGTTTTTAAAACAAAAGCTTTGTGTGAACAAGAAATTAATTCCCAGTATATGTGTGGGAATAAAAGCAGAATAATATCCACCTACTCAGAGTTTCTGAGATACGTTGCGGTATATTCGCCGCCGTAGAGAATTTTATGAGGAACGTGGATGTTGAGAAGCACAGGAGTTTCAGAAACAAGCATAAAATATACTTGAATAGCAGTCTCGCTCGAATAAAAACTGTATCCAACAAAAACTCTTGCAGTAAAAATCGAAGAAGTACAGAAATAAAACTGTCACCTAAATCAGCGTCTATAATGAAATAAAGAAACTTTAAAATATTGAATAGGCATTGTCATTTGCTCGCCACAAAAATATATTATCTCCAACTCGACTCCATCCTTGATTTTTCTTATTCTGAAACAGCAAAAGTAGAAAAAAGTCTGTAATAAACCTGAGTAAAACCAGGCCAAAATTGCAACAATTTATGAGGACGATTCTACTATCCTCGCCGTTTATTTCTAGAGCTTTTTATTTAATTGAATACAAAAGTTAAACGCCCCGAGTAACTTTATTCTCGGGTGAATATTTGTAAAGTCTATTTTGTCTGAAAGTAAGCATTCAGAGCCAGCATTTTCCTTTGTTAATTAATTGTTAATTACATGACTATAGCTGTGTTAATTCGCTAATTTTGGTATTAAATAAACTGATCTTTGGGTTGTAATTAATTGTGGAACGATCTGGTTCTTGGCTTAGGTTTTGGAATTCAATTTCTTGTTATAAAGACGGATTTTACCTAAAATTCATATTTACTTGTTGATGTTGTTGATGAATCGGATTCTCTTGAAATATCTGTTCTTGTTAATTGGCAGCAAGCTATGTAAATCCGCATAATTTTTCCTCGGATCGACAGATTTTTCTCACAAGCTTTTAGTAGTTCAGAGAAGCAAACTAGATTATAAAAGTGATGTATCTTCAACGATTTACTAAATAAAAAAGATTCACATTCATAAATAATTTGAAGCTATACATAATTATATCAAATCTTTTTCAAATAAATTTTCATTGAAGGCTCTTCTTACGTTCTACAAACATACATTTTTCAGAACTTTCCTCCTTTTATTACTAATTATGAAATTAGAGGGAGGACACACTTATTACGGCTTTAGAAGCCAATATCTCATCAACTATTGATTTAAGAAAACAAATATTTAAGGAACTTCGATATCGTTTTTAAGAGCTGTAAGAGCCACACAGAAGGTAAATTTTTTGAGGGTCAACCCTATAATCTTTATTTTTTTGTTTACAGAAAAATTCTGAATTCCAAAATTCCAACTGTGTCGACTGTGACATACAGATAGACAGACAAAACCATAGATAAAACGAATCTATATCTCTTCCGTTTTTGCCATTTGGCAACAGAACCCTATAAAAAAAAAAAAGTCTTCGCTAAGGAAAAAGATTAGGAAATCAGTTAAGCTAAGTATCTTATATAAGTATAGGCTGTCGTTTTGCATCGTCGTTAAATTCAAGAAGGTAACAATAACAATCATTATATTATCTAGCACAATCAATAATAAAATGGATTTCATTTGTTTATGTAATAAAAAAAGACGTGTGGCACTGGAGACTGCCGCGGTAAAGCTATTGCATAGCATTTTTTATCAACTTATGCAATTATAATTATTTATTTATTTTATTAATGCAGTATTTAAATATAGTATTTATACTTACACTTTTACTAATCATCCTCATCTATACTAATATTATAAAGCTGAAGAGTTTGTTTGTTTGTTTGTTTGAACGGGGTAAACTCTGGAACTACTGGTTGGAATTGAAAAATTATTTTAGTGTTGGATAGTCCATTTATCGAGGAAGGCTTTAGGCTATATAACATCACGCCACAATCAATAGGAGCGGAGCATAAATGAAAAATGTTGCAAAAACGGGAAAAGATATTCCTTTTTGAGAGCTTCCGTTGCGTGCGCTGCGAAAACGGTTTAAGTTACGTAAATATCATATAGCAAGGAATTGTTCCTCTTTAAAAGTTCTAAAAAAAGTCCGCGACAGCATATGTTTATCTTTTACGATTGACTCACTGTAACCATTTTTTTATATTAAAATGTTAGGTTAAAAATAATTATATTTTGCGAAGCTTATTTAACCCATATGGTATTAATCTATATCTAAATAAATGTGTTTGCTAGCACGGAAATTTAATATAAAATATTTGTGCCCTTTACTCTATACAGTTTAAACAAATATCTTAGAAGATATCGCAATGTAAAAATATACGGGCGACAAAATAATTAGCGCGTGGCAGTCATTCGGTCCGGTGCGGTAGGTATGTACGTGGGGATTCTGGCCTCTGGGGGCTCCGGAGAAAATCAAATTCAAAAAAAATACTGCACCATAATGTTTACAAGTACAAGGTGTTACTGTATATTAAACAGTAAGAGATACCTATAGTAATTGTTACTTTAATAATATAATCGAAGTCAATCTAAACTAATAGGTATTTTATAGAGGAAAGGTAAGATTTTTTGTTTGTTACGAGTACGATATAGCCCAATTTAATAAGTTGGATAGTCGATTTATCTAGAAAGGTTATAAGCTATATTATGTGTTGCAGACGAAGTTGCGTGGGTCAGCTAGTCTTTTATAAAATGTCCTTTTACGTCTCATGTCGCGCCTTGGCGACAACTATTTTTGTTGGCAGCCTTATAATCGATCTTATTCGATTTATTAACTTTGATTTTGCTGTTTTAAAATATTAAATCTAATGATTTTTCAATGTTTACTTTTCATCTGACATTACGTCAGTTGTCAAGATGTCATTTACTTTTTCTTTTATTTTGTGTCATAGTTTTTCTTAGTGGTTAGAGCAATGAAGGTTACATTTGATTTATATAATTTAATTTATTTTTATTAATATGTTAGCTCAAATAATGTAATTTATTGATAATTTCTATTAATAGTATCTTATCTTACGCTTATAAAATTAATTAACACGCTCACAGAAATTCTTTGAGGAAGTTTTTGACTGAATAATACAGGCCGTTTTAAATACAGGCAACTCACAATTTTTGATTTCAAGAAATTGTCAAGTGTCAATTTGTCAAGTGTCAGTTTGTTAGGTTTTTATTTTCGTTACGGAATTTCTGGATTCGGTCCCCACGCTCAAGGCCCGCGATAGAAGCTATGCAATAGCTTAAAAAACACGCAAATTCTTGTCCTTTCTTGCAAAAGGCCCTGTAATGGTCTAATTGAAATAAATGCTTGCAGTTTACTAATTGACTTCTATAACGTCTAAGATTTCACAATTACTGTTTTTACTACATGTGTTCAAATTTTCGAGCGTATGGCACTCGTGGGCTATAGCTGAAAATCAGCATCAGTCCATTATCTGCCTAGCCTTTTCCCAACCATGTTGGGGTCGGCTTCCAGTCTAACCGGATCCTGCAGAATATCAGTATTTTACATGAAGCGACTGCCTATCTGACCTCCATAACCCAGTTAATACTAATCTCTATATGGCAGACGGGACAAACAGCTTAACGTGCTTTGCGAAGTACGGTGGAAACTCGGTATATAATGGGCGGTCACCCATCCACAGACCTAGGTAAGCGGGGCTTAACCTGAAGATCGATCCTAGTGGCAGTTATTATTAAGCCACGAGCTCCTCAATCAGCATCAGTTGGAGCACCTTATATTGCCATCTAGCATTATATACCAATAAACACGGTTAAGTTTTATCGTAATAGGAAATACGTAATACAATATTTATTCAACTAACAGCTGTCAATTAAACACAGTCACCAGGAAACAAAAACGTCGCTGCATTTTCTTGTATGCACCTATTCAAAAGAATGTCAGGAAGTACGGGGAAATCTCAAATTTTACCAGCTAAAGGTACTTGTCCCAATGCCAGCAAGTCGCGATTTGCGCACAGGACGTAGGACTATGTATGATTGTGCGCGACGCACCTTTTTTACAGTTTTATATTTTTTGGTGTATTTTGTACAGTGTTTTTTATATTTCGAAGGTTATTTTATTATGATAGTTTTGTTGTTTTTCGCTTAATTAGATGGAGTCTACCAACGTTCATTGACACTTTGCTTTGTAGAATAATCACATAGAAAATGAGGAAAAGTCTTCAAATCCAGCAGTGGTGATCAAAGATCAGTCCGCTATAATGATAATAAGTCGAATAGGTCATCAGTAAAGTTGGTTTGGTTTGGGTCTGAATTATATCTGACTAGCTAATAATTTTGCTAACGGTTTTGTTTGCGTAGAGGTCCGCTTTTCAGAGCAACCAAGTATTAATTTGAGTCATGAAAAGATAACTGATACTACAAGTCCCTTGCCTATGGTATTTATTTTTTTTATAATAATTATCTAACCTCTGCAACAGTTTTTGTTAGGAATGGGTATAATAGCCTTTTAAGACTATTCGGACCTGGATTAAAGGCACGGGCAATGTTCACCACAAACGCTTGATGACACAACTTGAGCGTTTGTCTGCGACTATATAATCCGTTTTTTATTTCACGCTGAGAGTAGGACCAAGATTTAGTTCCTCCTAGGCGACATGTCGTCAACGAGGAATTTTTCGACAGCAAACTAGCCAGCACTGGGCTATTATATTAAATATGTATGATCCTTTGAGGAAAGAGCCCGATTAATAAAATATTTACGGCCAGAAACTAAACATATGTACAGCGATTACGTTTTGTGCTTAAAAACAGAAAAACAAAAACATGTACAATATGTAAAGTTGATGTGTGATGAAAGATTGATACGTCGATCATACTCATTGTGACCGAACTTTATTAGTGACTAAATGATTTACAAAAACGGTATTTTGTTAAATATAACAAGCACTGCGGCTCACTTCCTCACGTGGAAAGGAGGCCAGAGAGAGAGAGGAGAGGGAGAGGAGGAGGTGGGGAGAGTAATCAGTGTATAATGCTCCCACTGTAGGTACACATACCTGCAGTGGGAGCATTATACACTGATTACTCTTATGCAGTATCTTTAACTCATAAGATCGTCATTTCAAGTAGTTTACCGGTACCATCTTCATTGATGATGATCAAGGTGCAATATTATCAGGCTTATCCATTGACTTACGAGTAATTTACAGTAAATTGAAAATAATTCAGTCGACATGTTGAAAAAGGTGAGGTAGATGGAAAGTATTACAAAGTTAATTGAACGTTAACAGGTTGTTTGAGGGTATACTAGGAAGACTATCCTTTGTTATCAACCTCGATATGCTAACATGGGGGACAAAAAAAAACCATTGTCTGACTTTTTTCAGTTTTTCGCTTACATCACCGAACTAAACACATTTTGAGTACCAAAGTGGGCAACAAAGTTGCAGAGCACAGTAGGGTGATGACCAGGGGTGATAATTGTTGTGAAACCGAATCTTCACTACATAGTATAAAACAAAGTCGCTTTCTCTGTCCCTATATCCCTAGGTATGCTTAAATCTTTAAAACTACGCAACGGATTTTGATGCGGTTTTTTTTAATAGATAGAGTGATTCAAGAGGATGGTTTTAGTATATAATTTGACCGACATACACGCGGGTGAAGCCGTAGGCATCAGCTAGTATACAATAAACCAGCAAATATTCGGTATCTTCTTTAAGATTAATTCATCCGTATAACTTCACACCCTTCCTTCACGCTACGCCTAAGAAACGGATTTCTAATCGAAACTATGTTTTTATTAGTTTAAAGGCAGATATAACTTTTGTTCGAAGTTCGAAATATGTAGTGTCACCAAGTCTCAATACTACTTAGCATAAATTGATTCGAACTGACATATTATCATGCTTACTCTGAAATCAGTCTGACAATCAATCTTATCAAGGGATATCGGTCAGATCGCAACGGCAGTTGCTATCAAGACGCTAAGAAGATCTTATCTTAGAATGGTTTCCTCTGAGTTTACAATTAGCTCAGTGATGTTTTCCTGCAACGTTTGTAGCATAGATCGGAATAGACTATACACGTAAATTTTATACTGTGGTAGGTTACTTTAGTTACTATCACAATGCATGACAATACCGGATCGTTTGTATTGAATACTGAAATAAAACCTAACAATCACGTTGGACGTGCATTTTATACGAATACTCCATTCAAATTCCTACAAAAAATACTAAACATACATTCACAGGCACTTTGTAACTATAGAGGACTAAAACATTGCATATCAATTCCATCGATGGCTGCCACATGTGTCATGGCCGCTCAATACGGAAATTAAATGTTTTGTATAGGACATTAAACATTATTTATGATTATAGTCTAGCAAACGATCTATTCAGTGTGTTGCACTGTATTCAAATTTTGGTTATGGGAAAGATAAATTGAAAATGACAGGAATAAACTCCGGTTTACAGTTTAGCTGTTTTTTATATCACCCCTTCGTTGTCCCACAGCTGGGCAAAGGTCTCTCCCATGGCTTTTCAATTTTGTTTACAATTTGACTTCTTCGACGAATGCGTTAAGATTGAGTCCAAACCGTTACGCCAACGTTTTTTGGCAGTTTCACTGATAAAACATCATCATCATCATTCTCTTGCCCTCATCACAATTTTTTTGAGGGTCTTCTTCTGAATCCAGTAGCATGAACCTCTATCATATATTCATACCTCGTAATCTCAGCAGTTACCTCCTATCTAGCCATACCATTCTTCACACAGCCCATTCATTTTATTTTTGTAGCTTGTATTACCCAGGTACCAATACTGGTTTAAGCTACATCTGGTTAGACTGGAATCCGATTCCAAAATATTTGTTATAAGGCTAGGCAGATTGATTAAACTTCATCACAAACGGAAATAGTTTTTAATAAGTTTATCCAGTCATGTTTATTTTATTTAAACGTATTTCCCGTGTAATTACAATCTAAAAATACGGAATCCTGATTGGACATTGATCAATTTTTCACCAGTTTTTAAATTTAACTGTAGGCAAAAAGCTATACGTGCCTGTACGTGCACTATAATGATTTCAACATAACATTCACACTGGTAATCCATGAAGGGTTAGACAGAGGCCTACCTCATAGTACACCCATATTTCGCCAATTATGTTTAGGTCCTATTTAATAGGGGGTGAGTCGATGAATCAGGCACAAATCCAGACTCCATGGCTGCTACTGAGATATTTCTTGATGGAAAAACTCCTCATGCTCATTTGTTGCACTTGCAACCACTAGATCACCGAGGCAGTACATAATACTAGCTTTGGCCCGTGGCTTCACCCGCGTGAAAATGACGATTTTCCATACAAATTTGCCCCCCTTACATTCCCTTGGGGGTTGAATATTGAAAAATCCTTCCGAAGTGGATGAATTTTAGCCCTAAGGGTTTGGCCTGTGCGTTGATCCTCAGTCAGTCAGAGTTGCCTTTTATATAAAGATAGATAATTCCAAGTAAATCCACAAAACACCTTACCAAATATTTTCATATACTTAACTTATACTAAAGTAAATAAGTTTCCTAATCTTTCACTCGGCAGAATGTTCTAGAAACGAACTGGGGACCGCAGCCGCTCAACTACAGTTAATACGATTAGTTCCACGATTGCATCCAAAGTGTATTTTATATTCAACATCAGCTCTAAGACTTCTTTAGTAGAATAAATAGACTTTCTTGTACCTATTGTGAGTTTGATTTACTAGATTACTTAATATTTTTAGTGTTGACTTTTTTTCATATTTTATTGAATTCTTCTTCTTTATCATATTTATTTATAATTACATTTAGTACAACATAAGCCATTTACACTAAATTAAGTAATCCTTTTACTCGGTCTTCTCGCAGAACCACAAATATTCTAACAGTATCGTCTTCCATTCATCAGCAAACAAATCCAATCCACGGTTGGTCTCCACGAGCGCGTTGAGCATCGTTAGCATACGCGGTATAGGGGAGGTGGACCGAGCTACAGTGCGTATGGTTATTTGCTTCACCTGCTGTCAAACACTACGGCCCATGGGCATCCGACTTGGCTTGACATGACGATGAGAAATATCTCTCAGTCATTCTGATTTAATCACCATGTTTTTCTTCACTGAAGCACACTGAAGCAAGTTATAATTATGCAATACGCACATGAATCTGAAAAATCTAAGGTGTTGGGTTCGAACTCGACTTATGGCTTGTCAATCTGACAGTAGATTAGACTACTAGTACACTGGACTATGAAATATTACTTTTGAAAAATTTCGCGGGCCTGTGGACGGTGAGTCTAGCTAGCTCGCCGTCCGTCCGTCTTATGACGAAGACAGGCTGTGTCGACGGCGCGTTCGTGTTCCACGCGCGCCTCAAAGAGCAACATGGAAGGGGCTCGCAGGGGCCGACGAGCGTCGGGGCTGCGGGTTGTTCGAAAGAGATACCGCGGCCTCGGCGCAAGGGCTAAGAAGGAACATGGGTGGTTTTTAGTCAGTAGAAGTCTGACACTCCCTTTCGCTCTGCCCAAGAGCGGAAGGATTATTTGGTAATTTTCTACCTGCCAAAAAAAAAAGCTATTAAAACTTACCGCTGTATTATTAAAGCACGAACAGTATTTGATTCGTTTATGAATGTAAAAACACAACTTTTAATGGTGGATTTTGTCAAATGAGTCATATAGATGCAAAGGCAGCATCATCCAATTTTTTAATAATAGCAACTTTGAATGCAGTCTGTTAGTGTAAAATCAGCATGATTGGTTGATATATTTAGTTTTTAGCAAAAGAAGCAATATCCCGTATAAAATGACCGTTAAAATCTTAGGTTTGTAGCAAAAAGAGCATTATCCACTTGAGTAATGCCAAAGACAGCAACATCCGATTCGGCCAATCAGGTGTCTGTATTTGGCCACCATGACACTTTATTTAGTATGGCGATTATCGTTTTGTTGTTCTTTGGTCTGTTAGTTATTTTTGTAAATTTAAACAGAATTAAGTATATTTTTACCAGTAAAAGGTGAAAAACAACACGATGGAGTGTTTTCCTACCCCATGTGACAAAAAGTCAAGTAGAAAAAAGCAAGCTGACCCCGATAAATGGAAGAGAAATGAAGCTAAAAAAACGCGGTAAGTTAGAGTGTGATTCAACGTTTTTGATCCTTTAAATATTTTTTATTAAATGACACAAAAAGGAAGAGCTTTAATAGATATTTTTTGTAAATAAGGTGCGCTCTGTGAATCTAATTTGATTGGAGGAATATGATGTAGGTACTACAAATGGAATTGAAGTTGTTATTGTAGAATTTTATTAATGTTATTTAATTTTTTTGTTTTAGGTATTCTGCGAAGACTCTTCCAATAAGGTTGCTATGTCGGCACAAGAAAGGTTTTGGCTGTATGACACTAACTATGTCTGACTTGAAGCTATTTTTTGATAATTTTTATGCAGACCCAGACAAACAAAAACAGGATGCGTATATTTTAAAACATTGCACGCCTTGCAAGGTATCGCGTCGCCGTCCTACTACATCAAAATATGCAAATAAAAATTTTCAAACAAAATTTTACATTTACAGCAAAATGCTAAAGAAAAAAGTGAAAGTGTGTCAACGATATTTTCTAACAGTATTACAAATCACAAAGTACAGAGTTCAATCTGTAATGAAGGAATATTATAAAACTGGAAAACTATTAGCTGAAAAAAGAGGAGGTGATCGTACTTCAATGAAATATGCGGCGAAAAGAGAAGCTATCATGAATTTTATCAACACGATACCATGCCAAGAACCACATTATTGTAGAGGAAACACTAGAAGGTTGTATTTGCCATCAGAATTATCAATAAATAAGTTACACAAAGAATATAATTCGAAAGTTGATGATGACCTGAAAGTGAAGAAGTCTTATTTCAGGCATGTATTCAATACAAAATATAACCTTTCGTTTGGTACTCCGCGTACCGACGTTTGTGCAACTTGTATAAAATTCAACGAACAAATGAAAAGTGAGAAAGACACTAGTAAAAAAAATAATTTAATGGTAGCCCAAAGGCTACATAAATTAAGAGCGAAAGCTTTTTTCGAAAAAGTTAAAGAAGAAAAAGAAACGCTAAAAACCTTCTCGTACGACTGTCAAAAAAATCTTAACCTGCTAAAAGTGCCCGATCAGGTGGCGTATTACCTAAGAAATGTGTATTTATACAATTTTACGATAGTAGAGGGATCTTCAAAAAGCAAATTGCTTCCCGAAAATGTGTTCGCTTACTGTTGGGCCGAAAATTTGTACCCCAAAGCTGCAAATGAAATTGCATCAGCTCTTTACCACAGGCTGACAAATTCAGACCTGTCATCCATAGAAACAGTAAGACTTGTCGCAGATGGATGCGCAGGTCAAAATAAAAATACTATCATGTTAGGAATGTTGTCGAAATGGTTGACTGAAGCTCCGCAAAACGTCAAGAAAGTTGAGCTTGTTTTTCCTGTTGTCGGACATTCGTATATACCGCCTGACAGGGTCTTTGCCCAAATTGAAAAAGAAGTGAGAAAACATGAAGTGATTAGCGGCCCTCAAAAATATATCGAAATAATTTCGAAATTTAGTACCGTTAACGCATTAGGAACTGACTTTGAAGTATTCGATTGGAAGACAGCTTCACAGGAAGTCTTTAAACCTGTCGGTTGCTGGCATTTTAGATTCAAGAATTGCAAACGTTACATTTTAAAGCGTTCTAAAAGGGCTGGAAACGTTATGATTGAGGGACATCTACACTACAAAACAGATGATGGAGTTTTGAAAAACGTTTGTCAAAGGAATAAAACAACATCCATGATAAATCCAAGAAAGATTAATGCTTCCAATAACATAACGGATAGTAAGAAAAAAGATTTATTAACATTGCTTAGAAGCCATTGGGGAGACGATTGGCAGCAAAATGGAGACTTGTCATTCTTTGTAGCGTTACTAGAAAGTAACAACCAAGATAAAGATGACGAAAATGAAGACAGAGAAACTGATTTAGAGTGTGAAGAATATCAGGAAGTAGATGATTTGCATGTTTAATAATATAATTTTAATAAATTTAATTATAGGTAGCTACTTAAGTACGCTAAATAAAGAAACAATTTATAATTAAGTAGTTTTATTTTATTCCTTACCTCTTCTCAGTATATGTGGGTAGTCATTAGACAGAATTCCGTCTATTATTCTGAGTATTAGTTGGAAACCCAGAAAGAAGTTATTATTATAAAACTACTTTACTGAGCCAATATGTATCTAATAGGTAACGATTTTATTTCCTGCCC
Source organism: Diarsia brunnea (assembly GCA_949774965.1). Taxonomy (NCBI): domain Eukaryota; kingdom Metazoa; phylum Arthropoda; class Insecta; order Lepidoptera; family Noctuidae; genus Diarsia; species Diarsia brunnea. The sequence continues at coordinate 7,795,368 of OX459003.1, read as the reverse complement.
AATAAAAAATCCACTGATTTTTAATTCAGAATAATGGTTTAAGTTTATAATTTCATTTATCGGTATGGTGTCCCTTAGATATAGTAAACTCCTGACGTAGACACCTGTTGTATGTACTTTGCACCAAAAGTATCAAGATTATTCAGTCTGATTATGATCAAAAATCTGTGGTTGCAAATGCAGCAACATCCCAGAGATTTGGCTGCAAAGGTAGCAATATTCACGAGGTGGGCGCAGAAACAGAAACATCCAAACCAAACGTCTAGTTTTTAGAAAAAATACGATATTACTGTAATATCCTAAATTGTTCTTGTATTAATCACATGATTCTCTAAATTTTTATGTTAAAAATAGAACCATAATAGTTATATTACTGCTTTAAAACAAAAAATTCGTTTACTGCCATTTTTGTAAAACTGGATGTTGCTACCTTTGCATCTATATGACTCAAATGTCATAGTGGTTTTATAATAATGCTGTATTACAGCCCTTATGGGAAAGGGTTATTTGTGTTTAAGTTGGGGATCAGAGGGACTTAAAACTCCATCAAATTAAAATTATCATCATTATCCTGGACCTTCTGGAAACTACTAATAAACTCGCCTTTTCAATATCATGCTGCTCCAGTTTTCATCAATGTCGTTTTTAGGGTTCCGTAGTCAACTAGGAACCCTTATAGTTTCGCCATGTCTGTCTGTCTGTCTGTCTGTCTGTCCGTCCTCGCTTAATCTCTGTGACCGTTAGCACTAGAAAGCTGAAATTTGGGACCAATATGTGTATCAATCACGCCGACAAAGTGCTAAAATAAAAATTGGAAAAAAATGTTTTATTAGGGTAGCCCCCCTATATGTAAAGTGGGAAGTGTTTTTTTTTTTAATTTTAACCCTAATGTGTGATATATTGTTGGAAAGGTATTTAAAAATGAATAGGGGTTTACTAAAATCATTTTTTGATAATGTCAATAATTTCGGAAATAATCGCTCCAAAAGTAAAAAACAAAGCGTCCCCCCCCCTCTAACTTTTGAACCATAAGTTTAGAAAATACGAAAAAAATCTGAAAAGTAGAACTTTATAAGGACTTTCTAGGAAAATTATTTTGAACTTGGATGGAAACAACAGATGGAAACTGCAGTTAACCAATATAATTTGGTCCCTGAATCGTATGAGCGCCTATACAATCCAGAGGTCAAGTTTCATTTGCCCGTATTTTTTTTTTAACTTCGTTTACATAATATTTTATTATCTACGGAACCCTACACTGAGCGTGGCCCGACACGCTCTTGGCCGGTTTTTTTTTAATTCTGTCTAACATGTTGAATTATGTTAGTGGACCATCTTGCTTATTCGTCTTTCTGCGGTCTGTGTACGTATCTTAATGGATATCTAGATCTCTAAACAACTGCCAAAGAGTCATTGACAGTTTATTATTATTCTTATTATTCATTTATTATCAGACTCATATTATAATCCATACTTTGTTAGTAAATCATACTTATAACTATGTTAATATATTATTCTTAAATGTCAACAGAAGGTGACTATTTAACCCATCGGGGCTGCGGGTGTTCGCAAGAGATACCGCGGCCTCGACATGAAGGGCTAAGAAGGAACATGGGTAGTTTTTAGTCAGTAGAAGTCTGACACACACACTTGATGATTTCCCACCCCCCAAAAAACAAAAAAAAGGTGACTATTTAAGGTGCTAGAAAAAATCGAAGTCAACCATTGTTAGATTCACATTTTATTATGGTTTTAGTAGGTACAGATTATATTTGGTTTTTCTCTTTCAACTAAACTGAAATAGCAACTATGTATTTAGGATTTTTATATTTTTTATTTAGTCTTAATTAAAATGCAGATCATTGTTTTTTTACCATAATATTGGAGGAAACAAATTAGACTTAAAGCCAATTTGAAGATTGTTTAAAAAACAAAATGAAAAGGGAAAAAAAATCTTGTAAACAAAACAACCCAAGCCATATGTAACAAATCTCAAGTTTACCTGCAAAGGTTCCAAATTATACGTATTTTAGTGCCAAAATGCTAATTAACACGACGAAAACGAGGGCCGGGCAAATGAGCACTCGCCCGCGTCGCCAGGAATCACGAAGAGAGCGGTCCCATTAACTTTTATTATTCGTCGTTTTAAAGCGTGTCGTCGAAATTAGTTGGCCGTATTCGCCGAACATCTTCGTTCTGCCCGGCCACCCTCATTACAGGAATGGCACTCCAAATTAATTTATTTATTGTTGATGTCAAGATTATGAGTTATTTTCTTCCGTTTACTTGATTTAAAAGATGTTGCGGGAAATTAAATGTCGGAATATTTGGTTGTTTGTTAAATGAGAGTTTGGAATTGGTTTCAAGATCTAATTTTAGCTGTTTTATTGTTATATAAGCGAGATTTAGGCTAAAGTTTGGTAATAACGCGGTGGATCTATATACTATTCTGTGGACTTAACGATATCGCTATCAACTTCAGTTTGTAGAACAATAAAGGAAGGTGTGGACAAGAAGATAAATTAAATTAGTTAATTTCTAAACAAAGTGTAAATTAAAACTACTTTGCAGGGCGTTCCTAGCTAAGTAGTTTTATTTCTATAACAAGCTTTCTGGCCACTCTGATAGCTCAATATATTTCAATATTCAGACCTAACAGTAACACTTAGACACAATTTCCTTATAACCTTCTCGATTCACAACTAGAAAAGGACATTTATAACCGTTCCACACTCTCTGATAGCACCTGCCTGTCCAAGTTCTTAAACCGCATTTCAAACTATTTCAAGCTCAGTAAAAAGCATTCCTAAAAGTCGATTGCTAACTGGGGCAATATCGTTCTATCTTAGGATACCATTCACACATATATCCTTGCAAAGTGTTTATTCATTCATTCCACTTATTGGATTAATTTGGTAATTCAGTGATTGACACTGGTGTGACCTGTAGTGGCCTGCCAAATCATAGGTCAGTAGTTCGAACCTAAGTCACGCACCTCTGATTTTTCGGATTCATTTGCGTATTGTATAATTATCACTGACTAGCGGACGTCACGCGTTTTCACCCGCGTAGTTCCCGTTCCCGTGGGAATACAGGGATAAAAAGTAGCCTATGTCACCCGGGGATAGTGTAACTTCCCAACGGTGAAAGAATTTTTGAAATCGGTCCAGTAGTTTCGGAACCTATTCGTTACAAACAAACAAACAAATCTTTCCTCTTTATAATATTAGTGTAGACTTGGAGGTTGACATTACATGCCGTCGTGTAAACCAATCCTGAGACCTATGGGTGGCATAAAAAATAAAAACTCTGTCACCAGGTTAGGCACTAACTATAAGGTAAAGAAATAAAGATTATTTCACCATCAATAACTATTTCGAGTTCTGTACGTAATTCTGTAAGTTTTAAGATTTAATTTAAGTCTATTGGAGCGAGAACTCGCGAAGTTACTTTATTTAATTTCAAACTCAACTTTCGTAGAACCGTCAGAGTTTCTTTGGAAGTGTGGTATCATTATTGACCCCGAATATATTTGTATCACATTATTACCGGGGTGCCAACTTGGGTATCGGAAAGTTTATTTCTTTCAGTTCAGTATAATATAAATTTCTCGACTTTTTAATTGATATTAATGATGCTCCGTTTCTTTAACATATATCAATTATTTCATTAAAACTAGAGAACATTTGATAGGTATTCGAGATGTTGCTAACTTTGAGAATGCAACAGGTCTCTGGAGCCTATTTTCTTTCTTTATGGTGTGATAAGTCAATAATCTGGTTTCAGTTTTTATGCCGCTTTATATGCCGTCGAGAAAAAAATGTCTCAGGCATGCTGGTTTCGAAGCAAGTGATAATTATACGACAAAATCTAATGTAATCTATAAACTAAAGTATATTGAGCAAATTATAGTTATTTAACCGAACTTCAAAAACAGCATGCAGTAGTTCATTGTATTTTTCACTGAAACAAATGGCTTTACAATTCATTCGTATAAGTTTTTCTGCCACTTTACAAATATTAATTTGTGCTTCGTTCAGTAAACAAACGTAAACTTATGCTACATAAACATTCATTTAAATTCTCGCAGTAAATGTTTGGCGACCGCCAACAGTTTATTACGTGTGTATTTTCGCAAGGTTTTTGAACTACAATTTAAAAATTATTTGTCTATCAACACCACTATCAAGTTTTGTTTCCACAATTATGTTTAACTATAGAGTCCCATGCATTTTGGCCCGTGTAGGATTTACAATATTCTTGGGATCAGCAGATTTATCGGTAATTCAGTATGATTTACTGGATTTGTTTTAACCGTTTGTACATAGGTGTCCCTTCCACCCTTACCATACTTTATATCCGTCTTATAGGATTGGAAATAAAGTATAAGTCATCATCATCATCTGCCTAAGCTTTTTCCAACCATGTTGGGGTCAGCTTCCAGTTTTACGGGATGCAGCTGAATACCAGTAAAAGTTAAAAGGATAAGGTGGAAATATAAACGATGTATGGACTGTGGAGGAGTCTCATGAGATGACGAGAAACAGAGAAGTATGGAACCCCAAATGAATTGGGATAAGGGCAAGAAGATTATGTAGAAATATAGTATAAGGTAAACCTTAAGCAAAAATAAGGCTACAACTCGCATTATCTATACACACATCGTAAACACATGACGTAGGCGTGTACCCTTCATCATCGGAACATCTAACTCGACTGCGTGCGGTGGCGTGCAGCATGCTATTAGGTGAACGATAGAACGATTGTCAGGCGAATGAATGACTGAAGCAATCAAATCAACAACTAAATCACGGGAACAGACACGATGCGAATACATACGTCACGGTTGTAATGCTCTAAGGGTTTGGTGTGAATTAGTGTGGGTGGTGATAAGTTGGTGTTTTGGTAGCAATACGATTAGGTATTTCATGGGTTGGTGATCAATTTTAAACATAAGATTTTTCTGACCTGGAATCAAACTTAGCCTCATTCTTAAACTTACATCATAATGGGAAATAACATAGACAACATCACGCCTGTAATCCCCGAAGGATTAGGCAGAGGTGTACCAAATGATGTACCCACATTTCGCCAGTTATGTTTATAAATGTTCCATGTAATAAGGGGCGAGCCTATTGCCATCAACCGGGCACAAATCCAGACTCCGTGGCTGCTATTGAAAAATTCAAGTTTTAAATTCTATTTCAAGTAAAACGTTGGATTTTTTTGACCTGAATCAAACTTAGACATATTCTCAAAAACACATCTTAATGCGAACATCAAAAATTTATCAATTTCTTTGGATTTTACAGTAACAAAAAAGTAAACGTCCACTACAATACTTCTATATTTTCACTACAATACTTCTATATTTTAAACTATTTTCTATATAAATGTGGCGAGAAATATAAAGATTGAATGCCCTCACTCGTCTGAGTACAAATTTTTGCTTGGTTGCTTTACGTTTACTTTGTGAGAATAATCCCCCGAAAATCTATTTACATATTGATGAGTAGATGTTGTCCTATCCGTCGTCGGGTCGAATCAATCAAATCTGTCAGCATATTTAATCAAATAAACCTCTAAAGTTTGAATTGTAAATATCGAAAAAGGACAAGTATTGATACTCTGTGGTCCGTCAGTTGTGGAGTGATTTAAAACATAAGGAAAACTACGCGTTATTTTTTATTTAAAATTATGAAATAGTATAATTATGATTGTAGATCACACTTTGGTTCACATTTTTTTGAGAATATAGCCTCTTTCGTTTAGTAACACACTTCAATTGTCTAGGCAAAAAGGGTTGCAAGTTGATAGGTAGAATATCTCTTATTCATATCTCTTATCATTCTCCTGCCCTTATCCCAATGTATAGGTCGGCGCAACATATCTTCTTCTTCCATACTTCTCTATTTCTCGTCATGTCAGCAGTCACTTCCTTTCTAGCCATGTCCTCCTTCACACAGTCCATCCATCGTTTCTTTGGTTTAGGAATAAGTAAGTACCTCACATTTAGTTACAAAAAATACCTTAAAAAGCTCCTTAGTTAAGTTAAACTGGTTTATTTCCAAGGTAATACAAGTTTAGCGTATAATCGTCCAGTGAAAAGTTTCATAAGTTAAAATTCAGTCGAAGCCAAGTGGCTCTTCTCTTTAACAAGATCTCAAGATGGCTTTCCCATTTCATCCACAAAGGGCTTCTCCTGGAATATAACAAGGTAACAGTGTTTTTGTAAAATATTCAACTGTTGTGTGATTCACTTTATGTAGGTAAAATATTTTTGAATAACTATTTTAAGCCTTGCATTCAGAATAAAACAGTGAAGTTATTTAAGATTTTATCGGTGTTTTTTTGAAAGTCGGCAAAACATTTTATTTTGTTAAGACTATCATGAACCAAACTACCACATCATCATACATCACGAACCGATTATGATGAAATTTCTATGGGACCAATTGGAGAGCGTATCCTCTCACATAAAAAAACTTTTTTCAAATCGGTTCATAACCGACGAAGTTATGAGGTAACAATCACAAAAAAAAACATGCGAATTCACAGTTTTCAAAATATTCGCAAGTTATGTTTATATGTTCCATGTAATAAGGGGCGAGCCTATTGCCATCAACCGGGCACAAATTCACTGGCACACTGGGCACTGTGATTGAATTCACAGTTATCAAAATATCACTAGTGTATTACTTCGCAAGGCCGAAGTGAAACGTGGTACGCCAAACTAATATCTCTGCAAGTGACATCGATGCAGAATGGAAAACAAAATTCATTAGTTAACAAAATATTCCTTTTATAAATAAATAACAACCTATCAAAGTTTTATATTAATAGTCAGTCCTTTCCTAACCTAAATTGCCCTAACCTTCCACTTCTTTCGAAGTCCGTTTGAATTCCTCACTTCTGGAGCAGCTGACGCACAGACAACTGATATAATTATGTACTATGGTTAATCTACTATTTGATATGATTGATTTTCAACCGATATAAATAGATTTCATTAATGTCAACATACTGAATATCACGAGTAATTTCTTATTTTTTGTAAATTCAGTGTTAACGATGGTACCATATGGACTGGTTGGACTAATTACACGGTCTAATAGGTTTGTCTGTCCATCTGTAACTGCGGCTCCGTGGGACGCTCTAGTTAATTAGTGTCCTAACCGATCCCAATGTGATTTATTTAACGTTTAAACAGTTTTAAATTTGGATTTAAGACTTTAAGTGGATTAGGAGAGCTTATTTTAAGATATGTAAACAGAGTTTATTGACTCGCTTTGCACATACATTGAGATAAAAATGTACTGAAAGCATGTATAGTTAAAAAAAAAGCAAGTTAAAAGAAAAATACTCTGTTGATTGCAATTTCTTAGCGTGCCGAACATAGTATTTAGGAACGTCGTTATTCGACCAGAAATTCGGTTTTTGCTCGTCTCTGTACGTATTTTGAAAAAACTACATACATATTACAATATACCTAGTCGATTTTTTTTTCATAACTTGCAATAAAGAATTTAATGGTAAACTAACTATCTACGTTAATTAAAAACGATTAAATAAACTAACAAGAAACTATAAAAGGGCATTGAAAAACAGCTCCCCAAAAGGCGATTATAATTATATAGATATTATTTCACTGTCTCGTAAATTTGTAACAAAATAATAATTTAAAAAATCTGTTAAGAAAATTAGAACGCTCAAATATGGAATTATCAATGCCAAATTTTTCGCAAACGAACTGCACTTTTTAGAATTCAGTGTTTTTGGAAAACTTCAAGATTATTTAGCTTTCAGAGTTAACTTCAATACAAAATCACATTATTTACGTCTTCGACAGCGAAGTAATAAGGGTAGATTTGTCACCTGAACTTCAATGTTCCTTCCACCTGGTGCCTAGAGTGAAGTCAACTGGCAACAAATAATCTTATATTAACTCACACAATCCATACTAATACTTATTATAAATATGCAAGTAAGTCTGTATGACTGTTTATTGAAAGAGAATCGTGGCTGCAATGTTGTGTCTAAGCTACTACTACTACTGCCCGATATCTAGACGAGAATACCCGGAAATAATGAGACGGATTGATTCTCGCGGACGGTGGCATGTCCGAGATATGTCAACCTTAACGTCCTTCAGAATATTACTCCGGTAGTTATTCATCATTAAAATGTTTATTATTATCAAGTTATCAATGATAATGACCACAATTTCAAAACAAGAGAAAGAAAACAAATAAACGTAATAAATAAATTTCCCAAACTCAGAAAGAAGAGAAACATCGTAATAGCCTCTTGACAATACACAAGTCTCCATTTAATTATATATTGGTCGCCATGAATAAATCATTTTTACTGTTTTCAATATGTAAGTGGAAAGTCAGATAGCAGTCGATTCAAAAAATAAAAAAATTGTTATCCTGATGAAAATATTTGGGGCAAAAAATTCTTTGTCACTTTTTACTATTTCATTTGAAAGTACCTTTAAAAAAAATAATAAATGCGATCTCGACAGGGTCAACATTTGCAGATATATCTTTTCATATTCTCAAAATGGTTAAAAATAAGTTTGTATGTATATAAAAACTCATATCTGAAGCCCTGTACTTGAAATTAAACAGTACCGTAAAAGAACGCAATAAAATTTTATTTTAAATATATAAAACCGCATATTTTAAATTGAAATCAGACAAAATGGCGTACCTACTTGTATGTTTTTAATGATTACAGGAGATGAAAACGGAATATTATATGAATTTAAATGAGGTATTTAATAAAAGAAATAGGATTCGTTAAATATAGACATTTTATTGTATTTTTTATAAGAATAAAAAAAACTTTCATTATGCAATCAGTAAATTATTTGAAAATATAGGCTGTGGTCACAAGGTGACACTTCAGTTTTATTTATTTGTGTAGATTGATATTACACAAAACAAATTTCCACGGAAGAAACTCGATATAATTGTAATGGTTGGTCATCCATCCACGGACTAACCTAGGCAAGCACGACTTAACCTAAAGATCGGCCCGAGCAGCTGATATTATTTACCTACGAGTTTTTCCCTTCCTAATCCCTTACCAAATATGGTTTTTTATACACCTACAATATTACGTTATAATTACCTTACAATTCCAATATAACTTCAATGTTTAGGCGTAAAAGTCCTGTAATGACTTGTTAAACAAACCACTTTAGTGAGCAGTTATAGGCATGACGTAGTTCCGAATACCATCCTAACTGTTCTATAGAGAATGGGCTAAATTAAGTAGTACAATCTACCTGTAACTTTATACCTATTGATGAAACAGCGCCGTTTAAAGGCGTCATCCATCAATTTATATCGAAGGGTACAAAGTCTCCCGTCAGGGCTGCGGCTTGTTCGCAAGAGATACCGCGGCCTCGACATGAAGGGCTAAGAAGGAACATGGGTCGTTTTTAGTCAGTAGAAGTCTGACACTCCCTTCCGCTCTGCCCAAGAGTATTTGATGGAGTAACGTAATACAGTCATGATTTTCCACCCGCCAAAAAAAAAAAAAGGCATGCTAGTTTCCTCGCGATGTTTTCCTTAACCGAAGCCAGTAATAATTATACAAATCGATCATTAATCCGGAAAATCAAAGGTCCGTATCTTGGGTTCGAACTCGAGACCAGACTCAGACTTAGTAACATCATATTTTAGTATCGTTATTTACGTTATTGTCAGCGCCTATACTAAGTACTAAATGAATAACATTCTTGCAAAATATACATACCTATTTGTTATCATGTTCTTGAAAACGGCTCTAACCGTTTCGTTGAAAGTTGTTATATATATATAGGTTTACGGGGGCGCAAACTGGATGTAACTAGGTCTCAAATCTTGTGTCCTTTAACTAAATCAATAATACAATTAGAGTAATATTTTTTTCTAATAAGTGCTTTAAATCAAACAAATCGAGCAGGAGACATTTACATACCGACAAACACTGTTATTTCATATCACAAAACTGCACCTTTGTTTAAAATAACAGGCCATTTAAACTAATAAGTCCACGACAATGGAACAGTCGCTTTTCTTTATTATTCAAATTAAGGCGACTATACACAGTCCATAATGTAACAACTCATTTTATGCTCTAACTCGCAGACTGCAGTTTCTAGTTTCTCAGGGAAAACTTTATTCTTCAACTGGATTTAGCACATTTATGTGTTGAACGCACCTGAGAGTTTTATTCAGTACACGAGGGTTCGTTCATATTATTATGATTGTTTGTTTTATCTGTGACATCCTAAAAGCAATTTGAAGCAAGCTGCCCTGAGGGTTCTGTATAAGTGTATGCTTTACTTCCTACTTTCAAATAAAATGTGAGTAATTGTAAATGTTATGTATTTTTGGTTCAGAATAGACAAGTATGACAGAAGAAAGGGTAGGCCTTTATCCAGCAGTGGCTGCTTCTCGGCTGAAATGATGATGAGTTCTTGAAGATTAGTTTAAATTGGTCTGTATTACACAAACGATTTATTATGTTAAAAGTGTCATATCAAAATATTTATTCACAAAAACTTCGTATTTAAAAGACGTCTTCCAGTAATCTATGACTGATTGTGTTTTCCATAAGCCCTTAAACATAAAGTATTTTATAAGCCATTCCTTTTATTGAAACTCCTAGCAAAAGATTCCAGGAAATAACACTGAATGTTTAGAAGGTTATGTGACACAAAAGTTACTTTTGTATACATGGTGACGGTTTTTTCAGTGCTTAATTTTCTTATGACGCTCTCAACATGGCCAAACCTTAAATGAATTTTACAGTTTTTCTGGTGTCACTAGTTTTAATTATTGCAAGAAAATTAATGGATCTCTTTTTCAAAACTATCTCATATGCTAGAGTAGTCCATGGCTGCTACAAAATTGTTAGCATCACAGCCTTCCATATAAAACGAATAGGTAAATAATCTACGTTTGTAAAGTGGAGGCAGTGATATTAAGATAACTAAATAGGCAATGTTGTTATGTAACAATATCGGTAATTGTATCTGACGCTGTTGGTGAACTATTAAGTATAGGGTTATTTTTGGTGTAACTCATGTCTAGACGTTCAATTTTAGTCTCAGCTAAAAATAAGTTAACATAATTACTTACTCAATCAGTCTCTATTGAAAAGTAGAATGGAAGTGTATTAGTCCTACATTTTGTTGATGGATAAACTACTTATTGCTCAAAGCAATTACGTAACATAACAAGTAATAGATGAGCACGGAGAAAAGTCATCACCGTCGGAGCAATTTCGCAACACACGAGGTAATGGCTAGGTACCGTTGTCTATAAGTTCCATTACCCTTTCGTACACCTCCGCAAGCCGCCACGCTAGGCACAGTCACGCGATGTTCACATTACAACGCTGAAAGATTTCGTTTCCACTTACAAAATCACTTTGTATCTTATGTTCTTTGACTTTTCTTTGGAATCTCGATTTTTATTCGCTGGATAAGGATTTTCACTCTACTTTGCAGTTTCAAGATGCTTTTAAATTTTAAATGGATCGAGAGTCCGTTGAAACATTTTCACTTGGCCTATATTTTTTTAATTGATGTTAGGGACCTTATTTTGGAACGTTTCTTTTTTGTATTAGGTAGGTGATTATGTGCCAGTGTAACTTGTGTAAGTAAAACTTTCAATAAAACTCGTCACTGTAAACTGTCAAAATTTGACAGTTTAAAGATGTTCACCAACAGCGCCTCTGTCAACGTCAATGGGGTGTCAAAAGATTTACAACATCACGCCTGTATTCCCTGAAGGGTTAGACAGAGGTGTACCTAATGGAAACAAAACATAACTGGCGAAGTGGGTGTACCCACTTCGCCAGTTATGTTTTGTTTCCCATGTAATCGGGGGCCACCCTACTGCCATCATCCAGGCACAAATCCAGACTCCATGGCTGCTATTGAGAAGTGCCTGATGGAAAACCCAATAACACTTGGTCCAACCCGGGAATCGACCTCAAGAACTCATGGTCGGCAGCCGCGCTTGCAAACACTAGAACAAAGAGGCAGTGAAATGATTAAAATGCCAAAACATTCCTGTAGCACTGTTTCCGTTAGAACTATCTCTGTCAGTTATATGAAAGGATTAGAGAGCCAGGGTCGAAATCTTCTAACGAGATGGCATTTAGTTACCGAGAGTTGCATATTGAGAACAGTTTCACCCCACGTGTTGTTGTTTGAATATCGTTGGATTTACGGTTTGTATTCAAAGAATAATAAAGTTACGAACAATAGTATTCTGGCCCAAGTTTTGTACTGGATTGTAAACAGATGACACGAATTGTTCAGCAGTTTTGCACACAATTGTTTGACCCACTAGTATTGGAGCTGCAAACTTCGAAAACATTTATTTCCTGTACCCAGGTATTTGGTCATGTCTAAATACTTTTGCCTTTATTAAATTTTTTGGAGGGTGGTAAAAACCACCCATGTTCCTACTTAGCCCTTTGAGTCGAGGCTGCGGTATCTCTTTCAAACAATCCGCAGCCCCGACAGTCACTTCCAAATAAAAAAACTTAGAAGTCTACGCGATCAAAATAATTGACCGTTTATGTCGCATATTTTGCGATTTCACTAGGGAATCTAAACCTAGTACTTCCCGTTGACCTAGAGTCGTGAAATTTGAAAAAAGCAATGTCTTACAGGACATTTAAGCAAATACGTAAATATTATTATGAAGTCTTATAACCAAATACTGACCTTTGACTTTGATGCGAGTGCAACTCGCACTTGGCCGGTAAAATTACAGAATTAATTTATTAGGAAAAAAATTTGGTTGATTTTATTACAAGATAAGTAATTATGTGTCGAGATTTCCAAGTTCAATCAAATAAACTTGAAAATCTTGTAAGACTTTATGGCATTTTAATCAAGCGTGTCTACCTACTTACACATTTTCTCAGACGTGATTTACAAAGGTTTCCATAATAGTAAGTGGTACTATAAAATTTTTCTTTGACTTTCAGTCAAGGTGAAGTATTGAATTTGCACTCCCGTCAAAATCGGTGCAGCCGTTTTGGAGATTAGCCGGAAGAGACAGACAGACAATCATTAAAAAAAAACTCAGTGAATTTTATCCATTACAGGTATTTTTGTATGTCAGAAAAACAAAAAAAGCAAAGCTACATTCACAAGTATGTCACAAGGCATAGATAATAACTTGTGAAAGTACTGTAGTTGCCCATTCCAAAGCGTGGATCTCTATAGAGGAGAATGAGAATGGACAAGAAACTCAAACACTGTTGTTGTGTGGAAAATATTTTATATAATAATGAATATTGGCCACATGATCTGTAAAAATCTTTTGTAAACAAATTAATAACAGCTGTTATTTTGAAACTACAAACAGACACTTCAATTACACACAACAACAGTAAATGTCATTCTGAGAAAGATACACAATAATTGTTTCCAATATCGCATTGCATTTCTAGTAATCCAATAAATTCTATGGGTGGTTCGGTTGTAGGAACTAGAGCAGTTTTAGAAATGATTGTTCCTATTAAAAATAAATTACCGAAAACTAAGGATAAGTACTGAAATTTTTAATGTTGTTACTTTTCACTTTCAATGGGCATAAAATGAACACGCAATGACATATTTTTTTTGTGGAAAATATCATAGTTTACGACTTTTTGTTTTTTTTTTCAGTAAGTAAAATAGTGTCATAGTCATGAGTTCTCATTTTGTAAAAGTTTATGTTAACTTTGAGCGTTAAAGCTAGCCCCACGGACCTGTTTTTATTAAAGACGGTTTATTCAATATAATAATTAACTAACGAACTTTTAAAATTGGAGCACTTACAATATATTGACAAACGAAATTATTGTTTTTTTTTTGTGGGCTTATAGCTCTCAATAATCTTATATTACATTGTAAATCAAAAGCTACATTGTCGATATGACTGAACCAAAAGTTGACTGTATCTTCTTAGCCCCCGACAGAAAACAGACATCACAAATCGTTCAGTCATCTACCCGCTGCGGATCAATTGCATTTATTCTCAAATATACACAACTGGTTATTTAGTATGCTTTAGTATTATTTCTTGTATGAACAACGATACAAATGCTGTATTTAATGGCAGTCACTGTTGAATTAGGTTTGATATGTAGGAAAAGGAAAAAATGATAGCGTGACGACTGACAGAATGGAAGAAAAATAATTGTTGCGCCGAGCCCAAATAACAAGGGAAGGTAGATGATGATGTTGACTGTTGAAGTAGGATTCTTAGCGTATCATACAGTGTAAGATGGTGAGCTATTATCTGTTTGAACGCATAATTTGGGGCCTGAACCGCCCATGAATCGCTATCTCGGCCTGACCGAGGCTACACAAAATCCAGAATAATAAATTGAGCTTTTAAAGTGTCTTGCCAGCGCAGTATCATCCTGAGTGGTATCCTGCTTGTCGCAGTCACGACGTGAAAGCTGTTAACTTTTTATTGTTTCTTCTGAATGTATAAATATTTGTTATGCTTTGTATATTCATCTGTATCGATACTATCTACATCTATACTAATATTCGAAGACAAAAGATTTGGATTTTATGTAACGAATAAACTTTAAAACTGCTGGACCGATTTGAAAAATTGATTCAGCGTTGGGAAGCTACACTATCCCCGGGTTACATAGGCTGTTTATCTCTATATTCCAAAGGGAACGGGACTACGTGGGTGAAACCGCATGATGTTCGCTAGTTGTTTATATTTGTTTGTCATTTTGTGTGCACGTCATGTCCTCAACAGGAAACGAAATATTAGAAGCTACAAAATCACACTGAGAAAGCCACTTAGTTACTATGCTGTGCTGTGCAAAAATGACCACTTTTGCGAAAAATGTTGTTAGCAACAGTAGCTAACAATCATTGTTTCGTTACTCTAATCACCATGTTATTCATTCCCAGAACTAAACCTGTGTAAGCAAGCCTTTGTATCCGAGATGATAGTATTCGATGTTAAAAACAATACGCGCAATCAAAATATCGGAGATTCTTTGTATTTTGTGATTTACAGCGTTCATTCGTATTTTCATTGATAACTGAATAAATCAGTAATAGATATTAAAATAGATTCACAGAATTTGATTGTATGTATTACAGTTTTTATTCATTCATGGCTCGTCTATTAAATTTTAATATTGCACATGAAACATACAATGTGACATTGGTTTAAAAAAAAAACTTTTTCTGCGTATGAGTCTATTTATTCTATTTGTCGTATTTCAGTTTTATAGAATGCTATTTTTGAAAACATAAAGATACGTAACTACATGTTTTTTAATTGTTGTAAAATCATGTGAATAGTTTTTTTTTGTTTAGTTTATTATAATTAAGTATGATTATTATGAATTGGCTTGCAATTAATCGTACTATCCATATCTGTTAAACATTTGTAAACGCTTCGACACAGATATATTGCAACAGACGGATTTGGTGTAAAATATCCTATTCTGGGCTATCTTCATCTTTCGGGTGAAACACAAGAAGTAAGTAAGTATATGGATGGGTATTTTGCCAGAAATAAAACATAATTTATTTGAAGGATACGTGTGTCCTGAAACATTCTGAAGGTCTAGACAAAATTACTCAATCATCAACAAAGATGGTAGAAAAATGTATAATGTACTGAATTGACATAAGCTACCGTAAAGCTAACCTGTTGAACGTCGTCGGAAACACATGAAACGTTTTGAAAGCGATCGCCATTCGTCTAGGCCCTCTAGCGACTCAGCCCCTTGCCTAATCTTTTCACTACAGCATAATCTATTTCCGTCAAGTCCATTTTGACACGTACGGACTTCCCATAGCGCTATGCATGTTCATGGCATGCGGCACAAAGTCTTAACCTCATTAGGTTGGCAGTCCGGCGGCACCTCGTAACAAGCTCTGGAATGCCTCACATTTAACCCGGATAGACATGTAGATTTAAATCATAGATAGACCTTGTACTGCGTCGAAAAATGTTTGCCTTTCTATAACGTTGATAATAGGATTTGAATAGTAATGTCACACTTACTCATAGTGCACATCGTAGATTTAGAATATATCATTAATTTTTTCGCGCGACTAAAGTACAGTCACCATCACCAATATGTATATACACTTATTAACGTTTAGAAGCATGGTTGTCTACTGTACTGATTTCATTTTCATGTTAAGTAATGAAGCTAATATTCTGGAAACCACGTTATCATAAAGTAGGTCATATCTCAAAATTGCAATCGTTATTTCGCGTTTAATCTTTGCCATATGCATACAATATATTGCCCGTGACTGTACTGTCAGGGCACATCTATGATTTAAATCCACGACCCGGGTGCAATATTCGGAACTTATGACGTCTGTCCAGGAGTACTACGTCAGCTTGACGTCTGCAAGCTAGATACAATTTCACGCTTTGTCAACTTGCAAAATTCATTGCGAAATTCTAGTTTCATTCAGAATCCGGATGATGGTTGCAGCTTGTGCTTAACGTTTATGTTACATGTCTTCTGTTACAGTAAGTGGACGGCTACCATACCGCAGTTATATGCTTTATTCCATTAATGTGATTGTTTGCATCTTGGGCTTCTCTTCATTTGGTTATTGTATTGTTTGCTTGTTCCTACAGCTACTATAATATATAATTATACACATTCCTTTCTCTTTGTAATGCATTCGAATATATAGTTTCAGTAACTCATTAAATTATATATTTAAATGGTATACTTTGAGCCAGCAGATGTCTATTAAACATTCCTTTAGTCTGCTTCAATTATTATACTTTTTTCGGGCGCCTGTAATGACTCTTGAATACAAGAGCATTTCATTTCACTTGATGGACCATATTCATATTATATTTATATGTAGTAAGTTTTATTTTAATTTATTTGAGGAGCTACACGCAGATAAGTAGTTTATTGTAGGTATGTTTCTGTTTAACGAATGCTAAACATACTAAGTATTTAAGAGGTTGGAAAAAAGGGCTTTCAAAATACTAATATAATGTTTTTTTTAGTTAATCCGTAGAAAAAAACAAGTTATATCATCAATCTACTTTAAAGCAAAATCTTTGTTCAGAAATTAAAGAACACCTACCAATTCAGCGTTAACACTTTCGGAGAACAAGCTTAAATTGAACATTGGAAATTTCACTGAAAATGTCTCATTAAAAATGCTAAAGCCGGCAAAGAAAAGTGGATAATCTGTTTGGCGGCCGGCGAATATTAAAGAAGCCGACCAGTTCGGAAGGAAGGTCGTTTGATGAGATCAAAGGAGTTCCACGGCTTTACTAATAGACCTTTGCATTTTGATGGAGTCCCAAATTCACCTTTGCCTATAAAGTTTGATGGACAATCCTGTCTATCCAAAGCCCGTTTGTTATCCATTTTGTTTCGGGTGTCATCTCTGTAGGTCAGGGATTTCTGACATTTGATACGTAGGCTTACCTTTCCATCTATTCTTAGTTGGTTGATCATATTTATTATTGCTTGTTAGTAAGATTTTTACTTCGATCAATAGGCTTTCTATTTCAGATAATCCGTGGGTGGTGAAATAGGCTATTGTGGAATTCCACAAACTAGTTCTTTTTCCAACCTTTTACTTCGGTTGATAAGACTGTAATGCTGTCAATATACATCTTGTTTTAATTCAGTAACGTATTCTTTACTTAATCACCATTTTTATTATTTTAAAGAATATCCACAAATAAAACCAAACAAACAAATTTGCTAACAACAACGTTAGGAAAAGTGTCAAGAAAATGCAATATCCTTCAAAATATTATGATCTTAATTGTTCAAGAAATTTGCAATTAAAATACTTGGATCTTCAGACATCCAATTTTCTTTTTACTAATTGTAGAAGTTTAAATCTTTTTCGTAAAAATACAAAGTGGTTGAACTCGGTTTTTTGCATTACTGTTCTTGGCCCCTGCACTTATGATTGAGACTTTCTAATGTGCCAGACTTGCGTGTTCATTGCCGCAGCAGTAAGAAGTGGGGGCGGGAATTCTCTGGAAAGACTGAAACGTAGAGTGAAGTGGAAGGAATTGTCGCTTTTCTTTTGTAGAGGTGGGGCATGCCGGGCACGCCTCCCGCCGCCAAGGCACCATGAGGGTAGTTCCGGGAACTTTCTAATAGTTTCCCCGAGTTCATTGTACGGTACAATTTGACTTGTTTTAAGTTTTTATTTCTTAGACTCGATTTGTAGTTTGAAAAGAGCACAGATATTTAATTTAAAATTTTGTTTTCGCAGACAATTTCCTTTGGGAACATATTCTTAACGTATGACAAGATTGTATTTTTTAAATAATCTTGATCGTACACATTATTCAAGGAATCTAAGATTATGTATCATGATGAACCTGGAACGCCTATGCCTAGAACTCAAGGGCTGTATGGGCCGTCAGGTCTTTTAACAGAATAGATTTTAATTATACCTATCTATGAATGTTTTATCTATTTTCTTTTAACCACATCATTTAGAATAGAATATATTTTATTGCGTGCCAAAACTGCAACAATATCGCATTTATGGTTACTATGGCGGTCTTATCGCTGACAGCGATAACTTTCAGACAACCTTTGGATGGACAGACATAACATAATAAGTGGATAGTAACTTATTTATAGACTTAGGTAAATAATAGGCTTAAGATATCAAATTTCTAAGTATAATATTGTTTACGTGTAGCAAAATAGACTTTCGTAGGACTTAAGGTCTGAAGCGAAATCTGTTACGAAGACAAAACACAAACCCATAGAAATCTAAAAGTAAATCACATTATTTTCGTTCAGTTGTTTTATATACTTATCGTGGCTTAATAAGAACTGCCACTCGGGTCGATCTTTAGGTAAAGCAGTGCTTACCTAGGTCGGTCTGTGGATCGGTGACCGCCCGACATACCGAGTTTCCTCCGTGCCTCGGAAAGCACGTTAAGCTGTTGGTCCCGGCTGCCATATAGAGCTTTGGCAGTCGTTACAGGTAGTCAGTGACCTGAAATTCTGACATCCAGTCTTACCAAAGAGAATCGTATTATCTAGTATTAACTGGGTTGTTGAGGTCAGATAGGCAGTCGCTCCATGTAAAATACTGGTATTCAGCTGCATCCGGTTAGACTGGAAGCCGACCCCAACATAGTTGGGAAAAGGCAAGGCAGATGATGATGATATACTTACTTACCTAGTTTATTATGTCTTAAAATCTTTTTCTTGCCCCTGTACGATTCCGCTGGGGCACAAAGATTTCTTGTTCCATTCTCCTCTGACAGACGCCACGGCATCATTTGGACACCTGCAAGGAACAACATCGTAACTCACTTTTTGTCAGTTTTGAGTTACAACCATATTCTTGTTGTACATAAAATGCAGAATTTTTGCACTCATCCCTGTGTCTAAATTCCTTTCCATTCAGATTTCACTAAGTGTAAAACGCTGTAAATCACGAGTGAAGTGCAGTTCATAAGATGGTATTTTTAATTACACACCATCTTCAACATTGTTTATGCACGCCATTAAAAAAATTACATCTTATGATACAATTTTGTTTTCGGAAATATTTGAACACGCTTTCACCCTAACCGTATATGCAAATATTTCATTCTTGCATAGTAAATACTCCAAAATGCATAAAAATACATTATCAATTGTATCTCAGACATACAATTTTTTACATTTTACGTTTTACGAAACTATGTAGTACCACACTCTTTGCAATTGTAAGTGTGTTACAATGTAATTTAACAGAAAAAAATGTGGTATGTCATTGTAACTCACAAAAAGTCAATTAATATACATTTATATAATAATATATTATAGTCATATCAAAGTGTAGTAGCTATTCCCTCGTTGCTTAAAATATTCAAGGTTGGGTGGCCTAAAGACTTAACCGAAACCTAAGAGAATTTTTGTAAACTTGAACGCGCTCTCCTGAAAAGTTACTAAAAGTGAGTAACGATGTTGTTCCTTGCAGGTGTCAATTTACTCCTTTCTCTTTCATACCGTTCCTCACACAATAAATAACCTAACCCAACTATATTTTCGTTGGTGTTTCACTCTCATCAACAATTGTTATTGCATTCGAGGCGGAATGAACACCCGAACTTTATGCAATATTTTATTCTTTATTCTTGTGTTTTAATTACTAACGAAGAGCATAATAAGAAAGTTATTATTTTCTTCATCTTGTAACATATTTCCGTTATGCTTACTAACCATCCCATGATCGTGATTCGTAACCCAATTAATTACTTATTATGTAGTAACTTGATACACACATACTTACTAGATAACTTACATAATTATTGCATACGGTCTACGGTATATATTTCTTTTAATAAGTGAAGGAGATCAAACAGAAAAAGAACTACCTTACCTCGTATAATTACTTAATTAAAGGATGCTTTATTTGGTATGGAGAGGCGAGAAGAAAGGCATGTAATTACATTGATTAATAATCATTGCTTCATGTTTGGTTAGGTATACCTATTCGTAGAGTACGTCCTACCTACATATCTACTTCCTCTTGATTACCTTTGGAGTGCCTCGTTGGTTCAGTGGTTGTAAGAACGCATGCGGTGCGCGTTCCTGGTCTCGATTCCGAGGTCAGGCAAAGTGTTATAGGGTTTCTCCATCAGAATTTTTTCAGTAGCAGCAACTGAGTCTGGATTTGTGCCCGGTTGATGGCAATATACTCGCTCCCTTTTAATGGGAGATATTAAAAAAATATACTTTTCCTACACATACAATAAAAAGTGCGATGCTCCCCGAATGGCAAAGAGGTATTTTTTCAATGTAGTGCGGCGTAATCTACGGTAGCCTTTAATGGTCGCTACCGCATATTATTATAGACATCTACAATATCAAAGGTTTTGGAAGTACATAGCCATACCACGGACAAATAAGGCATTTTCCAGGTGTCTATTTGCTTCTCATGTACCGTTTTTTAAACCGGAATACCACTGCTTGTTGACAGAAAGTAATATTGTGGTAGCACTTCCTCGGGCAAGCTCCTCCAAAAAGAGTTCTAGTATTCATCATCTGCCCAGACTTTTCCCAACTATGTTGAGGTTGCCTTCCAGTCTAACAGGATGCAGCTGAATACCAGTATTTTACATAGAACGACTGCCTGTCTGACCTCCACACACCATTTAGTATTGGGTAATATTTTACCTCTTGGTAAGGTTGTCACTGACTATCTGTACCGACTATCCTAGATCTCCATAACAACCGGGACCAGCGGGCTATCGTGCTTACCGGCGCACGGAGAAAAGATCGCCCCGAGTGACTAATATTTTTAGCCACGAGTTCTTCCCTAAAAGAGTTCTAAATACTTAAGGTATATAAAAAAAAGTAGTTAAAAAACTAAAAAACCCGACAAATAAAACTGAAAAGCAAATAACAACAAACAAACAAATGGAATCAGGCGGGGTCCATTCTATTTTCATTTAATTTCATAATTTAATATTTAAATGAACCCCGCCTGTTTCCAAGTTTTATTTAATTTAAAAATATGTGCTTGTTATTTGCTATTCTGTTTTTTCATTCGGGTTTTTTAGTTTTTTAACTACTTTTTTATTTTCAACTTTTTAGTTCTTTTGTGTTTATTCTTTCCTTGGTCGCGTACAATTCTTCGCAGATGATTTAACTTTTGTGTTTTAAAGGATTTCCCACTTTGAATGTCTTTTAAACATTAAGTGTTTTATGTTTTTGTAATCTCCTTTTAAAGCCCTTCATTTTGATACCCTACTCGCTGGCACTGGATTTTTTTTTTTGAGCTCCGTGAATTTTTCTTTGTTTTTTAATTTTAATGTAGCCAGTGACACTCGCGCCATCAAGACGAATCTAACGACGTATATTTCATTCAAATACCTTCATCCGTTTAGGAGTTATGAGGGAACAAAGAAACGGACATACATACATACACGTCAAACACATAATACTTTTGGGCTTCGCCGCAGTCGGGTAAAAATGAAGGTACAAGTGCCCGTTTTCTCATTATTAGTATTTTCTAGAAACGTTAAAGTTCTGAGTACGTAGCTAATGAAGGTTTAATCATTTTCTTTGAATTGGATGCCGCCTTATTGGCTGAAGCAATAGAATATTACCTATAACTACTCTGACCTTCGACCCACTAGTTCACAGTGCTGATAAGTTATATTAGGATTTCTCTGTATAACTTGAATAATTCATTATGATTTGTTTAAAATAATCTTCGTGCAGGTCGAGCAAGTTCTCGGTATTGTAAACTCATCGGCTCAGACTTGTTAGAAAAGGGTGTTTCTTATTTAGACTACTGTATTTCCCTGTGGGCCTAAAGAAGTGACAATCGCTTTAAAACCGTTCCGTATTTCTACAAGATTGACATACAGATTTTCGGTGGCTTTTGGCAAATCAATACTAAAAAATTCGCCTATAGCGTGGGTGCGGTTACAAACAATTAAATTCCCACAGACAGCCCGACCCGAAACAACTACTACAAATAATTGTTCCGTGCGGGAACCAAACCCGTGATACGCAGAGCAGGAACCGTTCATGTGCGTACAATATAATTATCAGTTGCTTCAGTGAAAGAAAACATCGTGAGGAAAACAGCAGGCCTTTTGTTTTTTTTTTTTTGGGGGAGGTGGTAAATAATCAAATAACCCCTCCCGCTCCTGGGCAGAGCGAAAGGAAGTGTTAGACTTCTACTGACTAAAAACCACCCATGTACCTTCTTAGCCCTTGCGCCGTAGCCGCGGTATCTCTTGCAAACAACCCTCAGCCCCGATGGGAAAAAAGCATGCCTAAGATGTATTTCTTGACGACAAGTCAGAGGCCTATGGGCGGGATAAAAAGACTTTCTCCAGGTAAGGCACCAACCACACGATAAATGTGAATATATCTAACATGCAAGAACATGCAAGCACAATCAGGGTGATAAACTATGACACAAAAGAGAACAAACTGCCTATATTAAGACGTAACCGTGGGTAGTCAAATCATTATCCTAATTGCTACTTATTTGAGATGCCTAAACAAATATATGGACATTTCTTGTGAGGGAACGGATGTATTATTCATAGGAAAGTAGACGTGGATGGATCTTAAGTTGGAAAGAAAAGATTTGTTGGGTACGTTGCACAGATTAATGGTACAGAACCACACTATCGCGTCTCACGCTGTTTAAAATTGAATGTAACGGGTTTCGTAACTTATTGGAATTGTTTTTCAATGGAACATTATTTCAATATTTTTTCGGTTGTGTTTTTTCGGGTTTGTTATGTTTAAGGTGGAAATAGAGATTGTTATTTATAACAATGTTCTATTACTACTGGCCAGTACTAACTGAGTTGTGGAGGTCAGATAGTGTAAAATACTGGTTTTACGCTGCATCGGGCTAGACTGTAAGTCAACCACAACATAGCTTTGGGATAAGATAAGGCAGATGATGATTCTGTTACAATATTGGACTTGCCTAGAAATTAATTAAACCTATACTATCTTATTCATAATGTGTAATTTATAACTTCATGTAGGTGGTGGGTTGTGGAGGTCAGATAAGCAGTCGCGTCAAGTAAAATACTGGTATTTCAGCTGCATCGGGCATGACCGGAAGTTGACCCCAATGAAGTTGGGAAAAGGATAGGCAGATGATAATTTAGGTGATACATAAACGGGTTTAAGCTAAACTGCTCGAGAGCCAGAAGGACAAAAAAATGTGTGTAGACAAATATAGTTTTAGTAGATACAATCATAATTGTATTAAATCGCAAAAAAAAATACTGAAACAATGAATGAATTAATTTATTAAACATTTCTCGAGTTAAGGTGAATGCTCCAACCACCCCGCGAAATTCAAATTTTCTTACGTTTTTTGTAATTTGCAGGTCAGTGTTAGTTTGTATGTTGATTAGAATATTAATTGCGACTGTAAGACGTATGTAGTTACAGAAATATAATCATCAAAATCATCAATACAAGCCTCCAAGTTCATAAAGGTGCAGGAACTTGAAAAAGTCATTTTTGCACCTTTATGAACTTGGAAGCTTGTATTGATGATTTTGATGATTATATTTCTGTAACTACATACGTCTTACAGCCGCAATTAATATTCTAATCAACATACAAACTAACACTGACCTGCAAATTACAAAAAACGTAAGAAAATTTGAATTTCGCGGGGTGGTTGGAGCATTCACCATAAAACTTACTTTTATGTAACTAATTAGTTCAAAAACAAGAAAATCAACTAAATTTAAACGGTACCGCGGTGTTTTGTAAAACAAGATACACAATGCGTTTAATTCAAAAAGTTGATACAAATGTGCAGCAGCTGGGAACATTCTCAGCTGAAACTGTAATTTGTGTAAAACTTTGAATTATTTTCCCAACACAAATTACACAAACAACCTGTGACAAATGAAATGTATTATGATAATAACATTTAGTAACTAAATAAAAAAAAATTGTTCGTGCGTTATAATTGACACGTCAACAAGATGTGGAAAAAATGAAACAATATTTTATTTCAAAAACTACACCGTTTGCTGCTACTGGTAACAATCAACCAACCAACAACCAAGTATAGTTCAATTTTACGTTTTCCCTGTATTTTTTCTAGAACCTAAAAGAGTTTTCTTCAGATCGGCCGGGAAAACATTTGAACGCCCGATTGTCCCATGATTTTTATATAGGGTTACTTTTACACACACCTCAAACTTATTATGAAAGAAACAACACAATAATTCATATTGTTATTCAATTTTTTTGAATAATAAAAAGAACTAATATTATAAATCTACGAGTACCTATGTTGTCCCGTTGTTTTCCACCTTGGTTCCTCTACCAAGAGCCCTGACTTCTGATAACTTGGACCTGTTCCCGATGCCGGTGGGCTACTATTAACAAAAATAACGTAAATGTGAGACGAAAATCTTTCTAAAATGTGAATCAACAGAACATTGTCGCAACTTAAAGGTATTTGCATCCCAACAAGAGTTCATTAGTAATTTAAAGATTAGTTGGTACTTCAAACCGACCGTCTCAATTCGAGACAGGTAGGGCTTTGAGCTATTAATCTTATATAAGCGCTTAAACTATTAAAGTTTTCGTCGGATAAGCTCCGAAACTAACAGTTTAGACACGGACAGCTGTTGATCCCTTGAAATCCATTAACATTTAAAACATTTAAATTAAATTAAACTCTTATGAACTTTTCAACTGAAGTGGCTTTGTTGGTAACCTTTGTTGTTGAAGTAAATAAAAGTAAATAGATGAGAAAACTTGACGTTTCTACCTACGTGGTGAAAATTAAGTGGTTTGAGTTGTTTTAACTGGCCGTTTTCACCAACGCTAAGTTAATGCGTTAAAATACACATTTGGATTTTCAAGGCTCGTCCGAAATTTGGTATTCCAAGCGGTTCATAATATTTAGGAGTCACTTAGTGCAATTATAAGTGGGTGTAAGTATCGGTATTTGAAACTTGTTCGGTTGGTCAGAACTTGATTGTTGGTTTACGCTTTGGATTATCAGTTAATGCACGTTTTAGTGTTCCCTAAAAAACATCACGCCTGTAATCCCCGAAGGACTATTAGGCCCAATCATGTGTACCTGATAGTACACCAGTTACGTCCCATGCAATGGGATGGGGTGAGCCTTTTTCCATCAATCACAAATATATTCTACGTGGTTACTACTAAAAAAATCCTGATGAGACACCCCAATAACAATTCGCTCAACTCGGAAATAGAATCCGGGACCACAAGTTCAGCAGTTGCTATTGTGACCACTATACCAACAGGGCAATTTTTTGAAACTTATAACAGAAACATGCTATTTCAGCCAAATTATGTAACTAATTTCAGGCCAAGAAATATAAATCAGAGCCCTGAATCGTTTTAACCGCATTACCAGCTTAAAAACTATGTAGGCACTATTCAAAGAACTTTCAAAGTGACCATTATTAGAAATTCATTTATTATGTTTCTTCGCAGTAACAGATCGATAGTTGACGTTGCACCGCAATTGCTGACGTCACAACTTCAGGGAAAAAGCTGACTTTACAGAAAGCCACAACGCTGGGAATGTTTGCATTGCCTGCCGATTGGGTGCCTACACAATGAAATAATATTGTTACTGTTTCGCAAACGTTTGCAATGTGAATGCTGTGAGAAGTTGCTTTTCTTTGGGTAGAGAACTATGTTAATTGTAGGTTCCACGGTAAGATATGTATTGTTGTTGTCAATAAAAATTATTTATAATCTAACAAGTTCCTATATTTCCTAAAATTGAGAGCTATTTTATTTTGCCAATTATTATAATATACTGTTGTACGAAAACTTGCAACGACACAAATTGTAGATACTATACCATTACTACTATATTTATATCTAATCGCCAAAAACGTCATTTGTACGGCTATATATATAAATATATAAAATTACCCATATTTAAAACTCCCGGAAAACTTTACAGGTAACCCCTATTTTAAACAACTGACTGTTATTTTTCAAAAATAATTAAAACTGCACCTAAGGAGGCATTTCAAAGGCCAAAAGGAAATGCTTCATAAAAGCTTGGTATTGTAAGCACCCTTTACAAAGTGAAACTGTCTTTTCACTAGCTACTTGCTGGTTTCTTTGTAACAAAACTCTTTTAAAATAATAAATTATTTCTTTTGTTCATAGTTTTTTTTAACAGAATATGGCTTTTGTGAGTGACATTGTGTCTTTAAAGATTTATCGTTTTGCTGTTAATTTGAGGTGTTTTCCGCTTCCGGTTGTATGCTGGTCTTTCCGATTTACATTAATGCAAGGTCAAGGTGTTTATAATAGGTGTTATACACGCATTTACAAGGTGCTGATGATATTATAAGAACGGTGGGTACTATTAGGATGAGACAAGTGCAAAATCGAAAACATTGAAAAACTTTAGGAGAGATATATATTTATCCAGGAAAGCAAGACAATCTTGTGCCAATCTACCTAACCACAATCAGCAAAAGCAGTTGGCGGGCAAAACATTATTTTATCTATCGCTGTCAACATTAATTTAAAACTTAAAACGCGTGAGTTTTGCAGGACATCTGGCTAGACGCGGAGATGGCCGATGGAGTAAAATTTTGACCGAATGGTGACCAAGGTTGGGTATGAGAAACGAGGGCCGTCCTACAGCTCGTTGGGTGGATAATATCGTCAGGAGCACGGGGAACGGATGGATGAGAGACGCACAGAACAGAGAAGAGTGGGAGAAGAAAGGGGAGGCCTACACCCAACAGTGGGATGACTAAACATGACTGTACAAATTTTGCATGCCTTACGGCAGAATCACATGTACATTTTATAACACCATCGTAACAGTGTATTCAGCAAAAATAAATGATTTGATTTGGGTGATTCCGGGCTAAAATTAAGTTTGTTTAGGTTTTAAATTGTAATAAAACTAGATGCCAACTCTTTCCATATTCACTATATACCTACTTACCAGAACGAAAATATAGTCACTTAAAATGATCGAAATCAGTTGTTACGACATGTCAAGTTAACCCCACTCGTTCCGTATCGGCGTCCAATCTAAAAGGTATAAATCGCAGTACCATCAGATAGGGCGCTCCGAAGCGTTAAGTGGAAAACTTGCACTATGTAATTAACTATTCAACGGGTTTAGACTGTATCAGGAAACCTATTTACGTTAAAGCTTAAGTTACTTCAATAACACGTCATAATCTGTTTAGTGATAGAGCTCTATTTTGATCAAATATGTGTTGTGTTGTATTTAAATTCTTAATCAATAACACTTTTGAGCGTTTGAACAGAATTAATTGTAGATCTTCTGCCTTTACTCCAATGAATTTGGGATCGGCTTTGAAAGAAAGAAATAGTATTTATTTGTCTTGCACAGGACATAACAGAAACGGGCAAATTTTGAATAAACAAAATGCACACGAGAACCAACATTGGTCCTGTGTGAGGGAAAAAAAATTTACAGCACCTCTCAGCATGGCGCTGTAACATTTTTATATCTGTATACCTACATTATTGGCAAATAAAGGATTCTATTCTATTCTATTTTTAGTGTTCTTTGCTTGGTTTCTTCTCCCATACCATTCTCTATTATTTGTCATCTCTCTCTTGGTAGTTTCTCCACACAGTCTATTCATAATATTCATGGCTTCAGGGTGCTGTTGCGGTTGCCCAGGTTCTGCAGTGCGTCAAGCATGTTTGCGGTGGGACGAACTGACGACTGTTATGCAGTTATAAGGAAGAAGACCGCATCCTTAATAGGCAGAATGAGGGCTAGCCGCAACAGTATTTTGATAACCCTAGCTGACCAGTACGATGCACCGATTTTGAGGCACTGTGTCGGGTTGCTCGTGCGGCAGTGAAAAATAATTACGAGTATGTGTACCTACTTAGTTTATAAATACTAACACTTAGTTGATAAGTTTGTTTGTGTACTAACAATATATTCTATTTAATTTGACAACATTGGTATGTTGTCAAATTAAATAGAATATATTATTATTATTATAATTTCTTTGGTATTTTTATAATCTTGTAGCCACATTTTCCTCATTTCTCCACATCGCATGCTCAAACCATGATAAGACAACCGATTACCACACAACTTTACTAGCGGAAATTAAAATACATGGGTACAATGAAAAATACCTACACGAACATAAATTCGCGATTTTATTTGATAATAAAAGGATAGACAGAAACTTCAAAGAAAGAAAGAAGCGTTAAACTCAACACACAAAACAAAACAATAAAACAAAATTAATTAAAAAGAGAACAAAAAATATTTTATAAGGATTTAAAAAAATAATACTTTTAAGATGTCCACGTTTATAATTGTTACACGTGCACAATATTTTTTGAAGGACAGAACCCAATTAGGAAATGAAAGGAAATACTGGTGTCAGAATAACTATTACAAAGGCGCTTACAAATCTTTTGTTCTTGTACATCAAACTGGGAAACATTGTATTGAAATAATTGATAGATTTACTTTAATTTATAGTGTAGAAAATTTATGTTAATGGTCCTTATGGGTGGATGTATCGACGGTAGTCGTCGTGGTCAAGTTAAGTTGTCATTTAATTTAAGACTTTTTTCTCTTAAAAATCATAGTAAAGACCGAGAGGTCGACAGAGAGGGGAGTTTTTAAGAGAAGCAGTCGCTCTAGCTAGACCAACGAGCTAGTACGAGACAGGCTAGGTTCGATTCGCAGGTAGGGTGAAGTGTTAATAGGTTTTTTCATCAGGAATTTGTCAGTAGCAGCCACGGAGTCTGGATTTGTGCCCGCTTGATGGCAGTAGACTCGCCCCTATTAACTTCGACCCCACAGTCAAACCATTGCAACGGTTTTGTGGGGCTTAGGTTATAAGTTACTTACCTTTTTGGAATAAAAATAGATAAAAAAAACTCGCAAAATGTGGGTCTACTAATAAGTAAAATATACCAACTCCATACGGAACGGTTGTATTACAAAAATTAAAGCTTATCATTATGGGAAGTCAAATTGTATCGAGTACATTTCGATTTAACAATTATAACAACATTGAAAAGGTATGAAGTGGCAATAAAATATTTTTCGCGAACAATGAACGGATTTTAATACCTATTAATATTATTGTTTTAATTTTGGAATACAATAATATTACGAAAAGATTGCCGGCATTTCGTTTGTAGGATTATCGAATACCATTTTCAGTACGTGTATTTAATATAATTTTACATTGAGCCGGCTTTAGTATGGTGTATCTAATTGGAATCGTTAAATTTAAAATCGAAAATCTTTTAAAGATTTTTTTTGTGATGAAAAATATAATAACTCAAAAACAGTACATTTACAACTTTTGATTCATAGTCAATAAGCCTTTATAATGAAATTATGGTTTGGTTATATCTGGATTTTATGTCGCATGTTGCACAAATAAGGTGAAATTAAAATACTTAACAAATAATATTAAGTTTAAAAAACACGCTTTAATTAAAGTAACGTCATTTCCCGTCGGGGCTGCGGGTTGTTCGAAAGAGTTACCGTGGCCTCGATATAAAGGGCAGAAACATGGGTGGTTTTTAGTCAGTAGAAGTCTGACACTCCCTACCGCTCTGCCCAGAGCGGGAGGAGTCATTTGATGATTTCCCACCACCTCAAAAAAAAGTAACGTCATTTAACTTCTCGTATTTTTCGTATCTGACCACTGGAAGTATATTTATGTACTTGAAATTGTTGGTTTAAAAAAAAGTTTCGTTATTAGTTGATAATGCTTATCACGTGTGTTTAATTTCGTCAACTGATTTAATCAGGCCCTAGGAATCTTTGTATCTTTATTTAGCGCAAAGTAAACATTTTAACACTAAACAGGCACAAGGTATAAAGTGAAGCCTGTGTAATTAACTTGTTTGCTAGTGATTAACAACCTAGCTAGGTTAAACTGGTGTATTTACCTGTCGAATATACTTTACAATGTAACTACTAGCGAAGAGTTCATCAATATTCTAGTCTATGGGCTATTGATAGGTCCATCAAGTAATAGGGATGTTTACTGACTAAACAAAATATGATTCTAATTAGTCCGTCTGTTAGATTATCGAAAAACATTGGATATATATGTTTTGTTTTATCAAATCAATAAAAAAGCTGTGTCAAATGATGATTATGGCTATTCTTAGAATCTCTCTATATAATATCCTTCACGGACATTAATGAACAGCAAAGGATATTCAGGGTGAGTTCTTTTCATACGTTTTCTGACCAATTGCTGAAGTATCTAGAAACTGGGAAACAAAAAATACTTCAAAAAACAAGTATAACTTCTTAGAGAACACTTTAAGAATTAAAATGGAAAATATCTTCAAAGCACTGCTTTTACAGCCCGTGTCCTAACCAAAGTGATCGCCGCGCGAACACTTGACCATCTGGCATCGATTCATTTCGAGCGGCTTCGGTTTTTCCGAACAAATGACAATGAGAATGCGACGATTGTATTTTATTATTCGCGCCATTGATCGCTTTGATTTGGCCGCGGGATAGACACTTGTACTTATTTTTAAGTAATTGGGACAGTTTAGTTCTGAAAACAAAGCCTAATATATTATACAACAACTGTTTAAAAAGCCACGCTTTTATTCGGGAACTCCTAAATGCTGCTTGTTATTCCCCCGTTAGACCATACTTCATTCTAACGACTTAAGAGTCTGGCCATATTTTATTCTGAAGCTTTCAGCTAATGCAAGCTATTGCAGGAACCATCTTGAAAATCAAAACTCTTGCCTGCCAGATTTAAGTTATACAAGCAAAAACAGTTTTATTTCCCAGGTTCTCGGCTCTGTTCGAATATTAAATGGGCCGAAGCATGTATGCTCTACACAATATATGCATGACAAAACAAGAAATTAAAACAATTTACACGATTTTAAAATATCACCAAATGTATTATTCAAAGTTAATTTTTAAAGTTAAAAACCTGTAGGACATTGATAAAAGCAACCAATTTCCAGAGTACATCTTGAACGAAACTTTACATCAAAGCTAAAGACTCCGAAAACCCTGACTACGCTATTCAAAATTACATTTATATTTTGTAATAAAAAGGACATTAATTTAATCCAACTTCGTTATTTCGAATATTTTGCTGGTTGCTAATTAAACAACTTTCCATCTCTACTCTATGGGTGCCTGAACACTGTAGGGCACTACAGACAGACTATAAATATAATAGGCCTGCCTGTAGGGCATCCGTTAACTGCTTCCGGGAAAACATTATGCGACTGTGATATTATTATATAAGTTTTCAAAGCTTTCAGGAAGCGCCAATTTAACACAGAAACTATACAATTTTGTACCTACTCGTCTGGTTCTAACACAAAGTCAACGTGGTGAACTATGTTCGTCATCTACCTTTTCCCAACTATGTTGGGGTCAGCTTCCAGTCTAACCGAATTCAGGTGAATACTAGTTTTTTATCTGGAGCGTCTGCCTATCTGACCTCCACAACCCAGTTAGTACTGGGTAATACGATACCCCTTGGTGAGACTGGTTGTCAGACTTTCAGGCCACTGACTACCTGTAAAAACGGTCAAAGTCCTACAAATGACAGGCAAGACCAACAGCTTTTTGTGCTTTCCGAGGCACGAAGAAAACTCGGTATGTAATGAAAGATTACCATACCAGGACCAACCTATTCAAAAGTTCTACCCGAGTGGCTATTATTATTTAACCAAGAGCTCTCTTAATAGACTATGTTCTTGTTCAATATATCAAAAAGCTTCTACTTCTCGAGAATTAATTTTATTCAGTGATAATATCCCACTGCTATGCAAACCCAATCAAACTCGGCAAACTCAAACACTGAGAGGTGTCCCGTAAACGAGTAATCGAGTGTTCAATTGAGCAAGATCTCGATTATACAGAAATTGAACGAATGCGGCTGGCGAATTGAAAACGAATCTTCAATAAGTGTAGTGGTTCTTTTTTTCTTCGCTTTTAAGCGCTAGAAGCGCTAAAATAGTAACAGTGCCGTCTTTTATCCGTCCTTTACAGAGAAAAGAAGCAATTACCGCCTTTATTACTTACGTAATAAACTTCCTTGGAAGTATTCTGCTATAGATGAGCCACTGTGTACATTGTTACGTCAACAGTTCTAAGAAGTCTGTTTATTATTAATTAATTGCTAAGCTAGTTGTTACAGTAGGGATAGCTCTAGGTTTTAAGCATTGTCAGCTTTAATTAGTAACAGATTAGATTGGATTTTCATTATTTGGGTTTGATGAGTTAACTCTTACAATAGCATTTAAGTTTTGGTACAATGATCGTAAAGCGGTCAAAGGGATAACTAAGCCATAAACGAAGGATGTAGAAGAGCAGAGGTGTACCTAATAGCGCACCCACATTTTTCCAGGTATGTCTACGTCCCATGTAATAGAGGCGAGTCTATTGCCGTTCATCATCATCTGCCTAGCCTTTTCCCAACTATGTTAGGGTCGGCTTCTAGTCTAACCAGATACAGCTGAATATCAGTATTTTACATGAAGCGACTGCCTATCTGAACTCCACCACCCAGTTACATTTAGTAAGACTGGTTGTCAGACTTTCAGGTTTACTGACTACCTGTAACGACTTCCAAATATCTATATGGCAGCCGGGACCAACAGCTTAACGTGCTTTCCGAGGCGCGGAGGAAACTCGGTATGTCGGGCGGTCACCCATCCACAGACCGATCCAGGCAAGCACAGCTTTACCTAAAGATCGACCCGAGTGGCAGTTCTTATTAAGCCACGAGTTCCTCGAGTGCCATTAACCGGGCACAAATCCAGCCTCCGTGGTTGCCACTGAGAAGTTTCTGTTTGTAAAACAAACCTTGGACGTCATGATCAGCAGTCGTGCTTGCTACCACCAGACCAACGAGCCAGTCAGCTAAACCGTATGTTTTATAATACATTATGCGGCCCCGACGAATAGTAAGTCGTGGGTTCGAACACAAGCAAGCGCATTACTTTGTGTAATTTATTTCATCGCTGCTGCTCTCAAAACGGTGAAGGAAAATATCATGAGGAAACCGGCATGTCTTAGAACAAAAGAAAATCGAGGACATATGAAATCTACCAACCCGCACTGGGTACGCGTGGTGGATTAATAGCCCATCCCTCTCCTCGAGAGGAGGCCTGAGTCCCTGCAGTGGGAACATTATAGGCTGATGATGATAAATACATTCAAGGGCCCATCACAATGATTTTGTTACAATATTTCTCGTACACGCGTTTTCTAATACCTATACCCATCGTTTTATCTCTTCGAGATATAACAGCTCTCAAGAAACAATATAAACAAGATCACAATATTATTATTTGTACGAAACACTTGAGGGTTTAATATCGTCGGTAGGTAGATCACAAACAGTTTAATTTAAATTTTACGATTACGTACTCACGCCAGCCCTTTGCTGTGTCTAATGTCAATTATTAACCCTCTTAAATAAAATATTAAGGGGACGTTACCCCCAAAACGTGACATTTAATGTGGTTCCGGAAATTATCATAGAGGTTCTATGATTTTATTATGATAAAGTCACTGAAAATGTTTATGAAATTGTGAAGTAAGCTCGTGTTCCCCGTCGGGGCTGTGGGTTGTTCGAAAAAGATACCGCGGCCTCGACACAAGGACTAAGAAGGAACATACGTGGTTTTTAGTCAGTAGAAGTCTGACTCTCCCTTCCACTCTGCCCAAGAGCGGGACCTTATTTGATGATTTCCCACACCCAAAAAAAAAAGTAAGCTCGTGGTTAAACAACAGCAGACACTCTGATCGATCTTCAGGTTATGGTGAGCTGGCCTAGATTGGTTCGTGGATGGGTGACCATTCTTAACATACCGAGTTTCCCCGTGCATCAGAAAGCACTGCTGTTATTAGTAGAACTAACAGCCGTTACAGGTAGTAAGTAGCCCGAAAGTCTGATAACCAGTCTTATTAAGCGGTTTCATATTAGCCAGCTTTGCAGCAGGGTTGTGGAGATCAGATAGGTAGTCACTCCATGTAAAATATTGGTATTCAGCTGAATCAGACTAGAAGCCGATTCTAACATAATAGGGTTTACCGACTTAAAAAAATATGATTCTAATTAGTCCGTCTGTTAGATTATCGAAAAATATTGGACACGTATTTTTTGTTTTATCAAATCAATAAAAATTTACGAAGATAAAACGCGTCAAAGATTTGAGTGATTTGAGTGTCGTGACGTCACTCACCGGTAAAAAATGTCACACAAATGTCTTAGAATATGACGTCACACGATCTTCGAAGCACTGTATCGTCTTCATTGTTTGTTTACGTGAAAAAAGAAAAAATACGTGTCCAATATTTTTTTGAAAATTTATCTGACGGACTAATTACATTTTTTTAGTTACCCTATGGGGAAAAGACTAACCAGATGACATAGTGCAGTAGATTTTGTATTTAAAGATTAATTTAAGTATCTTCGTTCCCTCATTTCAAGCTTTCGTATTAACATACGCAAACACGGATTACATTCGTTCACTTAAAAGTACGTAAGCTATATTGAAACGAAAACCTTTTTGTAGCTTAGTTTAATTTTCTTTTTATTTCATTCTATTTTTACACCCTTACCGCAGAGATGAAATGGAAAATTACTGGCTTACGAGCACTATAACAGCTCATGTGCTATCCAGCATTACAGCCATGAATTTTGCGAGTAACTTTGTGTAAAAACAAATGTAAAAAGGTTTCAAGTAAATGTATAACCTAGATATTCGATTAAGATTGCACGCTACTTTTGCTCTAAATTTTCGGCGAGTTATTTCATTTTGAAAATATTGTGACTTCATAAGGTTCTGTTCTCTTTTTATTAGGGTTATGTTAGATGGAGTGCTACATTTTCGCAGACTTTTTTCTTAAATAAATTATTCTTAATTATTATGACGTTATCTTGCTATCATGAACTTGCAACAGTGTCCGAATATCAGAATCACATATTAATGGATAATTACGGAAGATATTCCGTAAATGCTATTATAAGTTTATTTATGAACCGTGAAAGTTTAAATCGTGTAAGATTTTTAAACTTCAATAGGAATGCACACCTGGCCCTTTGGTCAAGTGGTCCAAAGTGCGACTGCTGGCCATAAGGTCTTTGGTTCGGCTTCCGGGTAGGCCAGTGTGTCATTGGGTTTTCCGTCAGGAATTTCTGTGTGTCTGTAATAGCAGCCACTTAATCTGGATATGTGGCTGGTTGGTGGCAATGAGGTCGCTCCCTACTACATGAGACTTTAAACACAACTAGCGAACAGTTGGTACCTTACCCTTTGGGGATTACAAGCGTGATGTTATATATATAATATACATATGTATATACATATGTATCACACCACTGTCAGCCGTCGAGCCTAGTGCCTATCCTTTATTTGAAATAAAAAATACTGTATGTGTATAATTATGACATTATATTACTGAAAAATAAATGATGC
The DNA here is from genome assembly GCA_949774965.1 of Diarsia brunnea. Lineage (NCBI taxonomy): Eukaryota > Metazoa > Arthropoda > Insecta > Lepidoptera > Noctuidae > Diarsia > Diarsia brunnea. The sequence goes on along the minus strand of OX459003.1, from coordinate 7,759,380 downwards.
TTGATTTACAAAGCCAACCAAATAAAAGCTCTAGCAAGCGGCCACCCTCAACAAATTCATAAAAACATTGTGGAGGATTAGAAATACTTCACAACTCTAAGCTTTGTGGGGGCGAGGGAATCGAAACAATAAATAAATAATGGCCAACAATCCCGCTAGCCAGTCTAAATAAACGTCAGGCTCGTGGCTAGTGATGGGAATTAAATCCTTCGATGCGTCAGCGAAGCACCTGCTTACTTCTTGTCAGCGAGTACTTTGTAAAGTACTTGTCTGACTGTGAAGAAAGAAAGAAAGAAAGAAAGAAAGAAAAAGTATTTATTGATATCACACAGGACGAAACAAGTTGATAAAAATTAAACATTAAAAAAAGTAAACATAAGAGAAACACATGAAAATTCTACATTAAAATTAAAGGAGGAGCCGGAGGAGGCCAAAAGGAGGAGCTCGTGACTAAAAAAAAACAATCTCTCGAGTCGATCTTAAGGTTCAGCTGTGCTAGCCTAGGTTGGTACGTGGATGGGTACCCATTACGTACCGAGTTTCCGCCGTGCATCAAAATAAAAAAGGCACGGAGGAAACTCGGTATGTAATGGGTATCCACGTACCAACCTAGGCTAGCACAGTTGAACCTTGGTCTCGGCTCTCAATTGTCGATCTTTGATAGTAGTAACCAGTGTACAGTACAAGGTGTATTGTATTACCCAGTACTAACTGGGTTGTGGAGACTAGATAGGCAGTCGCTCCATGTAATACTAGTATTCAGCTGCATCTGGTTAGACTGGAAGCCGACCCCAGAGTTGGGAAAAGGCTAGGTAGATGATGACTTGTCTGGCTGTGAACAGTATAATGATAATTCTTAATTTCATGCTGTCTTGATTTATTTTGACACAGTACACGCGCATTAAAACTTTTCTCGCGAGGAAGTTTAGTACTCTTTAGTAGTCGTTGAACACGGGTTTTTACTCCAGCTGGTCATTATTTAATATCAGTATGGCATAAGCAGATAGACGACGTTATTGCCATCGTGAAAATATCCTAGATATATTCGCAAGAGATACCGCGGTCTCGACATAAAGGGCTAAGAAGGAACATGGGTGGTTTTTAGTCAGTAGAAGTCTGACACTCCCTACAGCTCTGCGGCAGGAGTCATTTGATTCCACATCCCCCCAAAAGGCTGGTACAGAAAAAGAACTGGATAAAGTGGGGCTGTTGATGATGATGATGGCACAATTTGTTGTCAAATCTATCAAGACAGTACAAGATATAAATAACGTATTTAAATTCAAATAATAAAATAGACTTCTTGTTGGTAACATATCCAATTAATTCAATGCTAAAATCCCTTTCAAACTTTTGTCTCTATTCAGCAATGCGTTTCTATTCACCCCGTTTGACTGTACTTGGAAATTAATAACAGGCACTCGGCTCGGTCTTCAGATTGCGCTGCGCTTGTCTAGGTTAGTTTACTAGAACTACCCATAACATACCGATTTTCCCCCGAGCTTCGGTAAGCACATAAATCCTGTAACGTGAAAGAAATGCACGTGTACTCAAATTAATACATTATGCTAATTTATTTCAGCAAATTACAATATTTGCCGAGCAAGACATCGAAGGTAAATTAAAAGACACAAGTACTCCGGATGATATTCAACCAGCAATCCGTTTTCCTTCCTCAGAGCATTTTCACTTTCTCATTGTTCGTGTCTGTTATGTTTGCTAAGGGCCTAATTACCCTCCGCTAGCGTTTTGTTTCGCACAACGTGGTACAACCAAGGAATAATACAGCCAGTACAAATACTGGGAGCTCTCTCAAGTTTAGCTAATGTCAATGAAACTGTGGCCGGACGAAACAGACTGGAACTTCGCTTGTTTACAGACAATTTAGTCAATTAGAAAAGTACCCTGTGTTTGTGTTTTTTTGTTGTATATATTTTAAGTTTGTTTCGTCTTTGGATTTAAGTGGAATAAGTTTAGAATCGAGGACCCTGTGACTAAATAGCAGCCGGTCGGAGTCGATTTTCAGGTTAAGGCGCGTATGCCAGGGTTTGTCTGTGGATAGGTGACCTCCAGTTTCCATCGTGCCTTGGAAAGCAAGTTAAGCTGAACGGCTTAACGGCTTGTCCAACGTCCCTGCTGTCATTTGTAGAAGCCTGAAAGTCTGACAACAATTCTTACCGACGGGTTTCGTATTACGCAGTACTAACTGAGCTGTGGAGATCAAATGGGCAGTTTCATTTACTATATATACTGGTATTCAGCTGAATCCAGTAAGACTGGAATCCAACCACAACATAAAGAAAGTAAAAAAAATAAAAATTTGTTTTAACATGACTGGGAAAAGTTTAGGCAGATGTCGAAGGTTAAGAACCATGGCCATATTACAGAGCAGAGGATAAATCATTCAGATGGTGTTCTACATCAATTACAATTGCAATGATTTATTTAAGTTAGTTAACATTCAGCTGGTAATCCTTCAGCCCTCGTATTGAAGAATGAAGAATTCGATAGATCCACAAACCACACATATTAAGGCAATCAATCTTAATTCTCGACATTAATCGCGTTTCAAAGGTCACTCGGCATTGTAATATATGATCAAGAAGACTGCGTACGTGTGCCAGAGAATCTAATAAAATATTTTAAGAATAATCTCCTTATAAACTCGCTATTTTATTTCACCAGTTGCTATTGTTAAACCCCGTTGAGGGAATATTCAAATCAGTTTATGGCAAAGTGTAACCAACCCGACAAAAGAAAGAGTAATAAAATGGGAAAACAAGCAGGGAGGGAGTGCAATTCGGTTCATGTCGACCGAGTAACGTTGTTTCCGCAGTTTTGCTCGAATAACTGTCTTGAACACGACTCTAGTACTATTTGCTTTAGATTCTTGTAACTTTACCAAATAAAACGTTGCGGAACATCTTATACAACATCGGTATGTAAATCGTGGAATAAAATAACTTTGTACATGATCATAAAGTTTAATAAAACTTTTGATATTAATTTTACTGAATTTTCCGTTCTACACTACGGTGCTGAATATACCGGTAGAAAAGCTATGCAGATGTGTAATATACTTAGAAAGACGTCTGTTCACACATGACTTGAGAAACAAGTTGTCGGTAGTAGAAACGGGGACGCCGACAGGGAATTTCTCCGTGCACGCATTATATATGAAGAAGCAAAGCGCCAGTGCGTACCTACAGAAGCGTGGAGCGGATCGTGGCAAACTGAGGAATGTACTGTCAACATTGAGGGAATTCATATGTTTTGCTAAATGAATGGGTACAGATTGAATATGTTTCTTTTGTTTTACGACTGTACAAAAGACAACGAATGTAACCGATACTGATCACAGGCACGGCACTTGTAAGAATAATCAAAAGGCTTATTTTTTTTTAATGTTACTTTTTTTTCTCAGTAATTTAGGGGTCACAAGTGCTACGGTTGCGCATGAGGTCCTGGGTTCGACTCCCAGGTAGGGGAATGTGTTATTGTGTTTTTCCATCGGGAATTTCTCAGTTGCAGCCTCGGTGTCTGGGTCCATTATTACATGGAACTTAAATATAACTGGAGAAGAGAAGACAAGAGTAAAACTAGTCAAAATGCAATATTTTTGACTGTGACCTATATTTAAGCAAGATGTCAAATTAGCAATTTAAACTTACAAACATTTATAATATCTAATTAGTAACTTTTGACCAATATCTCAAAGTAGCTTTATAATCGTTTTGGCTAATTAAACCCTTAACCTGAACTTTCCTTATCTCGTTAACTATCACGAAAGGGGTTATATACATACGAGTATTTACACTATGTCAATCCGATTAATTACCCTTAGGCTTAGAAAATAAATAATGTGAAGCTACTCAGTGTAATATAGAGTGATATATCTTTATTATCAGATTGTAATTCGTCAACTGTCTATACCGTAATGAAGTACGCTCAAAGTCATTAAACAGTAATTAATCTTATTAATTTAGAACGACACTAAGAGCAAGGGAATATTTGGAAGCTTACTCGAGTATGTAGAGATATGTAATACATTTAATTTTCGGTACCGTTTTTTTGGAGTATGTGAAATCATCAAAAGACTCCTCCCGCTCGGAAGGGAGCGTCAGACTTCTACTGACTAAAAACCACCCATGTTCTTTTTTAGTCCTTTTTGTCCGGGGCACAACCCGCAGCCCGACAGAAATTTTAGGCATTTTAAACGTAAAAGAATCTTACTTTCAACCGAATAAATACCAAAGTTTGGATGGAAGTATATTACTCAATTACGCCAGTATGGCTGAACGGATCTGGGTGTAATTCGGCTCAGAGATAAATACGAGACATAGTCAGCACATAATTTAAATTTATTTTTCACATATGTACAAACGACGGGAATGTTGATCCCGTCACCAAAGTCTATGATGTTCAAGATAACTCAGAAAGTAAAGATAAAGACAAGTGTAATTACGTATACTTACTAAAACATATTTTTTGGTTTTTGTTCTAGCAAAAATGTTTGTTTGTTACAATATAATGTTTCACAGTTGTTGTTATTCAATGTATTTTATTACATTTAAAAATCCGCTTAATGTTCCGCATTGGTTTTCTGGGAAAAACCATATTAAAAAAGAAATAGGCCTCTATCATGCAGGTATCCAGTGCCTGAATTTGTATATTTATATTTTTTTCAGTTCAGTTTTTATGTTGTTATCTAGTTGTAGCTGGAATAGTTGAAAAAAAAATTGTTGCGTATAAACAAGACTCGTAAGGTTAGCTTTTAATAACCACTGTATAGAGTTTTTCAAGTTAGAAACGTAAAAAATAAAGTTTTTTCTTTAGCAACCCAAAAAACTGCTATTGCTTCATTGTATATTCTAAATCAGAATAAAAAAATTGTCTAAAGCTGCGGGTTGGCAGGATAAAATCTACATAAACGCTAAATATTCATCCACTCTGTTTCACCCCATGTCAATCGAAAGATTTCATTCCACCGAAAAAACCTTTTTCAATTCATTCGTCATAAAAAATTGAAATGACACTCGAGTTGAGAAGTAACGAAACTAATTTAATTTCAATTTCTAATTATACACGTCGCGGACATAAATCTTTGCATCCAAATTTATGCAAATAAAATGAACCATTATGCTTCGTTACACAGAATCAAGCTTCTAAGAAGGATTGGCGAAACTTCGCCGGATTTAATAGCAGATTTTATTTTTTATTTTACATAATTTTAAATAAAGTTTTCGCCGTGTTCCAATAAAAGTATTGAAGATATTTTTTTAGGCATCGAAAAGAAAAGAAAGGTGCGAAAGAAACATTTTATCTTACGTTGATCTCTTTATTTTTATTGTCAGTTAAGACGGGGAGATTTAAAAAACTGGAAGATTTTTCTCGGAACCGTGTTTATGTAGGAGCTATCGTCATAATAAAAATTCGTCGATCTAGGTTCTATTAGCACATTTCTTTTATATTAATCTGTAAAAATAGAAGCTTTGTTATTGGAACGAAGTTCCTTATCGCGCGTTGTGAAAGGGGGCTAGACGGAAAAAATTCTTACGAAAAGTTGTCACGACACTTTTTGCTATAGTAAGCTATTGTAGGCTGTGCGGCGTCGCATGTTTCTCTGTCTGTCTCTCTCTCTCTTATAGAAAGCAAGCCAGATATTTTCATTTCTACATTTCTTTTTTTTTTTTTTTTTACATAATAAAAAATAATAACAATAACTTCGTTCCATCCGGGTGTTCCTTGACACCTCTCAAGTTTTTTATTTGTTTTTAATGGGGCAATGTTAAAATGGTACCTGATGTATAGAGTAAGTTGGTAAAATAATTACGCAGTAGTCACGTACGGGGAAGTGTTTTATTCGTCTATCAGTGTATTTGTATTACCATCCAGCTTTTCTATTATTCAATCAAACAAGCATTCCTTCGATGTTTATAGCCTATTCCCCTAAATGATAGTCGAGTGCACGATCGATAGCTTCACTTTGGGGAAAAACCATGAGTCGTTAGAAATGACAAAGAAACCTAACTTAGGGAAGTATCGTGATATGTCTTTTAGTATCGGTTTTACTGTATTTTTATTTCACCAAATGAATGTTGGTTTTATTTACGGTAATCAACTAATTCTGTTTGATCTGCTATTTTTATTTGTATTCGAAATCCAAATAAAATAGTCAGAGTAAAATTCAGATTAATTGAAATTCACCTGCATACGCAATCATTATTTTATCCAATTGGTGTTTAGTCAATTCTCAGGAATGTGCTTTGTGATACATTTTATTTAATAAGTAAATAAAACCGTTAAAAAATCTGTCATTGTGGTGAACACTTTTGAAAAATAGGTAATAAATAACCGACTGCATGGACACACAGTAAGAAGAACAATAGGCAGTGATCCGAGAAGATCAATGGATCGCTGCGGAACGCTCCCGGAGGATATCAGTGTTTGCTTTCTAAAGCATAATGTCTGCTTCCTGTTGGACCCTTGAGGAAAATACTTAGAAATTGATTCCGAACCTCGGTTTACAGAGCTGTCGAAGATACGGCCGATAGCGATCTGTGTGGCAAGTAGGTGCTCACGGGGAGCAAGCGCGGCCGGCCGCCGGGTACCGGGTCCGTCGGGCGAGTACCGGGGCTGTCTGCGAGTACCGAGGCCGTCTGCGAGTCCCATTGTAAGCACATAACGACCAGCACGAATGTTTCCGACACTGTAAATTGAGTATTCAGCCGTCTATTGTTTTGTATCTTTATTAAGTTTCACTATTACCCCATACAAATACACAAACGCGCAATAACAAGATGTTACGCGGTACAAGAACAGAATAAAATCTTCACAAAGAATAAAATCAAGCGTGAACGTTCTAGAACATTTTATATTGCCTTAAACGGCTGAAGAATTGTCTTTTTCAAGAAAATATACCATTGGGATTCAAAAACTGTTTCTTAAGGGATTCTACCGACATTCATTTCGGGGATATTGCGGGAAGCTTCTTCCCAATGTGGTAATGGTGCAAGTTGTTCGTGAAAGCCTAGTTCTGAAGGCTTCTTTAGGAATATTAAACTGTAGAAGGAATTTGCCTTTGCCTTCGCGTAAAGTACCTTCTTCGTAAATTCGGAAACGACTCAATCAAAAGCCTGTATTAACTAATAATAAATCAGATCAATTAAAAATGGAAAAGTTAGTTTATTTAGGTACTCACGAAATACACTATTTATTTTAAGTTCAAATAAAATTATTCAAAGATTTAACAAGCAATTCAATGAACAACAATGTCGTTTATATTATATATTTAAGTGGAAGAAATAAATACGCCACGAAAGATTTATGTTCTGTAGACTGATATAGAAAAAAAATTCAGACTTTAAAAAAATCAAGAATCGATTCTTGATTTTTTTAGAGGCTTTAAGCTTTAAAGGCCTGTAAAGTATGATATTCGTTAAACAGATAATACATAAAATATAAAGAAATACTTTGAGTCAGGTGTATTTACACACGTTTGTTTAACTTAGGAGGATTCAAAAGCCAAAGCGGGATTAGTCTTGAGGGCCTTTTAAGAAATCTACAGAAATAAAGACATTGCCAACAAATGTTACAGAATGGTGAATTTATTTGCATAATTCAGCAAACCTAAATCCTTTGTCCGCGGCTCGCTGCTCAAATAATAAATTTACTCCATGTTCTACACCCCAAATGGTCTATCTGAATAAAATTATTTAGCTATTTGGGCGCCACATCTTTTGGAATCTTAACTGAACATTTACACATAGCTTTCGCAGCCATCAAGTGGTTCAGGAGATTGAGTTTTATAGCTATATAGTTTAACTCTCATATTTATTTAAGCATAGTAACGCAGTTACACGCCATCTTTTATGTAAGTGGCATTGTAACTATAAGTATCTGATATTTCACCCTATCGCATTGAGTATTCTGATCGTACGCCACTCCGGCGATTCTGCCGAGAGCACAATATGTGTAAATTTAGAAAACGTTTTCGGCACATTATTACGTTTAGGGATTTTCAAGAAAATTGCCTTATTACCTTTTTGAGTTCGATTCCGAACTAGGATTTAGTGGGATTTGCGGTACGCTTTTACAAAATATTGTGTTTGCTTAAGTGTTATTACTGTAGTTATACCCAATGTCATTATCGTGCGCCGTTACACGGCTTACGGCTAAGTAATTTATTGTTCTTAAACATAATCATATTTGGAATACATTTAGGGGCTTGTAGTTTTGCAGATTACTTTCTGTCTAATGTTGGCTCATCGCCAATCCGGAAATTCTTAACCGGACTTAGAACATTTTGTGCTACAACTCTTGAAATTATTTATACACGTTTAAGTTTAATGGCTGCCGACTTTAGGAATTAGGCTGTACCTAATCTTTGTAACGAGTTGAAAGTTTTCTTTGGAAAATTTTCGTAGTAAAAGTGAACGTGCGTACGTTTTTATTCCCATTGAGGTAATTTTGTTAAGCAATCACGCATTTTTCTTATCATAAAATGTTTGAAAGAATAATAACGTATAACTCTTTACAGAAATACTCTTTATTACATTGCAGGGTTCATAAAAGATGAAACGTTGACATCCCCTTCTGCGAATGTTCTTGTTGCGAATTACCAGGCAATTTACGAATTAATGAAGCTTTACAAATGTACTTCGCCTACGCAAGATACTTTCGTTTATGGCGAAATTAAATGAGTTCTATTTCATACTGAATTAAAGTTATTGAGACGATTGTAAAATGGACCAAAATTAAATGAGTTCTATTTCATACTGAATAAAAGGTATTGAGACGATTGTAAAATGGACCAAAATTAAATGAGTTCTATTTCATACTGAATAAAAGGTATTGAGACGATTGTAAAATGGACCAAAACTACTAACTACTTACCTTCCCATTTTTTAAAACAATTATCTTATCATCAAGTAATTATTATTCAAATATCTATTTATTAAATTTCATTACGGTTTTTATTTTATTGATGCCTTATTGGTCTAGTGGTCGCCATCGCGACTACTGAACAGAGTCCTGGGATCGATTGCCGGGTCGGGCCAACTGTTATTGGGTTTTTCCATTAGAATTTTTTCAGTGAGTATCCAGAACGGAGTCTGGATTTGTGCCCAGTTGATGGCAAAAGACTCGCCCCCTATTATACCTATGGGACTTTCACATAACTAACGAGATGTGTGTGTACTAATAGATACACACCTCTGCCTAACTCTTTGGGGATTACAGGCGTGATGTTAAATGTAAAGATTTCATTAACTGTATTTCGGTCGACGCGACGGGGTCAGTATAATTACAAGTACTCGTAGATATTATCGCTCTAAAATATGGAAAACTCGTGTGCAACATAACATTTAATTGTTATCAGTAATTATACCAACCCGCAGTTTCAGATAAAATTTTCTCATCTACGTGCACAAAAGTTGTGTCGCTAGAGATTCGAAAAGTTAACCAATACAAATTAATTCCGATAATACTTCCGTATTGCTCACTTTGCGGTAAGGGTGCGTACAGGCTGTCAAATGTGAGGGGAACGCGTATGGTTTCTCGATGCAGCTCACGAGCGACGCGCGAGTCTTGCATAAACATCTACGTCAACAATATAAAATGAGATATTCGTGGGCGACGCGTTGAAGCTTGCACGTAGCTTTCAGATGGCGCGCATGGCTAATGTGAACGTATCCTTAGGTCACACTGAAAGTGATTTTATTATTCTGTACTAGCTGTTGCCAGCGGCTTCGCCCGCTACAACTCGAAAATTATCCCACGGGAAGATAAAATCGGGATAAAAACTATCTTATGTGTTAATCCAGGTTATAAACTATCTGTGTACCAAATTTTATCCAAATCCGTTCAGTAGTTTTTGCTTGAAAGAGTAACAAACATCCACACATCCATTCTCAAAAACTTTCACATTTATAATATTAGTAGGATTTGGAAGTTGACACGAGAAATTTGGAGATAAGTTAATATGTATTTTTCAAAAGCAAGTCTGACTAATGAAACTGAACGAGATCAGTTGATTGCAATCCAATATTGACGCTGACAGCTTTTGAACAGGATACCTATAGATGCTCCAATCGATTTTATTTTTTTTAATGGCCAGCGTAATTTACCCATACAATATTCCATTTTTTTTTTATACTTTTTATTTATTTCAATTTATACACTAATACCTTCTCCGAGAACCACTCTAACCATTGGTGAAAACATCATGAGTTTATTGTACAGACAGACAAACGCGGCGGAGGACTTTGTTTTATAATTATGTAGTGATAGTAATTGTATTCGGTATACTTACAGTTAATATAAACAGTGTTCATATTTTTATAGGACAAATTTCCACTGATAATAGGTACTAAAACAAAAAACATAGGTCCAAAATATCTCCATAAAGACAAATAATGTCAACCACATTTATGAAAGTGAAGAAATAAACCGCTTCCATAATTTCCTATATCCACGAATAATGCTAAGCACCCAATGAAGACGTATAAAATCGTGATAGCAGCTAACACCGACTTACAAGCAATACAGAACAGTCATCGCATCATAAACCGCGGTTTACCACTGTACGGGAATGTGTAGAAAAATAAGTCGGTCCAACGGATAACAGTAGAAACTCGATTTTCAAAAACCACAAATAAAAGTCTAAAATACTTTTGGAAGCTGGTGACTTTCTTTGTTTCATTGTATTTTTTGCCACAGACTTCCGAAAGTAATTATTTAGCCCAGTGGAGAGGAAAAGAGACGTGAGCGGAGTGCTGCTTTGCATATCCTTGCCACTTTGCATATCCTTTCCTCTTTGCTTTGGACATCTCCTCTCGGTTTTGCACATCTCCTCTCTTCTCCGCCTTGCACATCTCTTTTCCTCTTTGCTTTGCACATCTCCTCTCTTCTCCGCTTTGCACATGTCCTCTCTTCTCCGTTTTGTACGCTTTAATCTCAACATGAATGATGTAACCAAGATTTTGTAACAATAATTATATTGATTTAAACTTCTGCTCCTTACTCTGTATAACCAGAATCCAGCTTGTCGGATTCGCAGCACGTACCCGGCTGGTATGTATTGAACAAACTAAACAGTTGTAAGAATACCTCTGACTGTAGGTAAATTGTTTCGCTTGTTATTTATGTTCCACAGCTTGCTAATACGTGAACGGCTTTATGAAGTGCCCCGCACTGTGCGTTTTCGTTTTCACTTACGGTTTCAAGAGTTTCTTTAGGGGTTGGCGATGTTTTTGCGTTATCATCTTGCGAAGTGTACACCAGGAGTGCAGGCTTGTACCTGGTTAGTGTTAGGTAGGTGATGGACTGTTGTTGGCTTGTGATTGGAAGTGTTTATGCTGCCCATAGGCTTCTGACTTGGATGTAATGCCGTTGAGAAAAATTTCTAAGGTATGCTGGATCCCTCACGATGTTTTCCTTCACTGAAACAAGTGATTTATACAATAGGCATATGAATTCGAAAAAACCAGAAGTGAGTGTCTTGGGTTTGTACTCGAGAGCTGAATTGGCAGTCCGACGGGCACACCACTAGACAATCACTGTTATTTAAGCGGCGTTCTTCGATGTTGGGACTTTGATTGAGAATTGTAAATATGCGGTTTTTTAGATTTTTTAGCGTAGTTTTTCATTAGATCAAAAGTTTTTTAGGTTACCTTCCAAATTCAAACTTTATCGTTATCTTTAGTATAGACGGTATGATGAAGGCGTTGATAATACTCGTCGGGGCTGCGGGTTGTTCGCAAGAGATACCGCGGCCTCGACATGAAGGGCTAAGAAGGAACATGGGTGGTTTTTACTCAGTAGAAGTCTGACACTCCCTTTCGCTCTGCCCAAGAGCGGGAGGGGTTATTTGATGATTTTCAACCCGCCAAAAAAAAAAGTCGTAGATAATATCCGTAGAAAATGAAAAGCGTAAGAACGTATAAAATCAAAACGTACAGTACGTCTACATTTTATACGTTGTTACACTTTTTATTTTGGCTTTAGGGAGATTAGATGTTACATAAAATAAGTGTTACAGAAAGGCTGTTTTAGGCCCAACAAAAGACATAATTTGAATAAATAAAAAGACAAGATCTTAGTTTTGAGTTTGATTAAGTATGATACGAGTACATGTCATGTTTCTTTGTAAACTTCATATTTACAACAGCGCGGAGACGTAAAGTGACACTTGGACTCATTTAGCTATATTTCGTGTTAAAAAAAACTAATACAAGAGAATTTTTTTACAGTACTATAATATATATCATTTAACTAGGTATTCAATAGTAACGTACTTGTAAAGCTTCTTTATCTACTAGTTACGAATTATTTTATTAAACACTAGCGGATGTCACGCGTTTTCACCCGCGTAGTCCCGTTCCCGTGGGAATACAGGGATAAAAAGTAGCCTATGTCACTCGGGGATAGTGTAGCTTTCCAACGGTGAAAGAATTATTGAAATCGGTCCATTAGTTTCGGAGCCTATTTGTTACAAACAAATCTTTCCTCTTTATAATATTAGTGTAGATCAATCGACTGCCTCTTTGGTTGAGTGGTCGCAAGCATGACTTGCTAGACATGAAGTCCGGGGTCCGATTCCCAGGTCGGGCCACGTGTTGTTGGGGTTTTTCATTAGAGATTTCTCAGTAGTAGCCACGGAGTCTGAATTAGTGTCCAGTTGATGGCTATATATAGGCTCGCCGTCGGCGTAATGACGCTGTTCTATTAGGCACACCTCTGCCTAACCCTTCGGGGATTATGGACGTGCTATTAAATTAAACATTAACTTTCACCAACTCTCATCATAATTTCTTTTAAAACTTTCAACACATACCTCCAGACCGAAACTGCTGGCTTACGGTCCATAATTTATATTCTATTAAAGTGAAATAACACTATAACGACCGCCATACTTACGTGCACTGGAAAGTCATGAAATCAGGGGAGTTGGAAATAATTAGGTGGCTGCCTCCTTCGAAAAGCGTGAATTACTACTGCACACGCGAACATTTCATATTATTTTGTAGTTAGAGATGTAATTAAACGTAAATTATAGCCAAATTATTATCAGATTACTGATTTTGTGGCGAGGTGCGCCTAACATGAAAACCGAAGTTGGCTTATTTGTGTAATTGAAATGATATTTGGATTGTTTTTAGTGTAGATGAGGGAATACCTTCTCTCCCTTTATTCCCTTTACTTTTAAGTGTTAAAAGAGTAAATGTTTTTGTACCTGTTTATAAAAAAGTTTGACCTTTTTAAACCATTAACATTTGTCTGCAGTACTTTAGTACTACAGATAAGGTACATACTCGTAGCAGTACCTTTATTGTTTTACATACAAAACTAATAAAAGGAAAAAGGTAGTATTCTCCAGGGATAAAAACGTAAACTATGTCTAAATCCAGGTCTACCAGCTCCCTGATTTAAATGTCATTAGAATCCGTTTAGGCGTAAAAACGAATAAGGGTTACAGATGAACTCTAAACAACGAACTATGATAGATAGTTTCCCATAATATCACGCAAGATCGGGCGAAGTGTCATTGGGTTTTTCCATGAGAAAGGGGATAGAACCGATGTGGCATATCAACTAGCCCGCTATTTTGATTTTTCTTCAAAATCGCGGCCCGCGATTTAAGTGGTACGAGTATGTGTGTATGGATAGAGGACATATAGACGAACAAAAAATATCCAGTGACACGGTACCCCAAAGTGTCACGTTACCGACATATTTGAAGGTAAAGATCGACAAATGAGTACAACGACAATTATTTAAAATAGACTTATTACGTGTATGCGTTATATTATATCCAAATAATCGTTCCCAGGTTGATTATTATTATGCGAGAAAATCGCTTCGCATCGCAATGAAACGCTATTGTATTATATGTCAAAGAATTAAAAAAAAAAACAAAATGGCGGTGGGTCGATATGCCAGCTTCCATACAAAAAAGTTCAAACCCCTTTCTCAGTAGCAGCCACTGAGTCTGGATTTGTACCCCGTTGATAGCAATAGGCTCGCCCGTTATTAGATCAGATGGGACTTAAACATTGCTTGTGAAATGTGGGTGTACAAATAGGTACCTCTCTGCCTAACTCTTCGGGTATTACAGGCATGATGTTACGTTATGTTTTTATATTAAATCAGCTTGTTCTTGGCTACAACTCGTCTAATTTGAAGCGAAGATACGGATAGAGTGTAGCACGCTTGCGAAACCAATTCACTCAAAGCATGACGAGATCCAGAATATATTCATTGGTGAAAAGAGATGCTGACAGTGAATTCCTCAGACTGGCCGTTCGCACAATAACGTGCGTGCGTGCCTTCGTTCGTGTGTGTTGGCTTTCCATGAGCTTTCATTATATCGAGTTTCCACCCTGCCTTGGAAAGCGCGGGTCCCGGCTGTCATTTAGAAGTTAATTCCTGGAAGAATTAATTAATGTATTATCATAAATAGATGCAACTTGTAAGTCTAGTTTGGCTTAAACATTGTAGTGAAATCTGTTAGGGGATGGCGCTGTTTGCCGAGATACAGGATCCGTCCTAGTTTGGCAACAGAGGATTTCATTTTAAAAACATGTATACTAAGCCTGTCAAGTCATATAATATGTTATTGTATAATTTTTGTGGTGAAATAAATATATTATTATTATTATTTGTAGATTTTTGACAGCCTAGTCTTACGAAGTGGTATTTTATTGTCAAGTAACTAGGCTGTAGAGATTAGATAGGCAGTCGCTTAATGTAAAATAAGTAATGGTGTTCAGCTGCATCGGGTTAGACTGGAAGCAGACCCCAAAATATTTGGGAAAATGCTGGGCAGATGATGATGAGAGCTTTAAAATACATTTTTTTGATACAACTATAAAGCCTCTATCAATATAACGCTTACGTAACAATTTTTTGATTAAATATAACTGTTATTTGCATGCATATTTCAGCAAACAGAGTCAATAAAACATCGCCATCACGTGCGGAGCACAATCAAATAGTTGCCTGATTGTGTCGTCTCGTATAAAACAATCGTTATGAATTTTATCAACTCGATTATGAATTTATAATCGTAGTTTTTTTTTAGCTCTCCAGTTGTTCCAGTTAAGAGTAAGTAATCTATCAATCTCCAATCCTTCTGCCATGAAAAACGTTGGATATTTTTTTTCCTTGAACAGTTTTTTGGTAGTTTTTAGAGTGCTTACGCTCGACGACAGCAGTGCCTGAAGGTATGAACCCGAGTCTCTTTCACTCACAGCCAGCAGGGGCATACGTTCAGCAATAGTAGCAGACGTGTTGAGTACATTGTGCTCTACTACTCTGCGGAGAAAATGTATTTTTAGGTTCTTCAGTTTTTGGGGGGCAAGTGACTTTTCAAACATTGATAACCCTGGGAAAGACGAAAGCACATCAATATCAGTCAGTGTGGCAGCCAGGATATTCCTGATTTTGTCACAGTGCCGTAGGAATCGTGGATATGATCCTTCCACCCATGCGAATCGGAAGAACAACTTGGGCATAAGCTTGGTTCATCCAAAACCACATTTAAAACTGATGATAAATGATGTCTGATAAGATAAGTTTCTGAGGCTGTTCCGTTCGAAGGTCGTTATTTGGCGGAGAATCATAACACCGCGATTCAGCATAATGACGTAATTGTTCAGTGTCATCTATGATTAAAACACATAATTATTTTCACACATCATTCATAATTCAAAAATATAAATATATTTTCGAGCCGTTTGGGGTTGAAACTCTGGGGCCGTGGGGTCCGAGTGCTCATAGCCTGTTTAAGGAAATTTCAAAATGCTTAGTTGACGCTTCTCGTGACCCAAGGGCTGGGTTTTGTCTTGGCCAGAGGCTAAGTGTTGCCATACAACGTGGCAATGCCGCCACATTTTGCACATTGCATTGGGCACATTACCGGCTGACAGCGTTGAGGAGCAGTTTTTTGATGCCCTTTTATAGTTTCTTGTTAGTTTATTTTTTTGTGCTGGCAACACTGGTGACAGGTCGTGAAAAAACGACCTCGTAACTAATTTATCTTAAAATTATTGTTTTAATGTGTTTAATTTGTTTTAAATCTATTATTTATATTAGAATCAACGTAATAAGTGATACACGTAGTGTTTGAGACCAGTTTTATTGTGATAACTCAAAAACAATTGATATTTCATTAATTCATGTACCGGCTGTCAACGTCTGAACTGTGGATTTGAATTCTCCGAACCGGGGGAGTATTTCGTTTTGATTTACATAACATTGCTGTGTTATTTATATTGTGTTTATATGCTATACATCACACAAACACTGCTCAGGGCTCTGAGCGACGTCCAGTACACACCGGCTACGTTTATGTCTCATTTTGCTTGACGAATTGTGGAAGCAAAATCGAGGACGAAAACACTTGCCCCAGACATAACATACACTGCAAACCCTACTACACAAAATATGTGTCTAATATGTCATTAGTATATATCCCTTATTTGATAATTAATGCAGAAACACTTTGTTTCCACTAAAACTCATGTTAATAGCAATCCTTTGACAAAATAGTTTTTCTAGTGATCAAATTAATGTTGAAATTGTCCTTAGAGTATTAACTATAATTTTGAGAATATCAAATCAAATAGCTTTTCTTTGTTCTTAGTTTTTTTTTCCTTTTTCTTTTCTGTCATATACCTACCTACCTCCATATTTTAACATCCTTTCTAAAAACTTTTGTTTTGTTTTAATTATTTTATTTTACTTCTTTCTAAATTCAAAACCCCTCCAACTTTCTCAAGTTCTCAACTGACATAATTATTCTCTTCACATACTCAGCTGTTTCCTGTCGCATTTCAGGTCTTGTTTGTGGATATCAGTCAATATGATGACACGTGGAGCTACCATTCGTGACATGACTGACAAACTGAAAGCAGCACTGAAGGAGCTGGATGCTTCCAGAAATGAGTGCAGCAAACTGCTGCGGGAACGAGATGAAAGTGAAGTTGAAATTGAGTTAATGGTGAACAAAAACACCCAACTCAAGAATGAGCTTGCGGAACTTCACACACAACATATGGACATACTTGATCAGCACAAACACCTACGTCAACTTGTTGAAAACTTCCAGCAATGCAGCGACACCTACGATCAGGCTTTATGTCGCATATCAGAACTGGAACAAGAGCTAAGTAGGGCCCAACACTCAATAATTCACTTAGAATCTCTTAGAGCCCGTGAAGAGTCTGTGAACACCTGCAGTCTCTATGATGAGTTGGTTGGTAGCCGGTCAGGACCTGTATGTGTTGAGCCCATAGTAACCATAGACTTAACCAACGAAACTATCTCTAAAAATAATTTATTTACTAGTCATAATAAGATCAAAAAATACATCAAAATCAATAAACGAATTCAAAATATTAAAAAATCTTTGAAACGCCTAAGAGTTAACAAACAAAACACAAAACTAAGGCAAAAAAATTTAAATTTAATTCAAGAACTAAAGAAGTGTGACAGTGAATTACAATTATGTCGGACATTGTATGATACAGACACTCAGAACCTTCAGGATGAGCTTTTTGTTAGGGAATATGCACTAAAGGATATTTTTAGTAAATATGAGGCTTCTCAACAAGACCTGAGTAAGCGCATGCAGGAGGCCAATGAGCTGGTAGACCTGGTCACGTACAATGCGGAGAGATATGAGTCCCTGACAAATAACCTCTCTTGTAGCTGTGTCTGCACAGGTACACCACAGCCTCAGCACCATTCACCTACACCCTCAGGGGCTCAGCCAGCTGGTAATAATAATAATATTGTAGCAAATAGTTGTTACTTGTTTTCCGACAAGTTTGGTCAAGGTTTTGGTACTTTATTTAATCAATGTTCACCACACTATGTTATAAATTATTGTTTACCTGGTGCCAGTGTTAGCCAAATAATTAGTAATATTAAATTGACTAAAATAAATCCCAATTCTACTGTTATCTTATTATATGGGAATAGTTTAAATGTAAGTAAAAAGGACATCATTGAATGTGTACATTTGATGTTACATCTCAGCAAGACCATTAATTGTAAATTCATTTTCTGTGCTTTGCCTTATTCTCAATATTTGTCTGTTGAGCAAAATAGGTACATTTATGATTTAAACTTGTTAATTTTTAATAGGACATGTCGTCACAGTGACGCTATTTTGTATTTTGACTGTAATCAATTTATCTCTGATTACAGACTCACTAACTTCACAATGTTTTTACCACCTAGTTCTAAGCGACGTATTGCTAACCTTTTAGCATACAATATACACAGCGACACTGGTATGCGTTTACCAACGATTTCTGTTAGTAGTGATACTAATACTGCTTTTGTTACTAACACTTATACAGATACTAACACTTTTATTGATACACCTTGTAGTTTAAACTGTTAGGTGCGACAACAGGTAGGCTGCATATGTTGAATGTTGTTCATCAAAATATGCAGGGATTATCTGGCAAAGAATTAGAGTTAAGTTTGTTTATGGAGAATCAAGATGTTCAGGTTTTATGCCTAACTGAACATTGGTTGAAGGAACATGAAGTAGCATTTATCAATGATGATTTCTATACCGTACAGAGTGCATTTGTGAGAAAAAATGCTATTCGCGGTGGATCTTTAATTCTTGTATCAAACAAATTAAAATGTAAACAACGTTTAGACTTAGTTAATCTTTCCATTGAGCGCATTATTGAGTTGTCTTGCGTTGAACTCGAGCGATACTTAATAATTTGTGTTTATAGACCCCCTTCTGGGGACTTTACTCGTTTCGAAACTGTAATGGAGGATTCACTTAATAAATTAAAATCAAGTAATAAATCTATAATTTTATGTGGAGATTTTAATGTTAATATTTTAGATGTTACTCCATTAAGTATCAGGTTTCTCAATCTGTTTAGATCGTTTAATTTAGTTAATCTGTTTTTTGAACCAACAAGGATCACGGCTTCTTCATCAACTTGCCTTGATAATATGTTCAGTGATTGTGTTGCCGAGGACAAATTAGTGTTAAGTGACTTATCGTCTGATCACTGTGGCTTAAAAGCTAGCTTCCCTATGCCATTAAAAAAAAAGCCGCGCACAATAGAATGCAGGCCTCATACAGCTAGTCGTTGCAATAAATTTAAAAATAATGTAGCACTTAAAGTAACACCGTCAATAGTAGAACACGAAACTCCTAATGAAATTTATAAAGCCCTTTTTGATGTTGTTCAAAATGAATACCTATCTATTTTTAAGTCGAAAACTGTTAACATTAAGGGACCTTCTGTGGGCTTCAACCAATGGGCCACACCAGGTATTTACAAAAGTCGAACCCGATTATACGAGTTGTATGGTCTTAAACAATACCGGTTTGATACAACTTTTCTAGACTATGTTAAAAATTATTCTAAATTATTTAAAAAGATTTGTATTATTGCAAAATCTAAATTCTTAAGCGAGACCATTAAAAATTCTAATAATAAAGTTAAAGCCACTTGGAAAATCATTAACAATGAAACGGGTAAATCTGTTAAACAAGATAATCACCTTGAGATCATGGTGGGTAACAAATTAGTTAATAAAGCAGCCGACGTAGCCGAGGCTTTTAATGAGTATTTTGCCAGCATACCTATAGCGACGACTCGTTCCCTAAGTTCGTCGCCGTCTAAAGCCGAAGATCTTTTGCATAGCAGCGTGTCTAAATGTGGTAACGTATTTAGTTTCGAACATGTAACACCTATTGATGTGGTTAACGTTTTTAATTCACTTAAGTCTAAAAACACAGGTGATTTTTGGGGCATTTCTATTAAACTATTAAGTAACATAATCGACATTGTAGCCCCCTGTCTTGCTGTCACTTTCAATAAATGCGTTGATTTGGGGACTTTCCCTGATCTTATGAAAAGCAGTAAAGTCATCCCTCTATTTAAATCTGGCAGCAAACATGATATTGGTAACTTTAGACCAATTTCTATATTACCCGCATTTAGCAAAATTTTTGAAAAATTAATTCTCAAACAGTTGTTAGTACATTTTAATTTAAATAATCTCCTTCACAATGATCAATATGGCTTTACAAAGGGTCGTTCGACTACGGATGCAGGTGTTGCTTTGCTAAAACACATATTTAACGCATGGGAGAACGCACAAAATGCAGTCGGTGTTTTCTGCGACCTCTCTAAAGCTTTTGATTGCGTACATCACGACACGCTTTTACGGAAACTGCGTCATTACGGTGTTCAAAATGAGGCCCTAAATGTGATAGATTCGTATTTACAAAATAGATTCCAATGTGTAGACGTAAATGGCGCCAAATCTTCCGGACTACCGGTTCGGCTTGGTGTACCTCAAGGTTCAATACTGGGTCCGTTTTTATTCTTGGTTTATATTAATGACCTACCATATTATTTAAAAGGTTTTTGTGACGTTGTGCTATTTGCAGATGATACCTCTCTTATCTTTAAAGTAGATAGGAATAGACACGATTTTGACGACGTAAACAGCACGCTGTCAATGGTCACGGATTGGTTCACAACAAACAACCTTGTTCTTAATGCTAAGAAAACTAAAATAATTAAGTTCGCTTTACCCAATGTTAGAAATCTAGGTCCCAATATTATCCTCGCCAATCAAGAGCTGGAAACTGCCGACTCTGCTGTATTTCTGGGCATAACAGTAGATTCAAAATTACAATGGGGTTTACACATATCAAGCCTAGCGGGAAGGCTAAGTTCGGCCGCATACGCCGTCAGAAAAGTAAGACAATTCACTGACGTTGATACAGCACGGTTAGTCTACTTTAGTTATTTTCACAGCGTTATGTCCTACGGTATTCTGCTGTGGGGCAAAGCTGCTGATATTCAAAATATATTTGTTCTGCAGAAGCGAGCGGTTCGTGCAATTTATCAGCTGGGTGCCCGAGTTTCTCTTAGAGATATTTTTAAGGAGATTGGTATTCTCACGGTTGCTTCTCAGTTCATCTTTGCCAACATTTTATATATTAGACAAAATATTCACCTGTACACTAAAAACAGTGATATTCACAATTTTAACACTAGAAATAAGCATAAACTACGCGCTCCTTTTCACCGGCTTCACAAAGTTCATAATTCATTCGTAGGGCTCGGTATAACATTTTATAACAAATTGCCATCTTCTTTTCTAGACTTGCCATTTAATGCATTTAAAGCCAAAGTAAAATCTAATCTTTGTTTAAAAGCTTACTATTCCATTAACGACTACTTAAATGATAGGAATAGTTGGTCGCTGAGTTGAACACAAGACAATGTTTGTTTGTTTGTTATTTATGTTCTTTCTCCAAAATTAGTTTACTGACATGTTATGTCTTTTTTATGTTTTTATTATTATATACATTTTTATTTTTGACTTGTGTCTGTAATCAATCGTATTATTAAGTTACACCTTTCTATTGTATCGAGTCTGGTTCTTCTAACCAAACAGACAGATGTGTTGCTGGGGAGTTTGTTCCGCCACTTCTTCTTTCCAGCAAAAAACACTAGGAAGTGTCGAAGGGTGGGCGTTTTGGGGGACTGTCACTTGTAAATGAGTAAAGTAAAGTAAAGTAAATTTTGACGTTCGAAAAGTGCTGATTATCAGCCTAGTTTGAATAAATGACTTTTGATTTTGATTTTATTTATTAGTTTTTAATTAATGTACATAGTTGGTTAATGCAAAAATTAGATTAAACACTTTGCGAATTAAACATTATGTACCTAATCTATACTAATATTATAAAGCTGAAGAGTTTGTTTGTTTGTTTGTTTGTTTGTTTGTTTGTTTGTTTGATTGTTTGTTTGAACGCGGTAAACTCAGGGACTACTGGTTGGAATTGAAAAAATCATTTAGTGCTATATAGTCCATTTATCGAGGAAGGCTTTAGGCTACATAACATCACGCTACGATCAATAGGAGCGGAGCATAAATGAAAAATGTTGCAAAAACGGGAAAAAATATTCCTTTTTGAGAGCTTCCGTTGCGTGCGCTGCGAAAACGGTTTAAGTTACGTAAATATCGTGTATGACGGAATTGTTCCTCTTTAAAAGTTCTAAAAAAAAGTCCGCATTAGCATATGTTTATCTTTTAAGATTGACTCACTGTAACCATTTTTTTATCTTAAAATGTTAGGTTTAAAAGAATGATATTTTGCTAAGCTTATTTAACCCATATGGTATTAATCTATATCTAAATAAATGTGTTTGTTAGCACGGAAATTTAATATAAAATATTTGTGCCCTTTACTCTATACAGTTTAAACAAATATCTTAGAAGATATCGCAATGTAAAAATATACGGGCGACAAAATAATTAAGCGCGTGGCAGTCATTCGGTCCGGTGCGGTAGGTACGTGGGGATTCTGGCCTCTGGGGGCTCCGGAAAAATTCAAATTCAAAATATTTACTGCACCATAATGTTTACAAGTACAAGGTGTTACTGTATATTAAACAGTAAGAGATACCTATAGTAATTGTTACTTTAATCATATAATCGAAGCCAATCTAAACTAATAGGTATTATAAAGAGGAAAGGTAAGATTGTTTGTTTGTTACGAGTACGATACAGCTCAATTTAATAAGTTGGATAGTCGATTTATCTAGAAAGGTTATAAGCTATATTATGTGACGCAGACGAAGTTGTGTGGGTCAGCTAGTATTATATAATTACCCTTGGTTTAGAAGAAGTTTCTTTTTTAAAAAGTTTCTACCGAATACAATAATATGCATTTTAGTTTTTGGCTAAAAAGCGACTGGTTTTATTTTCAAATTGTAATAGACAATGCTCGGTGTGAGTATAAATAATGTAGTAAACAACGATTTAACCGATCAATACTCCTAAATTTGTAGCAAAAGTCTATTTTATACTGAAATAATTACACTTCGATTATTATTCAATTAAACCGTTAATTACAATCTATTGTTTCTGCTTACCATAATTGAACTGAATGCAGTGATTTGAATTCAATTCTTAATTATCTTTTTGGCAAGCTGACAGCTAGTGGTTAGGTGCTTTAATTCCAGTTTTCACTAACACCTCAATAAATGCCTAAATACAAACAAATTGTTGGATTTTCAACGGTCGTTCTAACACTAAGAGTTCAAATTCCAATAGCTCAATAATATTTAGGCATTAACTTAAGTGTCGTTTTGGTGATACTGAAAACGGGTATTATTCTTTGTTAACTTTGAAGAACTGAACAGGCTCTTTTGTTCTTGATCAGTCAATTTATTGAAGGTAATGTTGTCTAGTAATTCTATTTGCTATAGTAGTATCTGATGAAACTTTTATATCAAACCTCTGAAAAGAAGACTTCTTTCTTCTTTAATCTTCTTAAACGACATAAATACACTCTGCCGCACTCAGAGAGCTTTAATGATTACTTAGGCCATCACTTAGTAAAGGTTTTGACAGTTTTGTCATACAAAATTATGTCAAATATTTACTAACTGACGGCTTAACTTGTTGTATGCCGTTTATATGGAGACAATTAAAAAGCCATTGTGTCTCACGTGGATATACGAGTACGTTCCGGCACACGAATGGTTAAGTAATCATTAAATATCTCTGAGCACCGCAGTTAGTATATTATATTTATGTCGTTTTATGTATAATGAGTGTAAAAGTACCTATAACGAAGCTGAAACGCACTTGGTCTCCCCGCCCCATTGTGATCTTATTTTCTGGGAACCTTCTTGTTACAGAGATATTAGTGGTCAAAGTTCCAACGTTTGTACAAGTTTGTTTTTCAGTAGAAGTTTTAAATGTTTTAACTTTACTTTAAATACCTCCACGACCCCTGTGGTATTCATTGCGTCTATCACTAATGTTTTGAGAGCGTAACATTGAGTCTTACCGCAAAAAATGACGTTTTTTGCTAAGAGTTACTTAGGTTGATGTACAGAATGCTTGGCTGACGGCCTCGTGAAGGATTCGTTTAGATCCTTTTTTATCAAATGACTCCTCCCACTCTAGGCGGAGTGGAAGGGAGTGTCAGACTCTTACAAACTAAAACCCATCCGTGCTCCTTCTTACGTCCTTTGCGTTCCAGGGCTGCGGTAACTCTTTGTAGGCAGGCACTGGCCCTAGTAGGCCCCATCTATCCGCGTGGAACACAGCCGTGTATTTATTTATAATAATAATAATAATAATAATAATAATTGTTTTATTGCAGGCATCAAAGGCCCATAGGTAAAATACACAAATAATATAAAATAATAATAACAAACTAATACATATTAAAAAAAAAAAACTTATAAACTATAACTACACACGTAACGTTGTCGGCGTCGTGTTTCGCTGCGAGGTGTCACGTAATCGTCCACGGAAACGTCGATATAAGACACCTTTCGGCCAAAAGTCCTCTTTCATGCAGGTCTGTAGATGCTGGGTTGGAACTCGTACCACGAACGACTTAAAGTTGATGTTGTGGCGCGATTCCAACCTTTCAACCCTCAGAGTCCAGTTGGTTTTCACCTTCAAGTACTGCACGACCTCCTCAACCGTCGTAGAGTGATGCAGACGAGATAGGTACAGCTGCGTCGTAGGCACAGCTGGACGCAACAACATGTTGGGTCCACTCGGTGCGGTACCGCAAAGGTTACGAGTACAGGGCTTCCTCTTCTTCCTTTCCACCTTTGTGAAACCCTCCTCATCAACTTGGCTCGGCAAGGAGCTGCGGCCTACTGTCAGGGCTGGTTGAGCACCCTTATTCTGTTTTCTCCCTTTTCTGGTTTGTTGCTTAGACTGCAACGCATCAGAATTTATGTTGATGATTTATGTTGTGAATGTTAGAACGTTGTAGGTTTTGTAGACTCATGGGTTTTTGTTTATTCTAAATTGACTTGCATTTGATGTGACCTAGGATCAAGCACGCTTTCCAAGAAGAACTAGCGCTTGCTTTGAAGGTCTAGATTATAATGATCGGGAATCAGAGCAGCGGATAATAAATTCCACAGATTGGCGGTTCGCACAATAAATGTGGAAGCATAGCGCTTTGTTCGGATTCGTGGAACTTCAACCATATAACGGTGACGCTTTGCCGTATGTCTGTGCGTCCAATGAGTCGAACTTCGACAACAATATTTATTGACGTTTTTCTACACTCTTACAAGTTTGTTATGTTTTTTGTTGTATCTTCGTTATCTGATTGTTGTCAGGCTTACACTGCTTCACTGTAGCATGAAAACATTGAAAAAGATCATCATCTGCCTAGCCTTTTCCCAACTATGTTGGGGTCGGCTTCCAGTCTAACCGGATGCAGCTGAGTACCAGTATTTTACATGGAGCGACTGCCTATCTGACCTCCACAATCCAGTTAATACGATACTCTTTGGTAAGACTGGATGTCACAATTTCAGGTCAACTACCTGTAACGACTGCCAAAGATCTATATATGGTAGCCGAGACCAACAGCTTTACGTGCTTTCCGAGGCACGGAGGAAACTCGATATGTCGGGCGGTCACCCATCCACAGACCGACCTAGGCTAGCACAGCTTTACCTTAAGATCGACCCGAGTGGCAGTTCTTACTAAGCCACGAACATTGAAAAAGATAATGTTTAAAAAAAAAGGTAGGTTACCGTGGAAATTGACGCGAAGCAACATCGAGAAAAGTGGAAGAAATGGGAGGAGGCCCAGCATAGCTAATTCACAAACAATCGAATCGAAGTCGAATCGATCGTGACACTTATTCAAGTATCACGTTTTTGGATCGAACGATTGGTAAATGCTATTCACAGATTCCATCAACATGGTAGTACATAAACACTCGTGGTGAAAAATTTATGTAGTCAATAAATTATCTTTTTTTTTTTTAAAAAAACGTTGCTCCACACTAGGAATTTCTCCTGTATCGTGGGTGGGTTTACAAACATTATACACAAACACACCCAGACCCGAAACAACTATCTGTAGACCATACAAATATTTGTTCCGTGCGGGGATCGAACCCGCAACACGCAGCGCAGCAGTCCAATCTCTCAGCCACTGCACCAACCGTGCCGTCACTAATGAGTATCTTTAATGAGTATTTCTATAAGTTTTACTGTAGATTGTACTGAATATCCGTCGAGTAACAAAAGTCGAGTCTAATTTTTATTTTAAATGTATACGCAACGTCTCTTGTAAAACAGTATTACTATACTGTTTTACAGTTTATAGTACAAAATGGCGTCGTAATCCTGATTCAATTGCACTTCCGATAGCAAATAGCTGTCGGCAGGATTGATACTCTTCTTTGGTTTTGTGAATAGCGATTTTCGATAGTACGATGGATCGATGGGATACGACGGACAATCGAGTGGTTGTGAAAAGCTATGCTGGAGGGAACAGATCAGTTTAAAAAAAACCGTGGAAATCATTCCGGTTGTTTTCCGTAGGAAACAATATCCTTGCCTATGTATGTTCTTGATGAAAATATTGTGTGCTTGATTTGTGTCGTACCTAATTAAAATAAGTAAGGTCCTGCAGTGTCATCAAGGAGTATGGTTTTACCCAGCAGTAACTGGGCTGTTGAGGTCAGATCATCGCATCATGTAAAATACTGGTATTCAGCCGCATACAGTAAGACTGGAAGCCGCCTCCAACCAACTCAGTTGCTAGGACAAGGCTAGGCAGATGATGATGGTACTGTTGAACTAGGCACCTGGCGTGGCAAATTCATACGTTTATATGATTAATAATAAAATAATAATAAAATATGTTTATTTCTCACCACAAACCAAAAAATACAAACAATATTTATACACAAACAGTAGCCAACGATTTTTGGTTGTGGATCGCTGGTGCCTGTGGTAGGTAGTAACACCTGTAATACAGGTCACCAGGTAACTTTAAACAGGGGTGTTTAAAGTTACACATTTGATAGCATACATCTGGTATCACAGCAAATAACAAAAGTTTCAGACAATTTCAATTTCGTTTTCGTTATTCGCTTTTTTTTCCTCTTTTTTGGTTTCTCTTTGGATACCCATGAAAACTCTATCCTCTTTTATTTTTAACTGAAGGAGCCGTCAAATCGAACGGAGTCGGAACGGATGGTGGATGTGACTTAAACTGATATTGCAGTACATTATCTGCCCAAGTACGGTGTCCAGATGTCTGCTGAACTGGATTTTAAGATGTTTGCCATACTTGTTAAAAACACATCCCTAATGGATATCGCCGACCTCGCACATTCCTGAATGTTTACGCCAACCCGACGGAAACTGCAGCGGTGACATCCGTCCAGCCACAAGCTTTTGACGCACTAAAATTCATCATATCAGTTAATTTTATTATTTTTGAGTATTATTTCTGCCATTCCATATTTCAACATCGAAAAGGTTTCACCAAAATGTCTTTGGTTTTTGTTGATCTACCGGCTGCTTTGTTTATATTGTTAGGTGATATAAACAAATACTGGAGCAGCATAGCGGCTTTATATGTATGTATACACTTGCCGTCTACCGGTAATGAATGGCCATTGTTGTCATAACGTCTTCCAATACAGCAACTTGACACTTACTGCAATTATACAATCAAGTATTTATGTAAATTATCGCTTGCACATGGACGCGTGCAGCTCTGATTAAAGCATTGAAGTAACAATATAATATGTTAACAACAATAATTGTTTCCGAGAAATTAATTTCAACGATGAGTAAGTGAAGCTTTTAAAATATATTATTTGTTTAAAATTAATAATAATAATATACAAAGCGACTGCGCTTGTAGTATATTCATGCGTACCATTACCAGGAACCGTATTAGCTCCACCAGACATAATAGTATGTTATTATAATAATATCAGCGGATAAGCGAGGCGACTGATAAACGTCACCCTCTGACTTGCAAGATTGTTGTGCTTTTTTATAAAACATGCAACGAACATAGTTTTCAGAGTACTTGCTTTTTCCAGAATAGCGGCGTCTTAAGATAAAACGTTACCTACGTTTTATTTTTATCGTAAATATTTCTGTTTTTCATAGAAGTGTATAATGGAAGATATTTTATTAGATATGTGCTGTAAAATTATTTCATGACTATCATTCGATTTTTTTTTGTATGGTTTTTCCAACCGGGTGACCGCCCGACATAGGTACCGAGTTTCCTCCGTGCCTCGGAAAGCACGTTAAGCTGTTGGTCCCGGCTGCCCTATATAGATCTTTGGCAGTCGTTACAGGAAGTCTGACAACCAGTCTTACCAAAGGGTATCGTATTACCTAGTATTAACTGGGTTGTGGAGGTCAGATAGGCAGTCGCTCCATGTAAAATACTGGTATTCAGCTGCATCCGGTTAGACTGGAAGCCGACCCCAAAATAGTTGGGAAAAGGCTAGGCAGATGTATGGTTTTTCCAACGGTTTTTTTTAAATATTTATCTACCTATTTATTTACTACAGTTACAACTAATTTCAGTATGAACAGTAAAAGTTTCACAGTTTTCATTTTCTGTCTGACAGCAGGAACCAACGGCTTAACGTGCTTTTCGGGGCACGGTGGAAACTCAGTATGTAATGGGTGAGCACCCATTCACGTTACAACCTAGGCAAGGGTGGCTTAACCTGAATATCGACCCGAGTGACTATTATTATTTAGCTACGACTCACCCGTTTTCGCACGGTTACCTACTATTGAAATCTCGGAAAATCATTCTTGACAAAAAATGTGTGGTATTATGCATAGGTAGGTTTTTTCCACACGTGCAAAAAACCTACCTATGTATAAGACTCGAATGAATATATCGACTGTATTGACATTCGATTAAGATAGTCTCTCTCTACCCCCCCCCCCCACCAGGGAATTAAAACATGGAGAGAACTAGCGTTATCATTGGACTGAATTCGTTACTGGAACTGAATGCAGTGTGCTAGCAATCCTGAAATATAAGCACTTGTAAAAGTAATGTTAAGTGGGTTTGCTTTATCATCATCATCGGCCAATAATGTTCTCACTGCAGGGACTCAGGGCTCCGCTCTAGGAGAGGGATGGGCTACAATCAACCACGCGGGCCCATTGCGGGTTGGTAGATGCCACAGGTCTTCGAATTTCTTGATTCTAAGACATGATTCCTGACGATGTTTTCCTTCACCGTTTTAAAACCGCGGTGATGAAGTAAATTACACAAAGCAATGCCTGACTGAGTTCGAACCCACGATTCACTGTTCGTAAGTCGGGGCCGCCACCACTGGGCCACCAGTGCTTTATACAAGGTATTAACGGACCCATTACGAAAGTGTCATCATCGTGATTATCATCCATAGCCTGAATTCACCCACTGCCACCCTTTTCTTGTGCCATTCTCCACGGTCCTGTGCCAGCCTCATCCAGGTTTTCCCCCTGATGGTAACTATGTCGTGTGCCCATCTCGCCACTGGACGGCCCACAGTTCTTTTTCCAGTTCTTGGAAGCCATTCGGTGACAGCCTTAGTCGAAGGCATCACTTTACGTAAAAAAATGTGTTCTAGGAAACCCGTTGATCACTGCCGTAAATGAGTGTGCAATACAAAATACACACATCAAAAGTGTCTAGGGATCAACATATATTTTTGCAATAACTTTTCTCCTGATTGATATTAATTAAAATTTTCTTTAAGGATTCATCAAATAAAGTGTTTTCGTTTGTCACAGTAACGATAAACCAAGTCACCTTTGCATTAATAAAGAAATTTGCCATTTTCCTAATAAAGGGATTTTTGACATTTGAACCACTAACATTAAAGTTCGAAAAAAAGACTGAAATAACAGGTTTCGTTAAAATTTTATTGGGTAACTTAAACAATTAATAATCCGTGTTTCTACCGCGAACACTAACAACACAAGAACATCGGTTTGGCATACTCAAAATGAGTTCATCCAAATCACGCTGTGGAATGGCCGCCCATGTTCGTTGCAACAACAAAAAAAGGTCTTCTTGCGACTGGATACCCTCCATATTCGGCAGAACTCTTCTGTGTAGCATATCCCATGCATGCTCAATCGGGTTCAAGTCTGGCGACTGAGCAGGCCAGGGCAGGACATTGATGTTAGCTGCGGCGAGAGTCTGCCTTACAACTCTTGCGGTGTGCGGTCGTGCATTATCATGCATTAACTGAAATAAGGGACCGATTTGCACTTGTAGAGGAACGATGACGTCTGATACAATCGTCTCAGCATAAATTTGAGCGTTGAGGTTGCCTCTGATCCAAATCAACTCAGTTCTTCCGCCGATCCAAATACCCGCCCATACCATGATGGTTCCACCACTATAAGGATGGACTTCCTGGCAGGATTTTAATCGCTGTTGGCGTCCAGGGGTTCTCCAGTGTCGTATACGTCTTGTATCCGGTCTCATACTAAAACGAGACTCATCAGAAAAGCACACGTAACGCCATTGTTCTTCTGCCCAATTTCTGTGTTCAAGAGCCCATTGATATCGAATCCGAATTGTGCATTGCTATAGGTGGTACCCGTAGCGGTCTTCGGGAATGAAGGTTCACTTCATGCAAGCGGTTTCTGACTGTTTGGTCGCTAATTAAGTTCCCTGAAGAGTGATGAAGCCTCACGGCTAACATCATGGCGGTTATTGTTGGAGCTCTTCGAGTTAAGATTTGAATGTATCGGTCTTGTCTCCGTGTGGTGCAGCGATACCGTCCTCCATGGCGCTCAGCCACGGTACCAGTGCTTCGGTAACGTGTCCAAAGTCGACTGATAACACTCTGACTTGTATTCAGAGCTAAAGCCACAGTACGTTGCCGGGAACCAGCTTCTATCATTCCCACGGCTCTGAGCATTTCTTCCCTGCTTAAATAAAGTCGCCGCTCCATAATAACGTTGGTTTTAATCAGTAGTAGGGAAACAGTAGCACTAATAATGTCTTCAATGCGTTGTATGTTTTTATAGGGAAAATATTGACAGCTGATTTTCATCTTTTACTCGAATTTGATTCACAGTTCCTGATTCAAATTATGAAATGCACCAAAAAGGATCCATATAAATTTATAAAATCATAAATTTATTACAAAGCCACATCTCAATCTCAAGAAATCCGCATAAAAATGCTTGATCCCTAGACACTTTTGATGTGTGTAATTGTGTAGTAACAGTAACTAAATTGAAGCGATACTTCTGATTTCAAAATCCATAACACAAGAAGATCGGATATTGACAACAGTTATTGCGAAACAATGCGAACTCGAGTAAGCAAACATCCAAGCACTCGGATTTCGTTTGGGAACAACACTGCTTACAATGTCATCCTGTAGTTTTTTAACTGTTTTTATATTCAGGGCTCCGTACAACTTATTTTGGTTACGGAAATCCGCGCAATAATATTTCATCTGAGCATTGTTTGTATTGAAAATAAAAGTAAAATTGATTTATGTATTTTTTAAACAACCTTTAAAACAATGTTTGCGTACCCATAAATAAATTTGTGTTCGGGTAAGAGGCGATTCCCGTTGATTGCTTGTGTGTTTTTCAGTTTATTGAGAAAAAAAATATATATTTGCGTTTAAACGTGGACCAGGGATTAACTTATGTAGGTACTCCCGAGGTCACTGACAGTCGACCACTTTTCAACCTTATTACTTCGATACTGAGGGTGCAAAATAGCAGACGGAGTGGACTCGGTCAGTAGTACCATATAGGGTGTAAAAGTACCCTTAACGCAAACGAAGAGCACTTATTCTCCCCACCACTGCGATATTTTTTTGTTCTAGACCATACCTGGGAACCTCCTAGTTACGGAGATATTGGGGATCAAAGTTCCAAATTTTTCACAGCTGTTTTTGTAAATACTAGTTTTTCAGATTATAACTTTACTTAAATTACCTCCATGACCCGTTTATTATTCAAAGCATCCACTAGCACAATGTTTTAAGAGTGCTACATTGAGTTTTAAAATGTGATTTTTAACCCCAAAAAAAAAGTCGTTTCCCAGCAAAAATTTTTGCGTAGGGTAGTTAGTAGGGTTGCTGTACAGAATGCTTGGTTGACGGCTGTGTGATGGGATGATTTACAGCCTGTATACCTTCCCTTGTGCAAATACTTAATAGGACTGAGCGTGGCCTGAATTATCATCATTTGATTTTATTACCACCATGGTTTGAGAATAGCTTGATGATTGCAATACACCGGAAACACCCATGATTTAAGCTCAAATACATTATGCACACACCGTACCAATATTTGTTCAGCACTGAATTCGAACCTGAATCACGCAGAAGCCAGTGACGAAGCCATAACCACACTTAACTGTTGTTACTTTTCGCCAAAAACCAACTTATTTCAGTGTTTAGTGTTCCAAAATTTAGGAAGCAACACTCATTTTGATAGTCACGTATTATGTAAATATCTCATATTTCATACTAATGTAAACCATCTCGCACATACGGAATTTGTTCCCGCACCCACAATTTTCATTTCGCTCCCTTTCTGCACGTTTTGTCGATTTTTAGAAACTGTTGTTGCTCTGGATCGAAAATCCGTTAACATGTAGGAATATGCTCATTCACTAGAAGGATTTTGTGCGGTAGAAAAACCGAATTGTACAACGAAATACATCGAACTCGATACTTGAAGTTCTAACAACGTTCTAAGTAAATGAATTAGAACGAGGAGCGGGTTTGGACGATTTCCGTTCACGTTTTCAAGCTGATTTCCTTTTAATTGCGGAATATAAGAGAATCACACTTTTTCAGGTCCGGTTCAGGTATCTTTGCCGATAGGTAGATTGAAATCAGTTTTGAAATTCTAGTTTTTAAATTGAGCTTTGTTTAATTAAATTAAACAATATAAGAACATATTTTTACCATGTTCATGAATTGTCTTTTTCCACAGGTCTAGGAAAACTACGTTAATAACTTGTAATAACTTTAGTTTTATTAAACTACTTTTCACAGCATAAAATGAATGTCGTAGTTACAAAAATCTTTGTAAAACATTTTCTCAACTGAAACTATTTATTAAATTAGCGTTCGCCGTAAATCAAAAAACGTTTTCGAGATCTTACACTTTTATATTTTATAAGATTCTGTCTGAAATTGCTGTAATTTATCCTTATCAGAGCGAAACTAATTTTCTATTCCATCTGGTACCGGGTATTATACATTTTGTGCAAATTTGAGGCAAGGGTTGATTTTTGTGAGAGAACATCAAAGTTGATGAGAATTTAAATTATACCTCCTTACAAATTATGCAAACGAATATCGGATGTAGACGTCTTTTTGTTAAAGGCTCTTTTAAATTTTCATAATTATAAGGTTTGGTGAAGTTTTGGGACCGATTAAAATTAATTGCCTTTTCTATTTTATTCCGGAAGTACCCTCCTAAGTCGCTACTTCTAGTATAGTCCAGCTGACAATAGGGATGTTTCCTGACAAAAAAAAATATGATTCTAATTAGTCCGTCGGTTAGATTATCAAAAAATATTGACTATATTTTTTTGTTTTATGAAATCAATAGAAATTGACGAAGATAAAACGCATCAAAGATTTGAGAGGTTGTGACGTCACCTCACCAGTAAAAAATGTCATAGTTCAGTTACAACGTATCGTCTTTATTGTTTGTTTACGTAAAAAAAGAAAAAAAAATCTATCTGACGTACTAATTATTTTTTTTTTGTTTACTAAGCTATGATGCAGTATAGGCGTATTTCTACTAGTTAGGCTGAATGGTCCAAAGATGAGTTTCAAGTATATAAGATCCTGGATTTATTTTCCAGATAAAGGGTTTTTTTTAAGCGTTGCAAGTGAAATTCCTAGTGTGGACACTAGGAATTTCACTTGTATCGTGGATGTGTTCACAAACATTTAAACTCAAATACACGAATACCCAGACCCGAAACAACTATCTGTAGACCATACAAATATTTGTTCCGTGCGGGGATCGAGCCCGCGACACGTAGCGCAGCAGTCAACTGCTTGAGCCACTGCGCCAACTGTGCCGTGTTATTAGGTTTTCCCATCGGGAATTTCTCAGTATCAGTCACTGAGTCTGGCCTTGTGCCCGGTTGATGGCAATAGGCTCGTTCTCTATTACATGGGACTTAAACATAACTGCCGAATCCTTCGGGATTACTGACGTGATGTTATGTTGTGATTAGTTAAGAACAGAATTTAAAAATCTTTGTAAAATTTGTTCTTCATATTACATTGTTCTTGGCAGCCTTGTACAAGCTGTTGTAAAAATGGTGATGGTTTTTAAAAATGCCAATGGCTCTTTCTCAGAATAGTTACGCTTAAAATGCACAATTTTTCAGCGAAACTAATGAAAAATGCTTTTAGAAAGAGAACTCTTCTAGAAAGTGTTAAGATTAAAATTGTAAATAACAAGTTTCGCTCTAGTTAGTGGTTGACACAATTTTGGTTTACTTATTGTATGTAAAGTTTATTGTGTGACTGAAGCCTGTCTAATTATTTTTTGTTAGTCTAATTATTTTGTATGTATGAGTATGCCAAAGGGCAATGGAGCGCAGCATTTTGGGTGTCAAAAGGCAAGAAAATCAAAAAAAAAAAAATCAAAATCAAAAGTCATTTATTCAGAAGACAGGATTCGAAACACCACGCTGCGCTCCAAAACGGGCATAGTGGACGTTGGCAAGAAGGCTGCTAGGTTAAAGTGGGATTAGGCGGGTCACGTCAGTCGCATGCACGATGACCGTTGGGCAAAAGCCTCCACACGATGGTTGCCAGAAGACGGACGGCGCCGCCGAGGCCGACTAGAAAAAGGTAGCGTTACGATTTAGACGCGTACCATGAGGGCTGGTTCGAGGCGGCACAGGAAAAGAGCTCTTGGAAAGAATTGGGGGAGGCCTTTGCCCAGCAGTGGGACAGGGTAGGCTAAAGAAAAAAAAATAAAAAATATATATATTTTTTCGATGACATGTGGCTTCCAATACGCACTGGACCCGCGTGATGGATTGTGGCCCGTTCACTCTCATAGACAGGAGGCCGGAGTCTCAGCAGTGGGAACAGTATTTATGCTAATAATGCTTATGCTATGCTAATTACCTTCAAGTATTACTCACAACCGGCGTGCGTGTATATCCAAGGGGGAGACAAGTGGCCAATTCCCGTATTTATAACAAAGTTTGCATTTCTATCTCCATCTGTCATTAAAACTTCATCACATGTTGTCGACTAGTTTTTTACACTGACTGTTGTCGCTGAGATTGCGTCTATATATTTCACGTTTTTTATCTACTTGTACGGTTTTGAGTTATAAGAACTTCGATGAATAAAGAAAAGAGTCCAAAAACCGTAGCCGGTGGCTTTTTGCACTCCTCTGAATTTGCGTGATTTTCATATGTGTCAAGAATTTCATAATTTTTAAGGCTCTCGTATACCGTATGCAAGTAACTACTGCAAATATAAATTTAACTTCAAAATTTAGCCTTCTACAAAGAATTTTAAAGAAAACTCTGTTATAAAAATACGTAATATTTCATAACTACTACACTCTAAGGTTGAAACATTTTAGAAGCTGAATAACGAGCTTACCTACGTCTAGTTTTTCATTAGTGGCAAATCTTACGAAGAAAAACTACTTACGGAAATGCAATATCTTCTTTGAACGTTCTCACAGAAATTTTCCGAAATGCTTCCACATTCTTTTCAGCCACTCAAAGCAGGTAAAGCTTCTAGAAAGATAAGATCTTCTACAGCAAAAGATCAAAAAGATTTGGATAAAAGTTAAATAAAATCTTTGTAGGAAATACAAGGATTCAACGTAGGTACTTTGAAAATATATTTACGTCACTGAGTTTCTGGAATTGGGCTATAGAATTACATTTCTCAAATATTGTCAATAGACTCTCTCAACCAATACTTGACAACCAACCAATATTTACATTTTGGTATATTTTATATCTCTTTCTGATTGTTATGAGTGTCTATTTTCGAAATCTGGATCACCCAATATTAATAATATTATTCTTGAATGTTCAAGGAAATTGCTTTGAAGTGGGAAATTATTTGTAGATTTTACGACAATTGTTTAGGTTAGTTTCAAGATGGCTTAATAAGGTTAGTAAGTTCTTAGTTCTAAGGTTCTTTTAGAATTACATTGTGTTAATAAGTTTAAAAAAAAATATGACATAACATCATAACATCTCGCCTGTATCAGTAAAGGGTAAGGCAGAGGTTTAGAATCATTTCCACTAGTTCTAGTTCTACTGAACCGTCCTACGGTAGAACTAGTGGGACTTTTTGTTCCCACTAGTTCTACGATTTTGTACCACCTTGAATCGTAGGACTTGTGGGAAAAATAATTTCCACTAGTTCTGATTCGAGGTTTACCTTATAGTATATAGTACACCCACATTTTGCCAGTCTTGTTAAAGTCCCATGTAACAGGGGGCGAGATTATTGTCTATTTGCACGCCCCATGTGGCAGAATGTGATGAGACCGTTTATTTTGTAATTTAAGACCATGTATTGTACCATGTTCGGACAAATAAATGAATTTTAATTTGAATCAACCGCAAACAACTCCATGCTCCGTAGCTGTTACTTAAAAATTCCTGATGAAAAACCCAATAACACATTGTTCGACCGGGAATCGAACCCAGGTTTAAAAAATATGTTGTATGCAATTATGACGAAAATAATGAAGTTCACAGAAACATCAATTACACAATTCTTAAGTCACAAAACTTTGTTCATGCACCTTCTTCTAATCGTGTTGATGGCAAATCTTCGTTAGGTAAATTTAGTAAAGGAGCCAAATTCAGCTATGCGAACTCGGGTCGCTGATGTCCTAGTCATAAAATCGTCAATAGTGTGCAGGTGTAATGGCATGCAGCGCAAGATGGAAGGTGGGCCATTGTCTGTGGAGATACGCCATACACACTTGTTCAAATACCAACAACCGATTCCTTCACCCACACTGAAATAATAAAAATAAAATAAAAAATAAAATAAAATAAGCCTTTATTGCTGTAACTTGCATGCTTGGTATTTAACATTTAAAGAAACTACTAGACTAACGATAACATTTACAAACTAAATAAATAAAATATCTTTTAACTAATTGTTTCGGAAACCGGTTTCCCTTTTACAGCTTGTCCTTCGACAAAGGCCTCCTCTAAAGCTTTCCATTTTTTTCTGTCTTTTGCAGTGCGTGTCCATTCTGGACCGGCTATCTTTTTCATGTCGTCTTCCCAACGTTTAGTTTGTCTACCTTTATTCCTTTTACTATCTCGCGGGTACCATTCTGTTACTAGTCTCGTCCACTTCTCTATTCCTTCCCTTAGCATGTGTCCTGTCCATCTCCATTTTAAGCATTTATATACAGTACATATATTTTTAAATTTAGTTATTCTCTTTATATTTTGTAATTTCACTTTGTCTCTTCTTTTAACTCCGATTACGCTTCTTTCAATTCCATTTTGACA
The DNA here is from genome assembly GCA_949774965.1 of Diarsia brunnea. Lineage (NCBI taxonomy): Eukaryota > Metazoa > Arthropoda > Insecta > Lepidoptera > Noctuidae > Diarsia > Diarsia brunnea. The sequence goes on along the minus strand of OX459003.1, from coordinate 7,722,012 downwards.
TACTTGGATTTTTTTAAGTTGTTGCTCAGTCAGTGCCCATGTTTGACATCCATACGACAGACATGGAAGGATACAGGTGTTATATACTTTCCTTTTCTCTTTGATAGGCATGTCTTTGTCCTTCATAACCTCGCTCAGAGACCAAAACCGTTTCCAACAGTTTGCTATTCTTCTATCTATTTCTTTTTTCATTGTGTCTTCTGTAGATATTAGTTGACCTAAATAAATGTACTCCGTGACATAGTCTATTTGTCCACCATTTACTTTAATGTCACTTTTGGTTGAGTTTGTCATAACCTTTGTTTTTGATGTGTTCATTGATAGGCCTACCTTGGCGCTCTCATCTGATAGTTGTTGTAGCATGTCTTCCAAATTATGTGGGTTCTCAGAAAAAAGGATGATGTCATCCGCAAAACGTAGATGGTTGAGTTTGTCTCCGTTAATGTTCAATCCATTTGTTTCCCAATCTAGGTTTCTAAAAATCATTTCTAGAACCGCAGAGAATAGCTTCGGCGAAATGGGGTCGCCTTGCCTGACACCTCTTTCGATAGGAAATTCTTTCCCTGTTCTTTCTAGTTTGACTTGGGCCGTACTCTTTGAGTAAATATTCTTTAGTATTCGAATGTATTTGTCCTCAACACCCTGACCTTCCAATGCTCTCCAGATGCCATCGTGATCCAGGGAATCAAAAGCTTTATTGAAATCCACGAACCCTAGATAGTAGGTTTTCTTGTATTCTTTGTACTTTTGAAGCACCTGTCTTAGTACGTGAATATGGTCTATTGTCGAAAACTTACTTCGGAAGCCAGCTTGTTCTTTCGGTTGGTTTTCATCAAGAGTGACAGCAATTCGTGATAGTATTATCTTTGAGAATATCTTATATATATTTGACATTAAACTTATTGGTCTGTAGTTACTAATATCTCCTTTGTCCCCCTTTTTGTGTATCAGTACAATCGTTGACTTTGTCCAATCATTAGGAATAATTTCAGTTATTAAGATGTCGTTGAATAGTTCTGTTAGTCTAGGAGCAATCACCGGTATTGTGTATTTTATTAGTTCGTTAGATATTTGATCTGAACCCGGTGCCTTGTCTAGTTTCTGGGTGTTAATTGCTCTTATAGTTTCTTCCTGTAATATTATTGGGATTGGTTCTGATACTGGTACTATTTGTTTTTGTTTTTCTACTAGTACTGTCGTTTGTCTCTTGTATAGTATTGTATAGAAGTCTGTGGCGATTTTGAGTATCTCTTCTCTTTTACTTGTTGGATTTCCATTTTTAGTTTTTAAGTTTGGCATCCAAATTTTCTTTTTGTTCAATTCCTTTAGGGCTTTTTTAATCCCTCCAGTCTTTTCGATAAAAGATTTTATAGTTTTCTGCCTTTTTATTTTTCTGTCTTTTCTTAAATGTTCATTAATCTTTTTACTTAATTCAGATATCTTATGTCGTATTTGTTTGTTTTTTATTATTTCTTTACATATAAGTTCCTTTCTCTCATTAATCAGTTGTTTCGTTTCTAAGGATAGTGTATTTTCAGTTTTTTTGTTTGTTTTCCTGACTTCTGTTTTGAGTATATATAATATGCTTTCGTATCGTTCCTGAATTGGTTTATAATTCATCATTTTATTTTTATTTATTGCAGTATTTAGGTTATCAAGAAGTACATCCTCATTTCCAGTTAATGTAAGGGTTTTATCCTGTATATTTTTATAACAATATCTTCTTTTTTGTACTTGCTTCCCTGATAACGAAGTTCTTATCATTCTGTGGTCTGTATTAAAGTTAAGTTGGTTTATAGTACATACGTCTTTAAAAATCTTTCGTTTGTTGGTCAGAATGAAGTCGATTTCGTTCTTGTATTTGCCATTGGGTGACATCCATGTCCACTTTTTTGACTTCTTTTTCTTATAGAAACTGTTCAAAATACTCAGTTTATTTTCTAATGCAAAGGTTACTAATCTTTTTCCGTTTCTACTTCTCTGGCCATGTCCATATTTTCCTATTGTATATTCTTCTCCTTTGCTACATTTTCCTATTTGACCATTAAAATCTCCCATCACAACTAGATTTTTATATGAACCTTGCACGGCTGTTTGTAGATCTTCGTAGAATTTGTCCGTTATAGCGCTGTCTTTCTTATTATCTGATTCAGTTGGTGAATAAGCTTGAATTATGGTCCAAATTTCTTCCTTACCTTTGTGTGAAGGTAATTCGATGTTGAGCAGTGCTATTCTTTCATTAATTCCTCTAATTTCTATTATTTTGTTTGCTAGGTTGTTTTTGATAAGGAAGCCGACTCCATGTAATCCCGGAGTCTCACTGAAATAAGCATGTACTCTAATAAATTAAACGTATGTTAGCACCGTTATTAGATTCAGATATTTATTGCTGCTATCGAATCGCAATACATCAGGATAAACGTTAATTAAACGTATCCAGGCGCAACGATCCGTTTTGTTATTAGCCACCCGTTTATTGATGTCCGATAATTATTGAAATAAGTATTTATTACTTATCTCCTTCGGTTTGACGTGATTAATATTACCTGTCAACGTGTTCGGTTCGGAAAGATTTTCCGCTGCGTCACGGGTTGGAGATTGCTCGGGATGCGGGCTATAATTCGAAGTGGAGATAATTTTAGTACCAGTTGATTAATTGGTTTTTCTTTTATTAATTGTTGAACTTAAGGTGTGCATGCACGGCTTTGTAGCTCTATATCAGTCAAGGAGAATCTGAATTAGCTATATATAAGGATTTCTCTCACCATTGTCATGAACACTGAAAACTGGATATTACCACGTTTAGTTCACCAGGATCACGAATAACCTTTTACTATTGTGAATATAAGCAGACAAATCGGTCTTCTTCTTTATCGGTTCTTTCTTTTCTTCCCTGTTTTCATTCCTAATATTAGTGACCACGGCAGTTTAAAAATTTATTTCCCTCAACATACTTTGAAATGCTTGAAAGAGTTGTAAGTAGTAAATTAATTTCTAAACCGATTTAAAATATCAGTCATCTTACCTGTTTTAGAGAATTAGCGGTAACAACAAAATTCAGTAGCTTGAAAATAAAAAATGAATAACCGTATACATATTAAAATAAAACGAAACTAGTACCTTTGCAAGTGCCATCTATGTCACAATGACAATACTACGTATTCGATTCTTATCCTCGTACAATTCACGTACGTTTTACCAGATGACTTAGTCGATGCTACGCAGCGTAGCACACTCGTAGCATTCGGTTTCAAGTCGAAGAACACAGATGTCGCTGTTTGCAACTAGTGGTTTTCCGCGGGTAAACATAGGCTTCCTCTGGTTTACTAAACCATAATTTCAACATTACCTGTAATAAAATTTTGTAAACTGTAAACGTTATCTGATTTTACGACAGCTCAAGTATTTGAGACTTTGTAAATTACGTATTTACAACTACAAATACTTGAGCAGTCATAAAATCAGCCTTCCTTTAGATCTATTTGAATTATTTTAAAGATTATTCTTTGAAATGAATGCAGTTTATAAATTATTATTGGTTAGATTTTTTTTTGTTAATTTACTGTTTATTGGTACTAGGTAAACATTTTTTTTTCAATTTATTTATAGTACACATTAACTTTAGCTTGTAGTACACATAAACTTTACCAGATATTATATTTTTAAGTATCATGTAATAGAGTGGCAAAACTTTTGTCATCGACTGGACAAAAATCTGACTAAAAGGTTCCGTGATTGCTACTGAAAAATTTGCTTATAGAAACACCCAATTACACGTAGTCCGACCTGAGACTTGAACTCAGGACGTCATGCGCAGCAGTCGCGCTTGCGACCACTAAACCAAGAAGGCGTCTGAAAGATTGTGGGACATAGATCATAAACCGTTTATCTTAACAATGTCTATTGTTTGTATGTGTTACTAATAGTTTAGTAAGTACTCACGGTTGACTATCACGAGACCACGAGGATATATACAATGATGACTAGATAAGTACCTACCACAAACAAGGGCATCGTGCGGTGTATCGAGCTGTCGAGCATAATTACATCTTTTTTAAGATGGAGAGGGAGAGAGAGGCTTAAGAAAAGATAGATGAATAGGGTAGTTAACCAAAAAAATCTAATTAGTCCGTCAGATAGATTTCCAATAAATCATCATCTGCCTAGCCTTTTCCCAACTATGTTGGGGTCGGCTTCCAGTCTAACCGGATGCAGCTGAGTACCAGTATTTTACATGGAGCGGCTGCCTATCTGACCTCCACAACCCAGTTAATACTAGGTAATACGATACTCTTTGGTGAGACTGGATGTCAGAATTTCAGGTCACTGACTACCTGTAACGACTGCCAAAGATATATATATGGCAGCCGGGACCAACAGCTTAACGTGCTTTCCAAGGCACGGAGGAAACTCGGTATGTCGGGCGGTCACCCATCCACAGACCGACCTAGGCAAGCACAACTTTTCCTAAAGATCGACCCGAGTGGCAGTTCTTATTAAACCACGAGTTCCTCACCTCCTCACCTCACATAGATTTCCAATAAATATTGGACACATATTTTGTCTTTTTTCACGTAAACAAACAGTGAAGACGATACAGTGCTTTGAAAACTCGTATGACGTCATATTCTAAGACATAAGTATGACAGTTCTGTTTTTACCAGTGAGTGACGTCACAACCCCTCAAATCTTTGACGCGTTTTATCTTCGTCAATTTTTATTGATTTGATAAAACAAAAAATAGGTATCCAATATTTTTCGATAATCTAACAGACAGACTAATTAGAATCAAATTTTATTAGTCAGGAAACATACCTATTATGCAAGCAATAAGATGATAAAGAAAGGAGTAAAATGTCGTCTGACAGGTGAAAATGGAAGAAGAAAACGTGTTGCACCGACCATAAGTAAAATGAGACAAGATCAGGAAGATGATAATTGCGTTTTTGAACACGCATCTGTCTCAATAAGTTGACAACTTTCTTAAAGTCTTAAGAAACCGATGGGTCGGTTTTATTCAAATTTTCTTTTTCCTTGGCTATGTGCTTTCTGTCTCTCTGAAAAGAGAACAAAATAAACGTACCTATATACATAAAATCACGCCTTTTTGAATGAGAGTAGACGGAAACTACAGAACGGCACCTGCTACGATAACTTTTTTTTTTGCAGTATTTGTCATTATCAACAGAGTCCTCCCGCTCTGGGTGGAGTGGAAGGGAGTGTAGACTTCTACTGACTAAAAACCACCCATGATCCTTCTTAGCCCTTTGTGTCCTCGGCAGGCCCTTCTACGATCCTTACAAACTCTTTTTGCCTCGGTTTCGTTCTTACATCTAGTCATTCATACACGCCAGTCATTTACTACTATTTTATACTGAAAACGAAATAACGTTACTACCTATAGCGAAAACCACACGTCACTAACCTACACAAACTACATTCACAAACGCCAATCAGTTTACCAATTAACTTCACCTAAGTGCGGTTTGTGACGACACTGACGACTGACGATTCTACCAACTGCACTTTAGTCACACATTAGCTAGACTCAAACGTGACAGCCATGTCAACAGCACGAATAAATAATATTAATGAGGCCTCGATGTCTATATCTATACGTCATACAAAATATAAAATTGAAGTGTCTGTTTGTTTGTTTGTTGATATTGTTGTGTTTATATGACATTTGTAATTTGAGGACTACTTTTATTTGACATTAGTAATTTAATTATTATTTTATTTAAAATTTGTAACTTCATTATTATTTTTATTTGACATTTGTAATTTAATATTTTGACAATTACTGAGATCGTACTTTTTTCTTTTTATTATAGATATTGCAATTAAAAATTTTGTTCAATTCGTTTATATTTCAATCATTGTTATTGTCACAAAATTTGCATGGCTAATTTAGGAGGCGGAACATGAATAACTATTGTTTACCTATGTGCTATAATATAAAATCTGTAAAATACCATTTTTCAGGCAAATAAATGAATCTATCTATCTAATCCAAAATAACAGCTTCATAACGGAACTTAAAATATATATATTTTTTTAAATCCTGACTGTCATATAATATGATAACTTTTTTTGTTGGGATATCATCAAATGACCCCTCCCTCTCTGGACAAAGCGGAAGGGAGTGTCGGACTTGTACTGACTAAAAGCCACACACGTTCTTTCTTAGTCCTTTGTGTTCCGGGGCCGAGGTATCTCTTTCGAACAGTTCCGCAGCCCCAGCAGGCGTCGACCCTTGCAGTCCCTTTTTATATTGTTGATAACACCGCACTGAAAGATAGCGGTACTTATTTTTGGAAAAAGAATTAGGGCTCCGTGCAAAAACATTTAAACCCATGAAAGTGTTAACAAAATACGATTCAATCCGGGAAGTCACATTTTATAATCATTTCACAAGGACGAAGGTCGCGCAGCTAGTAAAAGTATATAATCTCTTGGCCACGACCTTTACGCTTACGCGACACGCACTGCGGTGAAATCAAATGAAAGTATTGTTTCAAATATGCCGCGAGAAATTGATACACACGCAAAGATAACGATTGACTCGCGCGACTGCCTTTTGTGACAAATTGCCTTTTTTTTTTAGCGGGTGGGAAATCATCAGATGACTCCTCCCGCTCTGGTCGAAGCAGTAGGGAGTGTCAGACTTGTACTGACTAAAAACCACCCATGTTCCTTCTTAGCCCTTTGTGTCGAGGCCGTGATATCTCTTTCGAACAACTCGCAGCCCCGATGGGATCGCAAATTGCCTGGCACGGGCTTTTGCCATAGAATGTGTAATTTGCAAAATGTGCACTGGAGAAGAATGTGCACTTCTTAATTGAAGCACGTATCATAACGTTCACTTTTCAAAATTATATTTTCGGATAATAAGCCCATTTTCAAGATTTCTGTTTCTAAGGAGTAACGAGTCTAATGTCTGATTAAAATTACAAAACTTGACATCGCACGTGGCCGTGAATGGGACCTAATAAGTTTATACCTACCTATCACCGACCATTAGACAGGTAGGTACATCCAAAAGCCGATAATTACATTAACACTTACATGTGACTATAATTTTCTATGTGTAGTGACCGTTTTCGTATGATTAACGAGTCGGCTACCATTTCGCTGTTGCTATCTTGATAAAATTTATGTCAACACCGTTTTTCACACTGTTTGGTACTAGTTATTGGTTTCATACTGCTTCGGTGGGTCGTATTATGATGCTTGTAATATTACATTTAGTATTTGCAAATGTTTTGCCGCATGTCGGAGGAGCAATGGGCAAAAATTACCACTTAGTGGATACCAAAAAGCTGGAGATGACAACGCGGCAGGACCCAGAAGGAGGACTGGACTCCTTGGTGGGTGGAACTGGACTCTTGCACAAAGCTATGCTATGGCTTCCTTGCAAGGCTTTGCAGGGCAAAGGCCCTGCAGTAAGACAGCATAGGTTTAATAATATAATAATGTTTTGCTGTGAGGCGGCTGCCTCGTTGGTGGAGTGGTCGTAAACGCGACTGCTGAGCATGAAGTGCTGCGTTCGATTCCCGGATCGGGTTTTTAATGGGTGTTTTCATCAGGATTTTCTCAGTAGCAGCCACGGAGTCTGGATGTGTGCTCAGTTGACGGCAATAGGCTCGACCCACATTACACTGGCGAATTATACATTGCAGTGGTACTTGATGATATGTGTGGACAGCAGGCCAGGCTGCCGTTCTTACATATTTTATGGAAGTGTGGAGTGTGATCAAGCAATTGAAGAACATAGGTCTAAAACAATGGTAATTTTAATACAAACTATGGAACAAGGAGAAAGTGTATATAAACATTATTTTTCTGATGAAAACATACTCCTACACAGACCATTCGATTTTTTCATCATTAGACAAACAAGTCTCACATATTTGACTTTCAAATGGGTACTAAGATAAAACCTCTATAGATACAAATTATTATCACAATTTGTTTCAAGCAGATAGGACAAACACTCGGTTCACAGTCACATTACCGGGTCAATTCGTCCGTTGTCTGGCAACAATTTTTTGCAATGTTACCATGTTTGGCGATCTCTGGGACCATTGGAGTTTGGAATCGATAACCATTTGTGACATTGTCGTACTGGATATATCGAGATTAAACTGGCTTTTGTTGACATATCTGGCAGAAATGACATTTTGGAACAGGTTCTGAAGTATTATGACAGAGTAAATATTATGGTTATATTCTACCTCGTTGGTCTAGTGACCGCAAGAGCCGAGTTGGAACGGAAGAGAGGTCCTGAATTTAGTTCCTGGGTTGGGCAAAATCTTATTGGATTATTCCATCAAGAATTTCTTAATTGGGGATTTGTGGTTGATGGCAATAGGCTCGGTTCCTATTACATGGGAATTAAACATAACTGGTGAAAAGTGGGTGTTCTATTACATTTTGATACACCTCTGCCGAACAGTTCAGTGATTACAGGCCTGATGTTATATTATGTATGGTTCAAGTAAAACAAGTCATTAATAAATACCATGGCAAATATGTGCAATGAGCAACAATATCCTGAAAGCACTGTACCTAAAATTCATTTTCCCTAACTTTACTTTACTTTAGCAAAACCTTTCCATTTACTACGTAAGTACCTACTTGATAACGATGGTCAAGTGAGATTATGAAATATTAATGGATAATTCCACTGACATACTAGCTTACACATGCGGTTTTGCTTGCGTACTAATTATGGGAGCTTACTACTGGGATAAATGTTTTTTAACCTACAGGCCAGTCAGAAAGGTAAACAACATAAGAAGCTCTTTTGTATGAATGGTATGAATGACTATTGTCACGCGCAAAAGATGAAGAATTGACACCTATTACTCTTTGTTTTACAAACAAAAGGTAATAGGTGTAAACACGTGTTTTAATTATGCGATAGATTAAGAATTGAAGTGAGTAATTTATATCTGACGTGCTTTCTTTTACAGACTATTGTGGGTTCGTTGGACAATGCCATTGTTAAAGTCTGTCACCACATTCAATTACAATTCATTGGGGGTTGGGAAGTCATCAAATAACCCCTCCCGCTTTTGGGCAGAGCGAAAGGGAGTGTGAGACTTCTACTGACTAAAAACCACCCATGTTCCTTCTTAGCCTTTCATTTCGAGGCCGCGGTATCTCTTGCGAACAACCCGCAGCCCCGATGGGTTCGTTTGTTTGCCTGAGAGATAAACTACTGGGTTGAAAGTTTTATTTAACAAATATCTTAAAGTGAATATAATACAAGCTAACAACCATTGTAAATCCTCCTATCTGATCTGTTTTCTCTAGTGTGAAGTTTTATAATAAGTTTTTCGCTACCCTAGCAATGTGTAGAATCATTTGAATTTACGTTATATTTTCGTCTTGCGTCCATTCCATGTAAGGATTTTAGGATTTTAAAGCCATAATAGCCATAATAGGCATAATGCCTGAAGGGCTGAGGCTAGTCATAAAGTTAATAGAGTGGTTGCTCCTTGATTGATTACCAAACAGTTATAAAAATATAATAACCTGTATCGAACTTCGCACTAAATAACACTCTGACTTGCAATACTAAACAAAACAAAAAAAGAACAAAGAGAAGAAAGTCTTACCATATGGTATCGTATTACCTAGTACTTGATTGTGGAGGTCAGATAGGCAATATCTCCATATAAAATACTGCTATTCAGTTACATCTCATCTGATGATGATGACCCGGGATACTAATCAATGTTGCTTTTCTACAACCTGTTTTATTTACTCTGCAAGTGATATAAGTCATCGAAAGTCAGCCATGAACAAAACAGTATAAATAAAAACGAAAACAATAAATTAGTTATCAAACCACCCGGTAGCGTCAAAATTAACAAAACCGTCAGAATTACACACCCAAACATTAAAATCTCTTCTTTATTTCCTTTTGTGTGTACTCTGATACAATGGCCATTCAGTTTTTAAAGGTTATTAAGATAAAGAAATAATACTTCACAAGTTATCAACACGACTTCGGTTAATAAGTCAAAAAGGTCCTAAAGGATCATCGGCCTAAATGTTCCCACTGCAGGGACTCAGGCCTTCTCTCGAGGAGAGGGATGGGCTATAATCCACCACGCGTGCCCAGTGCGGGTTGGTAGATTCAAATCCAAAAGGATGCTATCAAAGTAACAGGAAAAAAAAGAAAATACCTGACTCGTTGGACTAGCGGTCGCAATCGCTGCGGCTCAGCCTGAGGTCCTTTTTTCCGGCTGCGTTCTGACACTACAAGGCAGTGGCAGCCAAAAAGTTGCAGTTGGCAGTGTCAGACTAGTACTGACTAAACACACTCATGGTTTTTCTTAACCTTTGATGTTCGAGGGCCGCGGTATCTCTTTCTACTGACTAAAAACCACCCATGTTCCTTCTTCGCCCTTCATGTCGAGGCCGCGGTATCCCTTGCGAACAACCCGCAGCCTCGACAGGCGTCGGCCCTTGCGGGCCCCTTCCATGTTGCTGACATCTCTTTGAGGCGCGCGTGGAAAACGAACGCGCCGTCGACACGGCCTGTCGTCGTCATAAGACGGACGGACGGCGAACTTACTCATCACTCACCGTCCACAGGCCCGCGTCTAGGGTGGCCGGAAGCCATCACGTGGCCCCCGACGCCCGGATCGCCTCCCGCGGCTGCTGGGACGAGAGGTTCTCTCCCTCTCACGTTCCGCCACCTCCTTCGCTAGCATCACTGCTTCGCAGAAGGAGGCGACGGCGTCCCATTCCTCCTCGCCCCGGACCATGGCTTGCACCAGGGCCGGACGCGAGAGGTCGCCGCCGCCGATCGCCGCTAACAGGCATTGGGCCTTGCAATGCCAATAATATCTCTTGGCGGGGTGGAACGACGCGACGCGGCCTATCGTCATAAGACTGATGGATGGCGGAGCATGAGGTGCTGGGTTCGATTCCCGGATCGGGCAACATGTAATTGGGTTTTTCGATTAGGAATTTCTCAGTAGCAGTCACGAAGGCTGGATTTGTGCCCGGTTGATGACAATAAGCCTGCTCCCAATTACATGGGACTTATAAAATAACGGGCGAAATGTGGGTTTGCTATTAGGTACACCTCTGTCTAACCTCTCGGTGATTACAATTATAGGCGTGATGTTATGTTACAAATTGTCACAAATCCTCCATGCAAGAATGTATCATTACTCGGTTAAAGTTTACACACTGAATGGTAGACCCATTCAATGTGTAAACGAACGACAGGAGTATAACAATGTATTAGGAAACCGCACGTGAAATAATGGATTGGTCATACCAGTGCTTTGTTATCAAACAAGGTAATAAATAATGCCGAGCAACAATTTTCCTTTAAAATTTTCCATACTGCAGGAACGTCAACCAGCCTCGCGGTTGCCGATTAGACGTACGTCACTGGGAACAATGCGGCCTAAATACACACATCAAAAGTGTCTAGGGATCAACATATATTTTTGCAATAACTTTTCTCCTGATTGATATTAATTAAAATTTTCTTTAAGGATTCATCAAATAAAGTGTTTTCGTTTGTCACAGTAACGATAAACCAAGTCACCTTTGCATTAATAAAGAAATTTGCCATTTTCCTAATAAAGGGATTTTTGACATTTGAACCACTAACATTAAAGTTCGAAAAAAAGACTGAAATAACAGTTTTCTTTAAAATTTTATTGGGTAACTTAAACAATTAATAATCCGTGTTTCTGCCGCGAACACTAACAACACAAGAACATCGGTTTGGCATACTCAATATGAGTTCATCCAAATCACGCTGTGGAATGGCCGCCCATGTTCGTTGCAACAACAAAAAAAGGTCTTCTTGCGACTGGATACCCTCCATATTCGGCAGAGCTCTTCTCTGTAGCATATCCCATGCATGCTCAATCGGGTTCAAGTCTGGCGACTGAGCAGGCCAGGGCAGGACATTGATGTTAGTTGCGGCGAGAGTCTGTCTTACAACTCTTGCGGTGTGCGGTCGTGCATTATCATGCATTAACTGAAATAAGGGACCGATTTGCACTTGTAGAGGAACGATGACGTCTGATACAATCGTCTCAGCATAAATTTGAGCGTTGAGGTTGCCTCATATCGAATCCTACGATTGTGCATTGCTATAGGTGGTACCCGTAGCGGTCTTCGGGAATGAAGGTTCACTTCATGCAAGCGGTTTCTGACTGTTTGGTCGCTAATTAAGTTCCCTGAAGAGTGATGAAGCCTCACGGCTAACATATTGGCGGTTATTGTTAGAGCTCTTCGAGTTAAGATTTGAATGTATCGGTCTTGTCTCCGTGTGGTGCAGCGATACCGTCCTCCATGGCGCTCAGCCACGGTACCAGTGCTTCGGTAACGTGTCCAAAGTCGACTGATAACACTCTGACTTGTATTCAGAGCTAAAGCCACAGTACTTTGCCGGGAACCAGCTTCTATCATTCCCACGGCTCTGAGCATTTCTTCCCTGCTTAAATGACGTCGCCGCTCCATAATAACGTTGGTTTTAATCAGTAGTAGGGAAACAGTAGCACTAATAATGTCTTCAATGCGTTGTATGTTTTTATAGGGAAAATATTGACAGCTGATTTTCATCTTTTACTCGAATTTGATTCACAGTTCCTGATTCAAATTATGAAATGCACCAAAAAGGATCCATATAAATTTATAAAATCATAAATTTATTACAAAGCCACATCTCAATCTCAAGAAATCCGCATAAAAATGCTTGATCCCTAGACACTTTTGATGTGTGTAATTGCACATCAATTAAATTAACAATGTTTTCCAATAAAATTATGACTTTGAGCTCTAAAAGCGAGCTCGTGATTTTACACCCCTAAATAAGAATATTATCGTTTCCCAGTAATATTTTTTGCGTAAAGTTACTTAGTTGGATGAGTACTGTTACTAGGTGGTTGGTGGTCATAATAATAAGACTATTTTTTAAATTTTTAAATGTTTTTTTTTAATATTTTTTGTATGAAATATTTAAAAATGTAAATTATATGTAAGAAAGTAAATAAAGGACATAATAATAAAAATCTTTATTTATACAAAAACCTTCAACATTGCTTAATGATGAATTAATGATGAATGATTGGTTGAAGGTTTTGTGAAGGGTTCCTTTACACCCATACAGGGTGTATCGAATGACAAAATTATAACAATCAATTAGGAAATGACGCATTGCGGTCATCCCTGTGCATTGTTATCTATACAATATGAAATAATGTCGAACAACCATTTTCCTTATAAATTTTCCATGGTACGGGAACACCAACTAACCTCGCGGTTGGGAATAGACTTATAAATGTACGTCACTGGGAAAGGGTAAAAGATACAAAGCTCCTTCTTATTGTAAAACAATCATCAATGCATTTAAATAAAATTATAACTTTGAGCTATGTATATTTTTACTTGACTATTTCTCCCAATTGTTAGATACAAAAAAAAATTGCTAGCTTAACTGTAAATAATTAAGTTTGGTCGTTACATCAATGTTAAAAAATTTGAATGGTGATGTTTAAGAAGTGACCATAAGAATTTAGTAATATCGATCGATGCATATATGCATGAACAGCTAACATCACAGAAAATAGGGAAAAGGGTATAAATTTTCATTAATAATGAAAAATAAATCTATGATGCATCAGCGGGCACTAATTAGGCAGGCTGTGAGAGGGAGGGTGTTGGTAGATGTCACATGTCTTAGAACCTCTTCGACCATCGTGACCGATGTTTTCCTTCACCATTTTGAGACCAGTGGTGATGAAATGAATTTCTCATAGTAATGCTCGTAAGATGGGGCCACCACTACTTGGCCACCAAGTCCTTAAATCAGCGATGCCTTTCCTTAAATTCAATGACTCACTCAAATATTCTCGTATGTCACTTGCCATAGTTTATGGTAACATTTGACCCGAATGACTCACGTTCGTTTGTTTTTTTTGTAACGTCAATAAAACAGTAATAAAACCAAGGAGAGTGGAATCTATTATCTCTTGACGTTTGGACCGATTTCATGCGGTGATTTGAACTATAAATAAATTAAATCATTATTTGAGAGAATCTAGAACTCATTGCCATGGTCGAGTGGCAGTTGGGGGTCGGGGTCAAGTTCGAAATAGTTTTGGGGGCAATGTCAAGTTTATTTTGGGAATACATCTACTTATTTAATGCTTATAAACTTGTCATCTATGTAGTTTGTTATGGTTAGTTTTGTTTCTTTCGTTTTCATATAATCAAATAAATCATTTTGATTTTCGCCAAACAATTTTGGAGGACACAGGAAATTCAGTATGATGTGACGTTTACTTTAAAGTCGTTAACAGACGCAATATTATGACTTAGTACGCTTCTCTTAAACCAGTCGTAATACAAATTATGAAGCCCATACGAGAACGACTTAGACTCCATGCTTAACATAAAACTAACAGCAATGAAATAGATCAAATTAGCATTAATTCATTCTGGCTTTGACGAAGTATTTTACTTAACGAGCATACCCATTATCTTAAAACAGGATATAGTGGAGTGCCGTAAAGCATAAATATTGTAAAACCTCGGAATCCAGGGCCGGTCAATGAATCTTCATAAAAACTTTTGGACTGCATTGGTAAAAGCCCAAATAAAAAAAATAAAAAAAAAAAATTGCGCGCTCTTCATTTTTTTTTTTTTAATTTAAAAATGTACTGAAAATGAGAGGGACAAGGGAAGAAGAAATGTTTAAAGCTAATGAATAATATTTTCACCGTAGCTTTAATGTTAATTTATTAATATTTCGCAAAAAATAACGAATTACAACAAAAAAAAAATTAAAACGTATAGTATATAATACCTTTATACGAGCAATTCTTGTAATATAGTATTATCTGAATCTCGGATACGGCTCCAATGATTTTCATAAAATTTAGTATGCAGGGGGTTTTGGGGGCGATAAATCGATCAAGCTAGGTTTCATTCCCAAAAAAACACGATGTACCAAAACAACCAAGCAAATTTCGATCGTGTGGTACTATACATTAGGACGCCACTGAGGGGGGGGCAGCAAAGGGACAGGCTGAATCTGAGAGAGTTTATTTAGGGGCTGGTTTAATACTAGTGTTTCAACATCGCAGGCTGGCTCTAGCAAGGGTCAGACCGCGGCTGCGCGATCTGAATGACGGATATCTGTATTTTATTTCTAAGTGTACTGGTTTCCCTATTACTTTGAGCTCCGTACCCCACAGGAGGTACACTTAGCGATTAGTCACTTATAGTATATCAGTTACTAGCTTATGACCGCGGCTTCTCCCGCGTAAAGTCGATAATGGCCCTGCGGATCATACTACCGAGGTAGAATTGTATACTACGTTTTAATCCAGGTTGTAAACCATCTTTAATAAGCGATATTTTTCTACCAAATCCGTTCAGTAGATTTTGCGTGGACGAGTATCAAACTTTCGCAATTATAATAATATGTATATAAGTAGGATATGCCTCTGGCAGGGCATCCACAGGATTGTTTTTTATTTATAATGCTTTGGTGACAGCGATGCAGCGGTACTAATCCTTCACCAACAATACACCAATAATGTTAAAATGTATAGTACCTGGATGACCGAAATTGCTTGGTTGTTTTAGTACATCGTGTTTTTTTGGGGTTGAAACCTAGCTTGATCGATTTATCGCCCCCAAAACCTCCTGCATACAAAATTTCATGAAAATCATTGGAGCCGTATCCGAGATTCAGATAATACTATATTACAAGAATTGCTCGTATAAAGGTATTAGATAGATACGTTTTAATTTTTTTTTGTTGTAACTCGTTATTTTTTACGAAATATTAATAAATTAACAATAAAGCTACGGTGAAAATATTATTCATTAGCTCTAAACATTTCTTCTTCCCTTGTCCCTCTCATTTTCAGTACATTTTTAAATTAAAAAAAAAAAAAATGAAGAGCGCGCAAATTTTTTTTTTTAACTTCTTTATTTGGGCTTTTACCAATGCAGTCCAAAAGTTTTTATGAAGATTCATTGACCGGCCCTGGATTCCGAGGTATAAATCTTACGGCACTCCACTAATACTAATGTATTAAAATCATAACATAAGTAAGTTAGTGAGAAAGTTAAGAAATACTTAAGAACAAAGTTGCACGTGCAGCCGGATCCACAAGAGTAACTATTAAAAAAAAGATAAGTGCACTACGCAGTTTGTGAACTCTATAATTTTCTTTATAACTAGTGTTGGAAAATGAGTACTTAATGTCTTGTGTCTATGGTGGTTGAAAAGTTGTAGCAAGTTCTGTTCGATAGATTGATTTCGATATATTGTAGGTTTATTCAATAATTTTCTCACTGCTTTGTACGATTTGAGTTTTTAAGTCCAACTTAAACATAAGATTATTATTTTTAACTGCTGCAGACGATTTGGACGGATATCGCAAGGGCTGGTTCGAGGAGGCGCAGCAGTGGGACCTTGAGTGTAGAGGCTTACAAAAAAAACCTTTTATCTGGATTTCGATAGACCTGTACTGTAGTTTCATCGATCCTACAAAACCGTGAACAAGACGTTGTATCCGAACGTACAAAAAAAAGAACCAGCCAAGTGCGAGTCGGACTCGCGCAACGAGGATTCTTCCGTACAAACAAAGTTTAAAATTATTATAAATATTTTTATTATATGATGTAACTAATAATTGTTTAATACTAATAATTTACGGTTTTCGCATTTTTTCTTTAGCTGTGCTATAAGACGTTGCTTCGTACCAAACTTCAAGATTCCGAGTTCACGGAAAGTACCCTGTAGGTTTTGATTCCCTTACGAGTGCCGAAAATTTGCGGCATAAACGGCTATAATTTTTAATTGTGTTGGCTTACAATTTTGTTTTTTTCACAGCTTTAAGAGACAGTAGACTAGAGTATTTCACATAAATTTCAGCTGGATACCTTTACGTGTTCCTGAAAAAAAGGGTCTTGACAGACAGCCAGACGGACGGACGGACAACATAGCTATCCTATAAGGGTTTCGTTTTTTCCTTTCGAGGTACGGAACCCTAAAAAACATTATAACGTGTCTGTTTTTCGCCGAAAGGTTAGGCAGAAGTGTACTCATACCTAGCATACCTACACTACGCCAGTTATCCCAAAAACCTTGATTGCGACTATTATCTGCAAAAACAATCTCTCCACTGACAATGGCCCACCTTCCATCTTGCACCGCATGGCCTGTTATCAGCGCACTTGATGATCTATTTAATGCATCAATGAGCGTGGATCGCGTGGCTGAGTTTTGGGCTATACATTTATCTGAGTATTTTCATCAACGATACGCTAAGAAGAGTCAGACAATCACAATAACGGTAATATGTAAATGGGGGACCTAGAGGAAGCTCAACGGATTTTCAGAGGTATGGCAAAACATTTATTCAGTTTCCTTTACTTAAATAGATATTTTATTTTTATTTTTATTTTATTTTATTTTCTTCGGGTGGCTTACAGCTAACAATACATAAATTAATAATGAAATGTTACACGACAAGCCATTTACAAGCCTCCACAGATGGCAGTAAACTAGTGTTGCTTAGACTAATGAATAAGCATACTTAATACACTCTTAAAAATAAAAAAAAATAAAAACACAATATAAACTATTGATTAACTAAGCCTAATATAAATAGCTAAACTTAGTATACTTATAAATAATAAAAACTAATAATATAAAATTAGGTACAGTCGAACAAGCTAATAAGTATACACCCAGCTAACTTGCATTTACTTTTAAGATTATACAGATACATTTAGAGACTGATGCCAAACGATACAGCGTTTGACATCAGTCGCTTAATGCTAAACGCTATAGAAAACAAAATTGCAATCAATATTTTCAGTGTTCTAGAATTATAAAAAACTCTACCTGTATACTTATTAGCTTGTTCGACTGTACCTGCATAGGCAGGAAAGCAAACGTACATACTAAAATTCACCAACAGTGATGCGTCTTTTAGATAAGGCAGTACTTATTGACGCCAAGCTGCTTGCAAACAAATCAATTGAGGGATGTTCGTTCACTACAATTTGGTTAAACGTTTTGATTGAGCGAAGCATGTAAGCATTACTACGGTAAACTGTGCGAGCATAAGGGGCACGAAGAAGATTTCTTAAGCGAGAATGTCGAGGCGGAACATTCAAAGACAGCTTAGAAAGAAGTTCAGGACATTCAATCCTTGATTGAGCAATTTTGACTAGGAATCGTATGTCAGATATTTTTCTACGAGTTTCAAGTGAAAGTAAGTGGAACCGGTCGCATCGTTCGTTGTAGCTCAAATAAGGGATTTTAAATTTGTAACCTAGGTATCTCGTGAATTTCCTTTGTATTCGTTCCAATCTGTCTGATATATGATTATTTAATTATCACCATCCTTATTGATCAGCTAATGGGCACCGTGTTCAGAGGCACAGGTGTCAGCACGTTATTTGCATTGTTTTCTAACACTGCTATCAATTCATTAGCTCCGTGTGCGGATAGTGTGAATCGAAGTGTATTGGTTTTAACACTTTATATTTGACGAATGTCACGCTAGTCTTCTAGCAGAGGTCAGGGACTTTTGGTACCTACCTACTCTTGATTTACATAACATTCAAGTTTTTGTTCGACCTCTGTCTAACTTATTCATGTACATATTTACTTTGTAATCCTGTGGTTTATCTCTAAAAGCTTTTGATCTTCTTTGGAATGTCTACTTTCAATGGACGTTGGTTGGTTTTTGTTATAACTGATTTTTCCTATGGGGGGGGGGGGCACAGAAAGCCACCACCATGAAGACTAAAAACAAAAAATTGTAATCCTTACCAAATCTATTTCCGAAACATAAATAATGCATTCACTTAGCAATTTGTTTTTTAAGTGATTCAATTAATTTAATACCTACGAAAATATTTATAAAAATCTTCCTGTTTAAATTAACCAGTGGACAGGATGTAGTGTTTTTTCCATTCATGGCCACAACCCCTAATGAAAGGGGTTGTGACATTTTGAAATATTCTAAAAAAAACATAGTAAAAATAGTCAGTATAGACAATAAATGATCGTGTGTACCTACATAAGTACCTATTTAATATTCAATACATAGTGTGTTTGACTACACACAGTATGCCTGTTATGTGATAATTGACAAACAGCTGGGGCGTCAGTTAAAAATAATATATGCTTAGTTGTCTCGTCCGAATGTATAGGTAAATGATTGAGATATGTTTCGATACCGGATTACACTGGACTGGACCGCACCGGATTATTTGTATTCCGGTCGCCATTCATCCTAGTATCCTAGTAATGAGTAATGTGACAATGTTTTGAGGTCTGGATCCTTGTTTCTCTCACGCAAAAACTACTGAGCGTATTTGGATAAAATTTGGGACACAGATATATATAACCTGGATTATACAAAGAATACTTTTATCGCAATAGTACGATCCCATGAAATAATTTCTGAACTCGACATAACATCACGTATATCATCTCCAAACGGGATCATCGTAGTAGCAAAAAATATGTAGTTGTCCTATACAAAACTGCGATCCACCCAAATGAATGGGATGGCTGATGTTTTTCGTGACGGAGAATGTTATTCAAGCTGAGGGTCTAGTAGGTTTCTTATTCTTTATAGGACATACACACTCATATTTCGCTACTTACTTTTAAGTTCCACGTACCATCGCAATTCACCTTTTTTTTGTAAGGTATGAAATTATCAAATGACTCCTCCCGCTCTGGGCGGAGCAGGAGGTAGTGTCAGACTTCTACAGACTAAACACCACCCATGTTCATTCTAAACCCTTTGTGTCTGGGGCCGCGGTATCTCTTTCAAAAACCCGAAGCCCCGGAAGGCATCGCAATTCACCTTTCAACACGATCAACGATTTTTTTATAATTACATACTTTCCTCTATTCGTAACGTGTGTGTCATAGTATTGTGGGAAAACTAGTTAATAGTACCAGTTACCTATTAACCGCAACAAACATCTGTGAGAATAAAATTGCAGGGCGCCGTGAAAACAAAGTTCAGTTTTTTTTTGCTTTGACATTTAGTTTTCCGATATAATTGTTTCTGAACTGGTTTAAGCGAGTCATCTGGAAAGTACTGTTTTGTATTTGTGCAAGTAATAATTGGAAAAGATCGTCAAAAGGTAGGAAAATCTTATCTACCTACCTAACCCTATCTTGCCTAACCTAACCTAGATAGCAGTATCTTTGTGAACTCAGTATTATCTATAATTATACTACCGAGTTCACAAAGGGACTGCCACTTTATACTCTCATCTTGTAAGAGGCTGTCTTGCAGAAATGCAGTAATCCGATAGGAGAAAAGATTCTAGTAGATTTTCTGAACCGTTTCTATGTGTGTTGTCTAGCAAACTGGGACATTGTACGGTCTTGGCCTACGATTAGATGACATCGTCTGCCAGAGATATTATTTGCTCAAACACAATAATTATACATTGCTTAGCTTAAAACTGTTCTTTCACGACGGGAAATTAATAAGGAGTATTGCCCTTAGTTACCAAGCTAGGTAAGCAGGTTGGTGACCGCTCATCCTATCGTTCACATATAAACTAATATAATTTTATGCGAACATTGAGTCCAAGCATTGTATATTATACCTACTCATCTAAATTATCTACCGGTTGTATCGTCACCGCTTTTATTTAAATAATATTAAGAACCTTTATATAGAAATTACATCACGCTCCATCAAATAAAAATAAATAAAAATTGTATTAAGGAATATTTATTTAAAAAAATATAAATATAAATCTATCTAAATAACAATTCGCTTACATACTGCTAATACTAGAAGGCCATCTCGACAGCATCGCAACTTTAACATAAAATCACCAAGACCTTCACAATGTTGGAAATTCAATACATTTAATTAAAGAAGCGAAAACTTATTTTAAGTTCCTTGTAAAACCAAGGAATAACAATATCATACATGGTTCCGAAATTCTGCGCCGAGCAGTTTCGAATATCAGTCGAGTAACAACTGTCACAATAATTTACAAACAATACTGCAATGAGTGTGCATTCAAGGAGGACCTATAAGTACACGGTGCCAATTCTGACCTGAGGCTTTGATTTGAAGAGATTGGAAGCGGTCTTGATGATGCTAATGATAGGTCTGAAGGTGGAGGTTTCTTGACGGTGATAGTAAGAAGATGTGTCTGGTTGCTGGTATTGGTACTGGTATTGGTTGTTGTATTGGTTGTAATACTGGTTGCTGTACTGATAGTTGAAGCCGGGGGTGTCGACGGAGCTGTCAGGGATGGCGTTCGAGATGTAGCTGTTGCTGTTGTCCACCGTCTGGTAGGACGAGGAAGCTGTGTAGCTGGCGGCTGTAACAAAAGATAAATAACATTAGATTTATTTGTAAGACAAAAAAAAAAGTTTTATAGAGCATAAGAGGGTCGTAAGAATTGCTAAGGAAAAAGGTAGTAGAAGATTTTATTGTAGAGAAAGTAAAGATATTTACCGCAAAGGCCGGAGTATTTGCTCGATTCAGTGAGGCCGTAGTTGGTGCATGATGGGTAGCCTTTCTCGTACGGCTTGGATCCAATAACGTTTCCGCCAGGACCGTAGTTGCAGACGTAAAGCTTGGTGTAGCCTCGAGAAGGGTCGTAGTAGAAGGTGAAACCACAGCCGACCTTCGATGTCTCGCCCCAAACCAACTAAAAAAACAAGGATTTACGATTAGAAACTCGTTTGATTTCATTCAATAAGTCCCACTTATGAAGGCAACAATGAATTATTATGTAATTTACTAAATTAAATATTCAATATGTCACATTTGGCAGAGAATTGATATGGAGATTGGCTTTACTATTAAATTGCCGAATTTAAATTGCAAATTACCTGTGAGTAATGCCCGGTGCCGTGCCCTCCAGTGATGGGTTTGAAGCCGTATACGCGGACTTCATCGAACCACGCGTTGATCTGCTTGTTGAAGTCTGGTTCGGAGTCAGCGTTCTGGCTGGGTGGGCGAGTTGTCCAGGTGGCTGCGAGGTTCTGACCCACGGGAAAGCGGCCGTCATAGCGCTGAGCGGCACGGTCGTGAGCAGTGATGCACTGGTCGGACCAGTGCTGAGCGCCAGAGGCGAGCTCGTCATCCCATACCTTTATAAAAGGAAACACTTTGTTAGCATCGTCATCGGCGTGTTTTGTTTTTAAAACCGTTTCGAGTTTGTTTGTTTTTCATTAATGATTTGAAGCCTCGGCCACTGAACTTTATTGAGTATCACTTGTGTGTGTTTTTGAGTAAGCGTCGAATGACATCGTTTTATGTATTTGTAGCAAATGTTGGCCAGTTGAAATTGCTGCTTAAAATTATTATTAGAAAATAATAATTTTGGTCTAGGAAAATGTATTATCTCTGGAATTATTCTTTTAATCCGGATTAAATAGATGAGTTAGACGTACCTACCTATCAAGTAAAAATAGAAGACTAGTTCAACAATATAAAGCATTTTAATTGAATTTATGGCAATAATAGGATACCAGACTAGATATTGGAATGTCTGAGATTTAGAATTTGCATTACTTTATTAGATAATAACGTACCTGCTGATGTCAATGCTTTAGTGGTTTTGTATTTTATGACTCCACTGAATTAAAATGTGTGACAAAATGTCAACGAAGAATGGTCAAGATCAAGTTCATATTTAAATTCATAAGGTTGTGTTTCGTTTGTGAGTATTTGACTTACCATTTCCATCATGTTTGCCGCTGGTGGTTGACTGGAGACCTGTCCTAAGGCAACGGATTGCCTCAGACGATTGTGTGCGTCGACAATCGCTTGCTTCTCGTACGCCGTCAATTGTCCAGATCCTTTAAAAAAATAAAGAACTGTTGTAAAATTTGCCTCTCCAAAGTTCAACTCTATTGCTAAAATTATAAGAGTGTCATCCAATTCTGATTGTCAAGGCGACAATTTCGTTCGATTCCGTAATCGATTGGATTGATCTGATTTATTAGACCGGTGCGTGCTAACACAGGTGTCAGTGTCAATAAAATTTTACGACCTCGACCCATACGAGTATGTAAAATAGGAGCATCTTTTTGGGTAAAAACTCGTTCGCAAAATCCAGACTGGGTGGCGGCGAATGAATTGATGGGTTCTTGGTATCATTACGGACACTTTATGAATTTTTATGTGCTTTAGATGTTTTTGGAGTTTAATGGATAGACACATAAATATTAAAGACAATTTCTGACATTATTGGTGCAGATTCGAGATAATATTCAAAGTTTTGTTAACACATTTTCTCGAATATACGAAAACTGCTTATAATTTATGAGTTTCAATTAATTATTTATCCGCAAATGTTGAATACTAAATTAAATGTGTTAAGGTAAGTTTTAACTCTACAGTAATAAACGCTAATAAAAAGTGAGAGTAATTTAGATATCAAACAAAATTAATGAGGGCCTGAAAACTATGAATGAACGGCTGAAAATAATGAATGAAAGGCTCAACATAATTTAAAGGACTATGACTTACGTAATAATTGTTTTCCAGCACCACAGCTGCCTTCTGTCGTTGCGAGGAGACCTCCCATAACAAACAACACTAAGGATATCATCTTGATTGTTTAAAAGTTAATTCACAAACACTTTTATAACTGAAAAAATTCACGCGTAAAGTTGAGATTCGTAACTAAAGACTTGTTCACTTATAATTTACGAAACTTCAAACTTATTTAATATTTCCCGGTGATCCGTAGCACGACGTGCTGCGCGCTCTCCAGGCTTTAGCGGTGTGTGCACAGAACATATATACTCTAGGAGAAGAACGACGACTTCGTACAAAAAAAGTAAAGACAGTTTTGCTGCGCGCCATCTAGTGGCACCCCAGAACAACTAAAGAACGCGATCAGGGCGGGATATTTGAAATATTTTAGAGAAAATTACTCAAAACTGAATTTTTCTTTCTAGTTGTGCAATAAGGAATGAATTTATTTATCTCAAATTAGCATTAATGACGTACGTCATATATTATGCTAATTTGACATAACTTTTCATTTCTATTGCACAACCAGAAAGAAAAATGTAACTTCAAAAACATTACATTAACATTAGCAAAAAAAAACTCAGGAATTATGATAATTTTCTTTATTTTTTAATTTCATTTGTGTTTTAAAATGTCCATTTTTCTCTTTAAGGAAGCTTTCGAAGCTTCTTCTGAGAACTGACGATTTTTTATTGTACAGTGCCTCTTTATACAAATATATGATACATTGTGTATAAAATATTTGAGATTTTTTTCCCAATGTGCTGGACAAGCCTTTAAAACCTCATGATCAACTGATTCTATAATTTTTTCTTTTACTCTTTTAAGTACTTGCTTTTCGTGTCCTATATCTTCAAACATTCTGTTTGCCACCAAAGCACAGGATTCCACATAATTTATTATATTTTTATGGGGATAATTCAAGCTCTGCTTTTCGGAGTATTCTTTAAATTGAATAAATAAATGTTCTACTGACCATTTTTCCTTAGAAATTAAAATGTTATGACAGTTTGTGCAGGTACAATCAAGTCTTTTAACTAAAAATCCACAAACATATGCACATGCCTGAGCTTCACCAGTTGATGGTTCAGCATTACATAAATTTTCAAGTTCCTCAGAGAAATCTGAGGAATATGAAAAATTCTGTAATATTGGATCATTTGTGCCTAGGTTTGTGGATTTGGTCAATACCTCTTTATAATTATCAATTATACTTTCGCAGTAATCGCTTTCGCAGTTTCCAGTGCTTAGGTGAGCTAGGTTGCTTAAGATAGAAGTTTTTAAGGCTGCAACAAATTGTCCAGCAGTGGGATTGTAATTTGCACCACAATTACCTCGAATGCAGCCAAACAGGTTTTCCAGTGGGTCCTGCTGTAGTCTGCGGGTGGCAAGACTTTGAACATTTGAATGTTTATTACGGAGTTTATTCCATAAAAGTTCGACTGCATTCAGAGTCCACACCCATCCTTCTTTTGAAGGCGGTGTGCGTGTGCAGCCTAAGAATTTTAAAGTATTAAAAAATAATTTCATTTCCTTAAATAACTGGAGATGTGGTGTGGTTTCTTTTAAATTAGTCGCATGTATTTTCCCGCGGCGCAAATCTGAGGAGTCGCTGTTGACAGAATCAAATAGCTTGTCCATTTTTGAAATGACACCTGCAGTTACAGCTGCTTCTGAAGTCAGTACTCCTGAAAATGGAAGTAAAAATGTATTTAAACTATTTGCTTAACGAATAATAAAAAAACCGGCCAAGTGCGAGTCGGACTCGCGCACGAAGGAATTTGTACCATTATCTATAAAAACTGCAAAAAAATCACGTTTGTTGTATGGGAGCCCCCTTAATTTTTGTTTTATTTTAATTTAATTATTTATTTTTAAAGAGAATATGTAACTAAATATTCTGTGAATATTTCAAGCGTCTACCTGTTGCCATTATAAATATCGAGCAAAAACGAGCAAAAAAATCACGTTTGTTGTATGGGAGCCCCTTTAAATATTTATTTCATTCTGTTTTTTTTTAGTATTTGTTGTTATAGCGGCCACAGAAATACATCATCTGTGAAAATTTAAACTGTCTAACTATCACGGTTCATGAGATACAGCCTGGTGACAGACGGACGGACAGCGGAGTCTTAATAATAGGGTCCAGTTTTACTCTTTGGGTATGGAACCCCAAAAAACAGAGTTCTGTTAATAGATTGAAATAATATTATTAAAAAATACATTATTTATATACCTTCTGAAATTTTCGCCAACATCCCAGCAGCAACTGTATGGCTCAAGATTTGTGCCGCCAATTTAACCTTCATTTTTTGCTTGCTGTTTGGATTGAGGTGTTCTAATTTTAAGCCTGGAGCAAATACAAAATTGGGGTTCTGATTGTCCAGATCATAAAAAGTTTTTATATGGCTCCATTTTGCAACACCTAAAATAAACAAGTTCATTTAATTTAAAAAAAAAAATGTGTAGGTATTTAGCATTATTATGATCTACTAAATGAGAACACATAATATTAGTTCTTACCTATTCCACTTTTGTTGTTTGATGTAATTTGTGTAGTGCACTGGATATCGTATTTCAGAAATAAATTTCTGAAACACTTTAGAAGATGAGGCGGGTCATACATACTGATAATCTCTATATCATCAATAGTAATGGAGGGTTTTTCACTTGTCGCACCCAAGATGGACAAAGCTCGTCGATTCACCCCATCCATGTCGCAAACCGTTGCCGCTATGCTAAGGCCCGCCTCACGACATTCACGTATTATCTAAAAAAAAAATTGACAAATAATACACACACATGATTATTTAATTTAATTTGTGGAAACTGATTTGGGTTATGTATTACTTACTTTCAGTATCTAAAATTATTCTTTAACATTATAATTATGTTTCAAATTACTTTTTTCTAAATATGTGCACAATATTTGAGAAAGATAACAGTAAAATAGAGTTCTGTGTTTTATTAGATAGGTAGCTTTAAAATTATAGTATTTTGGATTGTTTTGATAACATTACCTCTTTTATCAAGACTGCTAGACGGTCTGCTGTTACATACTCGCTGGATAAGTAGTAAGCCACAGGCTGCTTAATCTTTTTTCTAATGCCAGCTAACATGAACACTAGAGCATGTGTTGCTAATTGTGGTGATCTGCCTTGAAGTCCATGGTCTTGGAATCCTTCTATTGTATCTGCCTTTTGATTATATTTTATATTTTTTTTAATTGACATCTCATCAAACATGATGATGTATTCATTGTCGGATGCACATTGAAGTTCTGCTGCTCTTTTTAACACAGAGAAAATACATTTATTGACTCCCACTTCGAGGGAGAATTTGCTCAAAAGACATTTTAAGGTAGATTGAGCTGGTAGACAAAACAATCTTCTCATCAGTCTATAACAAGTTGGTGATCTTTTATATAGTCTCAGTGCTGTAATTTTTTCTTCTGTAGTCCATCTCCTTCCTTTGGATTTTTTTTTAAAGTTTTTTATCTGTGCTTGCAGTAACAAGGCAAATGTAGGAGTCAATTTTTTCATTAGCTTATCAACTGACTCGTTTTTATTTAATTCTTTTAGAATATCCTTATTTTTCAATTTTTTTATTCTATTTTGCAATTGGCAAATACGTTTGAAATGTTTTCTGCATTTTGCCAATAGATATTTTTCTTTTGGGGTTTTAGTTTGCCTCTCATTTCTTAGTGTCTGAGGAGTGTTAATTTCACTCAGCACTTTATTTTCTTCAAATGAAGCATGCAACACATGCGAAGTCCCAGGTAGAGGTTCAAATATTGGTTTTTCATAGGTTGATACTGGTTTTGGTTCAGAATAGCAGTTGGTCACATCTTTCAAAACTTGCACCTGACAATATGAAGGACCTGGTTGAGGTTCAGCCTGAAATTTAAGTAAAAAATTGTTGTAGTAGTAATAATCATAAACATAATACTACTACTACAACAATAGTTGTAAAATCTAACATACAATCTCAAAATCCCTTAAACATTCTATAACCTTTGTTTTTCTATAGGCTTTGCATGCGGTTGCAGCTGGGCTGGCTTATAATACAGAAAAACTTATTCGGTTTCGCTCGGGAACTGTTTATTTTCCTGAGATAAAGAGTAACTTATATTTTAAGCTGGTTATGCTCTTTCTGAGTGACAGATTTAATCCAAATTCGCTTAGCCGTTTAAACGTGGTTAAGTAACAAGCTTTCAAACATCTTCATGAATTTTCATATTTATAATATTAGTAGGATATCCCTTAAAGCTCTGAACCAACATTTATTGTTTTCCATACTGCAAAAATTTTAATATAAAACTACTAACTACAACTATAAACTTAATATTATGTGACAATTTTAAAAGATTGTATTTGTTATATACTAAATAAATAACTAAATTACCTCTTTGATGTCACCTGGAACTGCAAATCTGTGAAGCTTCTTTGAAGTTTCCGGGTAATCACTAAATGATGTCCTTGGAAAATGTCTATTGCAGAGCATTTTATGTTCTGTATGAAGTTTATTCTGGAATTCTGGTGAACAGTATTCTTTATCAGGAAAGCAGTACTTTGCCCATAATTCACAGCTGAAACAAAATTATAACTACATCAAAATAAATTGACTAGGATGGTTGATTGTGAACCAGAATCAATCTAAATGGTAAAAAACGTATTTGCCATAGAAGTGTTTCCAAATCCATTGAAATTTGTGTGGTAGAATAAAGTAAGGAAGGGTATTCTATGTCCTTAACAGAATGTTTCTCAAATACATTTTGATCTATAATCAATTCGAATCGAAGCCCTGATACAATTCATACAATATTCAATACGTAATTCATCATAAATTATATGAATACATACCGACAATGTGTTTGTTTTTCCGGGTTTAGGAAAGCGAAACAATGTAGTTAGTGAGTCCTCAGCCGGTGAACGTCCACACTTATAACATCGTCGTAGACTTTCGGCGTTTATTACCGACGACATGGTCACGTTTTAAGAGTCACTTTCTCGAAATATGTACACAAACAGAGTCACTTTCTCAATAAACAGAAACAGAGTCAATTTCTCAAAAAACACATAGGTACAGAGTCACTATCTCAAAACGCATAAACTGAGTCAATATCTCGCAACACACAATTCAGAGTCACTATCTCAAGATATTTGGATCGCACTGAGTCGAAACAAACAAAAAAACTTACAACACAACAGGACGCTACGGCAAAACAAACAACTCCTCCATCTTGTTTGGTCATAGTCAGTACGTCATCAGTCAGTATAGTGACATTAGCTTGACATTAGTGGTATGATTAGCGACCTAAAACCTCATAAAATGTAATTTTTTAGTCTCGCGTATTAGGTCCCGTTTTTATTTTTTAACTATCGCCACACTTGAAATAGCCCTTGAAGGTATGTCGCTGTTTCGACGTATAGAGTCGTCACCCCCTGGGTGTGTGCGGCCAGCGGCCCACGCGCGTGCTTATGTACCCTACGACGCGTTACCATGGAGACGGAGCGACGCCGGCCGCCCGCTGCGTCTGCGCATCGCCGCCCGCACCGATCGCTCAACACCGCTGTACCGCACACGCTCACAAAACACCCTTAATTCGAAACATTAAACACAATAATTAACATATTAAAACGATTTAACAACCCCTTTTTAATCAATTTAAAAAAGACTATCTTCAACATTTATGATTGGCACACAATACTCAGGATGCTCTATTCTTCGATCGTGTAGAGTCTTCAGTTACGAAATAAAGAAAGGTTATACGAACATCGGCCAGCTACTTTTTATCTGCAGTAATAATTTAAAACTCATTATGCTGCAGACGGTTGTTGTCAATGAAATCGAGTTCTTGTGATGTGTCCGAGCCGAAGGTGGAAATATGTTGACAGATATTGGTCGGAACGGAAGTGGTCTTTAAGCGAAATTATACGCAGCTAAAAACAAGGAAAGAATAATCTGTAATCACCCTTTTTTATGTCAAAGGCTACTTAATTTTACATTTTTGGAATGAATAAGAATAATTTGCCTGACTAAATAAATGACCAATATTTTTATACGCCTAGAAAGAAAATCAATTTTCGCTTGCGAAAAATGTTACTTAATGTTAAAATTTGCATGAAATTCAATTTTGTGTATTTTACGTTCCTTTAAAATTTTATTTGTACCTACATTTATTTTAATGTGTTCCACATAATTTAAGAGGCCATTTACGAAAAATGTTAAAAAAATTTACATTAGGTCAATTAAAATATCTTTCCCGATACGATAGTGAAATGTATCCATATATTTAGGTAAAATTACAATTTGCCTAATGAAACGATGATGGTGAGTCGTTAATTAGAGTCAAAAATTGACCAAAAAGTTTAAGGTGACAAGTTGTCTGTTAGCAACCGATCCGGTTTACCACCTGACGCGAATTTTCGCTCGTTGCTTCAATATTTGCATATTAATGACTTTTATTTTATTGACTTTTTATTTTACGAGACTTTATACTTGCTTAGGATTATTATATTTTTAATTAAAACCTCTAACTTATGTGAAGATGGTACAAATTTTTAGAATAGGTTCAACTTATTTAAAGATTTTTAGCGGGCGTTACGCTTCGAATAGGTAGGTAACTATATCGAGTTTCATTAATTATTTTTATTCTCGGACATGTATAATTTAGTAAACAAAGGTGTCAAATTACAGAGTTTGAATCAATTAATGTTTTTTTTTCTAAAATTCGTGTCAATAAAATATGCGAACCGAGAAAAAACTCAAATAAATAGTTGCTAAGGCACCTTAGCTATATTCGGTAAAATATCCTATCATACTCATGTTATAGTTACCATGAACGTTACGAACTACCACTGAAAATGAATAAATGATTATATCTGCAATAACGATGGTAAAAAACTTAAAATATCTTATATTATACCGAGATACATGTATAGGTACATAAAACTCACACCTTTTTCCCATGGTGTATACAAGAATAGAAAACATCAAAATACCTATAAAAATAAAAAAAACTTGTTAAATATTACACACCCACCTATTTCATTAACTAATTTTGAAATTAAAATACCTACTTATAATCCATAAATAAAAAAAAGTTCGATGATACCAAAATAGTATCTATCAATATATAAATGATTTAAAAAGAATCTAGCACGACGATTTTCTATAGGTAGACGAGAATTTGCAAGTCTAAGCATCCTCTACGACTTAGACCTTGGCAGTGGGCTTTCTTGACCTTGCTCAATAAGACCTCTCTAAAATTGATTTATGAGTTGAAGGTTAAGGGGGAAGCGCCAGGGTATACCGCGTGGCTATAAATCGTAGGGAGAAAGAATTCGAAAAGTATGTTAGGATCGTAGCAGGTGGCGTTCTGAAGTCTCTTCCATTCTTCATACACCATGAGAGAGTTTAGTGAGCTTGTGTGAAAAGGAAATTCTTGAAAAGTTTCAGACGTTTTGAAAAGTCTCACTTGCAAACTTTGTCACATCCTTGTTTTCAGTTTATACTTTTAAATCCTCATCGACTCGTCTCCACGCCTAGTGATCTTTACAGAATATACAGAAGCAGTTATATTTTTGTATGAAAAGTAGATGTCTTAGTCTGTTGACTTTTTATTATATTTTTATTTATCTGCTTCCCTTTAAGAAATAAAATAAAGTCCCTTCAACAGATAAAAAAAAAACACATTTACAATTGTTTTTTTTAACTAAAAGAAAACATACAATCGTCGACACAAGAAATAATTTAACGACTGGAATAAAAAAAAATAAAACATGATGCAAGGTAGGTACTAGGTATTCAATTAGGTATGTACTGGTAGTACATAATTAATCAAATACTTAAAGAATTATTTTGATAAAAACACTGACTTCACATACAAAACTGCAGTAAGTAATAATATTGAGGAGGATGCGTTAAGTCTGTCACGTGCACGTTTTATCTTTGATAGTAATAACCCATAAAATTCTGTCGAACCCATCTTGAAAGTCAGAGCCAGTTCATTTGACCTTTAAATAAATAGCCTTATTAATATCATTACAGTGAAAACGGTCCTGGTCTACCATCTAATAGACAAAATAATGGCTACATCTCATCTGGTAACTTTCCCGATTTTTCAACTAAACAAAAGAAGTACAAAACAAGGTCCCTTTCGTAACTATATTAATTATCACAATATATTGAGTTCAGCAGTCGTTAACCATACATTTCAACTGTTTTTTGTACGGTACAGTCTGCCCTAAGTTACAAGGTTTAAACTTCTTGTTGATATTGATATTTTTTCTCACTCTTGCGGATAAAAAAATTATTACAGCAGGATTGCGAAGAAATCAAAGAAAGTTACATTATTATTTCCATTTTCATTAACACAATCGACGAATGAATGAGTCCTTAAAAATATCATAGCGGCGATGAGTTGAGCATTGAACATCTAACCAAGCGGATAAAACGGGCATTAGAAAACGAAGTAGTTGTGACTCACATAAAAGTCATTAAAAGGGTAAGCCGGCTTGTGAATAAATAAATTGTAATGATGACAGTGGTTTTGACGTGTGTCACGGCTGGTGTTAATTAATCATTTCGAGGACAGTTTTGTTCATCAAACGTTTTAATTTTTTGATGATTCAGAGATTTATTTGATCGCCAAGATAATTGCTTGTAAACATTTATAATTAAGTGTTTAGTGACTTGCAGATTTGGTTTGGTTGGATAGATCTAAATATTAATAATTCAATAAGGTTAATGAGTAATGAGATAAATTGCAATCACGTCCTGACTACAAAAACTGGAAACTCGATTTTTCATTGACGTTTATTCAGGTCAAATATTCTTGAATAATATACCCCTACAACATATTAACAACCAAGAATATTCATAAAGAAACGATATACAAATAAAAAAATCAGAACATCAAAAATAAAGACCCCCGACTATTTCATCTTAGTGTCTCGGCGACTACGAAGAGGCAACTTTCCGACGCTGATGTATAGGTATGGGGCCGGCTCCGCGCTGCCAGACAAAGCGTCGGCCGGCGAGCCACAGTATCGTTGCATGAATCAAACACTTGTATGTACTCGTAATTGTGCATTGCAATGAATCCCAATGTCAAAACAGGTGATTCGATATATATGCGACTCGATTTCCGTGTAGTTGTGTAAACTTGACGTTAACGAAAGTATTGTTCATGGTATTAAGGTATTGATTTGTTTGTGATTCTTGATGTTTGTTTACAAAAGCCTTGTGGGGCGAATTTAAGTGAACATCTGAACCGCGTTCAAGTGCAAACTTACTGACAGCTATTAATGGAGGTTTAGATAATATAGTGGTTGCGTTCAGTAACAATGGTAAATTCGGTCCTAAATAAACAAAACATCTCTTTTTATTATCAAAGTATCATAATATTATGATTTATGAAGTGTTTTGAATAAATCTGAATGCTTTTATAATCCAATCAAGTGAGGTTAATAAATACTTGAAAATGAGCTAGGTAGTGTAATATTCTAAATATTGATTACCAAAACTTACGGTAATTAATGTGCCCAAGCCTACGTTTTAATTAGTAAACACTCATTAAAATATTAGATAATTCGCGGTGACTATTACAAATATTAGCGTTGTCTAGAATATAAAGAAGCTTAAAAGCGATACGATATCATGACTTTTCTTAAAAAGATGCACAGGATTGTGTATTTTAAAATGTAAAGTGTAAAGGTGATAAAAGCGTGTAAGATTTTGAATAATTTTTAATTCTATGAATTGGTTACGTTGCTGCGTTTATTTGATCTGCCTAAGTTTGTTCTTAATCAACATAATACATCCTGGTAACAACTCATTCAAATTAAGGAAAATCCGCTATATTATATTAATTTGTATTATTTTTAATTTAGAAGATGTTCGGAATCGAATCCAATTTCTAAAATAGACTGAAAATGTTAATTTTCCTAACAATAATCTGTCACTACGGGAAAATACTATTAGCTACTTTTTTAAAGACTGTTTTAAATGATTTTTAGAATACCCGTTTTGGGACGGAAATCTGTAATAAAATTATAAAGCGGTAATATTTGTTTGTAAGTTTGTATGTAGGGGTAATTTCCGGAATTATTAATCTAATTCTAAGAAAATCTTTAACTAGCTAAAAGCGACATAGTTTACAAAAATATACAATATTATTTGACGTCAAAACTCATACATGACAGAGAAATGATTTTACGAACAGTCGTGGTGAACCAAACCACTAAGACTAACTGGGTGTGGGTGGAGGTTAGATGGGCAGTCGCTCTATGTAAACTACTGGTATTCAGCTGTATGTGGGGAGGTCCTTCCAGGTACTTCCAGTATAAACTGGAAGTCGACCCCCTCCCGTCGGGGCTGCGGGTTGTTCGCAAGGAATACCGCGGCCTCGACATGAAGGGCTAAGAAGGAACATGGGTGGTTTTTAGTCAGTAGAAGTCTGACACTCCCTTTCGCTCTGCCCAAGAACGGGAGGGGTTATTTGATGATTTTCCACCCGCCAAAAAAATAAAAAAGTCGACCCCCTGATTGTTTGGAAGAGGGTAGGCAGAAGATAGTGATGAAACTTTATTGTGGCTGACTGTAAGTGACGCCACAAAAGACATATTTTGTACCTCAGTTGGCCACTTTTGTATAATTTTTAATTTTTGAAACTTAGTAGGATCTTATAGCCCGATTACATTAATCTTTCAAACGAATTACCCATTAAAGTTTGCCATTAGGAAAGGAGATGAGAAGGTAGAATGTTAGGTTTATAGTCATAAAATAAAGTAGGCTTGTCATCTGTGGTTAGTCAGATTCTTGTTCCCACGTCTGATGTTAAAGGTTAGCACACACGGACCAAATGTGGACGGCATTGCGGTTGACCAAGACCGCGAAATTTACCAAGAAATTAAATCTTTAAATGCGTGCGAAAATTGCTTCCTTTTGAGTCAATTACTTATATTAAACATGCGGTTTTATGTCTTAGGATGATTAATGTATTTCATCATCTGTCAAGTCTTTTCCTTTTCCTATTTTGGGTTCGGCTTACAGTCTAACCGGATGCAGTCGAATACCAGTATTTTACGTGGCGCGACTATCTATCTGAACTCTATAACAAAGTCAGTCCTAAGTAAAAAAAATAAAATAAAAATTTAAAACTTTTTATATCTAAAACATTTTATTCATTTTGATTAAACACACATCGCTTAATCTTAAAAGTAATACGATACCCATTGGTAAGACTGGTTGTCAGACTCACTGCTGTAACGACTGTCAAATATCTACAAATGACATTTAGAACCAACTACTTAACGTGCTTACAGTAGCAAGGAGGGAACTAGGTAAATAATGAATTTTCATCGATCCACGGACTGATCCTGACAGTTATTTCTTTCTTGAAGATAGACCCGTATCATAATATCAAGGAGCCTTTAAAATTAAGGAAAAATAAATTTGTTCTTTATAAAATTGTTCCTTTAGAGTCAATTAACTTTAATAAAAACAAAGTAAATTAATGTTTTAGGATGATTAATGCTTCTATAAGAAGTAAATCTGGTTCGTCACCTATACCTTCATTGATTTATAATTTCAATAAAACCGTGACCTTTTTACTAAATTAAAAGAAGCACGTAATACGGCATAGTTCAAATTGATTTTGACAAATGACTTGTAGATAAGATTCGTCATGATGCTTCATACGTTATGTTTACGTAATCGTTTTTAATTGCTGAGATACACAGAGGTCATACAATACCATCTGTTTTATGATTTGCTGTTCTAACGACCCATTGGTTGCGTCAGATTGTCTGAGGAGACCTTAGGATATTTATAGCGTTAATTTGTACTTAAATTAATTTATTGGTTGACCGTGAGATTTCCGGAAAGAAAGACCTTCTCTTTGTGAAGGTCATTAAAGTGATTATTAGAAATATGAGATTGGCATATTTTCATAATAAGATGTGTACTGTGTATGGTTTTCACAGTTCAGTGGATTTGTGTTTGTAAATGATTGTAGGTACTCTAATAAAAATGAGTTGTTTATTCAGGGGTACCCTTTTCGGGGTATAGGTTTGTGTTTAACTTATTTTCTTGTGGCTTGTTTATTGATTGGTTTTACTATTAAATATTTTTTGTAATATTTAATAGTAAAACCAATAAAGGCAAATAAATGCAGAGCTTTATTTGCCAAGTACCTGTAACTTTTTAATAAACTGAGACTCGCACTTGATTCAAGTTTAACAACTTTATCACGCTGCCTAATTAGCGTTTATTTTTAATGGCTGACTGTAAATCACTCAAAAGCAAAAGATTTGTCCCAGCCATCAGCCAGCAGTTGGACTTTAATAACCTCACAAGTAAGCTTTATTTGTTAGCTTTTAATTAACGACTTTCATTGAGAAGAATTAAATGTTATTTTCCATTTTATAGGCTGGCAACTAAGGAGCTGTGTAACAAATCATATGTCGACGTCCTGCTGATTTGTTTGATCTATCGTAAAAGTTACATTTATAGGTATAACTTTGTATATTTCAACGTGTAAAGTCAAACCAGTTTTTCTACTTTCGTCTAGTAATAACTTCTAATGGTCTACTAAAACTAGAATGAGGGTAATTTATAGGACAACCCAGTCACTAAGGTTCTTAAAACACGTGTATTTTATGTTTGTTAATTAGGATAATTAAAAATCAAGTTTCCTAGTAAAACGAGAAGACTGTGATGTAAGGTCAAAGTAAGGTTGTTACTGGCTATTAGTGCGTTTGCACTGGGCGCTTGTCTAGCGTTAATCGTAGCACCGCGTAGCAGTGCGTAGTACTGTGTAGCCACGCTGCGTAGACGCACTGCACACGCTACGCCGGTGAAGCTACGAATGTATTTTGTCACTGGACCAGCACACATCATCATCATCTACAGCCTGAATTCACCCACTGCTGGGTATACGCCTCTCTTTTCTTGTGCCATTCTCCACGGTCCTGTGCCAGTCTCATCCAGGTATTGCCCCCATGGCAACTATGCCGTCTGCCCACCAACACACATAATAGGTGGAAATGAATACAAATTAGTCACTAAACAGACTGACTTTATTGTGTTGGTGGGTAGTTTGATCCACCACTTCTTCCCAGACAAGATACTGGGAAATTGGACAGGGCAGTCGTTATGGGGGACTTTATCTTAATTTTGACTCTTAAAAGTGTATATTCGACTATTCATTCTGTATTATTAGTCTTTATTATAATTGTCCAATTTGTACTCGTTTCCTCCTGTTATGCCTGTATTGTTATATAATTATTAATTACCTTTCGGCTTGAATTACCTACTAACATCAGCGTCATGGAATACCCATTAATTAGTCACTGAAACTTTTGAGATTCCCACAAGCAAAAGAGGAATTCGCTTATTTACCTGGTAAATTAATTATATTAAAATGTATTTACGTACTTATTTTGGATTACAGTGATCCCTAATTAGTTAGTATTACATATAGCTTCTATTCTAGTGTTAATAAAATTGATTTAAAAGTAGTATAATTGAAACAAAGTGCGACCAGGGGGCCTAGACAAAATCCCTCTTTTGTAAGCTTTAGCTTTAGAGATGTCACGTGATGTCATCTCTAAAGCTAATGTCAACTCAATACAATTTGATCTTTCCGTTGGCGTTAACGCTTACAGAAAAGGGATTTTGTCTAGTCCCCCAGGCTGTAAAACATTACGTACCTAATCAACTTCCGCACAAAATTATTTATATTTGGAGTATAGCAGTTTGAAAAAAAGAAAGAGTGTTGCTGAGTTTTGCCATCTGAAATTTTTAAAGAGTCTTTATGTGTGTCCGTTGATGACACTAGGCTCACCTCCTACTACATGGAACTTATAACTGGTGAAATGTCGGTGTACCTACTACTACACCTCTGCCTAACACCTCGGGAATTAAAGTCGTGATTTTGTTATGTTAAAGCGTATACGGTAAATTAGTAAATAAAGCTATTAATTAATCTTCTGTTTTCTTCGTGTCTTAAATCATTGCAATTATTTATGGGATAAAAAGTTTCTTCTGTCATTTGCTATCTTCAAAGATTACCATAATGAACGGTGCTAAAAGGTGATTAAATTAATATATGCTAGGCGATCACTGCTAAAGATTTATTATAGTGGCAAGACAGTGTTGATTAATCGGTAGTAAAATGTTTGAGGAAAAGGATGTCGGTAAATATCGTGAGACAATTTTTTCCCCGATGTTTTGTTTCACTGCCAAAACTCTGTTTTTCTTTACCTTTCAAGATTCTTGGTTAACGTAACTTTTCAACTCTATGTACCTAATTATAAAAATACCCTTTTTTAAGAGAGCAAGCCTGCCCCCTTCTTTATAAAGACATTTGAGCCTTGACGAGAAGCCGTGTCGACGGCGCATTCGTGTTCCACGCGCGCCTCAAAGAGATGTCAGCAACATGGAAGGGGCCCGCAAGAGCAGATGCCCGTCGGGGCTGCGGGTTGTTCGCAAGAGATACCGCGGCCTCGACATGAAGGGCTAATAAGGAACATGGGTGGTTTTTAGTCAGTAGAAGTCTGACACTCCCTTTCGCTCTGCATAAGAGGTTATATGATGATTTTCCACCCACCAAAAAAAAAAAAACAAAGCCTTGACGAGAAATAGTAAGAAGTTTCAGGTCATTCAGTGATACAACCCTTTGGTTGTACCTACTGAGCTCTGGCTCACAAATGTCAACAGTGCAATCATATACTATAGCGTTCAAATATCGCAGTTTTAATGGAAAATGGACATAATCCTTTTATTATGAGAAAACGGAGATAGTTCTAAGTCAATCGAATGTTGTTGCTTAGGAAAAAAACACGAAAAGAATAAAGCTAGAACCTTGTAAAAGTTTTGTTTAAGGTTAAGTAACTCCTAATTATTTGAATACACAGTTTTTGCCCCACGTCTTTGCAATCAACAAAGCAGGTAAATAAACATCTTGTTTTGGCTACTGCACTGAGTAAATAGGAAGGCATGTTTTGTCAAGTGTAATTAAATTGACAAATTGGGCAAGGACAAAAAACATGTATATAATTGGTTTCTACTTAATGGATTTATATCTGTGTTACCGGAGGAGACCATTAATGACATTGTGTGAATGACATGTTTTTAAGATAGTATATACGAATATATAAAATTAAAGTGTCTCTGATAGTTCAAACAACAGCTTTATAGTGAATGCATATGAAAGTACCAGTTTAATCTGATAATATAAAATAAAAATAAAAAGATTTTTATTTGTCTGTCTGTCGGTCTCTTTGTTCTGGTAAAACGGCGAGACAGATTTTGACGGGGCTTATATTGACAGATAGAAGATATCTTCTATCTGTCATAGCCTTTGTTACCCCTTATAATATTATAAGGAAAAAAAATCCTTTGAAATTGTTAACAAAATTCAAATTTAAATAGCTTAGTAATTTAGTAATATTTTTATAATAATTTTACGCAGACGAAAGGCACGGAAAATAAACTAAGTAAATATTTTTTTGTTATGCACTGCCCACCGCACTATACATCTTAACATACTTTTTAACACGAAAACATGTTTTTTCCTGTACCAATCTCTTGAGCCATTGTATGCAAACAAACACTATTTCTCAGAATTGCTTTCGATTTTGAATATATATTAGTATAATATATATTAGTATAATCCATCTACACTGTTGTTGATATGTCTCTTGTCAGTTCCAAGATACATAAGTTCTTTCACTTTCTTGGTTTGTTTTGATACTGAGTCATACTGTTGACCGACTTTACGTTCATTGATTAATTTATTGTTATTTTAAACCACATTTTGCGGAAATATTACCATACTTGTTCGAGAAGGCAAACTCAAGGTGTATTTTTTGTAAAGGTTGATTTAATATTGGAGAGTCAGCGAAGAGTGGTCTGTGGTCACTCACATCTTTGCCTGGCTGGTGGAAAATCATCAAATAACTCCTCCCGCTCTTGGGCAGAGAGAAAGGGAGTGTCAGACTTCTACTGACTAAAAACCACCCATGTTCCTTCTTAGCCCTTCATGTCGAGGCCGCGGTGTCTCTTGCAAACAACCCGCAGCCCCGACGGGTCACATCTTTGCCTCACGCTGACAATCTTAATACCACACATTAAGATTGTCAGCGTATCATACGACTTTAAGGTTTAAAAACACTTAAGAAAACGCGCAAAAATCTATACTAATATTTTTTTTATAATTACGAAAGTTACACTGTTCATCTGTAAGCTTTTCGCGTTGTAATTGCTGATAAGATTTGAATCTTTACTTCTATAACGAGTTTTTTCTCTGACTTGGCTTTACATGCTTTCTTTCCCGTCGGGGCTGCGGGTTGTTCGCAACAGATACCGCGGCCTCGACATGAAGGGCTAAGAAGGAACATAGGTGGTTTTTAGTCAGTAGCAGTCTGACACTCCCTTTCGCTCTGCCCAAGAGCGGGATTATTTGATGATTTTCCACCCGCCAAAAAACAAAAGGCTGCTTTCTTTGATTGGTTTCCTCACGATGTTTTCCTACAATCGATCTTGATTTTTTATGTGTTTCGTTTAGATTTGGATGAAATTGGCACACTGGCATACGGACTACTTTTTATCCCGGTAGTTACTGTGTGATTACTTCCAAACTCTACTCTGGTAAAAGCTAGTGCGTTGGTGTTTTGTGGACTATACAATTTAAAGATAATTTCGTTCCATTGGACCTGTCATTGCACCTATAATTTTGTTTACGTTAAAAAAAAGAACTGAGTTTCCGTTTCTTTATTATGTCGTGTACTTATTTAATTATGTTATTATCAGGGTCCATGAAATCGGACAATTATAGAATAAATATCAGATAATTATTCACGAACTAACTAGAGCTCTTAATTATTATTGTGAAAGGAAATAATTATAAACCAAAAAGGTTTACTTATAATTATTTCATTTCACAAATATGGTGTAAAGCAAGACATTTATAATTACCTACTATTTGCCTTATTCTGTAGTTTTAATACAAATGTACCACATTCTGTTTAGTCAACAAATATTCTGTTTGTTGATTAATTAAACACTTTATATGTTTGGAAACACGCAATTCATTATAGTTTACGATATTTGTTAATATCAAGATCAAATTATTATTTAGATACGAGTATGACTAAAGGTAATTTTTAATTATTGTTTTGTTTTACCCCACCGCGCACCGCCGCCATGAGCAAATTTTCTTTAATTAAGTTACCTAACCTTTTTGTCTAAACTATTTTTTATTTGTATTTACTAAGTTTATCCTATTGTGTATGACAATCATTTTTTTACACCACCCCTAAATGGTAAAACATGTAGCTCATGCATACTCATGTTTTACAAAATAAATATATCTTTATGTACCTACTAGTAACAACACGTCTTGACCAACTCACATTCCATACAATATAAAAAAAACATTCTGCAGGTAAGTGTAGAAAGAACGTGCATTTCTCAAAGAATGACCACTAAAAACAAACAACGGCCGAGTATGGACAAACAATTTCGCTGCCTTTCATGCAGTGAATCGTAATGCATGATGAATCATGGTAAATATGCCACAGGTTAAAAAAACGAGGTCATCGGCCGAGCTTCGCGAAACTTTAACTTGCAGTCACCGTGGTATGCTTAGTGCAGGGATGGTAAACCTTTTTACACCAACCTTCTCAACATGTATCTATTTAAGAAGGTGCATGTGCCTGAATCTGCTTTTTTATGGTTTTGATTGATACAATTAAAGCTCAATAGGGAAAAAACTCAAAGAACGTTGTGAAAATATTTAAATGCAGAAAGATAGTGTAAGTAGCTTTAAACTAAGCACATGACATAAATGACGAAGGGTAAGGTAAGATGTACCGATACTATGTAGCTCTTTATTTTGCCAGTTAGAACTATTTTTAATGCCATGGTTTAAGGGAAGAGCCTATTGCCGTAAATCGGGCACAAATCAAGACTATTAAATGCGTCAATAAGTAAAAAATAAAAATTTTGGCGCGTCAATATCGGTTGACCATCCCTGGCCTTGAGGAAAATCAATTGTACCTACCTAAATTATACTTAATATATCATAGGTATATGTAATTGTGTGAAGTGACCGTTACCTATTGGTATATGACTCGGTAACCTAGATTTTGAATGAAAAAATGCTTTTATATGGTTTGCGGTCAGTACCGGTAGTTTGACTAATAAGTATGAGTAATATAGTGAACAAGGTACACACGGACCCTTTACAAAGCCCGCTAGCAAGCATTCTTTAAATAAAACTAAGTAGGTAACGTCACGCCAAAAATGTTGCTGGGAAATAACTTTTGTGTTGTACTCACAGTAAGACTTTTTTTTTTTGGCGGGTGGAAAGTCATCAAATAAACCCCCTCCCGCTCTTGGGTAGAGAGAAAGGGAGTGTCAGACTTCTACTGACTAAAAACAACCCATGTTCCTTCTTAGCCCTTTATGACGAGGCCGCGGTATCTCGTACGAACAACCCGCAGCAACTTTTGTGTTGAATTCACAGTAAGACTCAATGTAACATACTCAAAATAATAAGCTATTGGATGCATTGAATAGTACGGGAGCCGTAAATACTTACCAGTTTAAATAAGTAAAGTGTTATCGTTAAAAACTTGCCTAATATATAAAAAACTTGTGAAAAAGTTGGAAGAAGAAGATGTTCAGATACGGTCTAGACCAAAAAAAATTCGCAGTGACGTAGAAAACAAGTGCATTATGGCTTCGTTCAGGGTATTTTACCCATTACATACATTCATAAACTCACGCCCTTTTCCCATGAGGGTAGGCAGAAACCACAGAACGCGACTAGCTACGATCCTTACATACTCCTTTTGCCCTGTCCACATTCATACATCTGGTCATACACGTACACCGGTTACGAGTACTACGCACCTGTCCTTTCTGAACAACGGCACCAATAAGATCAGTGTAAAGTCCATTTCACGAAAGAAGTCCCGCGGACAATTGTGGAACTAAATTTAACAGATCGGCCATGTTGTCGTTTGGCGATGTTATCAAGGTGCGTTTGTTGTGGTAGATATTTTGTGAGTTTATTATTGGATTAGTGCGTTATAAGGTTTATTTACGATGCCAAAAGTTGTGAAACAACATTATGTCGCGCGACATACAGCGCTGCGTCTGCGGGACTTCTTTCGTGAAATGGACTTTATGTCTTTCTAGGGCTATTATCTTTCTTTTTACCCATTAGGTAAGTATAATACTTGAAGGTAGTTCATGCATAAATATATTGGCATTTACCAGTTAGCGTTACTTAAGTGCATTTTGTTTTCACCGCA
Organism: Diarsia brunnea; assembly: GCA_949774965.1. Taxonomy (NCBI): domain Eukaryota; kingdom Metazoa; phylum Arthropoda; class Insecta; order Lepidoptera; family Noctuidae; genus Diarsia; species Diarsia brunnea. The sequence goes on along the minus strand of OX459003.1, from coordinate 7,679,120 downwards.
AAGTGGGTGCCAGTGGGTACTCAATGAGATGATCGTCTGTCAATGAGGAAAATATAAATAAAATTATATTCAGCTAGAATTATTCTACCTTTGAGTTTGTTTCAGTGTTTCTTCTCATAGTACCTAGTTGTTAAATAGGCAACATCATCTACATAGTTTCAAATCATAACATAATTATGTTTGTGTGTTTTTGGGAACCAATTTACACAAATAAAATATCGTTCACTAGCTAACAATTTGATTTATTTTATTCAAACAGAAAATATTCCAAATTAAAAACACGTAGTTTGCCTAAGCAAATTTTCAATATTTATTTTGAGTTAAAACAAATCATTGAAAGAACTGTACTGATTTACAACGCAATCGGCAGACAGTCTGCCGCTCCACCAATTTAGTCATCTCTATGTTAATTTTATCATTTAATTTATATATCCGATCCGTTATAACGATAAACTTACTCCAATTTATAACCCTGAACCAAAAAACTCCTTAAATAAAATAAGAATCGTATCTTTATCTCGAAACATACTCGAAACCCACGCATAATCCGCAAATTAGTTAAAACGACATAATTTATATTTACGTACCTTTTTATAACAGAAAATGATTTATGGCAACTTTACGACACAGTGGAACAAAAACTTTGTAAGATAGAAAAAAAATATATAACAAAAAACGATTTCTCTGAACTTCCTTTCGACGCTAGCCAAAGGCTCAATATGAGCAGAACTGTGGATTCATATAAACTAAATATTGTTATGTTAATGTGCAATTAAAACTAAATAACCTTCGCGATCACGGTATTAACTACTGAGACGGCACTGTGGGACGCACTGGGTCAAAGGTTTTTACTATAACTGTCATACTAACTGTTTATCAGATTTTTAGTGTCAGTGCATGTGTCTGCATGACTATGAAATTATTGGATTATTAATTAACTTTTTATATAAAACTAGTTTTAAGCCGTGGCTTCGTAAAACTCCAACGGGAAAGTGCTACCAGATATAAAAATGTCAAAGTCAGATCATGGTTTATACCGCGGCCCCGGATACAAAGGGCTAAAAAAGGAACTCTGCTCCGCCCAGAGCGGGAGGAGTCATTAATTGATGATTTCCCACACATAAAAAAAAAAACGTGGTTTGGTAGGTGTAATCTCACCTACCAAACCATGACGTTTTTTTTTAGCTTTAGCTTTAGTTCTTTAAGATCTTAATAGAACCCCTTACACCCCGCACAGGGTTGAGAGGTATGGAAGGAGAAAGGGGAGTTCTTTGCCCAGCAGTGGGACACAAAATAGGCTAGAAACAAAAAAAAAAGTAACTTCATGGTCCATCTGAGTACCAATTGGCACACGTGTTGTGTTGTATTTAAAGTAGCACTGCAGGTTTGATTCATGCAGGACATTATGGATTTGATCTTTTTTTTTATGTAAGTACACCAATTAAACCGTGGTCCGATTTATAAGTCATTCCTTTTTGATTTGGTAGAAAAAAAAACTATGGACTAAGAAACCAAAAACATTTTGTATCAGCTGGTTCTTTAAAAATCGGTTTCTTTTGGTCTTTTAAACCAGCAGAGCATTCATGTGTTAATCTCAGATACCACAGACTTATGGTGAAGGAAAAAATGTAAGGACAACTAGATCTGATCGATACTTCGTCATCAATAATTAGCACTCAATAATCAGCATATCACAACAGGAGCTCGTGGCTTAATAAGAACTGCCACTCGGGTCGATCTTTAGGTAAAGCTGTGCTTGCCTAGGTTGGTCTGTGGATGGGTGACCGCCCGACATACCGAGTTTCCTCCGTGCCTCGGAGAGCACGTTAAGCTGTTGGTCCCGGCTGCCATATATAGATCTTTGGCAGTCGTTACAGGTAGTCAGTGACCTGAAATTCTGACATCCAGTCTTACCAAAGAGTATCGTATTACCTAGTATTAACTGGGTTGTGGAGGTCAGATAGGCAGTCGCTCCATGTAAAATACTGGTATTTAGCTGCATCCGGTTAGACTGGAAGCTGACCCTGACATAGTTGGGAAAAGGCCAGGCAGATGATGAATCAGCATATCACAACACATCAGTCTTTACATAGATTCCAGATCCAGGTTTGCCGCAGCAAGGAAAACCTGCTCAGGTGCAGATTCATTGATGATTCTGCGCCTGAATTGTAAAAGTAGTGCTGTTCCTCAAACGGTGGGACACTTAATATTGTGTCCTGTGAACCTGTTGATCGTTCATTACAGGAACTGACAACGGATGCTAGTTAAGGCGGCAAACTAGTGGCTCTGTTCTGGACTGTCACAATTTAGATTGACTTCAACAGGCTGAGAAGAAGTATATCATATTTTCTTTTGTTAATATTCGAATAATATAGTGCAGGGATCACCAATAAGTTTTTTCAGGGGTCCGGTTTTTAAAATAAATTACCATTGTAGTCCGTTTCTACTCAAGTATAATGAATGAGCAAATGTAATTTTACAGCAGTAACAAGGATTTTTTTAACATATCAATGTGAAAAACTACATAATTATTTTGCATTTTAACTGTTGTCGAATTGACGTCAACAAAGAAAAAGCGTGGGATATATTTTATTAAGTTAAGTAGTCAATAATACAAGTTACTGTTTACTAGGTCCGCACAAAATAGGTCGGCGGCGGTCCGGATCTGCACCACGCTCCGGATCTGGACCGCGGACCGCCATTTGGTGACCCCTGATGTAGTTGGAATATTGTTAATATATATTTCGTATTATCTTTCCTCTGTTCCAACACTTGTTGTAGCTGTTTATTGTCCCTGAATACATAAAATAAAGTAAGTACATGAATTGTCTCGGCGATTTGAAATTTTTAATGTCTGTTTTCACAAAAAATGGTGCCCGATCCGTTTATATTATTTAGGTATTGATTTAAGTGTTACTCAGTGTCCGTGAATACTACCAATAGCCTATTTGGAAACATTATTTTATAGCCATTTGACATATGACTAGTCTAGGACTATGATGTCAACTAAGCATCTTTATAAAAAGTCTGACTATTTACATTAGATAAGATTTAAAACATAATAAATCAAAACATTGCCAACAAAAAAAATAGTGCGACTTTTATTATTTGTGTGAGGTGTCATCTGCTTTTATTGTAGAATAGAAAATATATTGTGGTTTTACAATATGATTTACGATTTGTTATTTCTAGGACTTTTTAGACTCTAGACGTCGCGACGTCGTTTCTCAGTAGCAGCCACGGAGTCTGGATGTGGGCACGGTTAATGGCAATAGGATCGCCACCTATTACAGCGGGTCAGTTATGTTTGAAATAACTGGCGAAACGTGGGTGTACCTATTTAGGTGCACTTCTGTCTAACCCTTCGGAATTACAGGCGTGATGTTACATATAGTAGTTATATATAGCAGCCGGGACCTACAGCTTAACGTGCTTTTCCGAGGCACGGAGGAAACTCAGTATGTCGGGCTGTCACCCATCCATAGACCGACCTAGGCAAGCACAGCTTTACCTAAAGATTGACCCAAGTGGCAGTTCTTATTAAACCACGAGCTCCTCGTTAATTTTAGGACCTATAATTGTTATTTTTAGGACTTCAACATTACTTTAGGACCTAAAATTAAAAATATTTTTGCGGGAACTTCACGTCAGTAGCAAGGTTTTGCAAATCATTTGAAATATCGTATTGTATTCGTCTCAAAACTGTTGTAGCCACTCTGAAAACGGTAAAGAAAAACATCGTGAGGAAACCAGCATGTCTTAGAACCAAAAATTCGATCTACTAACCCACACTGGGCCCGCACGGTAGATTATAGACCATTCCTCTCCTAGACAGGAGGCCTGAGTCCCTGCAGTGGGAGCATTATAGGCTGATGATGATGATGATCGTATTGTATAAATCGATTGTAAAAATCATCTCATAAATGTATGGAAAACCTTGACACATTAGAGGAATTGTTTTCCTTATTTGTTACCGTCGACCCTGAAGGCAGACCCTTAATCATAACTAGAATCGAATTCACTTTGTAAATCGATTGAAATAATATTTCCTGTTCGAACACCTTCACAATCAATAAATCAAAATATCTATTTAAAATTACATAGTTAATTGTTATTTATTTATTATGTGTCTAAATAACCATTTTGTTGACAAATTTATGAGCTGTGACAATCAGATTCCTTAAAATATTCGAATCACGTATAATTGTTATCATTTTATTGATTATTTCAACTCTATTGATATTAATTTATTATTGGTATTCATTTAATTACAAAGGCTCGTGTGTGACAAATTGGTAATAATTATTAACAGAATGTATTGATTGCAAATTGATGATTAGTTAATTAAATTGTATTCGTTCATCTTCCTAAACTTGGTTTACGCCATCATGTTCTCTTTGTGTAACAAAACATGAATTATTTCCTTGGTTCAAACTAAAATAATAAGAATAGTAGTTGACAGTAAAATAAAACTTGCACTCTATTATCTTAATTCTAATGGTAAGGTGGGCCCTAATCTATATTCAAATAAATACAATAGAAGTGTATGTTTGTAATATTAAAATAACAGGTTTTTAATGAATGCATAATTACGAAAGTATATATTATACTGTACTTTAAAAAAAAATTTGGTTCCCACTAATCTCTAAAACGGTTGAGCCGATTTTGACGATACTTTTACTGGCAGATAATAATAATTATTATAGTTAGCATCGCATAAAAAGAACGTCGAGGAGGTGTTCGCGCATTGGTATGCTCGCGCACGGTGGTACTACGTCTATTGTTTTATTTTCAAACTAGCTTTTCATTTGCGGCTTCGCATATTGCTTATTAGTAGGTTGTTTTTTTTTTTTTTTAAAACGTTGCCCCACACTAGGAATTTCTCCTGTATCGTGGGTGCGTTCACAAACATATAAAGTCACATACACAAATACCCAGACCCGAAACAACTATCTGCAGGCCATACAAATATTTGTTCCGTGCGGGGATCGAACCCGCGACACGCAGCGCAGCAGTCCAATCGCTTAGCCACTGTGCCAACCGTGCCGTCGAATATTGAAAAATATATTGCCATATTAATATATAAATATATGCTAGTTTAATATATTTTTCAATGTCATTGCAACGCATACTGGGTACACACCATAACCACGGATGCATTGCAATGCCCTTTTTCCTACCTACTACCTGCCTACGTACCTACCTACTGCCTACCTACCTACCTACCTACTACAGTAATTGTACGTGATTGACATTATGATATGACGTCATTTCGTCTTATTCACTCACTTTTCTGTAATATGAGGTTTTAACGCCACTCAATTGTTTTGCCTTCCCGGAACCTCTCCACTAACACTTGAACTTTATGGTATGGTATTAAAGTTCAAATTGACTATTAAGTATTATTACGAATCGTTTGTATGGGAGTATAGAAAAGTGTTGTTTCTAGACCTATTCAGGCAATTTATGAAAATTTTAATCTGAGTAACAACCATTCTTGTACTTTAAGGAATATTCTAAAAACAGAATTAGCGAAATCGGTTCAGCTGTTCTCGAGATTTGCGCTAAGCAACACATTCAGCAATTTATTTTTATATTATAGAAGAAGTATGAGAGCATGTTTTGTGTGTGTTTTGTAAATGTGTTTAATTAAAAACGCAATTCCTCTCACTTAGACTCGGAACATTTTGTTGCCTCTAAGGTTTGTTTCAGGCATTGTTTTAAATTATCAACAATATTATTATCAGCCTCTCTTCATAAAACAATATTCGTCATAAATCATTTTTCGCAATTGTTATGTAAAACCATTTCGTAAAACTTTTGAGCGCGATGGTATTTTGAGAACGAACGTGACGTAGACAGACTGATGGACCAACAGCGTACCGGCAAAAAGGCATCGCAGGCCCCGCGGCCTCCGCCTTCATACCACCAAATAGATGAATAAATCGCACAATGAGCAGCTTGACCGCCAGCGTTCTTCTTACGTGGCGTGACCTGTAGCTGAGGGTATAAAAATGAACTAGGGTTCCATGCAAATTAAACAAATAAATATTACTGATATCTAGAAATTTAGATATCAGTAATATCTTCATAACTATTTCATGACTTTACACAAGATTTTGGTCCACTAAAGTCGCGAGCAACTGCTAGTTGTTTATAAAACAAGCCAATAAATACATTCCATCCCAACCAGTAATTTCCGTCGATACAATCTTTGTGTTGATCAACAGCGTCAACAATGTGTCCTAACCTTGTTTGTGCAACGAAGTCAAATATTATGAGGGTGTTCTTAATAGTGCGTATGTCCTTAAAACATTTGATAAATATTTATTGACCCATCAAAACCGTATTTCTTTGCATTGTACCTACATAACGTATATTTTGGAACTTGCGAAGTGTCCGCCTACTCTTATTAACACGTCTTCACGTCCCAGCTTTGGTATTGCCAGATATCTTAATAGGTAAAGCTTTTAAACTCGGAGGTCAGTCTGTTTCCGCTTATCAGCCAGTTTAGGCGTTAAGTAGTCATCATCTGCCAAGCCTTTTCTCAATTAGCCTGTAGTCGGCTTTCAGTCTAGTGTCAGTATTTTACATAAAGTGACTGCCTTTATAACCTCCATAAACCAGTTAATACTGGCCCTTACCACCTAGCTACCTCTTGGTAAGACTGGTTGTCAGACTTTCAGGCCACTGACTACCTGTATCGACTATCAAAGATCTACAAATGTCAGCCGGGACTTAGCGTTCTTTCCGAAGCACGAACCAAAATCGGTTCATGCGTTCGGGAGCTACGATGCCACAGACAGACACATAAACTTGTAAGACTCCGTCGTTTTTTGCGTCGGGGGTTAATAAGGCTGACAGGGCATCCGGATTAGAATCAGCCTAAAGCGTTATAGCGGCGTATAACGAGGATGAAACGCAAATAAACACGTATAAAAAGGAGATCGCTAATCTTAAAGCCGAACTAAAAGCGCACATCAAGAAATAGAAATGTTGTCTCTAGAAAATAGTAACTTGAAGCAAATGAATAATGTTATTATACTTTAGACGAATTTCTTAATGACGAATACCTATAACTATTTAATGCTGACATTCATTTTTATATTTGACATTAATATAATTATTATTTATCTTATAATTAATCTTGAATTGACTTAAAATTTTGACATAACACGAAATTAATTATGAATAATAAAATTTAACGGCCATGCATGTCCTAATACAATCACATACGTACTTATTACCTAATATTGTCTTTTTATAAGCTTATATTATTATTTAACTTGCTGTGTTAGATAGTTTGTTAACATATTGGCCAAATCTTCATAATTTGTATGCCACATGGCAAAACATAGCGCACCATCAAATTTTAAAGACCTTGTATGTAATTATTACCTATGTTTACGATTAAATGATTTTGATTTGATTTGATTTGATTTGATTTGCGTTTCCACAACTGAAACACGTCCCTCTCTGAGAGAAAGTAGACAGAAAGAAAGAAGAAGGATGAGTTTATCTGTGTGAAATGTGTACCGTACACTTGGCCCGCATGGTAGATTTATCATGCGAGCACAATGTAAGTTGGTTGGTCCCATGTTACAAGTCTTCAAAAGTTTCTACGACATGCTAGCTCGATAATTGTTTTTCTCCACCGTTTTGAGAGCAGCGGTGATTAAATATTTTAATTAGGTCAATGTGCCAGCCTGGATCGAATCCACAACCTACACCTAATAAGTCAGGTTCTTTGCACCAATATGCTTCACCAAGATTTATATTGAAAAGTGAGTCTATATTAATTAAGCTGTATTTTGTACAAATTAGTAAAATGTTAACCAATACCGTGTAAAAACCTTGTATATATTTCCATGTTATAATGAGTGTCTGCGCGTCTAATTAGGTGAAACAAGTGCTCAATGATGGCAATAAAAAACTAAACTTTATTAATGTTCCTCAGATTAATAAACTTTAATAAACGTGTTCACAGGGACTCGTAAACTTGTCCATATTAATGAATAAATATTGACAATAGTTTCTGTAAGACAAAACAAATTGTAATATCCAAAAAAAAAACGACAATGAACATAAAATTAACAACTTTATTATATCGTAAACATTTTAACACGTTTGTTGAGAATACAAAAAATCTAAACAGATGATTCATTTATGGGAAGCCGGTGTCATTGTATTTTAACATAACATAACACCACACCAGTAATCGCAGTAAGGCTAGACAGAAGTGTAACTAATAGTACCCCACATATCGCCAGTTATGTCTGATGTTATAGGGGTCAACCGCAATAACATCGGACATTCCCTAATGGTAAAACCAAAAACCATTACCATCAAAGCCAGGACCTCATGCTTAGGGCACGCCACAATAGTGGCGGTAAGTCCCCTCTTTGAGGAGTGGCTGGAGAGGCGACACGGCGCCCTCACCTTCCGTCTGACGCAGGTACTCACCGGACACGGTTGTTTCGGGAGGTACCTGCACCGAATCAGGCGGGAGGAAACGCCCGGATGCCACCATTGCGAGGATCGGCCGGAGGACACGGTGGAGCACACTGTGGAGGTGTGTCCCGCTTGGGCGGAGCCCCGCCGTGTTCTCGTAGCGGCGATCGGCGGCGGCGACCTCTCGCGTCCGGCCCTGGTGTAAACCATGGTCCGGGGCGAGGAGGAATGGGACGCTGTCGCCTCCTTCTGCGGAGCAGTGATGCTAGCGAAGGAGGTGGGGGAACGTGAGAGGGAGAGAACCTCTCGTCCCAGCCGCCGCGGGAGGCGCTCCGGGCTTCGGGGGCCACGTGATAGCTTCCGGCCACCGTAGACGGGGGCCTGTGGACGGTGAGTGATGGGTAAGCTCGCCGTCCGTCCGTCTCATGACGACGACAGGCCGTGTCGACGGCGCGTTCGTGTTCCACGCGCGCCTCAAAGAGATGTCAGCAACATGGAAGGGGGCCGCAAGGGCCGACGCCCGTCGGGGCTGCGGGTTGTTCGCAGATACCGTGGCCTCGACATGAAGGGCTAAGAAGGAACATGGGTGGTTTTTAGTCAGTAGAAGTCTGACACTCCCTTTCGCTCTACCCAAGAGCGGGAGGGGTCATTTGATAATTTTCCACCCACCATAAAAAAAAAAAGGACCTCATGCTTAGCAGATGCGCTTGCCACCACAAGACCAACGAAGCAGTCCGAGTCCACTGTATTTTCACTTTATTATATTTTTATTATATCGAAATATGACATTTTAACCGATAAAGATCGTTTTGAAAGTAGGTCACCTTCGTTAATTCATTAGAGGTATATCAAATGTGCAAAAGCTATAAATTGATGAACGTCCTGAGGCTAAAAACCAGTAAGTCTTGATGATACATTATAATATATTAAATTAGGCGCACTAATGGAACTGTGTTCAACACCTCATCGAATAGCAGTTTTCGGTACCTTTTATTTGTATAATGGTCATCCTATTTAAGGCGGATAAGCCTGGGTAGCCCTCAAAATACTTTAAGTACTCTAAGTTGTCACGACACTTTTTGCTATAGTAAGCTATTCTAAGCTGTGCGGCGTCGCATGTTTCTCTGTCTGTCTCTCTCTCTCTTATAGAAAGCAAGCCAGATATTTTCATTTCTACATGTTTTTTTTTTTTTTTTACATTATAAAAAAAAATAACAATAACTTCGTTCCATCCGCGTGTTCCTTGACACCTCTCAAGTTTTTTTTTTTTAACTTTTTTATAATTTGCAGCTCAGTATCAGGTTGTATGGTGATGATTGATTGATTTGCGGCCACAACAAATCCGTATTCACACCAGTAAATTGCAAAAAACTTACGCTTCCACGTTAAGAAGTTCCATAGTCTCGTGACTTGGCATTTTTTGTATTACATAATTAACCACAAAATCTGCATAGAAATGAATTCACATTAAGATAAGAACACACATTCACTAAAACCTAATAGCGATTACAACGTTATATTTAACACCAAAAAAACATTACAAAAACTTTTCCTAAATGTTAATATGCAAATCAGCCTTAATTGGGCTATCATCTAAAACATAATTGTGTATTATTTATTGACCAAGTTTAATAAATAGACATAGTTGTCGGAACTCCAAACACGCGTTCATTCATCACTGTCATTCCTTCCTAATTCTTTAACAATTAAATAATAATTTAATAATATAAATGTGTGTTTAATAGTGTTATTGTTTTGTGATATTTAACAGTGATAATGTATTTAATTGATATTGTTTGTTTTGTTTTAATAGTTGTTGGGATTTAATGGTTATTGAGTTGTTCCTTATGACCCTATTGATTTTAATTATACTTAATATACATTATGTGACTCGACCGTGACCGAGTCGTTGACAAGTATAAGTTAATACGGATGCAGGTCAAACTTGAATGAAATCACCGACAGTCGCTAACCGTCAGCATAATTTTTACTTTCGTTTTATATTATTATGATAAGGTGAACGAGACTCGATCAACAAATATTTACTTTTCTTACACAGTAAATTATATCTGATTATTATTTATTTCTTTGTCTGTTTCATTCCAGCCTTGGCCTCCTGCTGTGCAAGGAGCTCCTGGCAAAGCATCTCTCTTTTTATGTTCTGTTCTAGTATGGACCAAATTATGTTTTCTTTTTACAATAAAATTCATTAATATGTTAAACAGATATACATTGTGTTTGCATTATTCATTACACACGTCGTTTTATCTTCACCGGCTTTAAAATAAAAGTAAATCTAGTGATGTGAAGTGTGGAGTGTGTGAAGTGATCAAAAGCATGTCATATTCACGGTATATCTACCGGTAGCCCAATTTAGTAGGAACAAATAACTTAAACAAAAAAGACTAACGTGTTACAAATATTTTATGATTCGAAATATCGTGTTTACCAAATTCTTTTTACGTTTTAATCGTTATTTTAATGAATTTGTATTGCCCATAAAAACATAAACTACAACACATAAATTGAAGATGACAATACGTTTATTTATTTTAAAACACAACTGATCTACGATAAGTAGGTTGTTTATTTTTAGTTTAATCAAAATCAATAATAGTTTTAATTGTTTCGTATCAAATAACACCTGCATTTTAATGGCTTATAATAATTGGGACAAAATCTTAAAAACTTGCTTTGTCTACGTTTTCTTAGAAGGATTCTTGTAAAACAAGGAATTTAAATTGATTATCAATAAACATATTTTAGTTTAAAAAAATCTAAGATATAATTAAGCGTAACGTAAACGTTCTTAAATAATAAATCACTTAATAATTTTGATAATAAATTAAACCTAAATTGACCGTAACGTACCATTTATTAAAGTATTATTCATACATGCAATCGAACCGCATCAAAATAAGACATTTGAATATTAAAGTCGGTGAGAAAACTGTTGTTTGACCTTACCTACTTAGTTATCAACTTTAAGAGTAACTTTATGAATCAGTTCCAAAAAAAACTGTTATTATAGGTCACTTCTAATAACCACTTTGTTCTAAAGATTTATGACCCGATGATGGCGGAAGCATCTGGCGTATAATTATTACTATAGGTGTTAATTAAATTAATTGTAAATTAAAAAGGTCGTCTTTATTTATAACTTAATTTATTATTGTACGGTGAGTCGTGAGTGGTTCGGCTTTTGCTTGTGGTTTTATTGGTTCCTTTCACTTTCTTTACCAAAGAATTGAACTATTGTTTTAAAATCTTCTTTATCGTGTGGTTAGTGCCTAACCTGTCAGTTTTTATGCCGCTCTTGGACCTCTGACTTGTCTTTACATGGTGTCGAGAAATATCTCTCAAACATGCTGGTTTGGAATCCTAACGATGTTTGTCTTCACGGTAGCAAGTGCAAACGTGAATTCGAAAAGTCGAAGGTACCGAAAGGTCTTGGGTTCGATTGGCAGTCCGACGGTCACATCACTAAGCCTTGAGCTTGTTTAAAATGGCTATTGATTTGTGTAGCCACAAACAGGTATAAAGAAAAAAAAAATTATTTAGAAATAAACTGAAAGAACTTCGCAGTTTTTTTTACTAGGCACAATAGCAGTGGCACAGATGGCAAAGGCGAGTTCATGTCGAACGAATCACAACCCTGGGTAAGGAGGTTTACGAGCGCCAGGGTTGGGTGCGATGAATGGACTGTGTGAAGCTTGATATGGCTGAAAAGGAGATGATAAGTAATGGAGAAGTATAGAAGAAAAATACATACTACGCTGACCTCAAATAAATGGGATACTGGGATGAGAATGATGATGAAGCGCCAGGGTAGCGGCGAAATTTGAATTTTCCTTGACTGGCTAACTGCAAAAACTGAAAGGGGTTTCAACTTTCTTGTATGGAATTTGGCATATCGACCCACCGCCATTTTGTTTTTTTTTAGAAATGGCGGCCCACGATGAAACTGTATGTATAGATAGAGGACATTTATAGACGAACAAAAATGTCCAAGAACACGGTACCCCAAAGTGTCACGCTACCGAGATATTTGAAGGTAAAGGTTTGGGGTATCGTATTACTGCATATTATACTGGGGTATTTTTCACAGCTGTTTTTGTAAATACTAGTTTTTCAGGTTATAACTTTACCTAAATTACCTCTATGATTTGTTTACTATTCAAAGTATTCACTAGCACAATGTTTTAACAGTGCTACATTGAGTTTTACCGTAACATGTGATTTTTGACCCAAAAAAAAAGTAAAAAAAATTGTGTAGAGGTACTTAGTTTGATGTATAGAATGCTTGTTTGACGGCTGTGTGATGGGTCGATTTACACCCTGTATAAACAAAGGAGACAACGTTAATGTTATTATTAAGTTTAAAACAATTAACCCTCATCACTGTCTTAAGGCGACATTTTTTCATATACAACTCGAACAATTAACATTATTTCCTCGAAGCACATAGCGGCATGTATTTCTTGTTAATTTAATACGAACGACTACATAGCACTGCCCGTATGCCAGTGATAAATACGGACTGTAACGGTGACAGCAAAAGTTAAGGCCATAGCTTGGTCAAAAGTTCAATATGTCGAATATCCATCTGAATAAAGGACTACACGTATAATTAATCATTGTTGTTTCTTTATTAAACTGTTTAGCCTCTCGGAACGAGTAAATTAATCAGCCAGTTTGAAATTTGTCTCGTTTTAATGGATTGTGATGCCTGTATTGATTTATTTTCAATCACAAGTGACACTGCGGCTGCTTGAATCTGTTTGTCTAGATGATTCTCTGAGTGGTAACCTTTGTATCTAGTCATTTGATATTTTAATGTAAACTTCCTCATACGTAGAGCTCCATCTTTCCTGTATGCACTTTTCTAAATCTAGAACTAATCGTCATTTGTCTACAGTCCATTTTATTGATGCAGGGCGTTACATAAGCCCGAGAATCTGTTACTTTTATACCGCTATTTTATCGAAAATAAATAAAATAGATAACTATTGATAAATAATATTTAATACTATAGATTTAAAAGATTAATACAAATTATAAGTAAACATGACTGTGATGAGAAGGAATAAGGAAAATGTCATGAGGAAAGTTTTGAGTAAGAATGTGGATGGATTTAAGAGCAGAGGAAAACTAAAAAAAACGATGGATGGACTGTGGAAAGGATGACATGGTAAGTAAGAAAGTTTTGATGAAATTACTAATAATATAATAGTCATCATTCCAAATGAATTGGAATAAGGGCAAGAGAATGATGATGAGACTATTATTAAAAAGTTTTCCTACTCAAAATCATGTTGATGTCGCTCGCGTAGAGATTGGAAATTATGCAACAGGGATGTTCCACTGGAATAAATAGGTCATGGTGCCAAATTCTTAGCGGTTAATGTGTTAAAAGGCTGCAGACAGACGAAACTCTGTATAAATTTATTTTATGTCGAGTTAACTATGTACAAAAAACTATAAAAAGGCATCAAAAAACTGCTCTTCAACGCTGTCAGCCGGTAATGTGTCCAAAAGACTGGCGGCATTGCCACGTTGTATGGCAACACTTAGCCTCTGGCCAAGATAAAACCCAGCCCTTGGGTCACGAGAAGCGTCAACTAAGCGTTTTGAAATTTCCTTAAACAGGCAAAAAAACGAAACTTTTGCATTCGCATGTATAATAATAGCGGTACCTACAAAGTAAGCACACCGAATTAATTAAAAAAAATATAGAAAGACTACGACCTACGTCATAATTATTTTTTTCTTAATTATGCGATGATGCAAGTCTTTTCGATAAAGCTAAACCTGATTAGACATACTCGTAAGCTTCGTATTCCTAGACATTACTCCGTTACAAATATTAAGTTTTACGTCAATTTTGAAAATTCTAAAAATATTTGTTACGACTTGACGCGACGACATAAAATTAATTCTTTATATGTTTTTACTTCAGATCTGCCCCAACTCGGCACGATTGTATTAGACTTGAAAACACATCAATTTCTTTATTAATTTAGTTATTTTATAAATTCACTAAATGAAACTGATACCGCATAAAATACTACATAGCATCACGCCTGTAATTCCCTACGCGATTGACAGATATTTACCTCACTAATACACCCACATTTCGCCAGTTATTTTAACTCCCAATTAATAGAGGGCAAACCTACTGCCATCAACGGGGCAGAAATTCAGACTCTGGCAGCCAGAGTCAATCCTAATAACACTTTGTTCGACCTGAGAATCTAAACCAGAATCACATGGTCAACTATCGCTCTAGTCTAGAGACCAACGAGACATTAAAAAAATACTATGCCAATTGTCAAGTTTAATAAAACACACTATCGAAAATCTAATTAATTTTTTAATGTGTAAGTAGATTTTAACATCTACGTATGTACATACTGAAAGATTGCTTTAAAACCTGCTTACAGTAGACATCTTCTAATTTAACAAACTAGTGTCAAAACTTGATGTGCGTCATACAACTGTATTCGTCTCAGCATATCGTATTGCTGTACATTTCTGTTTTTGTTAGAAAAGTGATAACATCGTGCAAACTCAACAAGGCTGTGTAAACAGTCTTTCAAAAACGTTCCACTATAATGTTTATGCTGTTACTATGTAACGAAGATTTAAATCGTACGATGTGCCCTCCGTAAATCGTACATAAAAGGGATCACATTAACAGGAGTGAACACATCACGCAATTTACTTAGCCTATCATCGCCCACTGCTGCACTTAGGCCTCTCCCAAGCAATCCCATAATGCGTCCGCCTTCCTTTCATCCGGGCTGTCTTAACCACCTTATCAAGGTCGGTGGCCTGTCAAGCTGGGGGTGTCCAACGCTGCGCAGTCTCCACACCAGGACCCATTTGCTCCCGCCGTATCTATCCAGCGAAATACATGACCAGCCCACTGCCGGCCCATTTTTCTAGCTCACTCCGCAAACGGTGACGGTTTCTTCAGTTCTTTTTCGGATTTTTTCATCCTACGTGAAACGATACAATTTACAGAATGAGAGAGCGAGACAAATCTATTCGAAAGCCAGAGTCAATGCAACAAAATGGATTGTCACTATGTTTGACATGGCAGTGGATCTTACTATCTAAATCTTTGCTAAGTAATGTCTACTTAAGAATAAATGTTATTTGTATTACTATTAGTACGAAGGCTTGTATGAAGGTTGTTGACGTTTGTAACATACGTTTATTGCTAGTAATCATATTTCTCGACAATGAAGTTGTATGTAGTTTGTATGTCGCATCACTTGGTCTTACCTAGTGTTTTTGTATGTCTATGGAATCGAAGGCTATTATAGGGCGAAAGACTAGACGCCGAGATGGCCGATGGAATATTTTTTAACCGACTTTCAAAAGGAGGAGAACACCAATGTATGTGTTTTTTTGTGATAGACCAAAACTGGCTTAGATTGGGGCTAAGAAACCAAATCTGCCCATAAACACGTTGGGTTGATGATATCGGTAAAGTTACAATTGAATCAGATGGATGAAGGAGGCTCACAAAGGAGATGAATCGGAAGCCTATATCCAGCAATTGGTTACGATTTCGGAATTCTAGGCTGGAATTATATATGATGAGAATGTAGAATGGCAAACATGTCTGTATGTTTGGAGAATATATAATATAAAGAGTGGCAGTGAAGCACCTGTGCTTTAGTGAGTATAGGTTAAAAGTTTTCATATCTTTTTTATTTTGCTCTTAGACAGATGTCGCCTCTCCGATACCATGTTTTTCGAGAATAGATTTTACGACCATAAAAATTGAAAAAACACAAAAGCTAATGAAGCTATAAATTAAGTAAATAATGTGCACTGATATTGAATTAATCGATACCTAGAGTATAAACAAATAATACTACACGAAAAACGATATCGAACTCAGTTTGTTTTTCATAAAAAGTACATGGTTTTAAAATGGTTGCTAAGTCAAAATGTAAGATGAAAATGGTATGTAATTATTTAAGTTTTTGTGCTAACGTGGTCACTAACATAATCATTGAAAACGGAATAGGTATTTACCATGTTTACTAAAGTCCATTTCAAGAAAGAAGTCCCGCGGACAATTGTGGAACTAAATTTAACAGATCGGCCATGTTGTCGTTTGTCGATGTTATCAAGGTGCGTTTGTGGTGGTAGATATTTTGTGAGTTTATTATTGGATTAGTGCGTTATAAGGTTTATTTACGATGCCAAAAGTTGTGAAACAACATTGTCGCGCGACATACTCGTACAGCGCTGCGTCTGCGGGACTTCTTTCGTGAAATGGACTTTATTTCCCGATATTTCAGCGCTTGCAAGAATCATGGATAAACTGAAGTTATTGCGGGTGGGTGTTTATGAGCAAAAAACTCGGTCTACTCGGTCGGTAGTGTAGATTCAGACTTCTTACATAACCTATGAAAGATCATACGTTATGTAAGAAGTCTGAATCTACACTCTGCCAGATCACCAAAAGGTGTATTGTTTGAACTAATCTTGAGTTACAAAATATGGGAACCTACCAAATGAAATTTAATCAAATGGACCTACAAAACCTTTTGACGCTGGACAGTGATGTTCTGAAATCGGTCTATTAGGAAGATGCGGTAGTCCTCTTCCTGGGGTAGTTATAGTGAGAAAAGAATCCAATACTCTTTTGTCTTACCCTGGAAGAGCATACCTGCTTACCTACAAGGAGGAGATTGAAGTAAGAACTTCATCAGATTTTTTGCATTTATCATCTGAGCACTCCGATAAATGATTAATTAATAAAGCCCTTAGTAACTACTGAAGTATTTTTTTGCGTACTTCGCATTTTAATCGTACAGCAGGTGTTAGAGACCCGTATGGATAAAAAAGTGTTAATGATAATAAAATTGTATAGAACCACAAGATTTTCTATGTAATGCCGCCTAAATAATTAATTAATTGTCGACTGTTTGTCAGAGATTGATCATAATAATTTATTTGTTTGGATTATTTTCAAAGGCAATAAACTCAATAAATCACACTTTTGTGTTTAAATTTGGCATGACGTCTTTCTGTCCGACAACAAGATACTGTGATTATGAGCCCATTTGCCAGGTATGGTGAATATGGCAATATCCCTATGACCGATGGTTTTTGAGGTCATTTTGAGGCCTATGTTCGGACAGATGAAGTTCAGTGTACGCATAAACGGACAGTACATTGACATTGTTTGGTGTTTACCTTTTAAAGTTTCGGCAATGATTGGAGACTAACTTTGGCAAACTAAAATTCTTTTCAAAGTATTTATTTTAATTAAGTACCTACATATTTCCCTTCATTATACTAATTAACAAATATATTTGAACAATCAAGGAGTCGGTACTATTTGCTAGCTTTTCCACAACATTAATTTCTATTTTGCAGAAAGTGTAAGAAACACCAGGAACCTACAAGGTAATATTTTAATGTTCTTTCCATTACTATTAAATTTCTGAATAATTAGGTCTACCTACGCCTACGCTCATTGGCGACCTATGATAATGTAAAGTCACAATTTGCCAAGCAGTCTGCCAAGCCTGATCATTATCGCAACTTTATCTATAGACTAGCCATTTGAAGCTGATTAATGATGAAAACTACGTCACAAAAGTCTAAGATTGTCCAAGAACAAAAACCTGATGAACCTGAGATGAGATATCACCACTCCTTCCATTAACTATGACTAACACCACGAACTACGACCCCTTCACAAAAATTACAATACAAATTATCATAATTGTTATAAAATACAATAAAACATCTAAATTGAGTAGTGAGTCAACATCAATGAACAAGCTACTTTTATGACATAGTATTATCATAATTAAATTATTCTGTTTTATAATTATGTTAGTATTATGACTAACCATTATAGGCGCAGGCGCTCATAAACGATAATTGAACATTAAATACCGATTATTTCAGGGCTGTCAGGATATCTTTGTACATAAAACAGTAGTTAAATGTTAATGCAATTTAAGTATCTATTATTATTCTTCGATGGGCTAGGCAGACGTTTACCAAATAGTACACTTACGTTTCGTCAGTTATGTTGAGTTCCCATGTGTTAGGGGGTGAGCCTATTGTAATCAGTTGGGGCCCAAATCCGGACTTCGTGGCTGCTATTAAGAATTCCTGATGGAAAAACCCAATATCACGTTGTCTGACATGGGAATCAAACCCTGTACCTCATGCTTAGTAGTTGCGAACAATTAATGTTAACTAATGCTGGCGATTTAAAGCAGTGTTAATAAAATATTGAATGATTAATTACATTATTAATGGATGCCAGTAGACTACTGTATAAACGTTTAATTGATGATTTTACTCCTTGTTCATTCAAGTGCTCTAAACGGACATTATTATCAGTATTCACCTTGTATCTAGTAACATTGAGCAAATATTTATTTAAAGAAACACGTTATCCTATTATATAACGAGACCGATTTGAATGATACCTACACATGCCGAATATATAGCGGATTACATAAGGATAAAAAGCTTAAGTGCTGGCAATTAATATGTAAATATGCGCGAAATATGTCCGAATAGCGGTGAGATATGGTTCAATATCTCAGTTTATACTGACATATATGTAGTAGGTATAAGTGTTGATAGACAAGGAGCTAATCGATATTTTTCTTTAATTTTTTGACATAAGCGTTATTTCAGCCTATTTAAAGGTGAAAAACATAACATGTTTACAAATGCATAATATATTATGCAAACCCGCTAGAAAATTTAAAATACTCCTAATACTGCTAGCAATACAGCAGAAAGTTATACATCGCCATTAACGTAAGAAGAAACATTAATATCAAAGTCGTTGACTGCCTTTCAAGAGGCGATAAATTAAAAAAAAGTAGGAGACAGCTCCTTGCTTACAAAAGCCATGACCAAGATTTCGATTTTGCAGAGGTTAATAGAAATACTAATGTGTGTCCACGATGGTGCTACTATTTTAAATAATGAGAGATAAGATAACGGTCTCTAGCTTTCTGACCATAAAGATATGTCGGTTCAAATGGTCTTCGAAGAGTTGAAGGTCAAATACATTGGCAGAGGAATAATGTGCTTGCTGATGTGTCTATTAGTCACTTAGTCAACTGAATTTCTCTCAGTTAATCAATTAATTGAATAACTAAGAGACTGTAACATGTTTTATCGTCGTTTTCTACTTTTTAATGCATACGAAGTGATTCCGAGAAGAGGCATTTTATTGCCGTTCTTCCAAATAAAATTAAGAAAATTTTAAATTTACATTTCCCATGATCTTTTTAATCAGTCAACAAATAATAATTCGCTCGTTAAACACTTGGGAACGAACTATTAGATTAATATTATGAGAGTAAACCACTTTTATCTATTTGATCGTCTTCATTAACAACTCATAAGTACCTACTAGTGATGTTCTTAACGTACCTTTCAACGGTTTGATCAACCGCTCGATCATCTAGAGATTTTAAGTGATTGTAAATTATAATTAATTGAAGAAACGTGCAGGAAATGTGACATAAAATTTAATTATGTAACAGGTTATCGTCTTCTGCTTTTACCTATTTCGTTAAATTAGTTAAACTAGTTTAGTCTTCATAAAAAAAGACATGGTTAAATGTATAGTCACATGTTTCTGCTAATTGAATGTTCAACGGCTTACAAGTCGTATTGTATTTGTGTTTTACTTATGCAATGCGTAAATGAACATAATAAGCCTTCGGAGAATGTCTGGGAAAACATAAACACACTGTGTCATTGGTTTTATCTACTACTTAGATCAGTTAAAAAACAGGAAAATTAGTTTAACTCATTGAAAATTCAGGTGACAGGATGCGGTGTTTATTTGCTTTGCAGTGTTATGTACGTCAATCAGAGAAGTGTTACGAAGAAACTGCTAGTTGTGGTAAAAACGTTAGTAATGTTCAAATATTTTGAACAAGTGAATGCGCATTTGACACTGAATAGAAATGTGCTGTGACGTACTTAGTAGTTGGCCCAAAACATTGAATGAACGCCGGAGACAAAATATTTACTTGCGACAAATAAAAATTAAATTAGCAGCACTGTGCGTCTGTTTGGAAAAGATAAACAGAGCTAATAATAATTTTGTTGTTAACTACGCATGTTATTTTAGTTAGAGGGAAACTTTTTATTTTTGATCGAAGCATTATGATTAAAAATCAAAATTACATTTGAAACTGGGCTACACGATTGAACAACAAGATTAGGTTTTACATAAAAAATAAGAAACTGACAGGAATAGAATCCTACAAGTATACTGGAACTATAAACTAAATTTACGATGACTCGAACTGCAATGTCACTTAGGAATATAACGTTAATCCAATATTATCAGTTCCCGATATCACGGAAGATATCCTGTATAAGTTTTTTGAATTTAAGACCCTGAAGACCCTTGAGAAATAAATATTTCCTACTTTCCATGGGAACCAATTTGTTCACAAAAACGACAAACAAATCTTGTCGTCCTAGTTCCAAATAAATGTACACTACCTATATGACATAATAACATATTCTAAAGGGCATCATAACCACGTAGCCATTGGCCAGACAAATGATTACTTATTGAATATATTCAGAATAGGTGTCAAAATATACACATGTCCTTGTCATAAATATTTATAAAACATGTGTATTTTAAAGAACATTGTGTAGGTGTAAACGATGCGGTCGTATATCAATGGTTACATTATTGTAATTAGTTGATAATATTAGATTTACCTACCTATTTGATTATTTGAATTGTAAACAATGTATAAAACCTTATCTAAAGGGTTTTTTATATTCATAAAATTACAAAAAAACGACAGAATTGTATCAATCGATTTAACTTATATCGCTAATTTACATTACGAATTTCATATTACGTAATCATCAGGTGATTTTAAAAGGTTTTAAAACGTTAAATAACTCAAGGAGCTGATTATGTCACAGTAGTTCAAGGGCGTTAATATTATTATAACTCTTAATGGTATTAAATTGAATGATTCAGTCGAAATACAATGACTTAAAAAAAGTTTCGTACGTGGTTAAAATACGTCGCTTGAAGAACTAATAGCCGAAACAAATCAATAAGCAATAAATAACTAAACTTTGAATTACGAGTCTTATGAATTTTGTCGTAAAATACAGAATTTGTTAAAAGAAACAGAACTACTCGAGGCAAAGGAACATAAAAGAAAACCGAATTTTATAAAGACAGAAAGGCGATGATATGGAGACTAAATCGGACTTGAGGTTTTTTACCCGACTGCAAGGAAAGGTTAATGTTTTTATCATCAATGCCTAGCCTTTCCCAACTACATAATTATGTTGGAGTCCAGTCTCACTGAATGGACCCCATTTCAGCGGCCTGAAAACGAGCATTTGACATGAGCGACTATCTATAATCATCTGCCTAGCCTTTTCCCAACTATGTTGGGGTCGGCTTCCAGTCTAACTGGAATTAACCGGATGCAGCTGAATACCAGTATTTTACATGGAACGACTGCCTATCTGACCTCCACAACCCAGTTAATACTATGTAAACGATACCCTTTGGTAAGACTGGATGTCAGACTTTCAGGTCACTGACTACCTGTAACGACTGCCAAAGATCTTTATATGGCAGCCGGGACCAACAGATTAACGTGCTTTCCGAGGCACGGAGGAAACTCGGTATGTAATGGGCGGTCACCCATCCACAGACCAACCTAGGCAAGCGCAGCTTAACCTAAAGATCGACCCTAGTGGCAGTTTTTATTAAGTCATGAGCAACTATCTACCTGACCTCCAAATCCCGTGTTAGGTACAAGGTAATACTTAGGTACCTTTGGTAAGATTTTCAGATTGTCACTCAAGTTTGTCAGACTTTTGAGAAACTTACCACCTACTTTTAACAACAATCAAAGATTTAGAATTGACAGTCGGGAGTATACTTAACGTGCTTTCCGAGGCATGGAAGATACTCGGTATTTAATGGGTAGTCACCTATGCACGAACCAACCTGCGTAAGCGCAGGAATGAGGTATGAGGAACAAAGTGTAAAGTTCCTCATCCCCCATAGAAAAGGGAGGATCCTCCGACCAGACGGGTGTTGTGTCTGGTGGGCTAACTGCCCGACATATGTAAGTCGGGATTTCCTATTGCATCGCGCTATCAAAGTTATCATGTCGCGGATAACTTTGATAGCGCGATGTAGGATTTGTCATTACTTCTTATGTGTTGCGATAAATGTCGTTGTCGCCACAGACACCAGCTCTTATAAATTATAGAGCACAAAGTAGGCCTAGCTTATAATTTTAGTCACAATCTATATAATTTATACAAAATCTAGAAACACAGCCACAAATGTTTGTCCCGCTGCCGCCATCACCGTTACACAAACCGTCACAAAGATATAAATTCAGAGATTAGCTTAATTTAGAAGGTCTTTCACCGTTCACTCTCCGTATAATTTGAAGTTTTATTTTATTCTATTTCTACAAAAAGTTTAAATGTTCATTGTATTAAATGACGTTTTAATAGTCGATGACTTCACCTTGAGCTTCGATAATATGAATATGGAGGTATGCTTTTACCGGGACACTAGTTGCTACCATTAGAATATAAGGTGTGCTCCACACTGTTTCGTGTTAATTAATTAATTAATTTCCACATTCGGTTTAATCAATTCGGTTTATTGCAGTCTCCCACTGGATATAGACATACTAGACATCTACCCAAGCTGCGCGACAACACAATGTCCTCCATCTTCCAAATTCAATCTGTGTTGAGTTGTTCAAATGACGTGTATCGAGCTGGCAATGCACATTAGTTTAACGAAACAGCCGACCCGAAGTAATACAAAAAAATATTTGGGTATTTGTTAATGCTAACCAATACCAATTCGAGCAAAGTTTAATTCCGAACTGAATCCGTTTACTTTGACAAACATTTTCTAAATATTGCCGTCCGGCTGTACATTGCTACATACAGCAAGTCATGCCGAATGTGTAGCCATACATACATAGCCTTTTTTTTTTTGGGGTGGGAAATCATCAAATAACCCATCCCGCTCTTGGGCAGAGCGAAACTGAGTGTCATACTTCCACTAACTAAAAACCACCCATGTTCCTTCTTAGCCCTTGCGCCGAGGCCGCGGTATCTCTTTCGAACAACCCGCAGCCCCGACGGGTACATACAGTAGACCCAATTGACCCCATCAAAAATGAAAATTCGGTCAAATGACAATAGATAGTAAAAGGTATATCTGCTTTAGTAAGCGTTATTAATAATAATTGATACGATTTCTTTAAAGTTTATCTAAATGACGATCTAGCTTCAGTTTTACATAATGACCATAAAATATTATTACTTCTTAATTCATAGTGAGAGAAGGTGTAGGTGTCATTGACCCTAATGCCTACTAAAACAAATTTTAAACATGGAGTGGTCTCATTAATTTCTTGGTATAATAAAGGAACTTGATCTCGTCCTATTGTTTTTCTTAATAATAAAAATGGTTAAAGATACCCGAGCCAAGGACAAGAAGGAAACTCGGCATGATGATGATCCCCGATCACAGACCAAAACTGTTTTACTTTTA
This sequence comes from Diarsia brunnea, assembly GCA_949774965.1. Lineage (NCBI taxonomy): Eukaryota > Metazoa > Arthropoda > Insecta > Lepidoptera > Noctuidae > Diarsia > Diarsia brunnea. The sequence continues at coordinate 7,655,065 of OX459003.1, read as the reverse complement.
CATCTCTACATTTCAGCAATTTGCAGGGTAATTTAATTTTTTACCATTCAATGCATACATCAGCGCAATGTTTTGTGTGCGTTACATATAGAGTCTTACCGCAAAACGTGATTTTTCACGACAAAAAAAAAAACAATAGATGTATAAGACAAAATGCTTGGTTGACGATTTCGTGAAGGGTTCATTTACACCTTGTACTGCTTGTAGGTATAATATAGATATATCGCTGCCTAAACCTTTGAGGAATACTGGCGTTATGTTTTTATGTATGTAATTTACGGACTGTGGTTAGTAATAATTATCTTCTTTACACCTCACTTATAAACACCTCTATGGAATAATTTAGTTACAAAAAAAATATACGGCATAGCGCTTCCCTATCAATCCTTTAGTAAATTTTTCCTCTTCATTACATAAATTAATTTGCACGCACAAAAGGTTGTAGGTAACAATCTATTTAATTTTCTATTTATTTATTTTAAATCTATATTGTTTTCATTTCTGTCTTTGCTTCATGTATTAGACTATAGGTACGACTAATTCAAAGCTCTCATCATCGTCAGGCCATATATATTTTTTTATGAATCAATCTCAACATGTGTACGTTGAACTACAGATTTAATCAAAGCTAGTCTTCACTGAGATTGGCCGCCATGGCCGAAATCTTAAAAATATTAAATATGAAATATTAAATCTGGAGAACTATCTTGCTTCCTACCTTTCTTCTTATTATAATGCGAAAGTTTGTGAAGATGGATGGAGGTTTGTTACTCTTTCACACAAATTGGCATACAGATGATTTAAAACTTGTATTAAAAACATAGGATACATTTTATGCCATTCGTACGATCCCGTGGGCTATTAACCGAACCAGACGCGCGAAGCCGCGGACGAAACCTTGTAATATTTCAATGTTTCGTCAAGTTATGAAAACCGTGCGAAACCGTGAATTGCTAGTAAGCGTTAAATTGTATAATGTGAATAGGTTTATGACAATTAGTCACGTATGATATTGCTATTAACAGAAATCTAGTAAACTAAAAATAATTTCACAAAAAATACGGATCAGTTCAAGATAAAATATAGGTAATAAATTGACAAATTTTGGTTGTGTCTAACGTTTATTTAGTCACGTATCTATAATTCTCAGAACTAGGAAATAGTCGTAAAAAATATAGTATAGTTATAAAAAAAATAATATCCTTTAAATTTCCTTAAACTACGTGGCTTTTTACATGTTTTTAAGTGAACATACTCGTAAAATTGGCAAAACTGATAAGTAATTTTATAGCTATTCTAATTAATCTAGTAATTAATTAATTAAGTTTAGCATATTGTTTGTTATACTTATAATGACTTAAATTAGATGTTTCGGGAATTCCCCTAAGTAGAATATGTGAAACTAGCCCGCGAAATTCAAATTGTCTTACTTTTTTTTGTAATTTGCGGGGCAATTTCAAGTTTCATGTACGATTCGCGTACGTACAAAATATATTTCTAGAACTACACTCATTACAATTTTTAAAACGATTCTTTTAGTAGGTAGGTAGGCACACACGTCATATTTTCACTAAATAGTCATTGAATTCGGGAAAATGATCTTACAGAGTTTTATTGATGGTTTTATCGGTTGAAGATACTAACTCCTGTCACTGACACAAGTCTCATCTAGCGCAGGATTCAGGGTGTCAAATAGTAACGTATAACTTTTTCTTTACGTCTATAAAATTAAATACTGGTAGAGTCTTTCGTCAAGTTTTGTATGTTTGCAGAGTCTCTTACTTATTAATTTACGCACAGCAAAAAGTTTCTTACCTTAAGTTTATCATTCTTCCTTCATACGAAAGTTAGTGAATACTTGAATAAAGACTGACGCAAATTTGGGTGAACCGCAGCGCTTTGCAAAACGTCATTAAAATTTTAGCTAGGTACATCTCAGAAGGAGGCGACGGCGTCCCATTCCTCCTCGCCCCGGACCATGGCTTGCACCAGGGCCGGGCGATTTTGTACCACCTTGAATCGTAGGACTAGTAGGAACAAACCCTTCAGGAGGGCCACCCCACACGTTTTTATTCAAATGAGATGCATTTGGGCCCAGTACGGCTGTAATTGTGCACTTGGCTTAATTCAAAGTTTGCGCTAAGTTAAACACACAAATCGGTTACTCACCATATATTTACCACACAACGTAAATTATCTTGAATACAAAAGAAAGTCTTGCACATAGATATAATCTCATGATAAATTCCATGAATAGATAGGAATTTAAAGTTCCCATTGTGTGTTAATGGAATTTCTGCAATGCATACATGCATGACACTTAATGCAGTGTACAAAGGCATTCGTTGTCCTCATTTTGACGATGTCAACCACGTAGATATTGTGAATAATAAATATAACATCACGCCTGTAATCCGTTGAGGATTGTGTAGGCAGAGGTGTACCTATTAATACACACCCACATTTGTCTAGTTATGTTTCAGTCCAATGTTTATTTCATCACGTATCTTCAATTCTCAGAACTAGGAAATATTTCTAACTATAAAATAATTCTTAGTTCTGAGAATTAAAAACAATTAAAAAAATTAGCATCCTTTAATTTCCTTGAACTACATGACTTTTACATGTTTTTGAGTAAAAATAGTCGTAAAATTACGAAATTAGACCGATGTTTATCTGTCGTTATCAAAACTAATAAATAGTTTTATAGCTATTCGAATTAATCTGGTAATTAATTATGTTTAGCATATTGTTTGTTATACTTTTATGGTTTAAAGAAGATTTATCGGGAATTCCTCTAAGGATGATGTGTGAAGGTAGCCCGCGAAATTCAAATTGTCTTACCTTTTTGGTAATTAACAGGGCAATTTTAAGTAGTTCAATAAACATAGCATCAAGCATGTAATCTGTGAGGGGTTATGCAGGCAGAGGACTACCTAAATAGTACACACATATTTTTCTAGTTATATTACGTCAACTGGGCACAAAACCAGACTACGTGGTGGCTGCTACTCAAAAAATCCTGATGGAGATACCCAATACTTTGTCAGACTTGGCAACGAATAAATTGAAAATACAAGGAATAAATTGAAAATGTGGTGGCATTTACATCGGTTTCCTGCCAACGTGGTTTTTGGTAAGGTGATTCAGTTACTGATGTCAATGGGAATTACATTCAACGAAATCTTTTACAGCAATTGACTAGCCTATTAATATCCTTTTATTTCAATTGGAATTAGATTAAACAAATCCTTCAAGATTTTATGATTTTGGAGATTAGCGTGTACAAACATATATTTTTATTTATTTAAATTAATAAATATTGGTCTATTAGTTCAAATGAATACCAGTACTTATCTCAGAAGTACTGTTACTTATAAATAAGTCAGAAGTCACTAGGTCACCGTGTATATTGTCTCTATTTAATAGCATACATTTAGTCTGGTCAACGGAATATTATTTTGTGGTCGGATTGATAATTAAAACATATTTCAAGCTTAGTTTTTGTGACAGTACCATTTAGTGCATTCAGAATTATAACTAATGAGTTTTTTAAGCTGCTGAGTTGTGAATTTATTTATAAATTGGTAGAAGGTGTTAATTCGGCGATTAATAAAATATTTTTAAACAGTTTTGAATCAATAATAATATTTTTAGTTTAAGAGCATCATCTTTCTTTCTTTGTCGCATGTTATTTGGTGTCGGTGCCATAGTAAGTTTGTTAATGCTTCAGTTTACATAAGGATTTAGTGTTTGGAGTCTCCTTTTAAGCAAAATATGCCTGTGTTAAAAGCCTCCGCTCTTACAAAGTGATAAGAAGGAAGAACTTTAATGGAAGAAGAACAAGCTTCGTCTATTCCCTTCTGTAAATTTTTGCGCTATAGTTTAAAAACTCCATTTTCTTTTATATTTCATACAATTTATGTGCCTCCAGCCCTGGAGTTATAGCGCTAGATGGCGCGTTTCTTCCGGTCTCCTCCGACTTTAGGTATCTCGGTTCACTCGTGCAAAGCGATGGCGAAATAGACCGTAGCGTTAAGCACAGAATTTATACGGGATGGATGAAATGGCGGCAGGTCACGGGAACAATCTGCGACTCCCGCTTTCCCCTTAAACTAAAGGGGAAGATTTATAAAACAATGGTTAGAATGTCAGAATGTTGGGCCACAAAAGGGATGAATGCAAGGCATTTACATGTGGCTGAGATGAGGATGTGCAATGTTACGCGAATGGATAAAATAAGAAATGAGTACATAAGATGAAGTCTGGAAGTGGCGCCGGTGACTGAAAAGTTGTGTGGAAATCGATTGTCATGTTATAGGCATGTGAGGCGGAGGAATGAGGAAAATGTCGTGAGTAAGGTTTTGAATATGAATGTGGAAGGATATACGAGTAGAGGAAGACCAAAGAAACGATGGATGGACTGTGTTAAGAATGATATTGTAAGAAATGAGGTGTCTCAGGAGATGACGAAAAACAGAGAGGTATGGAAGAGGAAGACATGCTGCGCCGATCCCAAATGAATCGGGATAAGGGCAACAGAATGATGATGATGACAGTTTATGTAACATTTCTTTGGTTTTCTTTATTTACCTTATAAAGCCAAGTCAGAAAGCAAGCCGGCCCAAGGGCAGCATAAAAAGTCTGACACCAAGTTGAACCATACTAATAACACGATGAAGAGGAAGACATTATAAAATTTAGTTTACAAGGGCTTGGACTATAAGTTATGGAAATTAAAAGACTAAAATAAATTTATTTCTCAAAAAAGTACATAATTATATAGTTACAGGTATATACAGGTAGGTTTACTTAAAAAATAACACAAAAAAAGTTTTTCTCAGATCTGGGTTTCTAACTGTTAGGACTCTTTGGTGACCAAATATTTTCTAGGCAAAAAATGCATCCAGCCCCTTTCCTAAAAGACATTGCTACTCGTTTTCATCCTAGATCGTTTTCTGACTATGTATTTCCCAATTCGTTTGACTCTAACTTTAACGACCAGATAATTGTGTTATTTATGATCCAAATTAAAACCTGATAACTTATGTTCTAATCAAGAATTCATAATTAAGATAAAAAAGTTCATTTGCATTGAATCTGAATATCGGAAGGAGAATCTGGGGTCATGAGACTAGTGTCTTAAACTCGTCTTCAAAAAAAACTGAAATGGTTTGAAAAATTGTGATCATTTAGAAATCTATTAATATTTTAAGCTTACTAATGAGAATAGCAGGTGTGTTTGATTCGTATTGTAACGGGGTTATTTTTTTAAATATAATTTATAACTTTTTTATGCGATTATTTATAATTGTGGATCAATATTACTACTAATTTTTATTGTCATCAAGAAGTATGGGAACCTTGACGGTTTTATTATGGAAACTTTTTGCCAAAATTCGAGAATGTTTCGTAATTTAATAGCAATTTTATAAAGACATTATATGTCACAACTTTTTTTGTTATAAGTTTAAGTTCGCGAGTGAGGCCACGTGCGCAAACTGTAAGTACCGTCAGCCACAAAAGTTGCTAAACACGTTTGGATATCACTGTTCATCTTTCTTTCATGACACACGACGAAAAACGTTCTCGCGAAGAATTTTCTAGAAGAACCTTGACGTTATATTTTATGACTAACCATAAAAATGGTTGATCCCTGTATGAATACGTAACAGTAGATAGGGAGCAATTATCTATTGTCCCTTTCACTATAATATAAAGGAAATTATGACTGTGATAAGGGTGCAACACTGCTCCTTATTATCTACCTAAAATTCAAAATACAACTACCGTTGAATTTTTTTCGAATGGGAAATCATCAGTTGACTCCTCCCGCTCTTCGCGGAGCGGTAGAGGGAGTGTCAGACTTGTACTGACTAAAACCCACCCATGTTCCTCCTTAGCCCTTTGTGTTCCGCGGCTGCGGTATCTCTTTCGAACAAATTCAGTAACAATGCATTAACTACCTACAACCAGATTTTTTTGTTTCACTTGTGTTTAGCGAGTTAGCAGCAGGTCATTAATATATTTGTCAAATTAGGTCATAAAACCGCTAAAACTACTAAGTTCCACGTGTTAAAAACACAATCAATTTAATGATACTTTCACCAAAGAGTGTTGTATTAATATGCAACGTTAATAAACAGATTGTTGACCTCCGAACGGGGCTAATTAATATTTCGCGATTAATCGTAGAGATGGCAAGAAATAAATCTCCTTGGTGATTTTTATCTCACAATCTCAAGTTATAATGGTCTGTGGTCAGGTGGCCATAGCGTTATGTTTCTTTTTTTAATTTTGTCATTGGAAATTTACGATTAATGTTAATAGTGTGTTCGGTGATCACGTTGTGGTACTTATGTAAATGTTCAGCTGTGGCTGCAGACAGAGTGGCAACAGCGAAACGACTGTCTACTTCGTCTTGTTTGCTTAAATACTTGTCGTGTACTGAACTGTGCAAAGTTTAATCTGCGTTCGAGTTTCGTTTGTCGTTAATCATGTTTCACTGTACTTTAGATTGTAACATTACAAAACATAACATCACGCCTGTTATCCCCAAAGGTTTAGGCAGAGGTGTATCCATTAGAACACCCACATTTCGCCTGTTATGTTTAGGTCCCATGTAATTAGGGGCGATCCAATTACCATCATACACTCCGTGGCTGCTACTGAGATATTCCTGATGAAAAAACCCAATAAAAGTTTGCCCGACCCGGGAATTGAACCCAGGATCTCATGCCCAGCAGACGCGCTTGCGCCCACTAAACCAACGAGCCAGGCAGTAGTTTCGTGTGTCGTTGATGTTTCACAGAATTTTGGACTCTATACCACTATATTTCACAGATTTTAAAAACATTTTCGGTTAATCTTCTATTATCCGACACTTTTCCATGTAAACTATAATTTATCTTACCAAAGTCTACGAATTAAGATATCATATTACGTGACAGTATTATATGGGAACTAGGTGTTGGTAATATGATAATCAATAGGTATTATCAGAACAAATTTTTATTAGCAGTTCTTTGACATCCATTAATATGATTTACTTACTAGTTAATATTTTAATTGTTTTTTTTTCTTACAACAAGCACTAAAAGCTTTCCTGGGGACAAGTTTGAATCTGAAATTCAGCTGCTATTTTAAAACATAAAACGTATGATTCTCTTGCCCTTATCTCGTTTTTTTTGGCGTAGCATGTTTGGAGGGTATGAGGAACAAGGTGTAAAGTTCCTCATCCCCTATAGAAAATGAGAGGATCCTCCGACCAGACGGGTGCTGTGTCTGGTGGGCTAACTTGTAGCGGATAAAGTTGATAGCTCGATGTAGGATTTTGGTAATTAGTTCGCATGTGTTGCGATAGATGTCGCTGTCGCCACACATGTATTCTTCTTCCATACTTCTCTGTTTCTCGTCATCTCATGTACACTTCCTTTTTTTTTTTGGTGGATGAAAAATCATCAAATAACCTCTCCCGCTCTTGGGCAGAGCGAAAGGGAGTGTCAGACTTCTACTGACTAAAAACCACCCATGTTCCTTCTTAGCCCTTCATGTCGAGGCCGCGGTATCTCTTGTGAATAACCCGAAGCCCCGACGGGATGAGACACTTCCTTTCTTGCCATACCATTCTTCCATCCATCCATCGTTTTTTTGGTCTTTCTCTACCTACTCTTATATCTTAATAATATATATAAAACGTATCGATTACGTAAATGTAGGTACTGTATATAAATACAAATTGCTTACCCATCATCCTTCCCATATTTTTCATTGCATTTGACAAGTTTAAAATTTTCGATCGTTAATTTTTTATGGGTGTTCGGAATAGCGTTTACTTTAGCACCACGTTAGCCTTCGATATTTCTTGTTCAGTTATCTGTCGAACTGGCACCTACCGCAGACATGCTTACGGATTCATACGATACATATAAAATTATCTGTAAGTATTGTAATATTTTTTTTTAAAAATGTCACTGGTGTGACGGTTTGGACTCGTCTGATTGGCTAGAAAAGGCAAAATACCAAGAGATTGTTAAAGTTGTAAAGAATAAGCTGTTAATTTGAAAAAAAAAAAACTCAAAAGCATTCTTGTATGAAAAGAAAAAAAAAACATTTTCACTAATTGAATGCCATTGTGGTTATCTACTTACGTGACATAAGACATAGTTTTAGTTATCTCATCATTTGATAAGTGGGATTATTAAATCTACTCAGTTGAAAATTACTATGCTCTTGTACACAGCATTAATCTTGGTCAATATTGTTTTATTTCTACGGGTTTTTCCCGAGTGAAGTTTTAACATGATAGTGAAAGTTTTATTATGTAATTAAACTGAGTAATACTGTAAATTATTGGGATCTGAATTTATTTTATAAGAAGTACCTAATCAAAAGACGAAAAATCTTACTTAAACTGAGCAATAGTCATCCTGGCAGTTTTTGATCACAGCGGGCAATCTTGGCGGATACTGAACACTGACGCTTGATATAAAGTGAAAGAAAGAAAGAAAGAAAGAAAAAGTATTTATTGGTCTCACACAGGACAAGAAATCAATAATAAGAGATTAACTAAAAAAAACAAGAGGAACACTTAAAAAATAAAACAGTATTAATTAAAAATAAGTCCCGTACGAGGCCAAAAGGCCACTATCTCAGCAAGCAAGTGACAAGAAATGTCTGTGCCCTGTGTCAGAGACACTCGTTCTTCGCCCACTTTCATAGACCAATCCATGGCAATCTGACACGACGAAAGACACCAGGCACAAACAGGGCAAACAGTACACCATGCTTTCCGAGTCACGGGGATTTCATACCTCCACTTCCAAACTTCAACCGGCTGAACAAAATTAATACTCCAAAATGAACACCGCAAAGGCATGTTTTTATCTTGCAAAAGAAAAGTCGCAAGCGAAACTTAGTATAGCCGCTCAATTCCTTTGTGATTTTCGGACATGACTTCACAGCGCATCCCTACCGCAGACTACGCGGAGGTAAATTAACTTCCATTTCGCTGCAACACGTAATTAGTACTGAAGCAATTATCGAACCATTATCAGCTGTTCGGATATTCGAAATTGCACTTAATTGGGTGTTTGTTAGTGTTTCTAACCCTGGTTCGTTATTATAAATTGGAATTTGATTTGTGGAAAAGTGTGATCCTTCTTTTTTTACAAAATGGGCTAATCTTGACCTGAGACCAGATGAGATGTGATGAGTTAACCCAGAAGAAGCCTATTTATTCGTGACTTAAATACACCTTCTCTCAGAAAATGTGTTCTTTGGCGTCAGTTCGCTTATCGTCAAAATTGGCCAAATTTCTCAATTTTAGGAAGCAAGCCAAACTAGTCATGGTAACCTTGTACTCGACAAGTTCTGTAATTCAGCACTAATCTGGTTTTCAGTCACATTTAAAAAAGTGATATTTTTCAATCAGTCGAACAGCAACCGAACAACGGGTTTGTATACGGTACCCTAAAGCTAATTGTGTTCTGCCAATATTTAAATATAAAGCCATAAAATGTATAATTTTACAAATATAACAAAAAGCGATGATAAGATGAATGACATTTTGAATGATGACATATTTTTTTAGGTTTAAGGATCTAACACTCTTAAAAATCTAAATTTAGCACAGATAGGTTTAATTTAATATAAGGATCAACCAACCGTACAAATGGGCAATCAATCACACAACCAATCAATGGTTTAATTGTCAATATTTTTAATTGTAGTCTAAAATAAGTGTGAGACTAATTCGAAGTGAGTCTAAATATATTTTCTTTGATAACTTTTTTTACTGGATTGTTTAGATAGATATTAAGACGTAATCCTGGAAAATAATGATGATTTTGATTACAATTTGTTGCTATGATCTTTATGAACGTGAGATGACGTGGTCACTTACACTTTATATAACTACTTAGCCACTGACAAACAAGTTACAATGTATTTAATACTTTTTTTATTGACTATTAAGAAAACTGCGTTGCTGTAGCGTAAGTAAACATTATTTTATTATGTAATCATTTTATTTGTTTTCAACGTTTAGATAAACAAGCCCGTTAATGTATGTATTAACTAACCTAATACATAAATTAACGGGCTTGTTTGGAAATTAAAGGCTATGTCGATGAAGTCTAAATTCATACAAGATGTAAAAGAATTCTTCACGAAGCCGTTAACCAAGCATTTTGTAACTCAAACTACGTAACCCAACCTAAAAATAATAAATATTTTGCGGGGTGAAAAAGGTTTAACCATGTTTTACGGTTAAATAAAAATTTACGCACTCAAAATATTGTGCATACGAACACATTAAATAGTAAGCCTATCATTGAAGTAATTAAAGTAAAGTCATAACTTTATAGTATTTAAAAAACTTGAAAAATAGTTGAAACTTTAATCTACATAACTAGAGAGTTCCCAGGTATGGTCCAGAACAAAAAATATAGCAATGAAGGTGCAAATACCTTTTAGCTTCTTTAGCTTGGCGCAACACCATTTAGGTAGGTACCTACACAAAAAATAATTTGCAATAACATTAAACTGCTATACGCAATTATATAGGAAAGGAAGTAGGAAAAGGGCTTGTTTTTGATCTGACTCACTGACATTGAGTATATATTTTTTTATATAAAAGAAAATATTATAGTGACTCACTTTGGATCGTTCGATTTAATAAACTACTTAATAAACGACGTGCCTAGTTATCGGGTCACAGGTTCAAGCGCAGTATCAATATTTCTTACACATTTAACATTTTGTGAACATTAAAGTAAAACAGTAAATGATGTCACGACTATGACTCACTTCTTTTAAAGAATTATTAGCAAGATTTTACAATAAAATCGGTTATCTACACGTATTCTCTAAAATAGGCGTGTGGAGGCACAAGATATGACTCTATTTTGCCCGTAACAGTCATGTTGAAAAGCGGGCGTGGTTCCCATAATTCGCATATGAATGAGACACTAGTAGGACGATCTAGAAACCACTTTAATAATATTATTTTTAGATATAGAGCGTGTAAAATTTTATTACCAGCTTAGCGCGGTGACTTTTGAATGTGAGAAATAAAAAGTCGAAGCGGTGTCGTAACTTTGTCAAAAAGACCAAGTTTGGATTGATGAGAATATCAATAATCAGGGAATTAATGGAGTTGCCTTTTTAGTTCATAACCTGTCAATAACATAATGTTGATATATCGATACCTATTCAGTATTGACGTCAAATGCAACAATTAATTTTAATAGCTTTTCTTTTAACGAGGTTTTATGGGGCCTTTAAAGTTTAAGCTTTTTTAGTTTTTAGGAAATTAAAATAATTAACGATTACAAAACAAAATAAATCAGCATGTACAAGAAGGATTATAAGATATTTACAAAAAAGAGAACACTGAACATTGTAGGTATTCGATTGGCAATAAGTTCTGCCAATACTTTGTAAACACAATACTCTTACGAAGAAGTTATCCTCACAAATATTCCACGGCAGTTCTTTGTGTTTATTTCGCATGTGCGGCGGCTGTAAGCACGTGTAAGAGTGCACATGCATAGTGTGTCGTATGTATACACGGAATAAGGAGGCATGCCGTAAGAATCTTAATAAAACTCCACATAAGGAACGAAGACATCGTGCGTAATTGTACAAAGCAAGCCAATCATACGGATTTTTTTCGCATTTCATGCTACTTTGACATTTATCAACACCTACGTAAACAAACACTCTTCGTGAATAAAGCGTAAAGACTTTATAGGAAACGCTAACACGAACAGATAACAAGACATTTGCAAAAACCTGTAAATAGCAATCGTTGATTGATTGAAAAAGATAAATAGATACGCGTGCGTTTTTATTTTGATACAAAAAGCCAAGTCCAAAGTTTTGGCGCAATTTTTTTAATGGTGTAAAGTAAATAAATATTTATGTCGGAAGTGTTGGAGCGGCTTTTTTATGTTTGAACAATCATTAATTAGATGCGTTTTATTGGCTCTTTATCGATGAAGATCCTCTGATATGTGCCGAGAGACAGATTTATTACTCGTACAAGGTAATGTTTTGTCGACTCTTCCGTGTTCACGATATTTTGTGCATCATTGTTTTGCGCCTAATTTAGCACACACCTTATTATAATGCTTTAGAAATCCACATTAAAATTCGTAAATAGGTAAATTAAAGTTCTCATAAATCAATCACAGTCGTAATAGTGGATATATGTCAATAAATAAAGTGGGCTTGGCGATGCTTCTGATTATAATAGTCAATACATATACTTTGGGCAGACGTCCAAAGGTGTGAAATATTAAAGTTGACATTAAAAATTTGAGGAAATTTTAAAGGACAGTGTTAAAAACACATTGTATCTAATCAGTCAAGGAAAAAAAAGGCAGTAATGATATCGTTATAAATTACGTTGAAAGAGAAAGGCGTAAACATGAGACAATGAGATATGGTAAGTAATGTATATCGGCCAGTAAGTGGTAGAGAGTTCAAAGGCGGCCGCCACTGAATTGATACTGTGTTCCGTTTTGTAATCGATGTGTCGCATAATTCATGAACTGACCGTATGTAGTGCTATGCTTCTTTTAGATTCGACACCATGTGACAGATTTATTGGGAACGTGTTGAAGTGATTTATTGTTAGAAAAGAGTCACAATCTCTCTTTATAATTCAAAGAAGTCTCCGCATCATCTGAATGAGGAATATTAGCTTATAGTTTTCGTCAACGTCACACTTTTTAATAGAAGGGCTAAGGATTTTTAATCATGTCGATTAATTTGTAAATTACAGCCCAAAATGTTACAATGATAAAAATATATTAAAAGATGCCTAAAATATTGCAGATAATGATCTCTTTTTTGTCCTAAGTAGAGGCGAAGGGCCTGTCAAGTCTAATCCGTACATACAGCTACGTGAGGAGGTAGCGTCTGCAAGTGACTGTGTGAAAGGTCAGGGTAGCTCAAACTACACGGTAATTAAAGGTTATTTTTGGCGATAACCATCAGTAAAACAGTTACCTACGTGCGTGAAATAAAAACCCACTGGTTCCACTTCACAAACCTTGGGATCCGAAAGAGCCTTGGAGTGCAAAAAGTCAACGCATTCGTGTATCACTTAAGACAGAGTTGAGGGCTGAAGGGAACTTTTTGTGGCCACAAACAGTTCCGTTATGTTCTCCAAAATCAGCATCCAATCAAGTGCGTACTCAATCTTCGCCGGTGTGTTTATTGTGCCTTTCATTTTAATATTTCAAGTTCATTAATTATCAACAAACTGCCTGCCTTAATTTTCTTTTTAGAGAATAGTCCGTGTGAGGTTTCGTCTCGGAAGAGGGCCGCTGTAAGGTACATCACCCAATAAATTGCATACCCAAGAACCTACCTCTCGATTCAAGGCAACTCTGTGTGTGACTCTTTTAAAGGAGTAATGAGAACGGCTGATCGATACCCAAATAAATTCACCAAAGTAAATGACACCACAACAAACGATCAATTTTACACAAATCTTGCTGAATCATCATTTATACCCGTTTAACATTATAACATTACCTACAGAGATCTGGCAGTAACTTTTGATCGAACTTGTGATTATGCCTTGATGTTTATAACACAGGGATAGGATATGAACTCGGGTATTAAAAGTGTCAGATATCGATACAATCTATAATAATAAAAAACCACATGAAAAGGTCAATTAAGATATTGTTTCGCATGCAGATTTAGATCCTGCAGACACCTGTGGAAAAATTATGTATGAAATAAACCTAAAACTAAAAAGAGTACAGTTTGCATGTGTCAAGGCAGTAAATATGGCAGCTGTCAAAGCTGTCCCGTGGAACGCTAGCGCAAAAATAAATCGGTCGGCGAAAATTAAAGAAACGCATTAAAAATTCTGATTTACAACCAAAATTATAATACAATGGACATTGTTAAATTTATATCTCCTTATTCAATGATCCTGCAATACATGTAAGCTTACGTTTTATTGTAAATCTCTTATTCATTTATCATCTTTACGGAGTGTGTAATAATATGTTAAATATTTGAGTTCGCTCGAAATTTTTCTCAAAAGTAATTTAAATTTACATAATGTCTTATCATTAATGTATTCTGAATTAAATGGCCCAAATTGAAATAGTGGTGTCATCATCGCGGGCAGACTCTATGGCGTCGAGTCGTGGTATCTACAGTTTTATTATATACCTACCTTGTTATTTATGGTTTCATTTAGACTTGTAGCACTACGTGACCGAGTGGTCTGTCCAAATGAATATATTCATAGACCATAAATATTGTAAGCCCATTAATGAGAATAGTCATGGGGATTTGGTACACTCACTAGGCTGTCATTGGTACCGTATTGCTAATTTGTGATAACCGAATTTTGTGTTAATTATCTTGTCTAGATACTTATTTCTTTAAACAGAATAATAATTAATTTGAAACTCATATTATTAACATTAGAAATTGAGACAGTCTGTCTAGCTTAGTTTTGTATTACATTTTTTTTTAATATTATGTGAAAATTATTTTGTAAGTTTGCGTTCAAGGATTTTGATCCTAAAGTTGTTAAGTAACTTAATTTTTTGGGTATTTTTTTCAGCATTTTACGATGCCCTTCCAAAAGGCAAAAGGGTGTCTCATCATTTCCTTTACGATAGAATAATATAGCCTACATTGATACATATCTTTTTCCTTTTGCAAGCCTGTTGGTAGTTTGAAATGGCATGTGCCTTTGTACTTTAAGTTACTTTATGTTCTTGTGTACATAAATGGTAAAATAAACAGATCGACTCTTTCAGTCAGTCGAATGCTGTCTACCTTTAAGAAAAAAGCAATATTAATTGTATTTTCTAAACTTGATGATTGATATAACTGTAATATCACTTCGAAGTTTAAATTACCGATGCACGTTTTTATAATGTTTAAGGAACGATTCACGTGAAAATACTGGTATTCAGCTGCTTCTGGTTAGACTGGAAGCCGACCCTAACATAGTTGGGAAAAGGCTAGGCAGATGAAGGAACGATTCACGTGAGTTAGAAGGTACGCTATGCCGTCTTATTTAACTGAGAATGTCGCAATGTTTAGATTATCGCGATGTACGGAAATTTATTACATTATTTAGTTACAGGTCTTAAATAAATTCTGGTTACTACGATACAAAAACTAGAATCGAACTTAAATGTCAGCAAAAAGAAAAAAAATCTTACGTATTTTTAGTACCTTTTTTGTACTCGTAGCTCAGAATTTCTTTTTTTCTTTAGTGACAAAATTGCAGTCATTTGAATTAATTTAACACACGTTATGTTAATTCCTGATTTTTTTCACGTTGTTTCTTTTTAAATGTGAAGTAGAAGTAAATGATTCACAATCGTTTAATGGCCAGAACTTGAATTGATATTTTTTGAGGTGACATACTTGACCCTGAAGTTTGTTTAATAAATTGGTCTATTCTTCCATTTGCCACTGTCGATATCAACTAACAATTAATTATGAAGTTACGTTTGTCTTGAGCGTTATTCATGAACATTTAATGAAGATTATAGAAGCGTAATAAATGCATACTTAATTGTTAGGTTTTATAGTTGGCAAGTGATTGAAGTCTTAGCACTTTTTTATCAACTTCCTTGTTGGTTAATCGGAAGGATATTTTTGATGTAACGATACAATTAAAATTATGTTTACGAACTTTTTCGTATGTTGTTTTGAACGCCTTCATACGACTCTAAAGTTAATAAAGATTTGAAAGAGCACAATGAGCAGTGCACATCAATAGGATAGTTGACAAAATAAATGTAATTAGTCCGTCAGATAGATTTCCAAAAAAAAGTGGACACATACTTATTATTTTTTCACGTAAACAAAAAAAGAAGACGATAAAGGGCTTCGAAAAGTCGTGTGACGTCACGGTTTGGTGCATTTTTAACCAGAAAGTCACGTCACAAGCCCCCGACTCATGAACTTTGACACATTTTATTTTCGTATTTTTTAATTAATTTGATAAAACAAAAAACACGTATCCAATATTTTTCGATAGTCTAACAGACGGACCAAACATAATCATATTTTGTTAGTCAGGAAACATCCCCTATTGTGAATCCCTAGTATTATAAAGACTAAACTTGTTCGTCGAGCTTAGATAAAAGTATTGTAGAGAATACAAACAAAGTCAGAGGTGAAATGTGCTATGAAAATAAGATAAGTAAATAATTAATAGACAATCTATTTTTGACACCTGAGCCATTTACTTTCATGTTTCTATCGTGTTCGAAGGCAATTAAATAATAATACAGGGATGTGCTAATAAAATGCAGAATAAAATCTGTCTATAGTTTTACAATTTATGCGATAATCATTTAACGAATATAGGTACAGGTTTACTTAATAAATTAACTAGAAATGACTTTATAATCGATAAAAATAAATATTATGATCATTGTGTTTTAATAAAACTTATTATCGTTTACAGTTTTATGCTAAGGGTCATGTCAAATAAATATTTTGTTGTGACAAAAAGAACGGCAAATGATTATTTAGACGCAGTTTTTTGTTTATGCTAATTGACTTTTGGAAAATTAATTTGGGATCGTGCCCTGATAAATTTTGAATGTCGGATTATGCGTGACCACATAACCATATTATTTATTTATTATGAGGGTAAGATCTTCAACATACAAATATAAAAATATTTATAGTATAAAGTTTTAGATCGAAATCGAAAATGGAGACCAACTATTGATAATTATTATGAGTAGTGTAAGTACACTACAGCTTTAAGCCCTTTGTAACATATTTTTACAATATGGAATGTTAAATAAATGAATATATTACGAATGAATACGTTAGAGTCATAAAGTACCACCTACTTATTTCTTGCACCGGAAAGTAAGGTAAGGTATCCGTAGTGCACCGTGATGACGTCAAAATATCAATGTGTGAAAATTCGGAATATTACGAGCATTGTATATCGGGCTAGTTTCTGCAACTCCTTCGGAATTAATTATTTACATCTCAACATAATCACGCCCGTAATCCCTAAAGGGTAAGGCAAAGGTGTACCTAATAGTAGGTACACCCATTTTTCGAAAGTTATGTTAAAGTCCCATGTAATAGGGGGCGAGCCTATTGCCATTAATCGTTAAATTATTAGTGTGTAATTTAATAAGTAAATATCGTATAATTGATCGGTTCGTTTACCTACCAGATTCAAGCACCATTTTATATATTTATAAACCAGCGCCATCTATACCGCTTTCATACAACTAGAAAGACTCATAAGTTCTTACAAGTTAAACGTAACTTAATTCAATTTGCGCTGAACTGAATCAAGTTTTTAACTTGTAAGTTGTACCGCTAGGTGGCGCTTATGCCAGATGCCATCTATCGGTGGAATTTGGTAAATATAATTCTACTTGCTTTTCCATCACAAGGGTGCGTTGCGTGTTTCTGATTAGATGACCAATGCATGTGTTACAAAAATAAGTATCCTTGAGTAGATCTATTTTCAGCCAAAGTAAGTCAGAATGTGTTATTTTAACATTTATAGGAAAAAAAAAACTTAAAATCAAACATTTATTCACAAAACAAAAAAAATATCTCTAAAAATAATATCTTGACGTCAATAAATAAAATAATTTAAAAATAAAGAACATCTGATTAACGACATTCTATAAAAACTGGGTAGCAATTCTGCAACTTTTTATCAAACACAGCCTTCGCTAAAGGCTCGTGCGTATTTCTCATTTTTATGACCGTATTATTATTGAGTATAATTTCGTTGAAAGGGTCTACCACTAAGTTGTTAAAAGGGTGAACTACGAAATTTTCCATCTCTTTGATTTGTTTCGCATGGCCGCTGAAGAAACCTAATTCTAAGCAAATGGCTTCTAGTTCAGACTTGGTATGGTTTTGGGAAGCGTAGCATTTGGAATGCCAGACGCCATGAGAACGGACTATCACTTGTCCTGTGCCGTATCTGTAAAATAATAAAAAGTATTATTCATCAGATTACCAATCAAAATTTTACTTATGTCTAATAGGCAATTAACGGTCCTCTACTTAATGTGAAGAGATTTATCTCAATGAAAGGATTTAAAGAAAATGTCGGCATCGTAAAAGTAGCAAGGATTTGGGCCAACAAAATTAAAAATACATCGTGTCAGAGACACCAAAAAATAAGACTATTATAAAAATCTAATCTTCTGTACCTAAGCCCCATAAAAAATACTTTCAATATATAAATCATGGTCGTGATTATTCTGTGTGCATCTTTTGAAAAGGTGATATTATTAGTTATGTTAATGTATGAACTTACGGCGTTCCATGAGGAGCATTGAGTGCCATGCAAGTCTGCTCGTCCTCTCCATTAGGACAGTCCCGAACTCCGTCACACACCGTATCTGGAGCTACGCAGTGATCAACATCTAACTTTGAGCCACACCTGTATGGAAAACGTGAAAGTTTTTTAGTTTGAAGTTGAACACAAAATTTTGTTTTGTTTTATTTTAATGAGACGTTTCAATTGTCTTCTTATTTAATTTAAATCCGTTCTAATCCAAAAAAATAAAATTCTAAGGGAAAATACATAATTAAAGTATCTTGTGTATGTCTTCTAAAGAGAATTGTAAGGATTCTCTTATCTATTATATCTTAAGCTAGTGCTTATGCTAGTACTACTCGTTAACTTCGCAAAGTACGAGCTTTGGACGGAGTTGTGGTCCAGTTTGATATTAAATCCATGTTCGGGACTGTCACAAAAGTGACGAAGCGTGAGCGGCAGTGCTAAAGCGTATTATTTGGCTTCAAAACGGTCGATTAGTTAAACTACATAGCACAACACAACATCATGCTTGTAATCCCCGAACTATATGGCAGAGGTGTGAATAGCCTATTAGTACACCTACATATCGCTAGTAATGTTTAAGTCCCATGTCATACGGGCTAGTCTATTGCCATCAACCGGGCACAAATTCATGCTCCGTGGTAGCTGCTGAGAAATTTCTGATGGAAAAACTAGTTGGTACGGACAAATTATGCACCAATTGCAGACACTGCCGTCTATGACTGATTCTTCAGTAACCAGTACACTATCTGTCAAAGTGCGGGGTCTAAAGACGAGTCTAGTATAATTATAAGCTACATTAGTAGCAACATTACTCACTTATAGTTCCTCTTCGCAAAACACTTGCAGAACACAGGATCCTCATCGCTCCTATCATGACAGTGGAGTATCCCATCGCACAATCTGGAAGGCATGACGGTTGCCAAATAGTCCTTGCAAATGGTCTGGCCCGGTTCATCAGTACCGTCTCCACAATCATTATTGCCGTCTCTGAATAGCTCCTTTGATATGCATTTACCGTTGCGACATTTCATTTGGCCCACTGAGCATCCTGGAACGTGATAATGGAAAGTGGTAGACAGAAAACATTTTTTTTTTTAAACGTTGCCCTACACTCGGAATTTCTCCTGTATCGTAGGTGCGTTATACAAATACCCAGACCCGAAACAACTATCTGTAGGCCATACAAATATTTGTTCCGTGCGGGGATCGAACCCGCGACACGTAGCGCAGCAGTCAACTACTTGAGCCACTGAGCCAACCGTGTCGTCGAACAACAACAACAACATTTACAAAACCAAAAAAAACATGAAGAATAAGTATGTGTCAAATTCACACAAAATGGCTGTCGCTCATCGTAATGTCTGTGACACAGTGTGTAATAGTGGTACAGCGTTAGTGTAATGATGATGATGTAAACCAGTACAGCATGAAAATGGCAACTACTAAGTTTTTAAACAGACAACTGGTCACTAACATTATAATTAACTTTGAAAACGGGATTTTTAACATGTTTCCTGTTAGTGCCTTTAAAAAAATGGGGTTGACTTAAATTCGGGGAATCTTTATTTCATTTAATGAACTACGAAATTCATTCAGTTGATAAATTACTTTTTACACAAAACAACCAGGGAAACGAAACATTTATCAAACTGGTTACACTAATTTATTAACCGTGTTACAGCTATTTTAGACACCTGTCATTTAATGCGAGCAAATTGAATATACGGACAATTTAAGTCCGTAGTTAATTTTGTCAATCATTAATTTTTCAGGCTTTACTGATCTACAATTCAAAGGTCAATGGCATTATGGTTATTTATAATACATAATTATTACGTTTTTACCAAAAAACATTGCGTTTTAATCAAAAGCTAATTGAGTTCAATGACACGATTTCACAAAATGGTGTATCGATTCAAAGTATTATGAAATATACCACGTTATGAAAAATTGTTGCTGCCTTTTGGAGCGAACTGACTCTTTTACACCTGTGAAATATGATATTCCCAATTGAGATTCGATACTACCCATTTTTATCGGTGAAAATATGAAATGCCATTCACCACCTGAGATTGATGTATGGACTGAATATAATAACGTGTCTTAAAGTATAATAATTTAGTTATACGTTTAGATGAATGATTATTTAAAACTGTTAACGAGTAATGTTATTCAAGATAAAGATTTTTGGATGACTGTTTCATTTAAGCTAAGTCTTAACTGCAGAGAGCAATTAATCAAAAAGTTAACGACGGTCTCCTAATCACGTTTTCTCGTATCTCAATTTATATAATGGTTAACTACAATAGTTAAAACGTCTAAGTTATCCACCCTGCATTAGATAGCTACGGTATTTTTTTACAGATTTTTTCTTGGACCCGTTAATCAGCATGAAATTATGATTATTAGGTACACTAAAATATCTCAAATAAAAAGAAAATAAAGAGCAGAAGATACAAATTCAGGTTATAGTTTTCGTAAAGTTGACTCGGACATCAAAACAAAGGAATGTATGGCATGACTGTTTGTCGATAGAGCATAAAATCGCAATCATACGCATGCTGCTTGCCAAAATAATGGGAGATCATGACGCGGTTATATCATTTTAATAACGGAATTTTGTTTTGTGTTGATGTTTCATCCAATCCTATATCATTATTGTCCATTGTCCATACTTAGTTGAACTAAATAGATTTATCATTAACACTGAAAACGGGATATTTACCATGTTTACTGTTTGTTTTGATTTCCCGGATATTTCGGCGCTGTTGCGTACGGATAATCACGGTATATCGTTTATAATGTTAGTGACCATGTACGTTTCAGAACTTAATTAATTTAAACCCTTGTTTTGTTAGGAATCATTTTGAGATCATTGGGTAGTATTTTGAATCAATATTTCAAAGAGTTTTGATGCTGTACCACCCAGATCTATCAGTGGGAATATAGACGGATCTTATAACAAATAGAAATGCGTCACCAACAGTCACCAAAGTATAAATCTTTTTAAAAGGGACAAAAAAACATTGTTTTTCACTTACCGCATCCTTTATGGTAAGGATCCTTGTCACACATTGTATTTTTCTTCTCACAGGCTCCTTCTGCCTCGTCTTTGCCGTCTTCACAATCCCTGACACCATTACATACTTGTTGCAAAGGAACGCATCGTCCTCGACTACAGCGCACTCCTTCGCAGTCGTCGCCGTAGTCCTTGTCTATTAGTGAGGGCAACGTCTTTTTACCTGCAAAAAACAGTATTGTTTACGTGAACAACGTCACATCGTATTCAACGAAGAGTTAGATGAAGAACGACCCATTTTCTGTAGTTTGGCACAGGCAGCGATTGCCACTTTCGGGGCACAAATTCCGAATATTCAAATTCATAACTAAACTCCATTCGGCGTTGCCTTTTTTTTTTTTTTTGGGGGGGTGGGAAATCATCAAATAACCTCTCCCGCTCTTGGGCAGAGCGAAAGGCAGTGTCAGACTTCTACCGACTAAAAACCACCCATGTTTCTTCTTAGCCCTTCATGTCGAGGCCGCGGTATCTCTTGCGAACAACCCGCAGCCCCGACGGGCGTCGGCCCTTGCGGGCCCCTTCCATGCTGCTGACATCTCTTTGAGGCGCGCGTGGAACACGAACGCGCCGTCGACACGGCCTGTCGTCGTCTTAAGACGGACGGACGTCGAGCTTCCCCATCACTCACCGTCCACAGGCCCGCGTCTACGGTGGCCGGAAGCCATCACGTGGCCCCCGACGCCCGGAACGCCTCCTGTGGCGGCTGGGACGAGAGGTTCTCTCCCTCTCACGTTCCACCACCTCCTTCGCTAGCATCACTGCTTCGCAGAAGGAGGCGACGGCGTCCCATTCCTTGACCTCGTGCTCAATGATATTGCTTGTGACAATTAGATCAAAGAGGCGGTATTATAACGATTAGTTAATTAAATACGTTAGTGCAGTTATTTGATAGGATATGTTTTCCGATTGGTCCCATTATATCATCAAAATCGTTTCAGTAGGTACTTTCGTTTTTTAACTTTAGTTTACATGTTCTTGATTAAATTTGATTGATGGTTAAAAATACGTCAGTGCCGTAATTGTGACTTAGTTATAACTTTTGTCTTACCATAATGATGCTTAATTTCATTTTTGAGATTTTCAATGTCTGTTGCGTTAATGTGATCTCCAAGTCCACATTCTCCTCTGCCATCGACGAATGTGGCTGCAGGGTACCAGCCCTGTTCGGTGTGGCAGCTCACTACGCCAGCCCAGTGGCGGTGAGAGGTCACGTCAATCTATCAAGAGGGTAGACAATAACTATTCTACTGTAAAAATATATATGTTGGTAGAAAGATTCGGCTTTACACGGTGACTGTACTTTAGAATGAAATTAGATATATTATATACCATAATACTCACTGGACAAATATTAGCGCTTGATTTTCGTTTGAAACAACGATTGCTCGGATGGCAGTTTTGACTGGTTTCTTCCAGAAACACGCTTATAGTATCATTTTTATCATCCTGACCAACAGCTACACAACTTGATTTCTGCTCTAAGGAATAGCTGTAATAATAAGTACTGCATTGATATTAATGATAAAGACAAGGTTTAAAGTAAAAATAGATGTATTAGTTCTGTGCAAACTTACGAAGATGAAACCACCATTGGCTTGACAACATTTGAGTAGTGTGCTGGTTCTCGTAAGTGCAATAATGTCGCTTTGCTGCGATATACGTCCTTCTTGGAATCCACTTGGTAAACTTGTTCGTGCAAACCTTTCATACCTCCTAATGTTCTGTGTGATCCTAGTACAGCTGTTATATAGTGATGAGTTAGTCTGAAACCATTTATTTTAATGAAAATTATCTTTAGATCAACAAAAAGTAACTGTAATTTGCATTATTGATTTCTATACTTACGTAGAATCCCAGAGACACGAATCACTTACTAACACCCAAGTAAAATTGACTAAAACTCCAGTACATCTATAATCCCCTTCAACAAACACCTTAGCAATCCAAGGCCATGTGTGATTACTAACAGATTCTGTTTCTCGCAAGAACATATTGTTATCATCAGACTCTTCAAAGTTAGTAAAGAGTGAATCGTCACAGAAAACATACAATGATTTGCAAGTTTTTGTTATGTTTGGTACACACTGTTCTTTTATTACTTGAGGCTCTTTTATAATAGCGTGTCGGGTTGTATCGTTTTCCTCACTTTCTTGCCTGTAGGCGAAGTGTATAGGAACTCGTTCCAAAGTATCTCGTCGGTTCCTTTTGTTGTGTCTACTACGTTCCGCGATTTCATCTTCTTTGAGCTTTATGTATTTTACGTTGTAGTTATTTGCGGAGCTGCAAAATAACTTCGTTTAATATATTAATGATACATAAATTTTGAATAAAAATAATTGTGATGAATTTAAAAGATGCAAAACCCAGCTATTTCACAAGTTTGTTTATTATCATTTCAAACATGTCAAAATGCTTAATTATAATAAGA
This sequence comes from Diarsia brunnea, assembly GCA_949774965.1. Lineage (NCBI taxonomy): Eukaryota > Metazoa > Arthropoda > Insecta > Lepidoptera > Noctuidae > Diarsia > Diarsia brunnea. The sequence continues at coordinate 7,631,212 of OX459003.1, read as the reverse complement.
CCAAGTTATCCGTAGTTCAGTATTAGTGAAGGTAATCGGTACGTTAAGTGAATACTTAATTTTATGACCAAAATAAACACAGATGTTTTCGTCAGACTTGACAGGATGGCACATAGCTACCAACTACTGTAAAATTGTCGAAAAAAAGAAATACTTTTCTCACCTGAATCCTAAATAGCGGCAAATATGCGTAGCTGCTTCTTCTTGCTGTTCAGGTGACAAATGGTCGTCACAAACTACGTGCCAATCGTTGAAGTGTCTCTTCGTCAGATATCCTTGTAAGTTGAAAATTGGTCTGCCATCCAAGTCAAATTCCATTTCTTTGCCGTTTGTTAATGCAACTGAAATGTAATGATTACTTGTGACTGTTTTAGATTTGTATTAGTTGAGTAGAGAGTTTAATTTAGTAAAATTTGCGATAAAACACCAGTCCGAAAGTTACGGCATTTAGTTTTTTACTACTGACGTCAAGCAACTTAATGTTCTACTTAACTAATGCAAATGTTAGTGCTAGTGTAAGTCCAAAGGTAAAATCAAGATTTCAAAAGAAACATATCCTTTAGAGATTATTAAGTATTTTTTTTAGTTACCGACTCCAAAACTTAATAATACTCACAGCAGTTTAGTTCATCTTCTCCTTGTGGACATTCTGCTTTTCCATCGCACACATGTTTCTCAGGTAAACAAATTCGACTCTTTTTGCACAAGAAGTGCTCTTCTGGACAACTAACTGAAATATGAGATTACTTGATAAAATATTTAGGAACAAAAAAAGGAGTCGTCGTGTTCTTCGCGTACCTACTGTTTGAAGGTTTTATATCCAAAATACTTACAGCACTCAGATTCGTCCTGACCATCTGCGCAGTCTATAACTCCGTCACAAATTAGTTTCTCGTTGAATGTAAATAAGAAGTCCGTGCAGGTACAGTCCAGCTCATCAGTGCCATCTTCACAATCAGCTTTTCGGTCACAGCGGTTTTGATAAGGTATTGTTTGTTCAATACTATAAAAAGATGTCATTTTATTTTTCATACAATTAAGTTCCTTCATTACATACCTACTATCAACTTTAAATTCATAGGTTTATTATATTAACTTACCGTCTACATTCGAATTCATTAGGGACACGGTGTTTTCTTCTTATTTTAGCTGGTTCGAGCTCGGAGAAAGCGATGTCTTCTATTTGATTCACCGTCTCTGACTTATCTTTGAAGACTGTCGGCTTTTCTGTTGATAAATCTATGTGATCATGACTTAAAGTATCGTTGATATCATCGTCTTTAAGTTTGGTGTCTGTGGCTTCTTGGTCAAGTACTGCTGAAGAGTTTGGAAGTAATTGTATGACAAGTCCTGATTTATTTTCAGCTTTATCATCGACGTTGTTTTCTTGCATATTTTCCATTTGGTTTAAAGGAGTCGTTGGTGCATCCTTTTCTATAGATTCTATAACATCTTTATGTGTGAACGCAGACTCTGAGGTTTCTAATTTTTTTTCCAACTTATTTTCGGTTTTGTTGATATCTTCAAAAGAATCATTATCCAAATTAACTGCTCCATTGAGCAGTTTTTGACTCTTCAATTTTTTTAAGGATTCCGAATCAAGAGGTTCTGAAAAATAATCCATATTGATCATTTCTGTATCACCACGGTTTGGAGAAGTAGTATCTGGTATAGTTAAACTTTTTGGATCAACTGTCGCTGTTTCTTCCGAACTGAAAAAACTCTCTGGACTTTCATTCGTAACTTCAAGAGTTGATGCATGTTCAAAATCTGGTTTCGTGGTCTCAGTTGGTTTGTTAATTTGTGTATGATCACTAGGTTTATCTTCGTGTTCTCTATCTTGTTTTTTGATATCCCGATCTATAGGATTTTCCATTGTATTATTAGAGTCTAATTTTTCGTCACCAGTCGGCTCTTCAGACTGTAGGTGATTCTCGTTATTTTCGAAGTCTTGTTTTTCGTCATCAGTTACTTTTTTGGACTGTAGGCTAACTAAAGGAGTTTCCTCATTTTCAGAATTTCGTTTTTCAGCATTATTTGATTCTTTAGACCGTGGGTTATCAAAAGGATTTTCCTCATTTTCAGAGTTAAGTTTTTGAGTATTACTTACTTCTCTAGATTGTTGGCTAGTAATAGGGGTTTCCTCAATTTCAGAATCTCGTTTTTCGTCATCAGAAGATTCTATAGACAGTGTATGTTTAAACGAATTTTCCTCACTTTTTTCAGCATCAGCTGATTCTTTAGACTGTGTCTTATTAATTGGATTTTCCTCATTTTCAGATTCAACTTTTTCGGTATCAGTTGACTCTTTAGACTGTGTGGAATCAATAGGATTTCCTGTATTTAAAAAATCTAGTTTTTCGTTATTGGACGATTCTGATTGTTGGTCAAGATTTTCACCTATTTGATTACTCGTATTGTTACTATCCATTGAATCAATAGTTTCTTTATTTTCAGACCGAGGTGTTGAGGTATCGTCATCTGAAAGCATCTTAGATGGTGTTGTATCTACTTTAATTTTACCACTGCCTGACGTTAAAGTTGGTTTCGTTTGTACTTCCTTTGATTCAAGTATATCCTCTAATGAACTCTTTGAATCTACAAATATATCTGTAAGCGTAGATACTGTTCTAGTGAATTCACATTTAGTTTCATCTTCTCCGTTTAAGCAATCTACAATTTTATCACATCTTCTTTTTATTGGCAGACATTTTGAAATTCCTGTTTCACATTTGAATCCAGGACACTCTTGTAACGGTTGAAGTTTAGGCAAAATCTTGGTTGCTGAAACGAAACAAAATGATAATGAGCAGGAAATAAAAGGTGTAATAGAAGAAGAGATGTTTACGTGAAGTAATAAAAAATCCAACTCACATATATGATACTTAATCCATTTTACAAAGAGACTGACTCGCGTATAAACACCAGGCTCATCTTTACGAGCGCACCCGTCTCCATGACTTACGATGCCTGCCATATACCATTGTTGAGAATTCAAAGGGTTTCTGCATAAAAGCGGCCCTCCACTATCACCCTGAAATAATCCAACGCAACGTCTGTAGGGTGTGATTCACAAGGTGTTTTATTCAAAGAGAGAGTTTATGACTTTAATCATGTATATATTTCAATGTAAATTTATCAATGCAATATAATGTAATGTGTGTAAGAGCTCGCGGTTATATAGTAACAGACACTCGGATTATTCCTTAGGTTATGCCCGCGCTTCTCTAGGTTGACTCGTGGACGGGTAATCCCATTACCACACCGAGTTTTCTGTCTGGCTGTCATTTGTGGATCTTCGACAGTCGTTACAGCCAATCTTAACAAGGGGTATCGTAATACCTATGGTAATACCCATTGGTCAGATGCAGTCGCTCCATGTAAAATTCTGATATTCGCCTGCTTCCAGTTAGAACTGGAAACTGACCACAACATAGTCGGAAAAAGCTAAGCAGAACGTGATGTTCCAATGTAACTTTTTATCGTTTGTAGCAAAACAAGTTCTTTGTTAAAAAAGTGTAGACAAAGGAGTATTTGTTCATGGGTATCTAAAACATGTACTGAAAACGAGTGTTTCTTATCAACCTTACCTTATATGAACCTAATTCATTAGTAGAGGGCAGAAGGAACATGGGTGGTTTTTAGTCAGTAGAAGTCTGACACTCCCTTTCGCTCGTTTTCGCTTTCGCTGCTCAGAACGGGAGGGGTTATTTGAAGATTTCCCACACCCCAAAAAAAAAGGCTAAAATTCACAAAATGTCTCAAATTTCGGTGTGCGTTACTATGCTATAAGTCCATAACGCACACCGAAATTCAAGACATATTGGGATTTTTATTTGTAAATGTTACTGCCTCGTTTCAGAATAAAAGGCTATATTATTATTATAATTACTATGGGAATGTTTTTTACCTGGCACGCATCCCTTCCACCTTCGACTAAACCTGCACAGATCTCGTTGCCAGCCCGATCTTCCCTGTGTTTGCAGTCTCCCCAAATGGGCACTTCGACTTCTCGCATATGGTCAGCTGAAACATTGGAAGAAAACGTATGCTTGTAACGTTACATTTAACAGGGGGAGCCTGATAAATGTAAGGCCACAATAAGCACTTTCCTACCTAGGAGGAGAGCACAGTTTAATAGAAAAAGGGAAAAAGTAAACAGTTATTTAATTTTAAGACAATATATATACAAATAAACCTAAAATATCTATCAGGCCCTACCTACCGGATGCTGGAGAATTCTTATTTACCTGTTTTGCCCTACTCCAAAGTATATGGAACAAGGCCTGGAAGATAATAAATATTTACGATTTTTTATTTATTTAAAGTAACTGACAACTTCACCATATCTTTTACCTACATGTTTTTTTTTAATCGCAATTTGTTATAATGAATAACTCTTCTATACTTTTCAATGAAATAAAATGAAGTCATTACTTACGATCGGGTCCATGTTCTGTAGTAGCTCCCCAACCAACAGACGTACATATTGTGCCAGGCGGTGGTCCCCAAAGCCAATCAGGTCCGGCCGTATCGGGTCCCGGTAAACATATCGGTCGAACCCAACGACTAAACTGAATGGCGGGTTCGACTTTCAATAGAGAAAGATCGTTTTTCATGTCAGTCTGACTGTAATGTGGATTGCCTATGATATGTGTGACTTTGTGACTTTGCTCTTGTGGCGAGAAAGAAAAACGGCGTAGCATTCCCACTTGTACTTCGTAGTAATGGTACCAGAATCTGTGAATTAAACACTGTTTTAAGCTGTCATGGTTCATAAATACCGTCAATTTGATATTTGACAAAAAAAAACTGATTAGTCCGTCAGATAGTAATAAAAAAATATTGGACACATATTTTTTTATTTTTTCACGTAAAAAAAATAAAGACACACATTTCAGTACATATTTTATTGAAAAGTGACCTCACAAGCCCCCACTCATGACATGATCTTTGACGCATTTTATCTTCGTCAATTTTAATTAATTTGATAAAATAAAAACACGTAGGTATTCAATATTTTTCTGTAATCTAACTGACGGACTAAACAGAATCATATTTTTTTAAAATCACTATCACTACATAGTATAAAACAAAGTCGCCTTTTCTGTCCCTATATCCCTATGTGCGCTTAAATCTTTAAAACTACGCAACGGATTTTGATGCGGTTTTTTCCAATAGATAGAGTGATTCAAGAGGAAGGTTTATATGTATAATACATGCATCATATACTAAGGCAACATTGCTAATTTTAGAGGTTTCTAACGTGATGTCGTAAATTAACCTATTTTTTTGGGCTTATTTAGCAATTTAGCAAAAACGCTGCCTAAACCCTACGAGTTAGATCAAATTAATGTACTACAGTATTGTACACCATAAAAAGGTCTACAAAAAAGTCCGCGATGGTATATGTTTATATTTTAGGGATAACCCACATTAACCATTTTTATTGTTTACTTTTTACGTGAAAAAATGGCTTATTTACGAAGCTATTTTAAGCAATACGACATTAATCCTTATCAAATTAAGTACCTTAAATACAGTGTGCAATTAATATAGATCAATATGGTTCCTTACAGCATGTAAATTAAACAAATATTTTCGGAGATATTACAAATTTAAAATTTGCGTTTGCGGCGGGCGGTACCGGTCGGTGTATTGATTCCCCGAATCCCTCTGATACCATCGGATTTACCCTTCCAATTTAAACGTTTACAGTTTCCGGTAAAGACATCTTTTGCAATGACCATTAATAAATCGCAAGGTCAAACCTTCAACGTTGCAGGCTTAGATTTGAGCGTTGACTGTTTTTCACATGGCCAACTGTATGTCGCTCTTTCAAGAGTAACCTCAAGAGAAAACATGTTTGTATTGTCTAATGACAAGAAAGCTGTGAACGTTGTGTATAAAGACATCCTGTAATATATTAATTGTTGTAAAAATAAAATAAATACCTAGGTAAAAATGTAAAAAGTAAATAAGTAAAAATGTGTAATGTAATAAAAATTGTATGAATTTAGATATTCCAAAGATAGCAGGAAATCTTCATAGTAAGTATAGGGAAAGAGGAATTGTTTTACTCCAAATTTAATGCGTGCAGGCCAAGGGCAGTAATGAATGAATCAAAAATACTGGATCGATTTTAATCATGTTTTCATTGAGTGACATAGGCATATATATTTTATGCCCGTGCAAAGTCGGAGCGGGCCGCTATGTTTTTATATACAACGTTCATAGTTTTTCTGTAGTGTATTTAATTTAGTATCAGCATTGCACCCGTGCGAAGCCGGGGCGGGTCGCTAGTATGATATAAAGATATGATAGAAGAAAGAAAAAAGAAGAAAGAAGATAAGATAGAAAAAAAAAGAAGATAAAAAGAAAGAAAAAAAAAGAAAAGAAAGAAGATAATTATGATTTGTTATGATATGATATTTTTCAATTTTTTAATTTTTTTTCATATTTTTTTGTTTTTTTTTTTTAATTTTTAATGTAAAAGCACCCACAATACAGGAGAAATTCCTAGACTGGGGCAACGTTAAAAAAAAAAAATAGCTCGACCCGAGAATCGAACCCAGGATCTCATTCTCAGCAATAGCGATTGCAACTACTAGACCAAAGAGGTAATCAAAGATCAAGGTTTACTAGTAAATATAATTCTTACTTGTGAACACAGTGAGCAGCAGATACCACCCAACTATGCGTGATAACGACTCCTCCGCAATGGAACATGCCATTCCTGTATACAGCAACCATCCAAGGCCATGCAGCCGGTTGGCTTGGTTTCCCCCCAACCACCCTGCTCTCCGTTCTTTTGTTCCTCATTGTATCAAAGTAATCCCTCTTCCATCTATCGGATTTAACTTCGTAATTTGTCTTAGTACTGGTATCGCCAACATCCCTTTTCAAGCGGTTGCCGTAAAACATCAAAGGGTAAGGATTGTTATGCCGAAGAAATCTTTTGTTACGCCCAAATAGATGACTCTCAATCGCGGCGTCCTATAAATAAGTAAAAAGGCTTTACAGTAATGATCGATTCTTTTGTGAAATATCTGATTCACTTCTTGGTACAGTAAAGACGTCGATTTACTCGTAATAATATTTTTTTCTATATTGTACCAAAAATATATCTTTTTACGCTAGCTTTTGTATTATTCTACCATAACAAAATGAATCCAGACATCTTTGTGCGAGATAAATTCTATTTTCATCGACGTATTTTCGTTTCCGAAAATAGTTTATGAAGCGAAATCTAGTTTCTTCCAGAATTCAATTGTATTTGAGTGCATTACCTCTTTAAATAGCTGTGAAGTGGAATGGACTCTCGTTCCGCATAACAAGTCGGGGCATGTGACATATACAGCTGAAGAGTTCATACATGTGTCACTGGTTTGTATCAAACCGCCAGGATCTGTATTCAGGTAATCGATCTTCATCAGCGGATCTATTGGAACTATCTGGATGAAAGGAGGCCTAGAAAAATAATTGAAACGTAAAGATAGCAGCCTTGAAAAACTGGTCATTGTTGGTAATACCGAGGGCAAACGAGCGCGAGGCCGGTCGCCAACACGATGGTCTGACCAAGTAAAAGAGGCTATTTCCTCAAGCAAATTTCAGCAGGTGGTGTGAAGGGGTCCAGTGACCACGATCATCAGTAATGAGGGACCGACTGAAGAAGAAGATAACATTAAAAACTTGTATTAAAAAAAAAAAAAAAAGTAGGCACTTAGATCTCCAATATTTTCGTAACTAGTACCTTCTCACAAGGAGTATGTTCTAAAACAACAAAAGGATCCCTATGACGCGGACAGAGAGAATATATAATATTATTATATACCTTTTCGTCAAAGTCAAAAGTCAAAGTCAAAGCATTTATTTCAATTAAACCATTACTAGGTACTTTTGAATGTCAGAAGAACAATTCATAAAACTAAACTACGAGTGCAATACGTCATCCCGAAAGCCACCACGCCGAATCACACGCCGCCGAATGCCCGCAACAACGAACACTGCGAGCACGAAAGCACGCAGCGACGCACACCGCAACAACGAATGTACGAGACTCCAAATCACGGAACAACGAATGCACGCCGCAACGCGCAACCACCGCCCCGCGACCCGGAGCCCCGCGCATCCACCGCCACGGCACGCGCCGCCGCGCGCCCCCGCACCCACAGCACTCGCCGCCGCAGACATCCGGCGACGCGCAACTCGACGCAGCAACCCCCGGGACGACGTATTGCACTCCTAAGCTACAGTCACAGTCACAAGGCATAATAACTTGTGAAAGTACTGTAGTTGCCCATTCCCTAGCGTAGATCTCTATGGAGAAGAACGGGCAAGAAACTCCATGGACACTCTTTTAAATCAGAATATTGTTACAAAATCTTGGCACATTTCGCTTCGTTAAGATTACTTTTACACCCCACAGAGATAACTTTGTAAAAGCCATTTTATGTCTTTGCTAGAAACGTGTGTGATTGTAATAAAACAAATCCTTATTAATTATACCTGATTATCAGGCCTGCTTCTCTCCGGCAGGCATCATGAGCCCACATATATGGATTGTTACACACTGCATACCAGTCTCCTTTAAAATTTCTATGCAGAAATCCTTCGGTATTTGAAATGGCAAACAACTGAAAAAAAATGGTCGATTCATTAAAAAAATATATCGAACTTTTTTCCTGTGTCTACAGTGTTCATGTTATTTAAATAATAACGTAAATGGAAACCCAGTTTTATTGTTATTTCAATTTTATTATTATCTTTTCAGAGTTTTATTTTGAAAATGAATTGTTTGAAAATAACAGCTTTATTTAAGTCAGCAGGCGTTTTAATATCCATGTTTATTCATTATCAGACCGGCACTGACGTGGAGTTTGTATCACGTTGTCGCTGTTTGATTGAATCAGAAGAGAGTCTAATGTAATTTCGAGTCCAAAAAGTGAAGTGAAATTGGTGTGTCCATCACCTACAGTTCTGATGTTAGTATTTGAAGTGGAAAAAAGTTTGTTTCATGCTGCGAAGAGGTATAAAATTGGAATAGTCCAGTGAGTACACATAATCTTCCAGGCCGAATTTAGGCCATGAAGACCATTATCAGTTTGGTCGTGCCAATACACGAGTATTATATTGTACTGTCAAAATCAGAGTAAGTAGTAAAGTATCGGTATAACAATATAGAGAAGCCACTTACTGGTTTCTTAAGAAGACTTGGAGCTAGCATATTGCATTCAACTTCATCCTTGTGGTTAGGACAGTCCACGACATTATTGCATCTCTGCTCTTTGGTAAAACAAGTGCTGTGTGAGTTCATATCCAAATCCTGACAACTGAACATAGTTTCACTGCAACCTGAAATAAATATTAAAAGGTAAGTCTAAAAACACTCTTTTTACTAGAAAAGCCGCGAAGCTGATACAAAATTTATCGACGCGTCAAGTATAACGCTTGTCACGTGCTGTGATTGGTGGAGTATATGATATTAACAGCTAACCGCATCACCTGACTTCCGTTTAATTTTGGCATGTCCGTAATCTTCGTTCCAAGAACCGAGCAATATAAATGCAATATACCACATTCGTAAGTAGAAACCTTAAAAGATTTCGGCGATCGGCCACTGAAGGCATTCAATAATTAAGGTAAGGGACGTTAGGTACCTAAGACAAGATCAACAATAATGAGCAAGATACGATTTAATTTCAAAACACTATCAAGGTAGAAGCACTAGCAAAAGAAGAAATATTACAGAATTCAAATATAATTTTACCATAACAGCCCATTTCATCCTCCCCAAAGGGACAATCAAAGTATCCATCGCAGAGTCGAGAGTTATCGACCCTTTCTTTGCAAGTGCAACTTGCTTCATCACTGACATCTATACAGTCCACGTTGCCATCACACCATTCCTTCTCGTCGATACAAGCGTCTTCACTGAGGCAAGGTAATGTGCCTGAAGGACACGCTGTTTCTCGTGATGAGTTTAAAGCGCGTGGGTTGGCTGTAGTTACTGATCTGTGAAAAATGAGATTTTTATTTGTAAGATTATGAACTGGATCTAGATGGAATAGATTAACCAAATATAAAATTGTATGGAGATAAATAGCTAAACGCCCCTCGTACGAGGAGTTTCGGATACCAGGTCCAGTTTGCACACTAACTTTTTACTTCAACTAATGAACATACACTTAAAAATGCAAACATGAACCTTAAAAACATAAACCTCTTCACTTTGGCAGCAGTATTGCTGCAAAATATAATTTGATTCAGTAAGTACATACCACAGTCCAACACTCAACACTTACTTTGGCGTCGTCAAGAAACTCATAAATATATCAGCGTCTTGGGGATGTATTTTACGTCTCTGCAACTGTATGTCACGTTCTTGAAGATATGGAGCGTGCATGGCAGGCGAGAAATACCTGCAACATTGCGAAAAAGTAAGTGAACATGTCTAGATGAAAACTACGATTAGATGCTAGTATCTTTATATGTACTAACGTGAAGATACTAGCATCCAACCTGCAGTTTTGCCCGTTTATACAAAGTAGCCTATGCATTAATCTAAGTTAAAAACCATCTGTGTGCCAAACATTCAAATTCGTTTAGTTAAGTAGTGTTTGCGTAAAAGAGTAAAAACAACCCTGCATTTATAATAGTGGTAAGATAATAATATCCGACAAATATAGTTTCTTCACCTGCTCTGAGGCAGCAATTGATGTTGCTCATAATGTGGAGATAAGTATTCGGGAGACGGGTCATACACTTCTGTAAAATAAATTAAATGTGTGAAAACTTTATTCAACTTAAAAGTAGTCGACAATATGCTTTTTTATTATACCAACCTTTTACACTGGGATATTTTTGATTCAACATACGTGCCAGTAGACAAGTTTCAGAAAAATGCTGAGGAGAAACCGAGTGAGAATGCGGTAGTAGTTCTGGATTAGTATATGGACTGGCATCTCTTGCTTCCATATGCATCACAGGAATCGATTCTAAAATGCTATCGAGGTTCATGTTAGGCAATGCTTCGCGTTTTGTTACATCTGTAGGAGCAGCATGATTTTTTTTTGCTTTAGTATCATCAGTATGTCCGTTATGAACTTTCAATTTTATTCTAGACGGATTGTCTTGAGCATTCCTTTCATCATTGTTTTCTACTATCGCTTTCAATTTAGTCACAAAATCTTTGCAGATTTCTTGTTTCTCTTCAGCATTGCATATAACGTCGTGTTTTAAAATTATTTCTCTAGCTTTTTGTAGTCGTTCATCATTTAAATTTAAAGTGTCATCAGTTTCTCTTGGAGACACGGATGGGGTGTTAGTGTGCCTTTTTTTTCTTTTAGCTTTTGGTTCTGATATTAACTTTTGATCACCAGTTTCATTCTTTAATTGCAGAAATATTTCCATATTGTGAACTGTCACGTTTGGAATTTCATTATTCCCTGTGAGAATAATTATTTCGGTTTTACCCGCGTTATCTGAAAACAAATACAATAAGGATGTCGACTGATTAAAAAATTTGATTCTGTTTAGTTAGTCAGTTAGATTAATGAAAAATATTGAAAACGTGTTTTTTGTTTTATCAAATTAATAATAATTGACGAAGATAAAACGCTCATCAGTAGGGACCATGAGTAGGGACTTATGATCTTTGACGCGTTTTATCTTCGTAAAAGTAAGCCCCTGCTTACTTTTAAGTAAAATATGTACTGAAATGTGACGTCAAACGAGTTTTCGAAGAACTATAATATCGTCTTCATTTGTAGTTTACGTTAAAAAAGAAAAAAATATGTATGTAATTTTTTTTGGAAATCTTATTTGTTTTTCTTTTGTCGTTTTATAATAAATGTCTTTATGATCCATTTAAGCTGAAGAAAAGGACGTTATTTCTTTTTCAATACGTTGCTCGACACAAGGATTTACTCCTTTATCGTGAGTGCGTTTACATTCAAATTAAACTCATGTGTACTCAGCCAGACCGAAACAACTATGTGTAGGCCATATAAATATTTGTTCAGTGTGGGGATCGAACTCGCGACACGCAACGCAGCGGTCAATCGCTCAGCCATAGGCCAATTATGTAATTTCAGTTTAAAACTTTCTCTTACCATAGGTATCTGATAATCTTGATAGCAGAACATAAGTTCCTACTCCGAAAGCTGTTAGTAATAACATCATTACTAGTTTATGTAACGAGGGTAGTAAACATTTGTACAGTCCACTACTATCACGGGCTGAAAAAAAATGATATATTATTAATACATAATAAAAAAATATGGAGTGCAGCAACGACCAAAGAGGAAGAAAAAAAAAATATTGTTCAAGACAATCGTGGTGTAATGACAAGCATAAAAAAGACAATAAAATACAAAACATAACAAATACATATTTATAAATACAACAGGACGGAACCAAAAAAAAAGTTAACAGCTTGCACGCCATGACTGCCAGACGCAGGTTACCCCTCAGCAAGATGCTGTGCTATGGAGGGCCTACAGCACAGCGCTGGTTTTTAACCGACTTCCCAAAAAGGAGGAGGTTCTCAATTCGTTTGTATGTTTTTTTTTCAGTAGGTAAGTCGAGTCAAGACGAAGAGATCTAGACCTGAATTATACTTACTACTATTTTCTGATGGCTCTGCCAACTCCATTGGTGGAAGGCCCAACTGGTCCCAACGTTCTTTCATTTTATTGTCACTGGTCATCTGAAATAGTGTGCGATATTATGAGTTCATATTATATTATACAGTCAGTACCTACCCAGCATTACCTGACCCCTCTTCTCATACTACTGCCCTCTTCTTCTTTATACGAGGGGTCAGATAGTGCTGGGCACGAACGTGACATATTATTTGTACAAACTCAGTTCAGCATCACTTCAACTCAGGTCTTACTACAAGAAAAATCTTTTTAGTATTCTGAAATTTGTACTTATTTGTAATCCAAAGTGTAGAATATTATAAGCCAACAATATTGCCCTGCTGGGATACAAACCTTCTCTCTAGAAGAGGGAGAGGAGCCAACAAGCGGGCCCAGAGTGTTTTTTTTTTTTAATTAATTCATATCGACCTTAAAACGTTAATTTCCTTAGGTTGGGTCTCTTAACTTGTAGTACGTATCGAATCAATCTAATCTCTATCCCATCACTAAAATATCGTTTTCTAACATAATACAGGATAAATAAATTGCTCTGATCCACAGCAAGTAATGGACATTACTATATTAAATGTCCATCGTATTTTGTTGCTGTCATACATCGCGATAATAAAATGGAGATCATGTCGTGTGGGACGCTCTCAATATTGGTAATGGTACATCAAATTAAAGGTCCTTACCCCTAGTATTGGTCAAACAATATCAAAAGAAGGAAAATGTTTAGCAGTTTTAATGGTCTTTTCTGACTTCACAAACCGATGTTTTAAATTTCCTTCGTGGTGGTCCAAAATCAATCAGTGGCCGTCAGACGTTACTCATCACTACATAATTATTATAAAACAAAGTCGTCCGTCGCGTCTGTCTGTCTGTTCGCGATAAACTCAAAAACTAATGCACTGATTTTCGTACAGTTTGCACCAGTGGATAGAGTGGTTCTCGAGAAAGGTTTTGGTATATAATTTGATCAGCTGGTTTAGTTAATAGTAGAAAAGCAGCTTAATGTTACAGACGTAACATTCTCGACAAAATAAATATAAATTCGTCATTAGCCCGGATCTTCCACAAAGGATCGAAAGATCAAAACCGAAGTAAACTCAACCGTGTACTACACTTTACAAGAACGGCATCAACAGAAAGTTCATAATATTATAAGTAGTTCCTCGCAGTAGTTGCGCAATTATGCACTCGAAACTTCGCCGGAATAGGGAATCGAATTTCCGCGTACGAGGTCAATGTAACTTTATTACAATATACATTGAAATGTAGGCATTTACCTACATTATTATTATAAAATGTGCATATTTACACAATATATGCTTGTGCATTTATTGATAGATTTAATAATTATGTATATAACATCAGTTACAGACTGCTGAGCATGGGGTCTTGTGGTCGATTCCCAGGTTGGGCAAAATGCTATTTGGTTTTTCCTCCAGAATTTTTCAGTTGCGGCTGCAGAGTCTGGATTTGCGCGGGGTCGATGGCAATATACTCGTCCTCTATTTCATGGGACTTAACTGGCAAAATCTGGGTGTACTAATACACCCAGGGTGTACTATTACACCCAAGGTGTACTGGTGCACCTCCCCTTAACCCTTGGGGGACTGATGATGTTTAATGCATGTTATGTGTAACAAATTCACTGCATGAAATAGAGTTTCTGAAATTTAATGGCATTTCATGTTATTACGTAGCTTTAGTTGAAACTACCTTTGCATTTTTTCTTCACAATTAAATTTTTCACACAATTCACAAAGCACCCTATTCTTTGCCATTCTAATGAAGCTGCTACCAGCCAGTACGTCACCCTTGTTTATTTTTTTTGGGGATGGGAAATCATCAAATAACACCTCCCGCTCTTGGCCAGAGCGAAAGGGAGTGTCAGACTTCTACAGACTAAAAACCACCCATGTTCCTTCTTAGCCCTTTATGACGAGGCCGCGGTATCTCTTGCAAACAACCCGCAGCCCCGACGGTACGTCACCCTTCACCACAAATTAAAACTATATTTAAAAAAAAGCCAGAAACAAAAATAAACAGCTAGCCATTTTTCCAACTAATCTTTTGTAACAGAGTGTCAATTACATGAAACGTAATTAATATTATTAATAGTACATAAATAGGACTCTGGTTACGTTATCTTTGTCTCGTTTCCTGGTATAAGATCGGTACAAACACAAAAAATATGGATTTACCTATATAACGCAAGAACACCTATTTTGCGTGCCTCTTTTTTAGGGTTCCGTGCCTCAAAAGGAGAAATCGGAATACTGTATTTTTGTGGTTAGGAAATCATCAAATGACTCCTCTCGCTCTGGGCAGAGCGGTAGAGAGTATCAGACTTTTACTGACTAAAAACCACCCATATTCCTCCTTCGCCCTTGTGCCGAGGTCGCGGTATCTCTTTCGAACAACCTGCAGCCACGACGGAGAAAAACGGAACCCTTATAGGATCACTCGTGTGCCTGTCAGTCTGTCCGACCATTAAGTGGGGGGGGGGGGCTTATCTAAACTACTGAGCCTAAAATTTTGAATAAAATACAGAAATTAGTTCAACACTTATAGACTATAGGAAAACCTATAAGAAGTCTATGGTGCTAAAATTATATGAAAAATCTCTCAATATCTACTACAATGGTATGCCTTCACGTGCAAGTCGGTGTAGGAGTTTTTGAGTAAATCGCGAACAGACAGACAGACGCGGCGGAGGACTTTGTTTTATAATACTTATTTAATACTAATTATAGCAGCATTACGGAATCATCCAATACAATGCTATAAAACACAAAAAATAACAATTAAATTAAAAGTAAAATTAAATTAAACTAACTATCATCACTATCACTATCATCACTAAATATGTAGTGATGATAGTGATAGTGATGATACGGATCGTGATACTTGCGTTATCTAGGTATATCCATATCTGTGGATACATAGATGTTATCAATGAGATGACAAACTGACTGCGCGAAAAGATAATTCCTGCTTTGGTTAATTTGTGGCTGATTTCTATTATGAGCTAATCTACAGTATTATTTCTGGGTCGGCAGATATAACTTTTGCGTAAAGCTGAGTGGGCGGAAAGTCACAAGCGTAGGAGTGAAACACTCAAAGGTTTCTATATGCGTGGGATTAATAATATAACGCAGTCTTATATGAAGAATATTTTTTGTCGTTATAGTTTATATTCAGTCCCTTGTGACTGTGAACTACGAGTATTTTCCTATAGGTACTGTGCAAGTCTGACCTAGGCGTACTGTATTAAGTCTAAATTGACAATATTAAGTTTCATCACCATCTGCCTAGCATTTTCCTAGCTTTGTTGGGGAACTGGAAGCCGACTTCCAGTCTAAGCAGATGCAGCTGAATCTGACCAGTATTTTCTATGGAGTGACGACCTATCTGACCTCCACCACCCACTTATTTCTTGATAAATGTAACGCCTTGGTAAGACTGGTATCGACACCAACGATAACAATGACAACCAAAACTATAATACACAAATGCAGGGTTAGCAAGTTGCCCCCCTGCGGGTTGTTCGAAAGAGATACCGCGGGCTCGGCACAAGGGCTTAGAAGGAACATGGGTTGTTTTTAGTCAGTACAAGTCTGACACTCCCTTCCGCTCTGCCCAAAAGCGGGAGCGGATATTTGACGATTGCCCAAACCCCAAAAAAAAAAGGGTTACATGGTTGATCATGCATCAGTAGTTGTAAAGTGTATTTATTAATTTAGTTCACCAACAGCTTCTGTGTATATATTTTTTTTTGTATTTGAAAGTTTTTACTGTCTTGGATTTACACAGGCACAGTCAGCATTCACAAAAAAACAATAACGTAAAAAAAAACTTGAGAGGTGTCAAGGAACACCCGGATGGAACGAAGTTATTGTTATTATTTTTTTCAACACACTTGCTCATAAAGTGGCTCTAATTTCACCGCAATTAGGCATGTAATGACACCTGTAATCAAACTGTGAATTTTTCATTACCATTATTCACAAGTGAGTTATAGGTTTTTTTTAAATTTTTTGGTTGAGTTGCTTTGTTCTTAAAAAAGTTTCGATATTTATCTATCATCGATACTAAAAAGATTGTGTTCAATACTACAAATAAATTAATGTACCTATTCCTTGCTCATTTCATGCAACTTCGAATTCAAAAAGATCATTTTAACTTGCTTATACGTTTTTAATAAATAAAACTTTTGTTTTCTCTGTAATAAAAAAAAAAAAAATCCCCATTTTGTACGTGACTGCAACACTATCCGCGAAAAGCCAAAAAAAAAAACTTCATCTTTTAGTCTATAGCCGATCGCCATTGTTAGATGCGCGCTCAGGAAAACTTATTAATTTAAATAGATAATTTCAGCTTGTTCGTTTTCAATAAACAAAACTTTTGTTTTCTCTGTAATAAAAAAAACTTTAAAATTCTCATTTTGTACGTGGCTGAAACGCTATCCGCAAAAAGCAAAAAAAAGAAACCTCATCCGGTTAGTCTATGGCCGATTGCCATTGTTAGATGCGCGCGCAGGAAAACTGATAATTTTTTTCCGCCACGGCGAAATTTTTTTCACAACTCATTTTAACTGTTGAAAATTATTTTTTTGTGTTATTTTCTTCACAAGTGTGTTGAAAAACGTCGTATGATACACGTGTGTATTGATGATTACCGTCCTCGGCTCTCTTAAGACCCTCACCTAACGGCTCGGGTTTCAATGGCGCCTCAGCGGTAATCACCAACGTTACACACTTATACCATTATGTACTATTATTATGTAAAAAAAAAAAAAAAAAAAAAAATGTAGAAATGAAAATATCTGGCTTGCTTTCTATAAGAGAGAGAGAGACAGACAGAGAAACATGCGACGCCGCACAGCTTACAATAGCTTACTATAGCAAAAAGTGTCGTGACAACTTTTCGTAAGAATTTTTTCCGTCTACCCCCCTTTCACAACGCGCGATAAGGAACTTCGTGCCAAAACTTCGTTCCAAAAAACAAGTTTAATTTAATGCCGGTAAAGCTGTGGGCTCGCATATAACAAAACTGGAGCCCTGAGACAGCAAGCAGACGGCGCGACAGACCCGGGAGAAAATGGCCTGATGCCTTTTTTTGTAGGGTGGGAAATCATTAAATGACTCCTTCTGCTCTGGGCAGAGCGGTAGAGAGTGTCAGAGTTTTTTTTTTTTTTTTTTTTTTTTTTTTTTTTTTTTTTTTTTTTTTTTTTTTTTTTTAAAAACGTTGCCCCACACTAGGAATTTCTCCTGTATCGTGGGTGCGTTCACAAACATTTAAACTCACATACACAACCAAACACCCAGACCCGAAACAATTATCTGTAGATCATACAAATATTTGTTCCGTGCGGGGATTGAACCCGCGACACACAGCGCAGCAGTCCAATTGCTCAGCCACTGCGCCAACCGTGTCGTCAAAAACCACCCATGTTCCTTCTTAGCCCTTTGTGTCCGAGGCCGCGGTATCTCTTTCGAACAACCCGTAGCCCATACAACCCACAGCCCATGGCGTGTAGCCTTTTTTTTTTTTGGGGGGTGGGAAATCATCAAATAACCCCTCCCGCTCTTGGGCAGAGCGAAAGGGAGTGTCAGACTTCTACTGACTAAAAACCACCCATGTTCCTTCTTAGCCCTTCATGTCGAGGCCGCGGTATCTCTTGAACAACCCGCAGCCCCGACGGGCATGGCGTGTAGCCTTGGACGGCTTTCTCGTTAATTGGCAAGAACAGGTGCAACAACGCGAAAAGTGGATGGGGGAGGCGTTTGCCCAGGAGTAAAAAAGATCAGGCTAACAAAAAAAAAAAACAGAAAAAAAAGTACTCACGGTTTCCTATACTTAAAGTACTTTCACTCACAATACACGACAACACATTTCTTTGTAATATAACAAAGTTTAATGTTACAACACACCACCGAGCGAGCGCATCCGCCACTGACTCACTGTGTCAGTTCGTACCTCACAAACTGCTGATCAGTAGATTTCGGGTAGAATCACATTTGATGAGGTGACTGTTTTCTTTGTACGTAAACTTGTGGGTTTCAAGTGTAAGACTCCTAGCACACTCCCGTCGGGGCTGCGGGTTGTTCGCAAGATATACCGCGGCCTCGACATGAAGGGCTAAGAAGGAACATGGGTGGTTTTTAATCAGTAGAAGTCTGACACTCCCTTTCGCTCTGCCCAAGTGCGGAAGGGGTTATTTGATGATTTTCCACCCGCCCAAAAAAAAGGGCTCCTAGCACACGGCGCCGTAGATCCTGATTTTTTTCGTTTTTATAGCTGATGATTTGTATGGCCCACAGATAGTCATTTCGGGTCTGGGTGTTTGGTTTGTGTATGTGAGTTTAAATGTTTGAAAACGCATCCACGATACAGGGGAAATTCCTAGTGTGGGGAAAAGTTTAAAAAAAAGCTGGCCAAGTGCAAGTCGTACCAGCACATGAAGGGTTCTGTACCATTGTAGTAGATATTGAGAGTTTTTCCAAGTTTTTTTAGCACCATAGATTTCTTGTAGGTTTTCCTGTAATCTATAAGTATTGAACTAATTTCTGTATTTATTTCAAGTTTTTAAGCTCAGTAGTTTCGGAGATAAGGTAATGGTCAGACAGACAGACAGATTCCATTTTTTCCTTTTGAGGTACGGAAACCTAAAAATAACACGAAGCAAAAGTATACTTGTAAATCAGCCAATAATCGTCCCTCTGGCGGAACACAGGATTCCTATGGGGACGTATATATGGTTGTATTCTTTCAGGTTCTCTAGGTAAACTGATTATGGAAGGTACTACTCCTGAACGGTTAGGAGTTGAAAGCAATAATAAGGGAATCTTGAAGGTTAAGGGTTAGGGTTATTGGTTGAATGTTAAATGTATAGTAAATATTTGTATAGGATATTACAACTAAAAATTGTAAAATAAAAAAACTTTTTTGCTAAAAAGTTTTTTGACTTTTAAAGTTTTGTTTTGTACGGATTCTTTTTGTCGAAAAAGTTTTTTATTTTACCCTTTCTAGTTGTAGATAATTTCACTATGAAGTAATTTTACATTGTAAATTAGAATTTATTAGTTAAAACAATATTTTTTCAAATACGATTTTAATTTATGAGGTGACAAACATATCAAAAAATTAATGCGACCCAATTGAGAACCTCTTCCTTTTTTTGAAGGCTTTTAAAAATACGCTTCAACTGAATTACAAGTTACGTTCTATAGCTGTACATTATTCCTAACGACGCAGTGTCATCAAAACAATGCATGCACCTCATTATGATGACCCGATTATTACGAAATATTAATAACTTAAATTTTTTAACATTATGCATAAATTGCGTGCTTGCAAAAACATCATGAAAAAGTAAAAAAAGGCCGGTCTAGAACATTCTTGTAGATTGTGCTGATTGGGTGTTTCTGTTCGTTCTAAATTCAATTAAGTATTTATTGGGTGACTTATCTTAAAACTTTGAATAACTTATACTTAATCCATTCGCGGAGAAGCAGTTTGTGAAATTTATTTCAACACAACTGCTAAAAACCCAGTGAAGGAAAACATAGTGAGGAAATCAAACCAGAACCAAAAAAATCGAAGACATGTGACATCTAGCAACCCGCGCTGGACCTACGTGGTCCACCACGCGGGTCCAGCACGGGATGGACAGAGAGGGATGGGCTATAATCCATTATAGCCCATCCCTCTCCTTGAGAGGAGGCGTGTGTCCTTGCAGTGTCAACATTATAGGCTGATGATGATGAATCCATTCATGACAGAATTTCGGATTGATGTGCGTATGCCATAATTATCACTTCCTTCACGTGCGTGCTAGACTAACTAGCATGCTTGAGAAATATTTATCTACGGCATGTAAAGCCAGAGAAACCAGGGCCGTCCAAAAGCGCGTTGGGTCGACGATATTATCAGGAGCGCGGGAAGCGGATGGATGAGGGACGCACAGATCAGAAAGGAGTGGCAGAAAAAAGGGGAGGCCTATACCCAGCAGTGGGTGATTTCAGGCTGAAATGATGATGTAAAGCCAAGTCGGGCCCATTGGCGGGATAGAAACTCTCACGATAATGAACAATCACAGAATTTTGCAAAATTTTGAATACATTTCCATAAAGGCTGAATAATTCAAAAATAATTCTGAGTGCATCTTTGCACAGCGGTGGTGGCCCAGTGGTTGCGGCCCCGACTTACGAACAGTGAGTCGTAGGTTCGAACAGCTCTCAAAACGGTGAAGGAAAACATCGTGTGGAAACCGGCATGTCTTAGAACCAAAAAATTTGAAGATACGTGACATCTACCAACCCGCACTGGGCCCGCATGGTGGATTATACCCCATTACACTACTTGAAAGGAGGCCTGGGTCCCTGCAGTGGGAATATTATAGGCTGATGATAAGCCCCTCTTTATAAATGTTGTGTTCAAAGTTAACTCGAGTTCATCTTTATTGAGTTACACAAGCTAATTTGAAAGGAAACAAACAAAACAGCTTCCATGGCACATAACTATAGGTACAAAAGGACAACGTTTCATACTAGAACACATCTGGTATCCTCCTTCACATTACTGAGATCACACAAAGTTATCTCTTCGCAGCCACACTTTAGGATAATTATTCCTTTTAAGAAATAGGTCTTCTCTCAAACTATATTTAAATAACGAGAAAATCGGCTACGGTACCTACTGACTGCTCAGGATGAGGTCCTGGGTTCGATTCCCGAGTCGGGCAGTGCTTTTGTGTTTTTCCATCAGGAATTTCTCAGTAGCAGCCACGGAGGCTGGATTTGTGCACGGTTGTTGGCAATGGACTCGCCCTCTATTATACGTGACCTATACGTAACTGACGAAATGTGTGTGTACTATGGAGCACCTCTGCCTTACCCTTCGGGAATTACAGGGGTGATGTTATGTTATCCTATCATATTATAAATGCGAAAGTTTGTGAGGATGGATGGATTGGATGTTTGTTACTCTGTCCCGCAAAACTACTGATCGGATTTGGATGAGATTTGGCATACAGATTGTTTATGAACTAGAATAACACATAGGCTACTTTTTATCCCGGTCGTACAATCCCGTGGGACAATACCAAACACTACGTGCGCGAAGCCACGGGCATAAGCTAGTATTACAATATTTGTGCTAGGTACTGTATCTAAGTAATTACTTATTAAATCTCAAAAATCAATTAGAACATTGTAGTTCAGATACAGCATTCAATTTGAATATCAATTTTGGTTCTTATCCCCCTGAGGTTTGCATGAAATAATGGTTCAAAAAGAAATGAAGACCAATCATGTCTACCGACAAAGTAGTAGATTACAGCCAATTAGCAGTAGGAATGGCAACAGAATATTTGATATAAAAATTTGCGCAATGAAAAATATATTGATGAACTAGATTGATAGTCACGCAAAATCTTAATTTTTATTTCATAGAACAGTTACCTAACTAAATCACCTGCCTAGCCTTTTCCCAATTATATTAGGATAGTATATTACATGGAGCGTCTCCCTATCGGGCCTCCACAACCCAGTTAGTACTGGGTAATATGATGCCCCTTGATAAGACTGATAGTCAGACTTGGGCCACTGACTACAGTTACGACTGTCAAAGATAGCCCATGGCTTTAGGCATTTCCAAGACATGGAGTAACTCGGTTTGATAAGACTGATAGTCAGACTTGGGCCACTGACTACAGTTACGACTGTCAAAGATAGCTCATGGCTTTAGGCATTTCCAAGACATGGAGTAACTCGGTTTGTTATGGGTGGTCAAGGTGGTCACCCATATGCTGGCGAAGGAGGTGGCGGAAACGGATTTTACACCCGCCAAAGTAAAATATATAATTTTTTTTGGAAATACGTACCTACTTTTGTAGAACACGTATAGTCGAACAAGCTAATAAGTACCTATACAGCCAGCTAACTTGCATTTACTTTTAAGATTATAATTAATACGTTGATGTCAAACGATACAGCGTTTGACATTAGTCGCTTAATGCGAAACGCTTTAGAAAACAAAATTGCAATCAATATTTTCAGTGTACTAGACTAAAAAAGATTTCTGCCTGTCTACTTATTAGCTTGTTCGACTGTACCATTAATTTACGTTTCGAAAAAGTGAATGGTTCTATTCTAGGATATCAAACAAGCTATGAAGAAGGTAGAATACTGGTGACTAAAAATAAACTTTTAACACATCTGTAAGGTTCTTTCAATATCTAACCCTCTTCATGCTTCGCAAAACTTATTATTCCACCAAGCGTCGATGCTAGTTGTCACAAAATATGAATATTAGCGATTTTCCTCTTGCGGGTAGTTTGATACACAACCTGACAGTTTGACAAACTTGAAAAAAATCTGTTCGTTACTTTTGGATATAAATCATTTCCTTATTTTGTGGGAACATCACGGTGTCTTAATTGCGTGACAATCGCTTTCATTATGTCAGTCCAATATCGCCACTAAAATTCAAAACATCACGCTTGTAATTCCCGAAGGTTTAGGCCGAAGTGAACCATATAGAGTACCCACATTTCGAAAGTCATGTTTAGTTCCATGTAAGCTATATAAGCTTACATGGGACTAGACATGGCAAGAGCCA
Organism: Diarsia brunnea; assembly: GCA_949774965.1. Classification (NCBI taxonomy): domain Eukaryota; kingdom Metazoa; phylum Arthropoda; class Insecta; order Lepidoptera; family Noctuidae; genus Diarsia; species Diarsia brunnea. The sequence continues at coordinate 7,607,936 of OX459003.1, read as the reverse complement.
TTAACAGGGTACATACGAGTATTCAGACTCGGTGGCTGCTAGTGAGGAATTCCTGTTGGAAAATCGTAATCACATTTTACCCGTCGCAGGCATCCAACCCAAGGCCTACTACTCAGCAGTCGCCCTCGCGACAACTAGATCATCGAAGCAGTAAATTAATAGTAACTTGGTGGTAAATTAATATTATACTAGCTTTTGCCCGTGGTTTCGCCCACGTGGATATCGGTTATCGCGACCGATATCGGTTATCGTGACCAAAAGTAATCTTTTCATCCCCCTATTTCTACCCCATACAAACCTTTTTTTTTGCATTCAACAGTATCCTATGTCCTTTCTCAGGGTCTAGACTATTTGTGTACCAAATCATCAATCATCATTAAAATCGGTTCAGTAGTTTTGGCGTGAAAGCGCGACAGACTGACAGAGTTATTTTCGCATTTATAATATTAGGAAGGATGGGCACATGATAGTTTAATGAGTGTGAAATCTACACGAAGGTTACACGCAATCAGGGTGCGGTTTTCAGCTTTGCCTCATAGCATAACCTAGGTTCCATTTATAGACGCCTAGGTTTGCTATCACTTAGTAAGTTTATAATAGATTCCCTAAGAAACACGTACTCCAATATTGTCTTATGCAAAGGCGCGGTCATAGAACAAATCAATTAGGACAATCCGAGGCACATGTCCGCTCCATTAGTTAATTGATCTTTATCCCTTCACATCCCCTGTGTACGCATAAGTAAGGATCTGCTACAGAGAAAGCGGAGTGGGAACAGTGCGGGGGCGGCCAGCGGTCAGTCACCCATTCTAACATAGAGAAATATGAACAATCAGATTTGCTGCCACGAAATGCTGCCACACAGGCCTTTTCTCTTAGTAAGAGGGTGCGGTTAATCTCTTATGCGTCTCCAGTATTAGCTGGTAAACATTATCATTCTCAAGCCCTTACCCCGGTTCATTTGAAGTCGGCGCAGCATGTCTTCTTCTTCCATACTTCTCTATTACTCATCATCTCATCATCACACCGTCTTTCTTCCCATATCATCCTTTATATAGTCCATTCATTTTTAGTATGGTCTTCCTCTACTATTACACTTTTTTATTTTTTTGGGGGCTGCATGGGAAATCATCAAATAATCCCTCCCGCTCTTGGGCAGAGCGGAAGGGAGTGTCAGACTTCTACTGACTAAAAACCACCCACGTTCCTTCTTAGCCCTTTGTGTCGAGGCCGCGGTTTCTCTTTCGAACAACCCGCAGCCCCGGCGGGAAGTAGTGTAACCTTGCGTTTAGAATGATTTAATCCAGCTTTTTTTCTGTCTGCCTTTATTACTCTTGTGTTCGAATTTTGACTTAACCATACATGGTTTTTGATTAACTTAGAGTAGGTATAACATAACATCATAACGTACCATAACGTCTGTAATCCCCGAAGGGTTAGGCAGAGGTGTACCTTATAGTGCACCCACATTTCGCCAGTTGTATTAATGTCCCATGTAATAGGGGGCGGGCCTATTGCCATCAACCGGCTACAAATCCAGACTCTATGGCTGCTATTTCTAACTAAAAATATGTCAGCAAGAATTAATAATTAAGTAAACATTGCATTAACACAAGTAAATGCGAGCAAATATCTTGAATATAGCTACGTAAGACAGTCTAGATTTATTTGCCTATTTAGCATTTGAGCAGGCAGTTTACCTGGTTGTCAATTTGGCAAAATTTTCTTTTGCCACTTCAGTTAAAGTAAAAACTTGTACTTTGAAAGATTATCTTTGCAATGTGACCTCTTTGATCTTTCTATTATAGTACCTACTTAACATACTTTTTACTTTGTTATTAAAGGAAGTTTTCAGTAGCAGCCACGGGGTCTGGATTTGTTCCCGCTTGATGGCTTGCCTTTATCACATAGGACTGAAAAACTAGAACTAGGAAAATGTAGGTGTACTATTAGGTACACGATTACAGGCATGGTGTGTTCTGTTATAAACAGTTAAATAGGGTATTTCACCAAATAAATCTAATTAGTCCGTCAGATAGATTAAAAAAAATAATGGACACATATTTTTTCGTTTTTCACGTAAACAAAAGATGAAGACGATACAGTGCTTCGAAAAGTCGTGTCAAGTCGTGTGACGTCACACGGTTAGTACTTTTTACCCACAAAGTGACGTCATAAGCACACGACACGTTTTGTTTGCCTTAATCTTTATTAATTTGATAAAACAAAAAACAAGCATCCAATATTTTTCGATAATCTAACAGACGGACTAATTAGATTTTTTTGGTGAAATACCCTATAGATATACAGGGTGTAAACGAACCCTTCACGCATACGACAACCAAGCATTCTGTACATCAAACCAAGTACCCCTCCGCAAAAATGTTTGCTGGGAAATGACTTTTTTTTTTGGGGTCAAAAATCACATTTTACGGTAAAACTCAAAGTAGCATTCTTAAAACATTGTGCTAGTTAATGCTTTGAATAGTAAACGGGTCATGGAGATAATTTAAGTTAAGTTAAAACCGGAAATACTAGTATTTACAAAAACAGCTGTGAAAAATTTTGAACTTTGACCCCCGATATCTCCGTAACTAGGAGGTTCCCAGGTATGGTCTAGAACAAAAATATGATCGCAGTGGTGGGGAGAATAAATGCCCTTCGTTTGCGTTAAGGGTACTTTTACACCCTATATAAGGCCGAATAGAAGGCCGAGAACATTGATTGAATTAGTTGAGATGTAAATATGTATTTCTATTTTGAATAGTTTTCTGTATTTTCGCGTAGGGTGGTTTTCGCCGGGTCATAGGTAGACAAAATGCTAATCTGCGCTTTTGATAAAAAAATTATACAATATGACTAGTTAAGTCTTGCTCAATAAAACATTTTAATCGCTATTTATTTATTTAAACTTCATGCACAAACGTGGTACATAGGCGGACTTAATGCCACAAGGCATTCTCTACCAGTCAACCTTAGGGTCAAATAGGACAGCACTGTGGTAGAGTACAAATATAAATAAATTAGGAGAATCAAAGGTGTGAATAGAAATGAACTCGTATTTAAAGAGCTATTCAAAGAGTATTTTTAATGTGCTGAGTATATGCTTCAACTTGGGTTAGACCCTTGTCAGTATTTTATTAACTGAAATATAAATGTAGATTTGTGATCTCTTGTTTAGTGAAGGTTATTCAAGGTGTAAAAGGAGTGGGAAACAACTATTTTTGCGGTGAATAATCACGGTTTACTTAGTGTAACGCACTTTAAAAAATATGCTGATGGATACGTTACGTAAGTCTCGTGGTTTTATAGCAAAGTAACGACTTTAATCACTTATATTTGAAAATTTGGGACTTTGACCACCAATATCTCCGTAACTAGATAAAGTTCCTAATCCAGAACAAAACAAATATCGCTATGACTAGGAGAACAAATACCTTTCGACTTCGACTTCATTCAAAGTATGTTTACACCAAATAAATGTATTATTGTTGTTATTTGGAAATACGTCTTAGAATGCCATTTAAACACGGCAGTCTTCATTTTCGTTCAAGTGAATCAATTCTTCAACGGAATTTAATGCTGTTTTTCTTTTAATAAAGCGCTAAGAGCTTTATTATACAAACAGAAATGCTGCGCAACGTTTCCTTCTGTCGTTGTCGTAGATGTATGAAAAGCATAAATCAGCTGTGACGTTATTTTTACAGCGTCATTATCTTAACAATCTTCCAAGAATACCAGTCTGTCTTTCAGCGTTTTTTGTGAAGACGTATTTGATACAAGTTAAAAATACATCAAACAACGTTCAAATTTATCTGAAGAGACTCTTGTTAGGGTGTTGGGTCAAGGGCTTAATTGATGAAAGCGGTATTTCTGGACACAGGGTGTATTTTTAGATGTGTCCTCTGGACTTATGATCGATTTGGAATAGGTACTTCTTAAAGTTCAAAATAAAAGTTATAAATCTTTATATAATTCAGGGTTTATAATTGTATACATTAAAATTATAATCCCTGAATAGTCTGCAGTAGGAAAGCCCTGAAACACAGATCATCCGGTTTCTTGAATTGAATAGGTAAACGAGTACTGAAAAATTCTCGATTCTTAAGAAAAAATTATACTTCGATGTTGACATTTTAAACACAAGGAACTTTAAAAATATATACGTACAAACAAAAAATAACAAAATACCAGCCATGTTTTAGTGCGGTTTACATTTCTTCACCGGAGCTCAGCTGAACAAGAAGTCCATGGCTTCTCGAAGATGTCAAGAGCTGCTAACTAAGAGATTTGGTTTAGGACACAAAGGCATGCACCCAGTGCAGTCATGGACTGATGTAGCGATTATTAACCTATTTATCATCACTTTCAGTTTGATGAGTGCCGTGTTTGTATTTTTTTTTTAATTGTTCAAACCTGTGTTTCGTTTCATGGTTTCGTTTCTTATCAACATTAATCAGCCTATGGCAGTCCACTGCTGGTTTAATCACATGCCACTCAAGTCAGCAACTATCATGCAGCTTCTACCAGCCACCCTAAGTAGATTAATTGTTGCTTTTCCAGGCCTGAGGGCATCCCACCTTATGCTTGGCGATTCGTGGTCTCCACTTAAGAACACGCATACCCCAGTAGTCATCGGTTCTACATGACCAACCCATTACCACTTGAGCTAACTTAGGTATTCTGTGAACTATGTCGAGCCCTGGTTCTCCGTCAGATTACCTCGATTCGTTTGTAACAAGCCACCTCGTTTCGTTAGTAGCAAACAATTCTAGAACAATAATAGTTTTTCAAAGAAACTTAAATAGGATCTACAACGAACAGTTGGTTCCTGGAACAGTAGTATCAATTTTATTGGAAAACTACTGTCATAAAGACAGCAATTTAAAGTAAACCAAAATGGTTTTCTTGAAGAAAACATTCGATAAATACGTTGTATGGACATGTCACCCACCGTCATGGTTTTGCACGATCTGATGAGTATCTATGGTCATTCATTAACGTGATTTGGTCAGTGATCACGTAGAAAATTGTTCGCTTTCCATTATCTATGGGCATATATAGTAAGGGGGTCAATAATTTTCCGCCATTTACTGTTTGACCTTGACTGAAGACGGGTGCTAGCGTGATTGTGGAAACTATTTACATAAAAGTGCTTCATTGATAGCTGTAAGGTTCCCTCTTCGATTCTTCGTACATAGGTAAGTTTTTAAAGCAGGGTTGTTCTAATTACATTCCAGTGTGGAAAAGAAATAGCGCTAGACACTCATCTGAGTCCTTTTTGTAACGAAATAAGTCAAAACTGCTTTATGTCGCTCATACTCATAATTAATAACAAATCTAAAGTTATTTGAAGGAGGTATTTTGAAATACGAAATATATTATCGCAATTTCGACTTTTACTTATTAATTTAAATTTAAAGGTTAAACTTTGATGTGATAAATAGAAACTTAAATAGTACCTTATTATACGTGAATTTGAATGAAAAGGGAGGATTCATTCATCAACGCCTACTGGAAATGTCAGAAAAGAGACATTTTGCATAAGGCCTCGTCTTTAATCGGAAAGGATGAGCGCTTAGAAAATATTAATTTGAAACTTGATATAAAATATTCAGAGGTGAATCAATGTTATGAATAAATAAACGAGCTAAGAGTCTAGAAGGAAAAGTAATTTGAACGAAAAAACGTTTTCCGAAGATCGAATATGGAAAGCTATTAACTTGTAGAAAAAATGTATGTGTGTTTATAAAATACACTAAACAAACTAAGACCTTAGTTGAAGAATATAATAACTCTTTTTCTAAGATTTTGAGACGCTGTCACGAACCAGTCGGCATTTAAAACTTTTATCGTTTGCCTATTTTCCTTTTCATAACTTATAATTGTTTATTAAAACTTTCTAACACACCAAGCAATAAAATAATTTGAAGAAAAAAATCTCGAGCATTTTATTCGTCTTTTACGTCAATTATTTTCATTATTGAGTGACTGATTCATAAGAAAATACGATAACATGTATAAATATCCTACTGATTTCACAATAATAACGAATCAAAAAATAGAAAATCAATCACAAACTTTCTGTATTCACTAATACTACTAATAGTCTGTAGGTCTCAATAACTACATAAAAAATCGTCTTCATTGAATTATTTATAAGAACAGCACCAATAACAAGTAACACCTGAGTACGACACCTCATTATCAGATATTTTTATACCACCAAATACTCTTTGAACATAATGTGTCTTTTTATATTTTCAGAAGTGAAAGTTCTTTATTCGTTCAAGAAATGGCAAGAGTGTGGCTATGAATTACGTGACAATGCATACTTCTCTCCCCACAGTCGTATCTATATTAGCCTTGTCCCTAATCTCGGGGTGTCATGGCGAACAAAAACAGGCCGATCCTGATTCTTATATGAGTCAGCTGATCGCAGATTTGTGGCTGGAAGGAGCTGATGTTATCAGGATTATTTGGCGCGATTGTTCTAAGAAAGTAAGTAAATTGTTTTTTATTAGTTTATGGCTAAGTATTCAATAAAGTATAAATTATTGACTTACTCCAGATCAATTTACATAAGAAAAAGATAGTAAAGAAAAGAATTATTGAAACTAAGCTCAATGTTACTTATTTACTTATTAAGTGATTTGCAAAAAGTTGTGTTACTTCAGGTACCTAGTTTTAATACTTATTCATTGATTGATGATTAACTTGTTAAAAAAAATATCTTTTCTGTCTGTTCGCTACTAGTATTGATTACAGGTGTAATCAGTACTAGTAGTCGACACCTTAGTATCTACGTGATACTTGCATCGTAAGAACGTGAGAAGCTCTAACATTCTCACAAGAATATCTAACGTAATATGGGTGAACCAAGTGTGTCCTGCTTTCGTAAGGTATTTTTAGATAATGAGGTTATTTCTTGAGAGTGCACTATGCTGATGATAGTAGCCATTATATAATATGGAAGAGACTACTTTTACGACGCATACCAGCTTTAAGAAACACTACACTTTTCAAGACAAATATCTAAAGATACCTGTCCACACTTGTGGACAGTGTCTGGGTATTTTCTTGTTATTTTTCAATATAAATATTTTCGACTAAACAGTTTTCTTTATACGGATTTTTTACAAAGCTGTTGTATGTTTGTGAATAATAGTGCCTGTCACAACACAATAAGAACTATTGTGAAATGTGAAAGTACTTACCCGAATTCCTGGGTTAGTAAAAAGACGATTTGAAGGACACTTTTCCTTAGAAAACTTCCTCATTGTTATTTTATTCTCTTGGACATACTTAAGTAGATATTGCCCATTAACGTGATTTGTGGACATTCAACAATGTCCCAGGTCTGCCCACGACTATATCTCGTATAAGCCTTCAGTAGCCGCTCGAAATTTCCTTAATCGCTTTTGCAAACAGTTGGTCCGTTTAAAAAGTTGCTAAAATATGTAGAGGTATAGATTATGGCGCTTAAAGGTATTTTTTTCACAACACAAAACACGTGTGTCCTTCAAGTCCGACCTTGAAATAAAGAGGTTGTGTTCTTGACTTTTACTTAGGTACTGTCATTATATAGATTTTTATAAGGACTTATTTCTGGACATGTGGCAATCGTTTTTACTCCATAAATTTTTTAACAAGGATTTTAAAGTAAAGCAGACGATACTGTCAGTTTTACTCTCAAAAATTCGTCAGTATCCTGTATGTGGATATGGTTCGTTCCAAGATTAACATAACTGGAAAAATATGGGTTGTTTATAGGCATTATGCTTAACTCTTTTAGGAAAACAGTTGTGATATTATTTCATGTCGGTCTCTTGCATTTTTTACTTTTATATCATCAAAACTGCTGATCAAAGATCTCTTTGTTTAAGACCAGTTGGTTATCCTTTTAGTTTGTCTTATTGAAAGATCTATTCATTAATGTGTCAAAAGTTTCAGAGGTATTCTTTTGTTTCTTTATATTTCAATTATCAAAATATCTAAACAATAGGTATTTCGATTTATAAAAAAATCTTTTGTGCTTTGGGAGTGATTTATAAAAATGTTGCTACGTCGAGTAAACGTCTGTCTAAATTAATTTATTTCTCTTAAATCTTTTTTCTTTTATAAAAATGTTTTTTCTAAACAATTTTCGTGTAAGGAGCTTTACACAAGAAAGTCTGTGTGGAGTCGAGTTTGTTACGGTACCTTACTTAAATACCCCGAAGGCAGAATATACTCCGAGATTACCTTTTTCATTTTAACGCAATGAAGTGCTAATTTTATTAATATTAATATAAATATTTATTATACCTACGCTGGGATTATGAACCTTAAGGTATAAGATTTTGGTTTTACAACAGTGCTTTAGTTATAAGACTACACGTAAGCAAAAGTTTGAAAAGCTCGCTTTTATGGAAATCTTGTTGTTAAAGAGTTCTACTAACTTAATTCTAAAGCTTTTAAGCTTTGAGAAACATGTTGCTTATTACTTTTACGCATGTGTATAGTAAGCAAACATGCTAACAAGCATGTTTCCTTACTATACTATTTATGAAATATAAGTTCTATTTTTAAACGAATTAAGTTACTACTGAAAGTTTCCTTTTGTTCGGGGTTGCGGGTGGTTTGAAAGAGATACCGCGGCCTCGGACACAAATGGCTAAGAAGGAACATGGGTGGTTTTTCAGTAGAAGTCTGTCACTCCCTAGCGCTCGGCCCAGAGCGGGAGGAGTCATTTGATGATTTCCCATCCCCTCAAAAAAAAAAGTATTCTTTAGTAACTTTTTTTTGCATCACAAGAACACTACTTTTGTTGAGGAATTCGTCTGCATGCTTAACGTACCTACAGTTATTTGTTTTTTTTTTGTCTGCGTATAAACACGGAAAGGCGACGAAGGTTCATTTAAATATTGTGGTATATAACATTCCCCCAGTGCAACTCCAAACATGGTATTTTGCTGGTAATGGAGATTCAATAAATACCATTTTTAGGGTTCTGTAGCCGAATGACAATAACCTCCTCCTTTTTTGAAGTCGGTTAAAAAACGGAAACCTTATTAATTCGTTAAATATGTCTGTTTGTCCATCCGTCCGTACTTTATACTGAGAGAGTGAAAAATCTAAAATAATAATATAATGCTGTAGATCGCAGTAAAAACTCGGATGGATTTAAACGAGATATAATTAGCAGTTTTTGAGATTTGCATTTGGCCAGTTTTTAAACACTTGTGTATTCTTCTAAAACAGCTATTCCATAACTAAAAACTAACTTCTAATCCGCAGTTGGTAGACGTGAAAGATGTCATAGATCACAAGGAGTACTTCCCGAAGTTCGTGAGGTGTATGAAGAGGAAAACTCTGAGGGCCCTCGACCGGTCATTGACCCCTGACGTCGTGCCTGTTGCTGATGGGATCAACTTGGTGCGGTTCGAACTGGTCGATAGGTCCGGTAACGTAATGCCTGAGAATGAGACCAGGTAAGGCCAATTTTTTTTCCTTATCGCCTTTTTTTTTTTTTGGGTGTTGGGAAATCATCAGATAATCTCCCGCTCTTGGCCAGAGCGAAAGGGAGTATCAGACTTCTACTGACTAAAAACCACCCATGTTCCTTCGTAGCCCTTCATGCCGAGGCCGCGGTATCTCTTGCGAACAACCCGTAGCCCCGACGGGTGTCGGTCCTTGCGGGCCCCTTCCTTATCGCCTGTCGTATGATCAGCGTAGATGAAAGTCATAACAGCGCCTTTAAAAGATTAAAAACCACAAATTAAAAAGGTTGTTAACAAAGCTGACTTCAGGTTGTAATGGGCTTGAGAAATTACATGAATATCACGCCTGCAATCCGTAAAGGATTAGACAGAGGTATGTCCATTAGTACACCCACATTTCGCGAATTATGTTTAAGTACCATAATAATAGGGGGCAAGACTTTTGCAATCAACCAGGTACAGATCCAGACTCCGTATCTGATTCTGAGAAATTACTGACATAAAACACAATAATATTTTGCCCGCCCTGGGAGACGAACCCGGGAGTAGTGCACTGCAGTCGCGTTTGCAACCACTATACCAACGAGGCAGTCCCTGTAAAAGAAAAAACCGACCAATCAAAAAGGTTGGTTATAATGCAGATTTTCAGGCTGCAATGGGCTTGACAAATTCGTTCCTCGTGAAAACTCGTTGGCTGAAAAATAATTAAAGTAATTCCAACTATTGGTAAGGATTTTGTACCAACCTACATTATTCCGGCCTTATCTTAATAATCCCAATTAGACGGAAATTACCTCTTATTTTAACAAAATGTGGTTGAATTATAATAATTTCTTAGAGAGTAGCTGTAATCTCACCTCCCCAACCCAATTAGTGGAAAATACCTTTGTTGCAAGATTTCTGTATACTCGTAAAAGTACCTACCTACTGCTATAATAGATAATTATGATACTTTAAGAGTGTGTACTACACACACTCAAAAATTGTAAATTATGCGTCAATTTAGTTCTGTTTTAACGAACAAATTCGTGACATATATGGGTGCATGGGATAGCCCTTCGCAAAATAACAGGGTGCAGGGTGCATAGTGCAGGTGCATTGAATCCTTATTTTAAATCATATTCCACCGGAATTAGTCTATTTAATTTCGTTTGTTGAAATACTTTAACGACCGATGCGGCGACGACACCTGAAATCAGCTGTTAACTTCTTGCCAAGTTTTTTTTTTCTAGGTTAGGAAATCATCAAATGACTCCTCCTCTAGATGGAGTTGTACGGAGTGTCAGACTTCTACTGACTAAAAACCACCCATCCATTTTAGTTAGGCCTTTGTGTCCGAGGCGACGGTATCTCTTTCGAACAACCCGCAGCCCCGACAGGCTTTTAGCTTAGTTTCAGAGTTCATCAAACTCGTCGTCGCACTTTCCGTTCGTCGCATGCGTTTTGCTACGGTAAGGATGCGTTGCATATGAGAAAATACAACGAATAAAATTTATTGGATTTTCATAACTTTTCTGAGATAATTTATTGTACCGACCATCTTAGTATGGTACTTAATTCACCCCACCTGCCCACTTAGAAATGTTCCTTACACCCTGAATATGTACACGATTCCCAATCGATCGTCAGGAATCCTGGTAACGCGAAGTAAAAGAATCAGTACTCGGGAGACTATTGTTATCCGAAATCTCCACTGTAAATACTTATAATGCTTCAGACAAGTAATTAAAACGATTAAATAATACCTGGTTTTATCTCGTTAAAACACAAGTAGACAATGATAATAATTAAATACTCTAACCAACCACATTTCATTAATTACGCTCCAAATCTGACGCCGCCGTAATTACGTGTCATCATATTAATATGACAGTAATTAAATAACGGCTAATTCATCGTGATTATTATTTAGATTTGAGCATATTATTTGGCTGATATTAAATTTGTTAAGTTATGTACTAAAAGGTTTACGAATTTGTTGTAATAAGGTAAAATTAGGAGTAAAAGGTAAAAAAAGTCAAAGTATCAAATTATATGGGTTTTAGTGGGGTATCTGAAGTGTAGGTTCCTAGTAAATTGTTTTGATACTTTATTATTTCAGAATGCTCTTAAGAGTAATGAATGTTGATCTTTATTAAGTTAGTTTGAGACGGACATCAGAGAGTCAAAAAATAATGTTAATGTCTGGGTGTTTGTTTTTTCCAGTTACTGAATTGAGAGTTATGAATTGAGAAGTTCTTTTTGTGAATTACTTGAGGAGTTGAATATAATAATATAAATATTATTATTTTTGTGTAGCCGAATATAATTTAAGGGTGCCAAAAATCCCGTCGGGGCTGCGGGTTGATTGAAAGAGATACCGCGACCTTGACACAAAGGGCTAAGAAGGAAGTTGGGTGGTTTTTAGTCAGTAGAAGTCTGACACTCCCTTCCGCTCTGCCCAGAGCGGGAGGAGTCATTTGATGACTTCCAAACCTCAAAAAAAAAAGGGTGTAGAAAATAATAACAAAAATATGTTCATGTTTGAAGAGCCAAAACGAATAACAGGGCGTAACAAAATTTGTTCGCATGGCTATCAACGGGGAGAATGCCCAGATGGCCACGATGCGCCGTTGCCACGTTGGATGGCAATACAGATTATTTGCCTAAGAAATAGACCAGTCACAAAAATAGTCGTACAGCCGTTTGGTGATGTCCCGAAATACTATATAGATGGGCAATCGTACCCCATGTTGCTCCCGGCTGTTAATTGTGTGGCCCAAAATTCTGACAACCAGGTCTTATCAAGGTGTATCGTATTACCTAGTACTAACTGAGTTGTGGAGGTTAGATAGGCAGTCACTCCACGTAAAATACTGGTATTCAGCTGCATCCGGTTAGACTGGTAGCCAACCCCAACATAGTTCGCGAAAAATATACAAACAGACTTTATTCAGAGTACACAGCCTCAACCTATCCCCATAGAAACTACAAGGATTTTACAGTGTTATATCACAGTAATACTCGATCGTCAATCGAATAAAAGAAACACACAAGTCAGGGTAATGACCCCGAAACAATTCGTCAGCGTCGTTCAAAGTGGGGTGTTGTATAAAATTGCGCAACGGACTCCTATTTCTGTTGTTGTGGCGTAATAACGAGCTTGTACTTAATATAATAACAATTAAGTAAAATAACTTATCTACTTAGAAACTATACCTATGTTAATTAATGTTTTGCCAGCGAATTTACCTTGGTAATGACATTTAATAGTAAAAGTCTATGTAACCGATAAAAGTATTCAATCTTTTTTTTACTATGACGACGAATGACTGACATCACGCCTGTAATCCCCAAAGGGATAAGCAGAGGTGTTACCATTTCGCCAGTTATTTTTAAGTACTATGTAATAGGAAGTGAGCTCATTACCATCAAACGGGCAGAAATTCAGACTCAGTTGAATTTGCTGATGGAAAAATCCAATAACACTTTGTCCGACATGGGAATCGAACCGTTGACCACCCAGGACCAGGACTATGTAGCTTTCAAAAGTTGTTCATACGGTTTCCATCCTAAAGTCTATTTTCCTATGTCGTTATCGGATATAACAGAGTCAAGGACTCCGATTGGTTGCACCAGATATTATAAATTATAGAATTCTTGGGTATTTCGAAAAGCACCTTATTTTTAGGGTTCCGTACCTCAAAAGGAAAAAACGGAACACTTATAGGATCACTCGTGTGTCTGTCTATCTGTTTGTCCGACCATTAGTTTCAGAGACTCAGTAGTTTCGGAGATAATGGGAGGGGGGGGGGGCGTAATCTCCCCCCCCCTCCAGAAAAAAATACAGAAATTAGTTCAACACTTATAGATTACAGGAAAACCTATAAGAAGTCTATGCTGCTAAAATTACGTGGAAAATCTCTCAATATCTACTAGAATGGTACGGAACCCTTCATGTGCAAGTCCGACTTACACTTGGCCCGTTTTTGGCTGATATCTGCTCTATGTGTGTATAGTGGTGTATGGCTGGGCCAAACAAATTCAATGACACCATAGTTTAGGCCAAAAACTTTGCCACGACGGTACTGTGTATGATTCGATTATCCGTTTTGGCTTTCCATTCTTCGGCTCAGGAGGTACTATACAAAGACCGCAAGAAGTTATTGGGAGCTTCCATACAAAACTAACTTCTTGCTTTAAAATATAATTCAATTTAATGTGGTTTTGGTTCCAAGTGCTTTTATTTGTTGTGGGTTGAAAATTGTTTGGCAAAATCAGTTCCATTAGACATTTTTATGTTTTTATCGTGGCTGTGAAAAATATAAAGTATAAGAAAGTATGTCTCGCTCAAATATACTTTACAGGCTAATACACGTAGGGTTCCCAGATCATTTTTTATCCCGGGCACAATTTTGGACTTAAGTAACTGAATTTATCAATTTTGCTTTATTAAAAGTAATTTAATTTTAATATGGAACATTTTTGTTATTTTCTCATTATAGCTAAATTCCAGACGTTTAATAATTTCCTTCGCATCGCTGACCCTGGGTTAAAATTCCAAACAAATTCGAAAAATAAATCGGACGTATAGCAACCTTAATCATACAAGATCTAGGACCTAGGACCTTTTGTCGACAAAGAGACTGTCTTTACAATAGGACTAAGAGACCAACAGATTTGGTATTAGTACTTTGAAGCCTGTAAAAGGTATTTTATCAAAGATAGGCTCTTGAATGCTGTTGAATGTTTCTTTATACGATTGATGTCAAAAAAGCACGACTGTGATCCCCAAAGGATTTGGCCTTAATGTAACAGGGGGCGAACTTATGGCCTTCATCCGGGTACAAACCAGACTATTGAGAATTTCCTAATGGAAAAACTCAGTAACACTATGACTATAACACTATGAATACAAGGTAGGTCAGGTATCGACAGAGTCCGGCTGCGAGTTGTTTGAAAGAGATACCGCGGCCTCGGCAGAAGGGCTAAGAAGGTACATGGGTGGTTTTTAGTCAGTAGAAGTCTGACGCTCCTTTTCGCTCTGCCTAGAGCGGGAGGGGGGGTTATTTGATGATTTCCCACCCCCCAAAAAAAGGTATCGACTGAGGAAAATTTTCGAACAATCTTATTTATTTTTCAAGACTTCCGTATCAAGACCTTGGAACAAATGCCTCAATAGAGATTCTTCACTCGTATTTTTATAAATGTTTCCATAACGTTCTTCCGTCAACAATATCTCCGCATATTATTTATTCTTCCTGATTCTCCCCAATAAGTAATACGGTACATTAAATAAAGGATATATTTCGTTATCCGTTTTCCCGGAAAATTCAGACGGAGGCAATCGTTGAGCGTAGGCAGACGGGATATGGCCGGATTGTTCCACTGTCAAGTCACCCGGTTTGGCGCTCCTTCTATTAGATCAGAGATACTCAACATACGGCCTTTGATATATTAAGAATAATAACGATTGCAGGCTCGGTATACATGGAATGTAAGCACATTTTTTTGTAGATACAGTTGGCGAAACTGATTGTGTTTCTTTCATATTTTATAATCGAATTTGCCATGCATATAAGGGGGATTGCCTCTGTGATTATCGTCAGAGCAATTGGGTTTAATTAAAATAATCTCATTGTTTTATTTTATTCTACATCTAATTTAATCTGAAAATAATGAGACAATCTGAAGCATCTGCTACATTTTTTTTAATGGTCGGCGTAGTCGCTCATGATGAGGACAAATACTGGGCCCAAGTTCAAGTAAGTCGTATCATCAATACGAAAGAAGATGAAAAAGCTACAAATAAAGCAAGTCTTAGCAAAAGGTTGAGAGAAGCTGGATAAAATAACAAAAAACATAAAAAAATAGCCCATCGCTTATGTATTTTTCTGAAAAACTCAGGGAATGTAATATAATAAATTAACTATTTTGTTTGAACTGTCTACTTGAAAATCAAATATTTGTCACGACTGATTCTACTATTAAAAAAATTGTATGCATGAGGTTTTTAGCCTAAAATGATGGAGGACTTCTATACAGCATGTCTTGCGTAAGTAGGCATTAAAAGTGAATTTCTATTTCTTCAAGAACAGAAGATAACAATGAATCAAATGATTGACAGAGAAACCATACAATTTTAATTATAATGGTGGATTTGTACTTTGCTGGTTTTAAAACTAAATATACGTAACTACACTATATTATTATAGGGTGTAAAAGTACCCTAAACGAAGGGCACTTTTGTTCTCCCCACCACAGCATTTATTTTTTTGTTCTAGACCATACCTGGGAACCTCCTAGTTACGGAGATATTGGGAGTCAAAGTTCCAAATTTTTCACAGCTGTTTTTGTAAATACTAGTTTTTCAGGTTTTTAACTTTCCTTAAATTACCTCCATGACCCGTTTACTATTTAAAGCATCCACTAGCACAATATTTTAACAGTGCTACATTACGTTTTTCCGTAAAATGTGATTTTTTACCCAAAAAAAAAGTCGTTGCAAAATCATCAAATAACCCCTCCCGCATTCGGGCAGAGCGAAAGGGAGTGTCAGACTTCTACTGACTAAAAACCACCCATGTTCCTTCTTAGCCCTTCATGTCGACGCCGCGGTATCTCTTGCGAACAACCCGCAGCCCCAACGGGCATTCAATGCATCCCTCAGTACAATGTTTTGTCCTACGTGATTTTTCACCTAAAAAAATATCGTTTTGCATGTTACTTATTTTTCTAATTTTTCATTACAGCTCGTGGACTGAAAAGGAATTAGACGAAGGTGAATGGCGAACGCTCGCAGTTCAGAGAATGGCAAAAGTTCTCCGAACACATGTCGTCAAGTTTGATTTTGATGATGGAAAAACTATTGAGAAAGGTTTGCATTATTGATTACTGTTTGCTTGGTTCATTAAGCCAACATTATTTTAGGCTATTTCTGAATGAAAAAGCCCGGTCAATTCTTTTGGATAAACTATGGTTAATAAACGGTGAATCAACCTATTTTTTTTCTAAATATCTGACGACCACACTACGTATAACATAACACAGAGGTGAGGTGGAGGTATGTTTTAATCGTATGTAATAGAAGGAGAGCCTATTGCCATCAACCCAAACACAGCAACAACTCAATAACACCTCGTATATGAACTGATATTCCCACTTAAAATCTTATGACGTCATAAAATCTTTCTCAGTTGAATACCGAGGTCGTCGACGGCACCAGATGTTGACGATGATGATGTTCGGTGTCGTCTCCATCGGAATGGTCATGATACCCATGGGCTTCCAGTTCCTCGCAGTCTTGGGAGGAAAGGCCCTCTTACTCGCCAAAATGGCTCTCATACTCGCCTCGATCCAAGGATTGAAAAAGGTAGGCATTCATACTTTTTAGAAACATTAATGTTTTACTAAAATGGTATTTTTTAAGAAAATGGTCTTTTTCACGTAGTTTTCGAACTAATACTTTAATCACAAAACGTTTATGTAGTAATGTAAGACTTTATACATTTTCTTTACAAAGAAGAATAAACAACTTTTCGAAGCAATATTGTAATATTATGTCGACAGAATCTCGAGCGAGATACTAACATAATAATATTTTAATTAATCCCTAACAACGTTTTAGCGTCATAAAGCATCGCAGACATGGCAAGTTAACAGCATCCCACTAATACACTTCTGGACACATCTATTGGCCCACCTTGTATTTTCAGTTTCGTTTGGTCCTAGCTAAAATTTTATATTAGGTCGAGCAAAAAGTTTTTATGCAGTTTTGAACCTGGCATATTCACAATTTCATTCAATAGTCTTTTTTTGAATTTCGAACACAGAATTTAAAGAAACAAAAGACAATTTGGAGCCTGTTTGTTGATATCAAACAATCGAATACTAAGAAAACTTGGTTTTATTGGTTTACTTGGATTTAATTCTTGAAAAAGTGATTGATATCTTTGGTTTTGCAACAAACATTACTTATTCTTAACACTAAGGTGAGGTTCTATCAATAATCTATGGATACTTCACCTGAAGTCGCCGCCCAAGCTGTGGCACTTATTCAGGCCGGACACAGCCAAAGAAACGTGAGTGCTCAACTTAATTTAAGTCGATCTGCGGTCCCAAATGTTTATCGGAGGTATCTAGAGACTGGCGGCTTTGTTCGTCGCCAAGGAAGGCCACGATCTCGGGTCACAACTGAAAGGCAGGATCGATTCATCGTGACGACCAGCTTGAGAAATCGTCACCTTACCTCCACTGAGATACAAAACCAACTTCGCGACTTCCACGGAGTATCTGTGAGCGCTCGAACTGTTCGGAGAAGGTTAAAAGAACGCGATATGGTACCACACAAGCCAGCTAATGGGCCCAAACTAACGCGAGCCCACCGAACAGCACGCCTTCATTTCGCACGCAGTCATTTAGGCTGCCTGTCCACAGAAGCGGAGCGAGGCTGCGGAGCGGAGAAACGGTTAAATATTAACCAATAGGATTGCTTACTGGGACCGGAGTGAAGATTTTATGCAGTCTAATTGGTTAATTTTTCTCCGTTTCTCCGCTCCGCAGCCTCGCTCCGCTTCTGTGGACAGGCAGCCTTAAATTGGACACAGCAAGATTGGAGCCGTGTACTCTTTTCTGATGAGTCTAAAATTGTGTTACATGGCAATGATGGAAGGAAGAAGGTCTACCGACGTAAGAGAGAGCGTTTCGCACAATGCTGCTTTGAAGAGAGGGTTGCTTATGGCGGTGGCTCATGGACTGTCTGGGGCGGTATATCCGCGAGCGGCAAAACTCAACTTGAGGTTGTTACAGGACCACGGCTGCCAACATTAAATGCTGAAAGGTACATTCGTGAGTGCTTAGAACCTCACGTGATACCATACGCGGACTATGTGGGCCCAAATTTCCTTTTTATGCATGATAATGCAAGAGCCCATGCGGCCGGCATCGTCAGGGAATATCTTCGGGATGTGAACATCACAGTTATGGACTGGCCAGCCAGAAGCCCAGACATGAACCCCATTGAGCACATGTGGGACGAGCTAAAAAGACGTGTTAGGGCTCGTCAGCCAGTTGCCCAGACGATGCAGGAGTTGAAAACTGCCATAGAAGAGGAATGGGAGATGATCCCTCAAAATTTCATAGAGCGGTTGATAAACTCTATGCCTAATCGTATGAGAGCTGTGGTAGATGCCCATGGAGGCAACACGCGTTATTAAATTAAACCTTTATTTGATAAAACATGTTTTTTATTCAAAAATCAATTGCCTTTAACAAGGCGCATATCCGACTTGTTAGGCGTAGCTCCATGTCGTATGGTATTCTGAATTCAAATTTAAAACAATACGATCGAAAAAGATGGTAAAATGTATCAGGTTTAAAACTGCATTAACAGTTTTTGTTTAATCTAGCAATCATATTTCGGTTGTGTCCAGAAGTGTAGTATAGTAATTTTACCTACTAACAGAAATAATGAATTTACATAACAGCATTCTCTTTTAGGTAGACCTTAATAATCATGATGGGTATCATGACAGGGGGAAGGTATGAATTTCTATAATCGATCTTACTTCTTTCCTAATCATCTAACATAGTAATTATGAAAGTTAATCACGAATCTAGGCTTTAACGCACTGGTACTAAAATCACCGGGGTAACCCGTTAACAGATGTTTTGTTCCAGATCACTTCAAGTCCGGTGAACTACGGTTTCTACCACTCAAACTATCCTTACGACTACTACGAGAAGAGGAGTCGAGACGACTGGCCTCAACCAGGGATCATGCCTGCTACTCCCCCTCCTGCGATGTCCGTACACAACCCCTGGACGGACACAGAAACCATCAAACGCGATAGGATACATATAGCAACGGACAAAGAACGCAGACCGAGCAAAGCGCCAGAAATGACGTGGAAACCAGAAGTTCCGAAACCTGTCAAAAAGGAATCGGAACCGAGAATATATCCGATCTATGCTGGGCCTTCAGATGTTCCAGGCGTATTTACCTCTATCGATGCACCAACACCTCTAACAGATTTGACAACAAGACCTGGTGATGTGCAGGCCGATTACGCAATCGATTTGCCGTTCAATCGATTTCATTTTCAAAGTCCCACTACTGTCATTTCAGCTTGATGTGTTCGTTCAATTGTTTTACGCTTTGTATCATGTAGTTAGCGGTATTTTCTCGTATATAGGACAAGTGCTATATCCAAATAGACAAGTTTTTTATTCCAATTATTAGTAGTTTAAGTTGTATGTAGTGTGTAGTAAAAGCATCGTAAAATATAGAAAAAGGTTTGAATGAGTGTTTTTTATTGCTTACTGTATCTATTTCCTTTGCTGAAACCCCTTTTTTTGGATGGTGGTAAATCATCAAATGACTACTCCCCGCTCTGGGCCAGAGCGGTAGGGAGTATCAGACTTCTACTGACTAAAAACCACCCATGTTCCTTCTTAGCTCTTTGCATCCGGGGTCGCGGTATCTCTTTCGAACAACCCGCAGCTCCGGCAGGCGTTGGCCGTCCCCTGCAATGTTGCTGACATATCCTTAAGGCGAGCGTGGAACACGAATGCGCCGTCGGCATAAGACGGACGGACGGTGAGCAAGCCCATTACTCACCGTCCAAGGCCTGCACCTAAGCCCCTAAGACCCGGAAGCCAAGCAGGGTTGCAGAAACCCCTTAAGATACTATTTTTACAAAAGTAATACCGTCTTTTAATATGTTCGACTCAAAAAGTAATCTATACCGTCTCTAACTCACGGAAAACAGTCTCCCTCGAGTTTTAGTTTCCCAAGTTACATATTATTTGACTTTCTCAAACATAAAAAGTGATATCGAAAGACAAACACTATCCCTATTTTGACCTTCACACAGTGAACCAACTGTACTTCTATATATATTCAGTCGAGTATGTCAGTGGAGTAACGGTACGCGTACACCGAATCCGTCATCGGCCGAAGTATGCTCGGGCGTCATCGGCCGAACTCGGCCGATCAAATCAAACGTAAGTAAATGGAAGAGAGCGCATACACTGCTACTACCGACGTCGTCCGACCGATTTTGTTCATTTACTTCATTTACTTACGTTTGATTAGATCGGCCGAGTTCGGCCGATGACGCCCGAGCATACTTCGGCCGATGACGGATTCGGTGTACGCGTACCGTTACGGTAGCTAAGTCACGTAACTGGCAATCAATGTAATCACTAGCTATTTCCTTGTCAAAGGAAGCGACCGCCACGCCTTGAATACATCGGCAGAGCTCATCTTTGATTGGTTGCTGCAGTTGGAGATATACTGAATATGAATGCGTAATGTATAACAACAATTAGAGTATTCATGAATTGAAAAACGACAAAGTATGGTATATAATGAAGAACAGAAAAAAAATACAGGGAAATTACAATATTCTATCTTTAATTTATATAGAAATCAATTGCCACAATATTTATGATGGAGCATCACTAGAGTACAGCTTGACCAATTGGCATTATTGAGTTAATGATATTGTCAGGGTCAAGGTTCTTATTCTTCTCGTCGGGGCTGCGGGTTGTTCGCAAGAGATACCGCGGCCTCGACATGTAGGGCTAAGAAGGAACACGGGTGGTTTTTAGTCAGTAGAAGTCTGACACTCCCTTTCGCTCTGCCCAAGAGCGGGACGATTATTTGACGATTTCCTACCCCCCAAAAAAAAAAAAAGGTTCTTATTCTTCATTGCACACAAAAAAGGTATCCGTACAAATTACAATAATATAGCTTATGTTTCATTTCATGTAAAAAGGTGAGCTGTACCCAGAATTAGGTTTTCTTACAGCAAACCTAATTTACATTGCAAAAATTGTTGAAGAGGATATACCGTGCAAGGTTTTTATGAAAGAAAGTTTAGTTTTTTTTCTAACGGCTTTTCTCATTTCCTTCATTAGCAAATTGCACCCGTGCAGAACGGAACGGGTCGCTAGTATTACCATATTATTAATATCTGCCGCCAACTTTAGTGTTTTGTTTTGGTTTGGGAAGTTATCCGGGCGCCGCCGCGCACCGACATGATTTTAAAGATTCAATATTACAAGACCCTTCCAACCAATGCTTGAGAAGGCCTGTGTTCCAGTTGTCAAAAAAAAATCAAAATCAAAAGCCATTTATTCAAACTAAGCTGATAGTCAGCACTTTTCGAACGTCAAAATTTACTTTACTTTACTTATTTACAAGTGACAGTCCCCCAAAACGCCCACCCTTCGACACTTCCTAGTGTTTTTGCTGGAAAGAAGAAGTGGCGGAACAAACTCCCCAGCAACACGTCTGTCTGTTTGGTTAAAAGAACCAGACTCGATACAATATTGTAGGTGTAAGTTAATATTACGATTGACTACAATAAAAAATAAAAAAGTATATAATAATAAAACATAAAAAAGACATAACATATCAGTAAACTAATTTTGGAGAAAGAACATAAATTACAAACATTGTCTTGTGTTCAACTCAACGACCAGCTATTCTTATCATTTAAGTAGTCGTTAATAGAATAGTATGCTTTTAAACAAAGATTAGATTTTACTTTGGCTTTAAATGCATTGTGGAAACGTTTAACGTTGATTATGCCAACTTTACCCTTTTCGTCTGGGGCTAAAGGGCGCTTTAGGTGACGAGTTTACTACTTCTCATTAGGAAGGCTAATAGTTCATTTGCCTAATTGAAATGGCGTCAAACTTTTCGTGTTTACCTTCTCGTTGAACCCTAAATAAAAAGTGCAATTTGAAATCTATGATAGTGATTATGAACTGTGAAACGAATCTTGGTTTCTTGATTCAGAATCAAGAAACCAAGAAAACATACATATTTTTAAAAGGAAGGATAAGACACCACACCTGTTATCTCCGAAAGATTAAGCAGAAGGTGTAGGTACCTTATAGTACACCAATATTTTGTTAGATCCCCTATTACATGAGACTTAAATACAAAGTCTCATGTAAACGTATTGCCCTCAAACGGGCATAAACACAAACTCCAAGGCGCTCCTCAGTCCGGTCGGTACTAAGCAGAACCCAACAACATTTCACCTGAACCGCAAATCGAACCCTTAGATACGTGCAACGAGCTCGTGGCTTAATAAGAACTGCCACTCGGGTCGATCTTTAGGTTAAGCTGTGCTTGCCTAGGTCGGTCTGTGGATGGGTGACCGCTCGACATACCGAGTTTCCTCCGTGCCTCGGAAAGCACGTTAAGCTATTGGTCCCGGCTGCCATATATAGATCTTTGGCAGTCGTTACAGGTAGTCAGTGACCTGAAATTCTGACATCCAGTCTTACCAAAGAGTATCGTATTACCTAGTATTAACTGGGTTGTGGAGGTCAGATAGGCAGTCGCTCCATGTAAAATACTGGTACTCAGCTGCATCCGATTAGACTGGAAGCCGACCCCAACATAGTTGGGAAAAGGCTAGGCAGATGATGAGATACGTGCAACAGTCGCGCTTAGGAACAATGAGGTAAAAACGAAAGGTTCAGGAAAGCTAAGATCTATATTTACAATTTGTACGGAAACGTAAGCATGGTTAGGTAAAAAACCTTGATCCAACGCTAACATTCTTTGATAAGATAGGCAAACAGAAAAGGGAGACCACGCGGCAATTGCTTGTATGCTCAGAGCTAATAGAGCAAAGCAACGAAAGGTTAAAACGTTATTACAACGGAAAACGAATAGGCCACTTTTGACAATGTTATAAAACATAACCCTTTCCCTGCAGTCGGGTAAAAATAAAGTGTATCTGATTATTTATCTGTTTGTGTAACCGTTTAGTTCTTCTAAAGTACAGGACAGATGGTGATGTGGTTTCGGCCATTATAAAGACAATTAATTGCGGAAGGTTTGTAAGTATGAATTATTGATATTTAACTTAGATATCAGAAATTTAACAGAAATCTCAATACTATTATTAACACTGAAAATGGAATATTTAATATGATACGATATTATTTTATTTTTAATTTACAAAAATATCGTTATTCTTTTGCTATTTGTTTAAAATATCGCGTTTTCAGGTCTAATGATAATGTTAGTAACCATGACTGACTGTCTCGTTGGCCTAGTGGTCGCAAGTGCAGCTTTTCAGAATGAGGTCCGGGGTTCAATTCCCGGGTTAGACAAACTGTCATTGGGTGCTTCCATCAGGAATTCCAATAGGCTCGCCCCATATTTCATGGGACTTAAATATAACTGGCGAAATGTGGGAGTACTATCAGGTAACTCTATTACGTTTACTCCGAGGTTCGAAATACCCATTTACACAGGTATATAGAAAGTTTGTGAGTCTGAATTACGTGAGTCAGAATGTACGCTATGACGAAGTACTGAATTCAGAATTTTCGTTACTCCGATGTACGTTACTCCGAAAGTTTGCTACTACGAAGTACTGAATTCAGAATGTTCGTTACTCCGTTGTACAGGTACTACAGCTCTTCGTAACTCGTGATGTTATGTTATGATCATCAGTTTAGTTTTGACACGTTGTATTACTTTTACTACATTGGACACGAATGAAGCAATGTTGAGTCGTGAGTATGCACATAACTAATTGATTTGATAAAGCGAATAGATACATTATAATAAGTTATAGAAATAGTAGACAAACAAACACAAAATCTCGTTCAAATGTTATTAGAAGTTAAACTTATTATTTGGATCAATTAATTCTATTTTCTTCTAAACTCTTGAGTTTTAAATTATTTATCAAGAAAATTCGGGAAAGTTGTGTTAATTGATCTTGTCATTAATAAAGGCTATATTTTGGAAGACATTTAATTTGACTGACTTAGCTTTAAAGGGTTACTTTATTAAATCTGAAAGTTTTGAATCCTACACAAAGATTGAATAAAGTTTAAAGTTTTTTTTTGATAATTGGGAGTAAAACAACGAGTCGAAGTAAAAATTTCTCTTTCTTTGGTAAACTTCTGCTTCTGAATAATAACCCTTCTAATCTGTCAACTATTAATTTTCACAGATACCAAATAGCAGATAGGCGCGGGTCTTAGTCATCTGTAGCAACAGATCAACAGATGTCACGAAATCCAAGCCTGAAAAAAACTGTGGTTTTTTGTGGATTATACGACGGCGCTTTTAATGTTTCACGCACGCCTCAAAGAGATGTCAGCAACATTGTAGGGCCCTTACAATGTTGCTGACATCTCTCTCTCACGCAAGGGCCTGCCGGAGCTGCGGGTTCTTCGAAAGAGATACCGCGACCCCGGATACAAAGTCCTAAGAAGGAACATGGGTGGTTTTTAGCCAGTAGAAGTCTGACACTCCCTTCCGCTTCGCCCAGAGCGGGAGGAGGCATTTGATGATTTCTCTTTCCCCTAAACACAGCTACTTTGTTACCAAGTCTACTCCACCACTTAAGCATAGTATGTGTGTGTTTCTGACAGAAATTCATTTATCGTAGCCCCCGAGCCAGCTATTGTTTATATGACACACATCAAAAGCCGTTCCAACTTGATCCGGGGATTAAATGAAAACAAAGCAGTTATAATAGTTATCATCAAAGTTGCGGTTATTGTGTGTGAAATTAGACGAAGGTTTGACAATTACAGTTCTATAAACAGTTGAATTAACCCTTGGTGTTCGGTATGGGTGGAAGGAACAATAAAGTTTAGTTTAATAAATTTGTAACTACTAGTGGAAGTGTCTGATGCGATGAGGAGTAATGGAGAAGTATGGAAAAAGACATGCTGCGCCGACCTCAAGTGAATTGGGATAAGGGGTAACTACTACTGGGCTGGTCACGTCTGTTGCATATGTCATCCCACATGCAATGGGTAAAAATAACCACTAAGTGGATATCAAAAAACAGCAGGCCCAGAATAAGATAGTGGGATGAGTTGGATTCTTTTTCAAAGGATTGAGCTTCAATCGCACTAGATCGCATAAAGTGGATAAAGTGGAAGGAGGGACGGGAGAAGAGGCCTTTGCCCTACAGTGGGACAACACAAACCTATAATAATGTGACTGCAACGAATTTAAGTGGGCAGAGTCGAATAGTAAAATACATAATTTAAACCAGTTATTAGTTAGATAAATTGGACTTAACTATTTAGCAACTAGACAAACTTTTTTTGTAGATCTACAACAGCCGTGACGGACTGTCAGAATCCCAAAAGTCTGACCATCAGTCTCACCTAGCTGGATTATCGAGCTCAAAAACGAAAACATAACCAGACAATAGAAAGCTCCTACTGCTGGCAATCAGACCTCTTTGTGACTCGTGTATTAATTTCAATACACGAGTCCATTGCGTGAGGATGTCGAATAGGATAGCCTTCCTTGAAAAATTATGGTGAAAACCTGGAAAAAGAAGGAAGACTGGAAGCTCACTTTATCGTTTCTAGCTGAAAAAAAAAAACTTGAGAGGTGTCAAGGAACACCCGGATGGAACGAAGTTATTGTTATTATTTTTATTATGTAAAAAAAAAAAAAAAAATCCGTCTAGCCCCCTTTCACAACGCGCGATAAGGAACTTCGTTCCAATTAGAAGTAGGTATATCCTTTGAATGCAAAACAAAGTTTTGACATGTTATGATTTAGAACTAAGCGGATATAAAGTTATTTCGTTATTAAATGTCTGACCTTTGTGTAGTTTATGTAAAACAAACTTGGCGTTTAGTCCCGGTTTTAAAAGCTTTCATCTTCGCCCCCTCAGTTCAGTGGGTGTAAGATACAATTAAAGAATCTTAATGAAGAAAATAATGGGAAAGGAATGTAATTTTTATCACAATGGGAAGTTTGCTGAATTTGCATATTTTTAATAATAACGACTTTTCAAAAAAATTATAAATTGATAGATTATTTGACAACCAAACTGAAATTATGACTTTTTTAGTAGAGGCAGCCGAAACTCAAATATTAATGTGGTTTTCGAAACGGTTGATGGAAATGACAAGACAAGTGTAGGTGTCGATGAAGAAAAAATAAACAACCATGCCAAAAACTATTAGATAAATCTGACTGAGCCTCGCTTATCATATTGGCAAATACAATAGATGTATCTCATATTTTAGGTGGGTGTGG
The DNA here is from genome assembly GCA_949774965.1 of Diarsia brunnea. Lineage (NCBI taxonomy): Eukaryota > Metazoa > Arthropoda > Insecta > Lepidoptera > Noctuidae > Diarsia > Diarsia brunnea. The sequence goes on along the minus strand of OX459003.1, from coordinate 7,581,416 downwards.
AGGTATGTTTAAGTTTCTGTGATAGGATGAACGAAAAATGATTTTTTGTTTTAGTCTTGTTCTGAGAGATTTTGCACGAAAAATAACCTTTTCTCATTATGTTTAAGTGCTTTATTTAATACTCACGACGTCACGCAGTTTTAACGGCGTAGTTCCCGTTCTCGTGAGAATATAGAGATAGTGTAGCATCCCCACGGAAGAAAATTCTTTCAAATCGGTCCCGCAGTTTTTAAGTTTATTCGTTACATACAAAGATACTTTCTTTCTTTTTTTAAAAAAACGTTTCCCCACACTAGGCACACTTGAGTCACTAGGGTCTATAATATTAGTACCTACCTATAGATTATTATCATTCCTTTACCTACAGTAGCTTGAATTTTTTTTTGTCATATTGTATTGTAATAAATCTCATTACTGATAGAATCTAATTTTGACATTGTATGCAGAATTGTAAATAATACCTACATGTAGCGACTATGTTATTTGCCTAGATAGTTAAATTAATTGTGTTCTACATAATTTAAACCGCTGATGAACTAGATTCCGACTAAAGTACCTATCTCACTCGCATACCTATGATGTCTCAATTATTTATCTAAATTGTGCAACAAATCTTGTGCAAACAGTGAAAACAAACTATTTAATGTGTAGGTCATTGGAATGATTACGAAGACAATATTTTATACTAATATTGTTAAAGTTAAAGATATTCTGACTTTCTGTCTGTCTGTCTTACATCCAAACGTACAACCTTTATCTCGTTATAAAATTATAGTTTTTAGTTACTAGGTGTAACATAAAAAAAAGCCGCGATGAGCCGATCAGCATGTGATAAAACCGAAAAAAAAGGTTAGGAGTTTTCAAAAGTCATAGCACAAAAGTTGTATCGTTTCATGGTGAGATATTAAACGAGAAATCTTCAGTTTATTATGATACAAAATATACAATGAAAATTAAATGTGTCTGGTTCCTTTTCATACCTTAACGATTGATTGGATGAAAATAACAGCATAATTAGACTTTGCTAAGATATCTTTTATCCTAGCATAATTTTTGAACTCCAAGTAGGCGAAGCCGCAAACTATACCTAGTAATATAAATTATAAAATAATTAAACATAGATACAGATAGTTCTACAATATTTGCATCTATCTTTGCTATGTTAACATTATCATCATCAATATTCTTGGCCAAAAGTTCAATAGCCCGACCGGCAATAGAAATGGACTAGACATCCATACAAAACATGTTGACTCTATCAGACAGTAAGTTATTAAAATAGTTTTAAATTCGCAGTACGTCGCAGTAAAACGTTTTCTTGACTGATTTACTGAGGAAGGAGGTCTAATGCCTAAATAATTATAAGATTTTTTTAAGATATTATAAGACTTTTGTTTGTGGCTGAGATAAGTCGAGTGGTTTAGGCGTTTGCCTAGTAACCCGGTGGTCGTGGGTTCGATTCCCACGGGAAGCATACTTTGTAAAGTTGTTTCCAGTTCGGCTAGGACATTGCAGGCATGAATCACCTGATTGTCTGATAAAAAATAAAAAAAGAGGATACCGTGCTTCGGAAGGCACGTGTAAGCCGGTGGTCCCGGCCAGAGTGCCGGCCGCCGCCAAATGGCGGTCGTCAAACCATGTCAGAGGCCTTTGAGGTGGTTTAGAAACTCTGACACTAGGGTGTGTGGGATCGTTAGACATTACTGCCCACACGATAAAAAGAATGGTATACTCACTTTTCGCCATTTATGTTGAAAGTCTCATGTTACCACGTAATAGGGGGCAATTGATTATTTGACAGCAACCGGGCACAACAACAATTGACAATCGAGACTTCGTGAGTACTACCGAGAAATTCGTAATGGAAAAACCCAATTACTTTTTGCCGCCCTAGGAATGTTGCTGGAGTGCTTGCGACCAAAAGTATTTATATTATGGCTGGCAGAGTAGGGTCCTGCTAACTTTTTTCATACGAAGTCTAGCGCGTCACTAAACGTCATCTCTCCCAACTGACGACCCGTGACCCATAGGAAATGATGCCATTCTAACAATGCCTTGTAACAGTTACAGCTAACTATCGCTTAATTGGTGCACCAAAATTGGGCCCGAATTTAAATGTTCGTAAAGACGTTTCTAGTCACTGCTGGAGCGATAAATTCGTTCTCTGTGTGGACAAATTGTGTGAACAAATTGATTGAAGAACTACTGGCACGTTGCGGGTGTTATTCGTATTGTGAATAAGACTTATTAGGAATTCGTTAAAGTAGTTGAACATTTCCCAACGGTTGACTGATAGAGAATGTCTTATTATGTACCACTCCTTTACATGCAATAAATAAGTAAACATTCACGGAACAGCTACTGAACCTGGATTTGAGCCCGGTTGATGACAATGGGCTCGCCCCCTATTGCCCCATGTGACTGAAATATAACTGGTTAAATGTGTGTGTACTATTAGGTACACCTCTGTCTAACCTTTTGGGAATCACAGGCGCGATGGTATGTTATGTTAACTAAACATAACTAATTATACTTTAAAGTAACAAGCATTTGCGGGTAAACTTAAACCGGTTTAGTTATACTTTCCACGTCTAACGGATTAACTTTAAGGGCCATGAAAACCTTTTACTTCATCTATATCTATATCTATATAGCTATATCTATCTATATCTATATCTATCTATACATATAATAAATCTGTAGAAAAATTTTTTTTGTACATCGAAAATATTTAAAAAAAAATTGTCAGGGTATTAAAGTATAACCAACAGAACACATTTCCAGCATTTTTGGAATTTTTGTCTGTTTGTCTGTTTGTCTGTTTGTCTGTTTCGATGACTAAGCATCACGTCAAATTTACGAAACGAATGTAGGTAACTTTTATACATAAATGTTGTGCGTAACTTGGGCTATTACTTAGGCTTTGTTTCATCGTAATCGGTGCTCTCTATCAAAAGATATATGCATTTATAGTTTTCAAGAAGAACTTTTCATTATAGTCAAGAATGAGACAAGCAACGACATCTATTGAACGAATATGGTACTTAATAATAAATTCCTTCACAAGATAACTTTAAATAAGTTACGATAGTAAAAGGTACGTATATTAGTCTAAATGACGCTGCTTTCAAAATCTACATAGCCTAAACCCTATAGTGTGTTTGATCGCTCATTTTTAGCAGTTTATCTTCGTCTTCGACAGATGGCGTTATTCATTTGATGTCATTTTCTGAACGGCGGTGTTATTAAATAAACATAAATGTTTCGTGAATAGTCAACCAATAAAGATTTACCAATTACACAGTATAAAAATACAATTTTTTTTAACTAAATTATAATTAGATAAAACCCACGACATATTTTTTTTGTACCGTGTGGGAATCGAACCTGCGACACGCAGTGCTACTGTTAATCGTCCAGCCACTGCGCCTAACATGTCTTAATATAGATGTGGTGTGTTGTTAGCCCTATGTGTCGAAGCCGCGGTATTTCTTTCGAACAACCCGCAGCCCCGACGGGCGTCGGTCCTTGGGAGCCCCTTCAATGTTGCTGACATCCCTTTGAGACGCGCGTGGAACACGAATTCGCCTCCATCGTCATAGGACGGACGAACGATTAACTAGCCCGTTACTCACCGTTCACAGGCCCGCGCCTACGGTGGCCGGAAGCCATCACGTGGCCCCCGATGCCCGGAGCGTCTCCCGCGGCGGCTGGGAAGAGGGGTTGTGTCCCTCTTACGTTCACCTCTTTCGCTAGCATTACTGCTTCGCAGAAGGAGGTGATGGCGTTCCATTTCAGATTCGATGTCCCAGATTCGGTACAGGTACCTCTCGAAACAGCCTCTAATCCCCCCTTTTTTTTGTGGTTCCTAAATTATCAAATGACTCATCCCGCTCTGGACGGAGCGGAAGAAAGTGTCAGACTTCTACTGACTAAAAACCACCCACGTTTCTTCTTAGCCCTTTGTGTTTCGGGGCCGTGGTATCTCTTGCGGACAACCGTTAGCCCCGGCAGACGACGGCAACAACAATTAAGGGGGACCCCTTAATTGTTGCTGACATATCTTTGAGGCGTGCGTGGAACACGAACGGGCCAACGACAGTGCCTGTCGACTATAATGTACCTGTTTCAAATTTATTCAAGATCCGTTCGGCCGTTTCTGACGTGGTTGATTAACAAACACCCATCCATCTAAACTTTAGTATTAGACAAATGTACTTTGCATTACCCTCTTCTTATTTTCTACAGTTAACGCAGGGCAATGATTTAATGTACTTTTATCTAAGCGACGCATTTTAGTTTCCGACAAGCACGCGGACGAAGTCGCGGGCACAGCTAGTTGCTTAATAATAATTCAATTAGTTTTCCATTATGATTATCGAGTATCGGTATTAATATAATCCTTTTAGGTCTAAAACGTGTGCTGAATAGTTTACAGCTCATTCGTTAAGTAATCTTAAATTGCATTTACTTTTACAGATTGCGGATAGGATTATATTATGCCAAGGCTGCTAAACATAAATCGCTTCTATGTAGTATGACCGCGTTGTTCTTTCAAAACTACGCAACGGAAATTGATGCGGTTCTCACCAATATTTACCGATAGAATACAAAAATATCCTTCACGAAACTGAACGACACTTGATATCCCCGTCATTGCAATAAAAAAGTTGCAACTTTTTCAAATGATATAATTTTACTTTTAATGGCTCCGAAACTCCCGTAACATTTAATGCATCCATCAACACTATTGGAATCGCAGTACGAAATTTTCAACGCCACTTGGAGAGGCTCCTTTCTTGCATCCATGTTGGCTGGCGTCCGCTGTAGATATAATCTGGTTAAATGGGGTATTCCCGATCCATCCCAAACAAATTGCCAGTGTGGAGCCCCTCTACAGGATATTCGCCACCTCCTGTCTGCTCATCCTGCACAACCACTGGCACCTTTCAGGATTTACTCGAAGTAAATGATAGAGCTATGCAGGTGGCTACATACTGGTCAAACACGATTTGATATCACCGACACATACAGAAGAAGAAGACGACTTCTTGAAGGGTTCGTTTATACTTTATATTACGGAAGGTTGATGTGTAAACTATAATATTAAAGACATAATAAAACCGTTTCCATGTTTAGTTTAATCTAACAATTAATGCGAAGGAAGAGCGGGTTCTAATTGTAAGACATACTCCGTTTCGTCTTAGCGTAGTACCCGACCCAGCCCTCATTATTTTAATGAAACAATTAAAATCTATTAACACACATATGTGGGTGAAGACTTGAAATTTAAACATAAATACTAAAATAACATGATATAATTACAAAGTTAGGTTGCTCTTGAACTTGTTTTCGTGTGTAATTTGATCAACATACCATTAATGAGGCGGGTTACCCAAGGGCGAACAGAATTAAATATGTTTCCACAATTCAGCCCGCGGCAGAAAAGCTAAAATAACACCGCGGATATGCAGGGAAAACTGATTTTGTTTTATAGGCCCGTATGTGGTTGTTTATTTTGTAACACGTATTTTCAAATACCGTGAAAATTATACGAGTATGTGAGTTTTTGCCTTCGACTTTGTCGGCGTGCAGTTTGAATTTCATAATTTTTATTTTGATACAATGGTAAGTTTTAAAAACTTGTGGCTATATAAAAACAGCCGCTTGGTTGATCTTCAGGTTAAACTAGGCTTGCCTATGTAGGTCTGTGGATGAGTAACCACTCATTAGCTATTGAGTTACCTCCGTGCCTCGAAAAGTACGTTAAGCCATTGGTCCCGGCTGACATTTTTGTAGATCTTTGACAGGTGTTGCAGCTAGTCAGTGATCCGAAATTCTGATATTTAGTTTTACTAATGAGTATTGTAATACCCAGTAGGTACGGTCAGCAGCAGAAGTTGCTTAACATTTCGGAATTTTAACTATTTGATGTACAGGACTCCAGTTATTATTTTTAATGTTTCAGAAGATTATTCTTTAAAATATTCCTTACTCTTTAATAACTTGTTAGTAACGAGTAATATCTAAAAGTATTTTATTAAAACACTCGTTTTAAAACTGTGTGTAGTGTTAATCTACTTCTGATACTGACTGTACTAAGCATTAGGTTCTGGAGGTTAGATAGGCAGTCGCTCTATGTCAAAACAGAGGTCTTAAGCTGCATCCGCATCTTTCAGCCGACCCCAACATAGTTGGGAAAAGGCTGTACGGTGATTACAAAAGTGAAAGTAACCTATGTGCTGCTTCTCTAGGTCCTCCTGAACTACACAAGTCTTTTATAACACATAGTTTTAGTGTGGTGGTGAGGTAACAAACAGACCAACGGACAAAGTTACGTTCACATTTCATATAAAAATATGGATGTCATTTTAGGTAACTAGTTCTGTAAATCTATTAAAATTAAAACGTTTATTAAATTACTTTGTACCGTATCAACGTTTTCACAAAGTAACTACTTTATTGTGTCCACTAAGCGAACTCAGTGAAGATGTCGACACGTACTGCTTTAAACACATCTAACGGGGTCAGCGATCTCGATCGTCCTGAATACGATCTATAGAGTTGTCTTATATCAGAGAAATAGCTACGGTTCTTGATCTTTCGAGAAACGGTGTATTAGAATATCAAATACGTCTGCTACGGCTTTTCTGTAAATAAAAGTAACCTATATAGAGATCCCAAGTTCTGTGGTGGTAGAATCGCACTGACTGAGAGACGCTGTTAATAAACATTTGTGAAATAAAACTAAAGGAGTAAATTATAGGTAAACATGTTGCGAGGACCCCAAGTGAAGGGTAGAAAGATGATGACGATTGAAACAATGAGTGTCTGATTTTAGACACGCATCTTGTACAATTTACAAGTAATAGCTTATTGCAAAAAAAACAGCTAAGCTGAAGTAGGAGTGGGCTGGAAGCGTAGCACGAATGCGCCCGAAGAGATAGGTAACGATCGTCATTCACTGGACGTCTGTCTGTGGAAATCGCTGTCGAGGTAGACCTGTTTACGAGGTGAACATGGCCAGATATCAGATATTGCACGGAATAGAGAGGCGTGGGAGAAGAAAGGGGAGGCCTTTACCCAGCAGTGAAACGCACAAATATGGTAACAAAAAAAGTTTTACAAAAGTTCTTAAAAAGTTCTTTAAAAAGGAATGTAATCTGTAACAATTTTTTTTTTTTACAAAAAGTTAGGCATAGCTTTTTGTACAAAAAAAAATTGTTACAGATTACATCCCTTTTTTTAATCTAAGCGGTATCTTCATACGCTTTGTAGATTGAACCGCGTAAACTGATGAGAATATTCACGATTTGCATAATGTTATGAATATTATGCAAGTAAAGTTCACGCTTGCCTCACTCTACGGTAAGCAAAACAGTTAGTTCTGGTAAACTTTGGACCTAATATAAAATTGCAAAATAAACGTAAATTCGACCGCGTTGATTTAGTAGCCGCAAGCGTTTCTGCTGAAAATGATGTCCGATTCCTAGAATATGCTAAGGATTTTCGAAACTCGGGATTTTGTCAGTAGTAGCCACGACGTTTGGATTTTTCCTCATTTGATAGTAATAGGCTTGTTTTCATGAAATATAACTGACGAAACGTGGATATGATACTTATGGTACATGGTATGGTACTAATTATACAATAATTAAGCACACCTCTGCTTTTGGAGAATACAGCAAAAATTCAATCAAAGCGATATACTAAATAGTGGTCTCATTCAAAAATTGTTGTACTATTTTACGCCAGCAAAGCCTCGTCTTTATAAAATGGCTTTTAAACGCTGCAAGTGCACTACAACGGCAGGTTGTTGTTGATTTTTTAACTTATTTTTATCTTGACATTCTCTTTAAAACGTTGAAGATGTTGTGGGTGTTACAGTAAATAAAAAAAAGTTGTTAAAAAACTAAAAAACCCGATTAAAAAAACTGAGAAGCATCAAATAAGCATATTTTAAATTAAACAAAACTTGCAAGCAGGCGGGGTGTCCATTTAAATCTAAAATTACGAAAATAGAATACACCTCGCCTGCTTCTAAGTTTGTTTAATTTAAAATGTGCTTGTTCTAGGCTTTTCAGTTGTTTTAGTAGGGTTTTTAGTTTTTTAACTACTTTTTTATTTCCATCTTTTTAGTTAGTCAAGTAAAATACTTCGCAGACGATTTGCCTTTTTTATACGATTTGTCACTATGAATTTCTTTTAAACGTATATTAGAATATCATTGAACGTATAAGTTGGATATTATTTTTATCTCCTTTTAAAACCCTTCAATTTGATACCCTACTCGATGGTAATGGAAAAATATTTTTTTGAACTCCGCGATATGGCCCCCAAAATCCGCAATTTTTCTTTGTTTTACTCAGGGCATTTCTGGACAAATTATTCACTATTTGTTTTCTTATAGTAAATCTAGTTACGGGCAGACAAATATAAAGCCTCTATTGACACCCTATTCTTGTCAAATGACATTGACCCATTACGGGCATGATTTCGCTCGCAAAGCATATATCAAAGTAGGGGAGACAGGGGCCACAATTAACAAAATATACATTTTTAGTTGTAGATAAGAAATTATTCAAGATTTAGACTTGATTTTTAGCATACATGATGCTTAATCATTCAGGTATTATGTACTTATCTCAAAACAAACATAATAAAAACGATGCCATAGGTAGAACGATTTTTCTTAAAAATGGCAGCTGTTAATTGTTACCTCACGTTTGGGGTTAGAATTAACAGGTGTGGGGCAGGTATTAACAGAAGGGGTAAAAATTAACAAATGTTATGCTGACTAATATAACGAAAAATAAATATATGTACGACTTAATTTTTTTGTTAATGAAAGTGAAATTAAAACAGCCTTGCATGACACAGGTTTTCTTATAACAAAATTACAAAATATCTTAACATAAACGAAAACTCAAAATATGTTAAATTATTTCAATATTTTAAAGTTTTTTTTTCTGAATCACTATCAATCAGTCTAAAAGTGGTAAATATATGTTTAAAAAAAATTACTTAAACAACATCATACGATGAGGTAGAAAACGGCACATTTTTTATCTTAAAAGTCTTAGTCTTTTATAAACATTTTCTATTAACTTAATTAGCATCGTCTTTAGACTTAAACAACGTATATAAAATTTCCTTTAATACAAAATCAACAATTAAATATTAAGGATTAGGAAATATTTTAAATACCTACGAACTAAAAGAATATCTATTCGTATTCATCATCTGAATTACAATTCAGACAACAGAATTATGTGATTTCAACTTTGATACATTCTGCTTGGGCCCAGTCCTTGCAAGCGATACATTGAATCCATTCACCACCTGATTTATATCTTCATTATAAGAGGTATAGATATTTATATATATATATATTATTATATATATATTTTTTCATTATAAGAAGTGATATATATCACTTCTGTCACTCTTATATCTAAATTAGGCACATCGTCTAAAACTTCAGTTCTTCAATCGTTGCCCGCCATCACATTAGTTTTCCATGATTCTGGTACCTTTTCAATGTTGTAAAAACCAATACTCTGCTATGACTGCTTCTTGTTCAGCATTGAAGACCAACAACTAGCCCCCATATCTGGGGTAGGTATTAACGCGTTAATACCTACCCCCTCAATGTGTTAATTGTAGCCCCAAAGGTACATATAAATTATTAAATAACGTAAGAAAGTATTGGTCAATAGTTATGTCAAATATGAAACATAGTATTGTTAAGTACAAAATATGCTACTAGAAAAACAAAAAACATAATCATAACACTTTATAATTCTTGCGCTAATCAAAAAATGGTGAACTATGAAATGTTCGTAAAGTGCTTAAAAATATCGACCGGCACACAAGTCACCCAAATGACGCGCGCAGCACATCAGGACGATACTGTGCCATGCGGCGTGATCTAAATGATAAGTCAAGATACTTACTGGAGGAATAGTATGTATAGTTTTAGAGAAATTTGCCTGTTAATACTTACCTCTGTTAATTGTAGCCCCGGTCTCCCCTATCAATTATTTATTAAGATTTAAAGATTCCAGTCACATTTAAATGTAATATTTCGTTTATTTACTTTAGTAATTTGGTTACTTTTTTGGTGTAATTTGAATATCAGCCGCTCCAAATCAGTGGTCCTAAAAAATATTGTCTGCTTTTGGGGTGACTCAATTTGACCTGTCATTGACAAGAACACTGTCAGACAACCCTAGTAGTTTAAATTGCTATGTTGAGAAAATATATTGGAATTCTGTTGTTGTTAGTATAAAACAGAAAACACCCACGCAAACAAATTAAATGAATGAACAAATTGTTTGTTCTTGATTACTGAATAAAAATTCTCATAAATCATTATGGAATAAAAATGTACATCTCTTCGATAAAATTCTGAGTTTTTTTTTTTGGTTAACACGTGTTGAGTTTTTCCTTTTGTGAATTATTTAAATTCCTTTACCCGTTGAATTTTCAATTAAACTAAATAATAAAAATAACACTTTCAGTCCAGAGCGGGTCCATTCACCTTTCTCTACGGAGCCATGTATAGTTTTTCTATTCTATTTTTTGCAGTCATGGCAGCCAGCCTCAGTAGATAATAGCCTTCAACGCGACGAGTATTAGTGTACAAGCTTGTCCGTCAACACAGATGCACTGTTCCGCACCTTACTCTTAAAGTCTGATGGCACGGCAATCGAAGAGAGATCAGGAGCAGGACCAACACGGCATGACGTTCTTTCCAAGGCACGGGAGTAAAAACCGTCGTGCTACTATAGAGGTTATGAGCCTGAAAGATGTAATTTTTTTTGTTGACTAACAGTAGGTATTCAGATGGTATTTATAAGGTTAACAGAATTTACAAGGCAGATGTGAGTGCAGGCAAAGACAAGAAGGGACGCCGGGACGCCCTAGAAAGACATACACTGGTCTGAGGGTCTTCAGAAAGAACAATTGCGTAGTACTCGCAACTGGCGTGCGTGTATGACTAGCTGTATGAACTTAGACGAGGCAAAAGGAGTATGTGAGGATCGTAGCAGGTGGCGTACTGTGGTTTCTGCAGAAAAGGCATTATGTATTTTCTGTACTCTATGTACATCAGTCTATAAACAACATAACACAAACCACTACCAATTAGTTGGTGTATTTCTAGGAAACATCGGACCACGAACTCATGGAAAGTTTCACATCGTTTGAATAAAAGATGGAGTCTATAAACGCTACACAAGTTCAGACTACGAATGTTTTCAATTAACACATCCTACAGTTATTTATAACTTTTAATTTCACAGAGCTGTGGAACTTTGTACTGCATGGAATTTAATAAACCTGAACGTGGTCGTATTTAATATTATACGGAAGTGTTAATAAAGAAAGAAAGGACACAGAATGGTGATTGTTACTTTGAATGGTATCGAGGTTTTTCTTAACTCAATGGTTGATGACGTATTCACATCTAAAGCCAAAAAATTGTGTCCCCGTCTAAGTTTTAAAGTAAGAGGAGAAAATTGGGAAAATATGTGAGTTTGTAGTAACTTAAAAACAATAAAAAACAGATCGAATAAGATTAAATGTTGATGTTTGGTAAAATAAAATATAACTATTTTGTCTGCTGTCTTTTTTCATAAAGAAAATGAAATAACAATTGTATCAGCACTTTACATCGCAATTCTATAAATATTTGAAGTGTTACGTTATGTCAATCCTGGGTCTCATTTGAATGTCTCAACAACTCATGAATGATAAATACAGTTGCTCAGAAGTCCTTTTGTTTAGTTAAGCATATTATTACCAATCTTCGTACTATTCAGTATTGCCAGTTACCAACAATGAAATGAAATATACTGGAATAACAAACTTATCTCGCAAAGTTGAACGCCAAAATGGAGATGGATTCGCAAATTACGAGAATCGTTCATAAGTTAACTTTACTGTAAGATACTCGAGGGGAATAATTAATAATTTGTTAACTTCTTGCTATTGCCTGTGGCTATGACAGTTGTGAAATTGTGGTTTTTCTTATTTCAGATCCAAATGTTGGAGACAAAACGTTGCACCGTGAGCCACTGCGACCGGAGGGCGACAGCGGCGAGCGGGGAGCAGGGGACGAGGAGCCGAGACCCACCGCGCGCCGCCGCCGCAGCACACCATTCACACATTCGAAACGGACCAGGGGCCGTATTTTTGAATCACTCGAAGTGAATCTTAAATTCATGCACGAAAGCAAAACGTATACGAAATGAATTTCTATTGCTCCAAATTTTACGTATTTTTGAAGTAATAATCAAAAATCAAAAAATCAAAATCAAAACTCATTTATTCAAACTAGGCTGATAATCAGCACTTTTCGAACGTCAAAATTTACTTTACTTTACTTATTTACAAGTGACAGTCCCCCAAAACGCCCACCCTTCGACACTTCCTAGTGTTTTTGCTGGAAAGAAGAAGTGGCGGAACAAACTCTCCAGCAACACATCTGTCTGTTTGGTTAGAAGAACCAGACTCGATACAATACTATGTGTAAGTTAATATTACGATTGACTACAATCAATAATAAAAGGTATATAATAATAAAACATAAATTATATCAGTAAACTAATTTTGGAGAAAGAACATAAATTACAAACATTGTCTTGTGTTCAACTCAACGACCAGCTATTCTTATCATTTAAGTAGTCGTTAATGGAATAGTAAGCTTTTGAACAAAGATTAGATTTCACTTTGGCTTTAAATGCATTAAATGGCAAGTCTAAAAAAGAAGATGGCAGTTTGTTATAAAATGTTATACCGAGCCCTACGAATGAATTATGAACTTTGTGAAGCCGGTGAAAAGGAGCGCGTAGTTTATGCTTATTTCTGGTGTTAAAGTTGTGAATATCACTGTTTTTAGTGTACAGGTGAATATTTTGTCTAATATATAAAATGTTGGCAAAGATGAACTGAGAAGCAACCGTGAGAATACCAATCTCCTTAAAAATATCTCTAAGAGAAACTCGGGCACCCAGCTGATAAATTGCACGAACGGCTCGCTTCTGCAGAACAAATATATTTTGAATATCAGCAGCTTTGCCCCACAGCAGAATACCGTAGGACATAACGCTGTGAAAATAACTAAAGTAGACTAACCGTGCTGTATCAACGTCAGTGAATTGTCTTACTTTTCTGACGGCGTATGCGGCCGAACTTAGCCTTCCCGCTAGGCTTGATATGTGTAATCCCCATTGTAATTTTGAATCTACTGTTATGCCCAGAAATACAGCAGAGTCGGCAGTTTCCAGCTCTTGATTGGCGAGGATAATATTGGGACCTAGATTTCTGACATTGGGTAAAGCGAACTTAATTATTTTAGTTTTCTTGGCATTAAGAACAAGGTTGTTTGTTGTGAACCAATCCGTGACCATTGATAGCGTGCTATTTACGTCGTCAAAATTGTGTCTATTCCTATCTACTTTAAAGATAAGAGAGGTATCATCTGCAAATAGTACAACGTCACAAAAACCTTTTAAATAATATGGTAGATCATTAATATAAACCAAGAATAAAAATGGACCCAGTATTGAACCTTGAGGTACACCAAGCCGAACCGGTAGTCTGGAAGATTTCGCGCCATTTACGTCTACACATTGGAATCTATTTTGTAAATACGAATCTATCACATTCAGGGCCTCGTTTTGAACACCGTAATGACGCAGTTTCCGTAAAAGCGTATCGTGATGTACGCAATCAAAAGCTTTAGAGAGATCGCAGAAAACACCGATTGCATTTTGCGCGTTCTCCCATGCGTTAAATATGTGTTTTAGCAAAGCAACACCTGCATCCGTAGTCGAACGACCCTTTGTAAAGCCATATTGATCATTATGAAGGAGATTATTTAAATTAAAATGTACTAACAACTGTTTGAGAATTAATTTTTCAAAAATTTTGCTAAATGCAGGTAAAATAGAAATTGGTCTAAAATTGCCAATATCATTTTTACTACCAGATTTAAATAGAGGGATGACTTTACTGCTCTTCATAAGATCAGGGAAAGTCCCCAAATCAACGCATTTATTGAAAGTAACAGCAAGACAGGGGGCTACAATGTCGATTATGTTACTTAATAGTTTAATAGAAATGCCCCAAAAATCACCTGTGTTTTTAGACTTAAGTGAATTAAAAACGTTAACCACATCACGAGGCGTTACATGTTCGAAACTAAATACGTTACCACATTTAGACACGCTGCTATGCAAAAGATCTTCGGCTTTAGACGGCGACGAACTTAGGGAACGAGTCGTCGCTATAGGTATGCTGGCAAAATACTCATTAAAAGCCTCGGCTACGTCGGCTGCTTTATTAACTAATTTGTTACCCACCATGATCTCAAGGTGATTATCTTGTGTAACAGATTTACCCGTTTCATTGTTAATGATTTTCCAAGTGGCTTTAACTTTATTATTAGAATTTTTAATGGTCTCGCTTAAGAATTTTGATTTTGCAATAATACAAATCTTTTTAAATAATTTGGAATAATTTTTAACATACTCTAGAAAAGTTGTATCAAACCTGTATTGTTTAAGACCATACAACTCGTATAATCGGGCTCGACTTTTGTAAATACCTGGTGTGGCCCATTGGTTGAAGCCCACAGAAGGTCCCTTAATGTTAATAGTTTTAGACTTAAAAATAGATTGGTATTCATTTTGCACAACATCAAAAAGGGCTTTATAAATTTCATTAGGAGTTTCGTGCTCTACTATTGACGGTGTTACTTTAAGTGCTACATTATTTTTAAATTTATTGCAACGACTAGCTGTATGAGGCCTGCATTCTATTTTCAGCGGCTTTTTATTTAATGGCATAGGGAAGCTAGCTTTTAAGCCACAGTGATCAGACGATAAGTCACTTAACACTAATTTGTCCTCGGCAACACAATCACTAAACATATTATCAAGACAAGTTGATGAAGAAGCCGTGATCCTTGTTGGTTCAAAAAACAGGTTAACTAAATTAAACGATCTAAACAGATTGAGAAATCTGATACTTAATGGAGTAACATCTAAGATATTAACATTAAAATCTCCACATAAAATTATAGATTTATTACTAGATTTTAACTTATTAAGTGAATCCTCCATTACAGATTCAAAGCGAGTAAAGTCCCCAGAAGGGGGTCTATAAACACAAATTATTAAGTATCGCTCGAGTTCAACGCAAGACAACTCAATAGTGCGCTCAATGGAAAGATTAACTAAGTCTAAACGTTGTTTACATTTTAATTTGTTTGATACAAGAATTAAAGATCCACCGCGAATAGCATTTTTTCTCACAAAGGCACTCTGTACGGTATAGAAATCATCATTGATAAATGCTACTTCATGTTCCTTCAACCAATGTTCAGTTAGACATAAAACCTGAACATCATAATTCTCCATAAACAAACTTAACTCTAATTCTTTGCCAGATAACCCCTGCATATTTTGATGAACAACATTCAACACATGCAGCCTACCTGTTGTCGCACCTAACAGTTTAAACTACAAGGTGTATCAATAAAAGTGTTAGTATCTGTATAAGTGTTAGTTACAAAAGCAGTATTAGTATCACTACTAACAGAAAACGTTGGTAAACACATACCAGTGTCGCTGTGTATATTGTATGCTAAAAGGTTAGCAATACGTCGCTTAGAACTTGGTGGTAAAAACATTGTAAAGTTAGTCAGTCTGTAATCAGAGATAAATTGATTACAATCAAAATATAAAATAGCGTCACTGTGACGACATGTCCTATTATAAATTAACAAGTTTAAATCATATATGTACCTATTTTGCTCAATGGACAAATATTGAGAATAAGGCAAAGCACAGAAAATGAATTTACAATTAATGGTCTTGTTGAGATGTAACATCAAATGAACACATTCAATGATGTCCTTCTTACTTACATTTAAACTATTCCCATATAATAAAATAACAGTAGAATTGGGATTTATTTTAGTCAGTTTAATCTTACTAATTAATTGGCTAATACTGGCACTGGGTAAACAATTATTTATTACATAGTGTGGTGAACATTGATTAAATAAGGTACCAAAACCTTGACCAAACTTATCAGAAAATAAGTAAGTAGTATCTGTTAAAATATTATTATTCTTACTTCTATCATCAATACTACCAGCTGGCTGAGCCACTAAGGGAGTAGGTGATTGGTGCTGAGGCTGTGGAATAACAGTGCAGGCACAGCTACAAGAAAGGTTATTCGTCAGAGACTCATACCTCTCCGCATTGTACGTGACCAGGTCCACCAGCTCATTGGCCTCCTGCATGCGCTTACTCAGGTCTTGTTGAGAAGCCTCATATTTACTAAAGATATCCTTTAGTGCATATTCCCTAACAAACAGCTCATCCTGAAGGTTTTGAGTGTCGGTCTCATACATTGACCTACATAATTGTAATTCACTGTCACACTTCTTTAGATCTAGAATTAAATTTAAATTTTTTTGCCTTAGTTTTGTGTTTTCTTTATTAACTTTTAGGCGTTTCAAGGATTTTTTAATATTTCGAATTCGCTTATTAATTTTAATGTATTTTTTAATCTTATTATGACTAGTGAATATATTATTTTTACAGATAGTATCATTAGTTAAGTCTATGGTCACAATTGGCTCAACACATACAGGTCCTGACCGGCTTCCGACCAACTCATCATAAAGACTGCAGGTGTTGGCAGACTCTTCACGGTCCCTAAGCGATTCTAAGTGAATTATTGAGTGTTGGGCCCTACTTAGTTCTTGTTCCAGTTCAGATATGCGACTCAAAGCCTGATCGTAGGTGTCGCTACAATGCTGGAAGTTTGCAACAAGTTCACGGAGGTGCTTATGCTGGTCAAGTATGTCCATATGCTGTGTGTGTAGTTCTGCAAGCTCGTTCTTGAGTTGAGTATTTTTGTTCACCATCAACTCAATTTCCACCTCACTATCTTCTCTTTCCCTCAGCAGTTTGCTGCACTCATTTCTAGAAGCATCCAGCTCCCTCAGCGCTGCTTTCAGTTTGTCACTCATGTCACGAATGGTAGCTCCACGCGTCATCATATTGACTGATATTTACAAGCCAGACCTGAAATGTGACAGGAAACAGCTGAGTATATGAAGTGAATAAGTAATAATGTCAGTTGAGACTTGAGAAAGATAAAGGGGTTTTGAATTTAGAAAGAAGTAAAATAATTAAAACAATAGAAAAGTTTTAGAAAAGATTATAAAAATATGGAGGTATATGAGAAAAGAAAAAATAAAAACAAAACTGAGAATTATAGAAAAGCTATTTGAATTTATATTCTCCAACTTATATACTACAGTTATTACTATAAGGACAAGCTATTTCAACATTGTTTTGATTCTAGAATGACTAAGGATGCAAATAATATGCGTTTTAGAGGGAATTTCTGAATTATTTATGTAACAAGAGGTTTACATAAAATACAAATTATAATATTTAAGTACAGCCAATTTCAGACACGTTTGTGTGTAGTATGGTTTGCAGTGTATGTTTTGTATGAGGCAAGTGTTTTCGTCCTCGATTTTGCTTCCACAAATCGTCAAGCAAAATGAGACATAAACGTAGCCGGTGTGTACTGGACGTCGCTCAGAGCCCTGAGCAGTGTTTGTGTGGTGTTTAGTATATTAATAACACAACAATTAGGTAAATCAAAACAAAATACTCCCCCGGTTCGAAGAATTCAAATCCACAGTTCAAACGTTGACAGGCCGGTACAATCATGAATTATTGAAATATCAATTGTTTTTGAGAGTAAGAGTGTTGAGTGTGAGTGTTTTTGTAATAGAAATTAGTGTTGCCCTAAAACTCGAATCTTATAACATTTTTCATTTCACGCAGAAAAATAAAAACCGGAAAGCCATAACTCGTTGATTTTAAAAACCGGTAATGAGTTAAGGTGGAACGGAACGTAAATTAAAAAGTTATAATGTCATTGTCTGACGGCTGTCATTGGGATTTCGATATTTTTTTCTCTAGTATTTACATATTTTTTTCTGTCGCTGATGTAATTCATCAGGATATACTCCTCGAGGCTAACCATCGCGAAAGGCGAAAGAAAACACTGATTTATAGGTTAGATAAAGTCAACGTAACGTATCTGTCAACAAATCTTCACTTGTCAGTGTCATTCTCATTTCTACTGGTAGAATATCGAAAACGAGTGGGTCGGACCACTCGTTGCAAAATTCACGGGTATGAATATTCAAAAATAGCGATTTTAGGGATTCTCATACGAATTCTGCGATTTCGTACACGATTTGGAATTCTATTGATTCAAAAATACGGCCCCAGAGGCGCGCGTTCTTATTATACTTAATATACGAACCTACCTATATTGTACAGTCCGCTATTTTATTTAAAACACCACTGAGAATCATCAACATATGGTCCTCTCACCGTGGTAAAGGATATTAAGGACGTCTTGAAGCTTATTTGGAGATCATTCCGTGCAAAAAAAAACCAGAAACTTTGGCGAGTCGTACGCGCCGGCCATTACGCGACGACTTTCGAGAAGGTCAAGGAAGGACATTTGAAGGACTAACAAACCGTCTCGTCACTGGACAAAAGATAAGACATCTTGTGAGTTCGTTCCTATTTATTCCTCTTATTCCATCTTCTTTTTTCAGCCAAATTCATATTCCCTTTTCAGTATCATACGCATTTTGCTAAAACTTGAGTCAGTGCTTTGTGCATACTTCATACGTTAGGAACTATTCATAGAATATTATAGTTTAGAAAACTAATTTATTGGAGACTTTTTTTGCTAATTGCGGTCGTAAAACCCGAGCGTTGAATGCCTATCGCATGAATCATCTTGTTTACTTCAATCGATACGCACAGTCATTAAGCTTAGCTACCTGTAATTTTATTGTTGCTTACATAATAATATCTTTTATTCCGTGTTACGGTGCATCAAGTAGCTCGTTATTTTAAATCAGCTGTTGCCATTACCACGATTTAAGGTTGGCTTGTGATCATGTCTGAACTTAAAACTTTAATTAAAAAACGCTCAGCTATAAAATCAAAGCTTACTATTTTTGGTAATTATATTAAATTAATTAATTGAAAATTCCGTTTGGTCGCGGAATTAAAGAATTCGACCATCCCATCCTCATCCCGTGGGTGTCGTAAAAGGCGACTAAGGGAACTTACGACCCCGTGCAAAACTATCCAGCACAATATGGGTCGACCGAGTGGTGACGGGTAATCCACCAACGAAAGCATTCCCAAGGAGGGTTAGTGTCTGGTAGGCGGCCGACTATAAAACCTAAGCCAAAACCTTAAGCAACATGTTAGGAGAAAATGATATGCGCGATAGAGCTAGGGCGTACCCCGCAGGCGACGCGCAGAGGCAGCACCCGGCCCCCGCGGGAAATGGACAAGGGTTGTTGCACCACCCCGGGCGGGTGCAACGTAAGAAGCAAGCTCGGGAAGTAAGATTGAGGTATGCTAGCTGGAATGTTGGGACAATGACTGGAAGGGCCAGAGAGTTAGCGGGTGTGTTGAAAAGAAGAAGAATAAATGTAGCGTGTTTGCAAGAAACTAAGTGGAAGGGTACAAAAGCGAGAGAAATTGGTGAGGGATACAAGTTTTATTATTGTGGAAGTGACGGAAAAAGGAATGGCGTGGGAATAGTATTAGATAGTCATTTAAAAGAAACTGTGATGGATGTAAAAAGGATTAATGACAGATTAATAGTTGTGAAAGTTATGTTGCAAAATGTTGTCTTGAATGTAATTAGTGTGTATGCTCCACAGGTAGGTTGTGAAGAAAGGGTAAAGGAGAAGTTTTGGGAGGATTTTGATACAGTTTTGATGACTGTCCCTGTGCATGAGGAAGTGATAATTGGAGGTGATTTTAATGGGCACGTGGGAAGAATGAGAGGAAGTTATGAAAGGATACACGGGGGATGGGGATTTGGTAATATAAACAATGAGGGGGAAACTCTATTGCAATCAGCTACTGCATATGACCTGGCAATAGCCAACACTTGGTTCCAAAAAGCCGATGGACACCTTATAACATATAAAAGTGGTTTGCATAACACGCAAATTGACTACTTCCTCATCAGACGCAACAACTTAAAGCACATCAAAGACTGTAAAGTGCTACCGGGAGAAGACTTGGTCTCACAACATAGACTCCTAGTTATGGAAGTAGTCGTACAAATAAGGCTTCTTAAACAAAAAGAGCGACCTCCCCCTAAAATAAAATGGCATATGCTAGAGAAGTATGATTGTGCGAAGAAATTAACAGAACGAGTGGTAGATAAAATGATAGAGATGGGTGATATGAATGATAAAAGTGTAAATGAATGTTGGAATGAAATGGCTCGGTGTATTAGGAGTGCAGCAAAAGATATTTTGGGAGAGACAAAAGGAAAGGGTACGATAGACAGGGATACATGGTGGTGGTCGACAGAGATACAGAATGTGCTGAAAGAAAAAAAGAAGAAGTTCAAAGAATGGCAGAGTGTTGGAAATGAGAATGCAAGTTTAAAAGCTCAAAAGAAGAGTGAGTATGATGCTCTTAAGAAAAAGTCCAAAAGAGCTGTGGCTATAGCAAGAGCAAACGCCCAGAATAAACTCTATGACACATTGGATAGTCCAGCAGGCCAGAAAAACCTCTACCGGCTTGCAAGAGCTAGAGAGAGACAGGCGAAAGATGTTTGTCAGGTTAAATGTGTAAAAGACGAAGCTGGGATGGTTATGTCAGACGATGAGAAAATTAAGGATAGGTGGAAGGGTTACTTTGAAAGACTGATGAATGAAGAGAATTACTGGAGTGGCGTGCTTGAAAATAAACCAGTGAATGAGGGACTAGTGAGAAATGTTAGTGTGGATGAAGTGAGGAATGCAGTAAATGGAATGAAGAATGGTAAGGCATTAGGACCGGACGGGATACCAGTTGAAGTATGGAAGTTATTGCGGATGGATGGATGGATGTGGTTAGCTTTATTCTTCAATAAACTGTTGCTGGAAGAAGCCATACCTGACGAATGGTGTAACAGTTCGCTGGTGCCCATTTTTAAAAACAAAGGTGATGTGCTGGAGTGCAACAATTATAGAGGAATAAAGCTAATGTCACATAGTATGAAAGCGTGGGAGAAAGTTATTGAAAGGCGACTGAGAGAAGAGAGCGAAATTTCACAGAACCAATTCGGTTTTATGCCTGG
This sequence comes from Diarsia brunnea, assembly GCA_949774965.1. NCBI lineage: Eukaryota > Metazoa > Arthropoda > Insecta > Lepidoptera > Noctuidae > Diarsia > Diarsia brunnea. The sequence goes on along the minus strand of OX459003.1, from coordinate 7,560,194 downwards.
TCGGGGAACGACGGATGCCATTTTTGCTATCCGCCAGTTGTGCGAGAAATACAAAAGTGCACATAAAAACTTGCACATGGTGTTCGTCGACCTCGAAAAGGCATACGACCGAGTACCACGTGAGGTTCTGTGGTGGGCCCTTAAGGAGAAAGGTGTGCCTGGGAAGTATGTGCAGTTGATCCGTGCGATGTACAGTCGATGCAGTACGCAAGTACGGTCTACAGCGGGCACTACCGGCAGCTTCAATGTGGCTGTCGGCTTGCACCAAGGGTCGGCCCTCAGCCCTTACCTCTTCCTGATGATAATAGACGCTCTCACGTCAGATATCCAGGAAGAGGCACCCTGGTGTATGCTGTTTGCCGATGACATTGTGCTGGTTGCCGAGAGCGGCCCAGAGGTCCAGAGCAGATTGGAGGTGTGGTGGCAAAGACTGGAGAGTGTTGGCCTGAAATTGAGCAGAACCAAAACTGAACACCTGTTTTGCGATTACGGCGGTCTCTCTAGTCCTGTGCCTATAACTCTTGCCGAAACTCCCATACCGATCTGCTCCAACTTCCGGTACCTCGGGTCGCTTGTCCAAGGAGATGGTGAAGTAGACCGGGACGTAACGCAACGGATCAACTCAGGATGGATGAAATGGCGACAGGTCACTGGAACAACTTGCGACCCACGGATGCCCCTCAAGTTAAAGGGGAAAATATACAAGTCCGTGATTAGACCTGTCGTACTGTATGGATCAGAGTGCTGGGCTTTGAAAAAGATGGATGAAAAACGATTGCATGTAGCGGAGATGAGAATGTTGAGATGGATGTGCGGAGTGACAAGAATGGATAAAGTGAGGAATGAGTATATTAGAGGAAGTTTGAAAGTAGCACCTGTTACAGAAAAATTGAAAGGAAGTCGTTTATCTTGGTATGGTCATGTAATGAGGAGGGATGAAACGCATGTGACTAAAAAAGTGATGGATATAAATATTGATGGATGGAGAGGGAGAGGAAGGCCAAAGAAAAGATGGATGGATTGTGTGAGGAATGATATGAATGAGAAAGGAATAAATGCCACCTTGACGTGTAACAGGGAAGAATGGAAGAAGAAAACGTGTTGCGCCGACCCCAAATAGAATGGGATAAGGGCAGGAAGATGATGATGATATTAAATTAATTGAAACTTCTAAAACCTTAACGCAGTTACAAATCATAGATTTAGAGTGTCGCTTACGAAAATTTGAGCCCTTATGCGAGGAATTCGACACGTTACAGACTGACATCGAGATCCTATCTGACGAGCCACCAACCGAAGAAGTTCCCGCGGAGCGTGTGCAGTTCGACAACGACTACTACCCGCTGGTGGCCAGGGCCAAGAGCCTGCTTGCTGCTGGAGGAAAGGGCAACGGATCTTTGGCGGAGTTCAGCGATGCAGAATCAGGTGGGCGAGTAAGAAATTTGGTTAGGCTACCGAAAATTGACTTACCACATTTCAGCGGCGGCTATCAAGACTGGCTCGAATTTAAAGATACATTCCTTTCTCTTATACATAATAGTGATTGCATAGATAACATTAATAAATTCCATTATTTACGGGCGTCTCTTAAAGGAAATGCCGCTTTTATTATTAAAAACATCGATTTTAAAGGTGACAACTATAGAATTGCATGGGATTTATTGTGTGAGCGATTTGATAACAGTCGCTTACTGGTCAATAATCACTTACAGGCTTTGTTTAACGTAGAACCTATTCGATCAGAATCATGTAAGTCGATTCAAAATCTTATTGATGTAACTAACAAGAACATCAGGGCTCTCACATCATTAAAGGAACCCGTTTGGGACACGATCATAATTTATATGATGGCGACTAAACTTGATAGTGTAACGGGTCGAGAGTGGGAAGAACATAGAAATACATTGAATTCATCCCCAACCCTATCACAGTTCATAACATTTTTAAGTAAAAGAGCCGAAATAATAGAAACATTAGAAGAGAATAATAAAAATAATAAAACAAAATCAGAACCCGTAAAGGCGAAAAGTTTAGTAATAAATAATAATAATAGCGGTAATAGCAAAAATAAAGATAGTAAATACAAACGTAAACCATGTCCATTGTGTGACGATGAATCACATCAGCTGTTCAATTGCGAATCGTTTAGAAGTCTTCCTGTAGAATCTCGGATTTCTAAAGTAAAAGAGTTCAAGGTTTGCTTAAACTGTTTGCGCTTCGGTCACATAGCAAAGAAATGTTTTTTGTCACACTGCAAATATTGCAATGAAAAGCACAACACTCTTTTGCACTTGGAAAAACCTGAGCAATCTGCTTCTCGTGATTCGTCATCATCATCTTCAAAAGATATTGTATTGACAACTGATGTTCTACCGGTTACTACTCCGACGCGTGTTTTCCTTTCCACAGCGTTGGTGAGAGTGGTTGACGGCAAGGGCAACAAACACACCGCCAGGGTGATCTTGGACAACGGTAGCGGAATAAATATCGTTTCCGAAGCTTTCTGCAGTAAGCTGGGTTTGCCGAGGCGGAACGTGAGCTCCACGGTATCAGGTTTTAATAATCATGTATCCCATAGTACACAGTCTTGCAATCTCAAAATTGAGTCATTGAATTCTAGCTATAGGAATAACATTGATTGTTATGTGTTTACCAACGTCACCACAGCAGTGCCAATCACATACATTGATACACGACATATTCAAATCCCAGCAGGCTTATGTCTATTTGACCCCACTTATAATATTCCTTCTAAGGTCGATCTACTTATCGGGGCAGACATCTTCTGGGACATTCTAGGTAACAAAAAGATTAGCTTAGGCAAGCATCTACCCATGTTGCGTAGTTCGGAGTTCGGATGGATAGTCACTGGTCACATCTCAAGTCCAAAAAGTACATTTAGTCAATGTCTTCTTACACAAGGTCAACTTGATATTGATCTCACTCGTTTTTGGGAAGTAGATAGTGTTTCTCATGAGCATTCTCAATCCGCAGAGGAACGTGCGTGTGAGAATAGTTTCACGGTCAACACAACACGTAATGACGATGGTCGCTTTGTCGTCACCATTCCTCTAAAACAAGATCCCCAGCTCTTAGGGGATTCTTTTGAGATGGCTAAGCGACGTTTTTTATCGCTTGAGCGAAAATTCGAACGAGAACCAATTTTCAAGAAGAAATATTTAAACTTCTTGAAAGAATACGAGCAGTTAGGACACATGACTGAAAATAAAGTTCTTTTTCCATACAGTGACAATGCCAACTACTACCTTCCTCATCATGGCGTACTTCGGGAGTCCAGTACAACAACAAAGTTGCGTACAGTCTTTGACGCTTCTGCCGTCACCACTTCAGGAATTTCCTTCAATGAAATTCAGATGGTCGGTCCTACAGTCCAAGACGATCTCTTATCGATTCTCCTCAGATTCCGCCAGCATAAATTTGTAGTATCGGCAGACATTGAAAAAATGTTTAGATCCATTGACATTGTACCCAGTCAACGCTCGTTACAGCAAATTGTATTTAGGTATGATTCATCGCAACGCTTAAAAACCTATACACTTAATACCGTTTGTCAGGGGACTGCATCAGCGCCATATCTCGCGACAAAATGTTTGACTAGCCTGGCATCCACAGTCAGCGATAATAATGTCAAATATAGTATAGCTCACGACTTTTATTGTGACGATTTATTAAGCGGGGCTAGTACTGTAAGCGAAGCTATAAAGCTATGTAAGGGAATTACTGCCACCTTAAACTTAGCAAAATTCAATATTCGCAAATGGAAATCGAATAACGCATTAATACTTAACGAGCTGTTCTCAGGTCAAATTATTGATTCAAATACAGTTTTAGATCTATCAGATAACAACATAATTGCAGCATCAAAAACATTAGGTTTATATTGGCTTTGTCAGCAGGATACCTTATCTTTCTCAATTAACATTGAACTTCATGAGAAGGTTACCAAACGTCATATTCTCTCCGTTACAAGCCAAATATTCGACCCATTAGGGCTCGTAGGGCCATGCGTTGTCGAAGCCAAGTTGATTATACAGAAGTTATGGGTAAATAAATGCTCTTGGGACGAAGAAGTTTCGTCAGAGATTTTACATCTCTGGTCTTCATTTGCTAACACATTACCCTGTCTAAATAAGTTAAAAATTCCTCGTTGGGTTCTTAGTGATCTTTGTGTATTAATTGAAATCCATACATTCACAGATGCTTCTCAAAGTGCGTATGGGGCATGCGTCTACATTCGGTCTGTGTGCAACTCGGGGATTGTGCGTGTTCAGCTCTTAGTCTCGAAAAACAAGGTTGCACCGATCAAACCCACAACTATCCCACGTCTTGAGCTGTGTGGGGCCTTATTAGGTGCAAGACTGTGTACTAAGGTACAAAATTCACTTACATTAAACATTGACATGTGTCGCTTTTGGTGCGATTCCACGATCGTATTAGGGTGGTTATCCACCCCTTCAAATCAACTTAATCAATTCGTACGTAATCGTGTTAATGAAATAAAGGAAAGCACCAGCGGTCACACGTGGAGCTACGTGCCGTCCAAGGAGAACCCGGCAGATCTCGTTTCTCGCGGGGTGAAGGCTGATATTATCAGCGACGCCTCGTTGTGGTGGTCGGGCCCATCGTTTTTGCTCCAGTCAGAGCGTTGTTGGCCACAGATGCCTAATGAAACCCAGAGACGGGACCTACCGGATCTCCAACCTTGTCTTGTTATAAATAATGACCTTATCAAGAACGATGACGATAAACTGTTTACAAAACTTATTCTTAAATATTCACAATTTACACGTTTACAAAGAGTTGTAGCCTATATATACAGATTTATTCATAACTGTAAAAACAGAACAAACAGATTCTACGACCATCTTACTTGTGAAGAATTGCAAAATTCATTTAATTTTATTATACACATTGCTCAGTTAGAAATGTTCCCAAATGAATATCTTATCCTAAAATCAGGTCACGCATTACCAAAGAAAAATAAATTAATATCATTGACCCCATTCTTAGATTCAAATGATATCTTGAGAGTAGGCGGTAGACTTGATAATTCACCTTATAGCTATGACACAAAGCATCCTATATTATTATGTAGCAAACATCATATAACGAAAATCTTATTCCACATGCATCACTTGAAACTTTTACATGCTGGACCTCAGCTATTGTTGTCCAGTATTCGTCAAACCTTTTGGCCTTTAGGAGGAAGGAATCTGTCTAAGTCCATAACAAAAGGATGCATAAAATGTTTCAGATTTAAAGCCAGCAATGTTCAGCCCATTATGGGGCAGTTACCTGAATCCAGAACTACACTGGAATTCCCTTTCTTACATTGTTCGGTGGATTATGCAGGCCCAGTTAAGATAGCTAACCGTAAAGGTCGAGGTTGCCAACTGATTAAATCTTACTTGTCCATTTTTGTCTGTTTAGCTACAAAAGCCGTGCATCTAGAACTCGTCACAGATCTTACTAAAGAGGGATACATGGCCGCTTTAAACCGGTTTGTGGCTCGTCGAGGGAAGCCTCAAAGTATAACCTCCGACAATGGTACTAATTTTGTAGGTACATGTAACGAGTTACATCGCTTCTTACAGGACTCAAGTTCCCAAATTAGTTCTGAAGTCGCCCAAGAGGGTATAGACTTCCTCTTCATTCCGAGCTACACCCCCCATTTCAATGGTATGGCTGAATCTGCAGTCCGTTCCACTAAATATCATCTTCGTAGGCTTCTCCAACTTACGCATTTCACGTATGAAGAAATGCACACTTGTCTGACTCAAGTGGAAGCCATCCTTAATTCTCGTCCTATAACCGCCTTAAACTCTGATCCTACAGACTTCACACCTTTAACACCCGCTCACTTCCTAATAGGACGATCACTTGTGTCAGTTCCACATCCACAGCTGACAGAGAGAATTACAAGCCTTGAGCGATACAAACGAATCGAGTTCGTCAAACAACACTTCTGGAAACGATTCTCCAACGAGTACATCACCACTCTGCAGCAAAAGACGAAGTGGCCTACTGCATCAAGCGAAATCAAATTGGGTTCCTTAGTCCTTATAAAGGACAAAGCGCTTCCTCCCTTACGTTGGGCCCTGGGCCGCTGTGTGGCCGTTTTCCAAGGAGCTCAGGATCAAGTCGCTCGAGTCGCCGATATAAGGATCAAAGGAGGAACCATTATTCGAAGGGCGTTTAATAACATTTGTCCCCTTCCAGAACCTGCTTGTTGAATCAGCAGCCTACCTGCCTACTTCAACCCGGGGAGTATGTTGGAGACAAAACGTTGCACCGTGAGCCACTGCGACCGGAGGGCGACAGCGGCGAGCGGGGAGCAGGGGACGAGGAGCCGAGACCCACCGCGCGCCGCCGCCGCAGCACACCATTCACACATTCGAAACGGACCAGAGGCGCGCGTTCTTATTATACTTAATATACGAACCTACCTATATTGTACAGTCCGCTATTTTATTTAAAACACCACTGAGAATCATCAACACAAATCACTACTCCGTAAAATTTGATTAGGAGGCAATTATTTTGAGAAAAAATATAATTTTAGCATTACGTGCTATTTGTTACTAATATGCAATAGGCTCACCACTATTACATGGGACTTAAACATAACTAGCGAAATCTGGGTGTGGGGTACTAACACTTCCAGGATTACAGGTGCGATGCTATGTTATGTTGTGTCCTATCTATTTTAATTTGAAGTTAAACTATAAAAAATACAAATAAGAATAATTTTCTTTTAATTAACGTTTTTCCTGTCAAACCCAATACACGCATACAAGTAACATTTTTAGATCTAGTCCTTCCTTTTTTTTTGGCATTAAAAAAGTAATTATATAGGGTCAAATTTTAATACAACCACCTTACTAAAATCTTGCAATCTTATAGGAGGCCGGAGCTCCTACGCATTTTTGGCAGGGGTCGCCAAAAATATCCCTGAAGGTTACAGGGATAACAACATAAGGAATGAGTGGGTGTGACTCACGCATTTATCACTTCTATTGCACTATTGTGGTTTTAACACAAAATTATTGCCTTATGTGGGCGTAATGTTGACATAATAAGGCGCCAAGTATAAATATGATGTCCTGTTGAAGTTTGTTTACGAGGGCGGCAAATTACACACAGGATAAGTCATATTAAGATATGACTTAACCTGTGTATAATGTGCCTAACTTAGCCGTACGTTATTTTGTCATGGGGTAGGGTTTCATATTTCTAGATTATCTTGAAGCATTATGTACTTTATGTTAGGCGTTCATCATAATCATCATCATCTCCTTAGCCTCTTTCGAATTATGTTGGGGCGGTTTTCGAAATGAGCGGATGTAGCTGCGCGTTGGCTACGTAGGGTGATTGAGGTCGGTGAAATGATGACGACGATTTTTTGTACCAATAAACTCAGTATATTGCATAAAATTAAAAGTTTTACAAAATGCGTGTGCGCAATGAAAAAGGTGGTAAATGTAGTGTATAAAGATGGCGCACGGGGTTCTCACGTCGGCCGCCCTGATTGTCCTCTGATTGGCTCGCTGGACATCGTGTCATCGCAATGTAGCCAATTGCTGCGATAGTGTAGTGATGGCCGCTTTTAGTACGTTTTATAGTGTTGTGCGGCAACAGCGGATGCAGCTGAATACTAAAGGCGTTCAATCTGAGAGAAAATCCAGATGCAACCTACTTAAAATATTTGAAGATTCGTTTTTATAGAGGGTACCTAGCGATGCACTATGTTGATGCGACCGACATCTGGGGCCAAAGACTATAGAGTATCAAAAAATGATATTGACGCGAAGAAGACCAAAAACCGATTGTAAGTATCGACTTACAATCGGTTTTTGGTCTTCTTTAGCGTGTGGTTAGTGCCTGACCCTAAGATTTTATGACACCCATAGGTCTCTGATTTGGCTTTACCGTACACCATCAAGAAATTATATCTCTCAGGCATCTGGTTTCCTCACGATGTTTTCCTTCGCGAAGTAAGTGAGTTGCAGCATTGAATATGATATTATTACTCGAGGTTTCCTTGAGAAAAAGTCTCAGATAAAAAACATTAATCAATTTTCTTTTCTTAAATTAATCATGAGTAAACTAGAGCACGTTGTTTCATTCAATCAAGATAAACTGGCTAGGTAGTCTACGAGTCAACCCGTTTGTTTGAGCAATAACAAATAACAAATCACAAGAAAACATATAGAAGCATAAACAGACAGACATTAAGAGAACATTTTTTTTTATACAGAACTCCGTAGTTATTTGACGCTTGTCTATAGTCGGAATACACGCCACTATCCTAGTCGTCATTTATTTTTGGGCTTGGCCAATTACATAAAAATAAAAAAATGTTGGAATAAATTTCAAAATACGAATAAAAAAGAAATGAACGGTCAGCATATTTTTCTTCTGGAAAACGTTCAAATATCGAAGGATACATAACAAGATTTGATTTTTAATGCCTTCGGTGCGTAGGCGGGTTATAACATTTTATCGTTGTAAAAGGTCATATTTCCTTTTTACGCCGCCTTTTTCAGCAAAAAATGGTAACTGTTTTCGACAAGCAGTGGACATCGTTCTTTGAAACTGAGGTTAGTGAGACATTTCACTTTTAATTAAAAAATATGACGCTTGCCTCTGTCGTTATTTTCTTGTTCCTGGAAAAAATTAAAAGTATTTATAAAGATGTTCATATTGCTGTCGTCTCTTATCACCTAAAAATATTTCTGTTTCATTTCTATAATTAAACTCAATTTACATGACATTATTTAATCAGACTGTCTGTCTTGTAATCACGAGATACAAGATAATAATGTATGATTATTTTCAAATAAAGAAATAGTTGTTATCACTTCACTAGACAGAGGTTTATTTATTCACTTTCTTTACGACTGTTGCAAAAGTTGGGTATGTTCGTTACTTTTCAGCTTATTTCGTCGCACTGCGCGACAAAACAAGACGTATTTGTAGACCAATTTTCAAATGTATTTTTTGTAGTTAGTCACAATTAAGAAAATCAAGCAATAGGGTAGTTAACAAAAAATTATTTTTTCTTTTTTAACGTAAACAAACAAGTGACGTCACAACCCTCACTCCACTCAAGTCTTTGACGCGTTTTATATTCGTCATTTTTTATTGATTTGATAAAACAAAAAATATGTATCCAATATTTTTCGATAATCTAACAGACGGACTAATTAGAATCATATTTTTTTTAGTCAATAAACATCCCTTTTCAGATATAATTGCACGGGTTTTGCGAAAAATAAAGCAAAAATAGTAGAAGGAAGTTACCCTAGAACACACACAGCAATTTATCAATTCACAAAGCGTAGCTATGTTCTAGTAGCAATCTCCTTCGGGATCGTCTTTGTACTCGTGGCCGCCTCGTAGCGGTATCGTAGCCGCCTCGTAGCGGTCTTGTAGCTAATTGGCTACAGCGTAGTCGGCGCAATCTCACTTGGTCTTAAGAGTGCTTCTTCATGCAATGAGCCAAGGCGTCCTTTTTGTATTTTTTAGTTGTACTTAACGGTTGGTAAATATCTTTAGCTTATGTTTTCAATTAAGACAGCAGTCAAATGCTACTAACTTTTTAAATTTGTATAACCTAATTAAAACTATTTTTAAACATTTTATAAGGTTAAAAAATTACCTATGACTGAGCCTTTATATACCTATATATTTATAGTCAAAAATCATTTTTTTATTTTTCCTGAAAAGTTGTGTTTTTGCAGTTATCATTTTATTCTCTGGGGACGGCGATAGGTAGTCCGTGGATCGAAAGTCTGACAACCAGTCTTTATTTTTTATAGGTGGTCGCTGAACAGTGGCAGTAATCAGCTGCATCTGGGTAGACTGGACACCAACCATAGTTTTGAAAATACTAAATTTTGTAGCAACCTACTTACTCATACAAAACTTGTAACCTAAAACTGATTGCCTAGTTGACTCCAAATAAAAATAATAATGATTTATACGATTCATAAATCGCTTTTCATCTTTATAAAATATTTCAGACCTAAAGAAAAACTACCAGCTTAATGTAGTACCCAGGTAAACAAGATAATACTAGATAAGTAAGACTAATGAAGGTTTCACTTCGTTACGTTATCGCTGTACATTTTGCGGCTCCACTAAATATTTTGTTACCAAAATTTCGACCTGCCTAATTTACATAACTGGACTAGGCACCGAATTCAATAAAAGTATTTTTTATTCCGATGTTATTTTTCACGTTCATAGTCGAATTTATATCGGCAAAGTCTACAGGAAAATATATACAAGTTATGAAAAAATATATTTATTATAACAATCTTTTTTTCATAATTATTTTTATCATAGTCCATCCATCGTTTTTTTTGGCCTTCCGTAGAGGAAGGCCAAAAAAAAACGATGGTTATTCAAACCACATACAATTTTATACTCAACATTTTCTTCCCTACATTGTCCTCCGCATAACATGCCCCATGAAAGCAGCGGTGGCCCAGTGGTGGCGGCCCTGATTTACAAACAGTAAGTCGGGTTCGAACCCAGGCAGGCGCATTACTTGTGTAATTTATTTCATCACTGCCTCGTTGGTCTAGTGGTCGCAAGCGCGACTGCTGAGCATGAGGTCCTGTGTTCGATTCGCGAGTCGGACAAAATGTTATTGGGTTTTTCCATCCAGAATTTATCAGTAACAGCCTCGGAGTCTAGATTTGTGCCTGGTTGGTGCCAATAGGCTCGCCCCCTATTACATGAGGCTAAAACATAACTAGCGAAATGTGGGTGTACTATTAGGTACACCTCTGCCTAACCCTTCGGGGATTACAGGCGTGATGTTATGTTAAGTTTATTTCATCACCACTGCTCTCAAAATGGCGAAGGAAAACATCGTGAGGAAACAAAAAAATTGAAGACATAAGACATCTACCAACACGCACTGGGGCCCGCGTGGTGGTTTATAGTCCATCCCTCTCCTAGACGGGAGGCCTGATTCCCTGGAGTGGGAACATTATTGGTGTAATTCAATTATACCAATTTTTTTTTTTTTTTTTTTTTAAAACGTTAACCCACACTAGGAATTTCTCCTGTATCGTGGGTGCGTTCACAAACATATAAAGTCACATACACAAATACCCAGACCCGAAACAACTATCTGCAGGCCATACAAATATTTGTTCCGTGCGGGGATCGAACCCACGACACGCGGCGCAGCAGTCCAATCGCTCAGCCACTGCGCCAACCGTGCCATCATCATATCAAATCAATTAATTTCTATCACTTCAATTATATTTAAAAAAATTGCATGTCATTATTTTATGATTGAGTATGCTAAGTTACTTGTACCTATTACTACTGTAACCATATTTATTTGCAAATAAATCTGTGACTTTGGCTGATGACGAAAGTACCCATAGCACGGTAACCGATTACCACGCAACTTTTCAGTCACCAACGCCAGTTTCTACGGACATTCCGAAATCCAATGGTTGAAAATAGCACCAAGGTGTCAATATACTCGACTACTACACTTTTAGCCGCGCGATCCTATGACAAAAGGTGAATAAAACCGCAAACAATAATAAAAAATAGGTGCCTGAAAGACGAGGATGTCAAAGGATTTTTTTCAGTAAATACCTGTGAAGCATCAGGGTAGTATTTCCTCAAAGGGGAATTCTCAATACAATTTTAAATATATAGCTGCGTTTTTCTGAAGATATGAAAAAAATAAAATGGGAATCGATGCGGTGATCTATCTCAATTTTTCACAAAAAAAACTGTCACAATATTATCACACGTATAATTTAATTTTCAAAAAGTCAAACAAAAGTTTAGGTTCCGTAGTTTATACCGACATGTTTTATCAAATTAATAATAAAAATACGAAGATAAAACGCGTCAAAGATCATGAGTGGGGGCTTGTGACGTCACTTTCTGGTGAAAAATGTCATGCAATATGTCGTCATACGAGTTTTCAAAGCACTATATCGTCTTCAATGTTTGTTTACGTGCAAAAAGAGAAAAAAAGTGTCTAATTTTTTCTGGAATTCTATCTGACGAGATATTTTTTTTTTGTCAAAACTACTCTATTATAAATAAATAAAGAAGCAGTAGACTTGGCCTATCGCAGTCTTCTATTGACCATAGACATCACCCAAGTTGCGGAATAACACACGATTTTCCGCCTTCCGCATCTAGTCCGTGAGCAACTGTCGTAATTTTCATCAACTTTGGAGCTGTCATAAACAGAAGGCATTAAAGTCATTAACATTTCGTTCCTTCATAAAGTACACTAACTATACTTTGAGCCAAAGACAATTGAAGATAAATAGCAGCTCTCTACGTAATCCACTTTTGTTTGTGAGTGTACGTTAATGAAACGAAATCGTACGGTAATCACACTACATATTATAAAACATTACCCATTCCTTGCAGTCTGGTAAAAACAAAGTCCTCCGCCGGGTCTGTCTGTCTGTCTGTTCGCGATAAACTCAAATACTTCTACACCGATTTTCATGCATTTTTCACCAATGGATAGGGGTTCTCGAGTAAGGTTTTAATATATAATTTTTACGCGGACGAAGTCGCGGGCGAAGTGCTAGTTGTAGATAAATAGCAGCTGTCTACGTAATCCACTTTTGTTTGTGAGTGTATGTTAATGAAACGAAATCGTACGGTAATCACACTACATATTATAAAACATTACCTTTTCCTTGCAGTCGGGTAAAAACAAAGTCCTCCGCCGGGTCTGTCTGCCTGTCTGTTCGCGATAAACTCAAATACTTCTACACCGATTTTCATGCATTTTTCACCAATGGATAGGGGTTCTCGAGGAAGGTTTTAATATATAATTTCTACGCGGACGAAGTCGCGGGCGAAGTGCTAGTTGTAGATAAATAGCAGCTGTCTACGTAATCCACTTTTGTTTGTGAGTGTACGTTAATGAAACGAAATCGTACGGTAATCACACTACATATTATAAAACATTACCCATTCCTTGCAGTCTGGTAAGAACAAAGTCCTCCGCCGGGTCTGTCTGCCTGTCTGTTCGCGATAAACTCAAATACTTCTACACCTCTTTTCATGCATTTTTCACCAATGGATAGGGGTTCTCGAGGAAGGTTTTAATATATAATTCATACGCGGACGAAGTCGCGGGCGAAGTCCTAGTTTTAGATAAATAGCAGCTGTCTACGTATTCCACTTTTGTTTGTGAGTTAATGAAAACCAAATAATTACGGTAATGTTTTAGTATACGCAGTAAAGGTCAGGTAGGGTGGTTAGGGTACGGATTTCTATGGTACAGGTGATAAATTGTGTCTACTAAGTAGTTGTGCCGTCATGTGTAGACGAATTATTTCCTTCAATTAGTACGAGAAAACTAAAACAGGTCCCGATTAGTACAATGATTTCATTAATAATCGGAGGTACCGGTGTAGGTTTGCTTTGTTTCCTAAAAGGCAGAGTCACTCAGCTATTGTCTTTTTAGGCATCTATGCCAAAATGGTAAAAAGGAACCTTTATGGTTCATATTGGTCTGTCTGTCCAATCGTCGGCGCATTTGTGTTTTCTACTCGCTCTTTGCCAGTTTTTTTTTACTAACTTTCAGAATCCCCATACTCTGAAAGTTATCAAATAGGAATCCAGATGTATCCTCTACCAACCAAACACTAATGTAGGTACTAGTTTTTGCTAGGTCGAGTTCATATCGGATTTGATTTCATTTGATAGCTCATGTACAATACAATTAAGTTAAAGTTCCTAGTTAAAAATTAATTGATTTTAAAAGGAGGTGACTGCTGAGACGACGAGTTATAGAGAAGTATGATACAAGAAGACATGTTGCCCCGACCCCAAATAAATTGGGATAAGGGCAGGAGAATAATGAAAAAAATGAGATGATCAATAAAATTATAAAAAAAAAACTTGAGAGGTGTCAAGGAACACCCGGATGGAACGAAGTTATTGTTATTATTTATTATTATGTAAAAAAAAAAAAATGTAGAAATGAAAATATCTGGCTTGCTTTCTATAAGAGAGAGAGAGAGACAGACAGAGAAACATGCGACGCCGCACAGCTTACAATAGCTTACTATAGCAAAAAGTGTCGTGACAACTTTTCCTAAGATTTTTTTCCGTCTAGTCCCCTTTCACAACGCGCGATAAGGAACTTCGTTCCAATAAACAGTTTGTTTATGTTTTGTTCTTCTCTGTGAATAATTTAGCTTATTAGAGTTTAGATATTAATATAGCATTATTGATTGTGGTGGCATAGCTCCATTAACGCGGTTAGCGACAATTGGTTCGAGCAGCAAAGGGTAATCGGTTTATAATACACTATTATTGTAGTCGCACAGCATGACATTTACGGCTTCTGAAATATAAGTGGCAGTCAATAAACAAATAAAAGTTGTCACTGGTGCTACAGACAACAGTATCAATATATTTTTTTGCTTACTGTATTAATTTAATTTTCAGGTTACATAAGGAAACTTATATTTTGGGATTTACATTTTCATAAAGAAAGTCATGTGTTAAAGTTGCATTCGTTATTTCAAGAGAACATCGCGTTTAAACTTTGCCAAGTGAATACTAGTGCTCGAGACTACATAGTTACCTTTTTTTTTGGGGGTACTTTCATACAAGACAACAAGCTTGGCATGCCCTTATAACCTACTGCTCCTCAGGATGTTATAGTCTTTGAATGTTTTCTTTCACCTTTTTGTGACTAGGCGCTTCACATTCGAAACGTATGTGTAACATACGTATACCCCTTTCGGGGACTGCACAGGTTTTATGTACAGTGTGTAGTCAGCAAAAATAATTTACGAGCATACAGCGCTCATAAATATGCGAACAGTCCGTTTATTTAATAATCTTCTAAAATCTTCTTTTAATGACTATTGAAAAGATTTTCAGTGGAGTTTCTTACCCTTCCTCTTCATACGAAATGTTGACATTGGTTTGACTTTGACTTTGTATCGAGCAATGCCTTTTTTTTAAAAGGACAAGCCCGCCTCACTTTTCCCAAACCACTACAACTCCTGAAAACCAGAATCAACAGTGACAACCACCAGAAAGGCGCCATTACAATGAAACTAGACGAAGTAACAGTGAAACGATTTAACTGTCTTGGATCCCGCAACGATATTAATCAGAAAAGAATAGCGGAGGAGTAAGAAAAACATAATTTCGACTTCCCTCCACAACTTAACTGTCTTCGATTCTGCAACGGAATTAATCAGAATCAGATCAATCCCTGTGCTGGATGCACCAGTTCCAAGAAAAAGTATACAACCGAACATTTCTCGTTTAAATAGGATAAGTGAAAATATCTCGGTTTCTTCGCTAAGTGCACAAACAGTGATAAGAATGCTACCCCACGCGCAGCCTCTATCTAAACAAGTACTAAACACTGTTGCTTAGTTACAGGGCAATTAGAAACATATTTATAATGTGACGTAGTATTTTAATGACACGAAGATCTTCGTCCAAAGTCTTTAACTGGGATTTTACGATTATGATAAGTTGAAGAGATAATGACAGACAATGATTGCTGAGAATCACTCAATCTCAACGTGCGGAATACTTGAATGAAAAGGGAAGTTTATGCACTAAATATAATATTTCAAATTTTCTGGTCGTATCAATGAATACAATCTAGACAAATTAATTCGAAGCACACTGATTTACTCCATTACAAAATCTGTATAAATGGAACGTTCAAAATATTTGCTAATGAAAAACAAATAAGAGACACTGATAAATCCACTCGTGCTGCAAACAGATAACGCATTACACTAGAATATTCGTACTGACAACGTGTTCCACTAACACCGGTAAAATGTATATTTTTACATTTAAAATAATGCTTTTACCGGGCATTCGTCGTTCAAAAAACATTGCTACGAACAATTTTTCCAAATAAAAAAAAAGAAAGTAATTTTCGGAATTTAAAATTCGCGTGTATCTTGATAGGGTTATCCAGTAGCACGAATTAAAAATAAAATAAGGAAGTGACACGTGTGTGTGAAAGTAGTGAGCGCAGTACAGGGTGCGCAGTAACTCTGGCTAGCCCTATAAAGGGAAGGGAATACGCGCCTCATTCACAAGTAAGCCAACGTCGACGTCACAGCAAAGTTGGGAGTACAGGCACAACTTTCGGTTGCGCTCCCGATTTTTTCGCGAAGTGTTTTTTGTGGAACCTAGACAATGAAAGCGTTCCTGTATATGGTTGCTGTGGCACTGGCTTGCGATGCCGTTAATTCTCTGTTTTTACCGGTAAGTACTTTATTATAAATTCATAAATAACCGTTTAAATAAATATGTATCTGTCAAGTATAAAATTATAAAACCAGTTTAGAACTCACAGTTCTTTGAACTTTTTATGAAGTGTTAAAAAATTTTAACTAAACAAACTTCTTATATTTATTCTAGTCTATAGTTTTACACGCAATAACCTCTATAGTAAGTTCCTTTACGATAGTAATTAAAGTAATCTATTAAGTAATTATAATCTCAGTTCTTATCAGCTTTATCTGATGCTATATTTGTTTAAACGTTTTAACTTGAGCGTCACGTTCGCGTAGTAAAACTTGAAAGAGTTTGTAATAATTAAAATTGTGTCCTGTGTACAAAGTTTATAAGGTTGTAAATTGTAATATCGGAGGGTAATATCATGAAAGTTGCGTCGTTATTATACAAGCTTTCTCTTTTTTAAACTCAAAATTAATGGCCTTTAAAAAGGGGCAAATAATATGTAATATTTGTCACTATGTACTTTAAATATTACCTGAAATTCGGGAGATTGTGTTGTCCATTGTTTAGTTTTTTTAGCGAACTGTCAATATGAAAAATAGAGGATAGGCCTGAACTTTTATATCGGAAATTAATTAGGGCAATGACATAGAGTTTCCAATTTGGAGAAAGGTTAGGTAGGTACGTACAGAATAATATCAAAGTAATTTTATTGTGACATGTACCTCTATAATGATTTGATATAGCAAAGATGCACTGTTCACTTGGCTATAAAGTACCTGGAAAACCAGCTTTTCTCCGTTTCTTTTCTTGACGACGTTTTCTAAAAATGAAATCTAACTAGATCGATTTCTCGCCCTCAAAACCCCCCTACATATTAAATTTCATGAAAATCATTGAAGCGGTTTCCGAGATTCAGACAATAAATATATTTAGATACAATAATTGCTCGTTTAAAGGTATTAGAGAAGAAATTTCATTGAAATAGAAGGTTAATTTTATTATTTTGTTTCAAGCTAATGAAATTAAAACGATATTTTGGTATTCGAATGGGAGAAGTTAATTTATTTAACAAGATTACCAAAGAATCTATTGCAAGTGAAGAAAAGAAAATATATACAAAAGGAAAACACCCTTTTAAATTACAAGAAGAATAAGAACTTTTATCTATTTAATTGACTATTTTTGTGTCAATTTTTTCTGTATATTTAAAGCAAAACTATCCTGGAATCGCACTCTGCCATTTTGGCTTGGCCTAACTCATTATTATATCAATAAGATGAGTATAAAAATAGCTCATCTAATATAATTAATCGCTCTGTCACATAAAATATAACGTGCAAAAGGTTATTATGAATAGACCGGATACACAGATTACTATCCGTCATTAATAGTCGTATGAACATTGGCCGACCGAAGTATACCGTCTTTAAACCGCCACAAAAGTATACCGTCTTTTTTAACCGACTCATAAAAAGGAGGATGCTATGTATTCCAACGGGATATTTTGTAATAAGTATAAGGGATTGTGATTATTTCTCAGAAAACCAATGAATGAATGTAAAAAAAACAGTTTCGAGTATTCTTTTTCGCTTATTTATTTATAAATCCCAAAGTTACTCTCTCTGTCTGTTTGAATTGAACAGATTTCGAAGAAGTTTAGCTCCGAGGTAGACCATGTCCCGGGTTAGGACACAAGCTAGTTTTTATCTTGAGAGTACGATCTTTTGAGAATCAATTTATAAACCTTCACCCGAGTGAAGCTGTGGGCTTAGGCTAGTATTGTGAAGTAGACATAGGTATTAACATATATATTGTTAATACCTATGTCTCTATACTCTCGAATTGTACCCAAGTAAGTTACTGAACGTCGACATTTTCACACACACTGCAGACTGCTGATGTGTCACACTGGTGAGTTACACCTCCTTCATTTTCCCACCAGTTTCTAAGCTTTAAACGTGCCTGCATTGCAGAATTGTCAACACCTACCTACAAAGAAAAATAGCGAAACAAAAAAAAGCTTTTTGTCAAAAAATAAAACAAACTTCAAAAACACAAAAAAGTGAAAAATAAACTTTAGCAGAAGAATAAGCTTCAAAAGTCAGTGACTTTTATTTGTTTGATTACGTTTTTATGCCACCAACTTCTGAAGCTGGGTTGCCCTCGATTTCCCTGGGATCCCATCACCAGATCCTGACAGGGTGACAATGGAACCTTCCGACGTGGTATACTCTATTGATTAAAAAAAAATTTTTCAAATCGGTTCATATAAAAATAACATGCAGATGAATTGAGAACGTCCTCCTCTTTGGAAATTAAAATACAATCTAGCGATTGGTATTCACAACCATTCGTTTATAGGAATAGGAACAGTTTTTAAATTGTTCAATAAAAGTTCTCTTTTGTATTAGATCTTCTCATTAAGTTTTCCGCGCGTTGCTCGTAGAACCGTTTATAGAACGTTCGTGTCGACGGTTTTCTTATTTCATTCAGGCAAAACTCAATGAAAATACAAAAATTGAATCATTCATTTATTCTTTACTTAACACCTTATTTGATTTCGGTCTTCAAAAGATGGACCAAAATAGACATTAAAGACTTCTATTTGAATTGTAAATTCCGTGTCTCACAGTTCATAGGAATTTTGCTAACTCAATTGATGAATACGCTCGTCCAACTTAAAGCATTTATTTCGTTTAAACTAGGTACACCGAAATTTCAGAACTGTCATAGGAATTCCTGGCAGTTCAAATTAGCTCATTAGATATTTAAAAGTAAGGGTCTTTATGGAGGGCTGCGGGTTGTTCACAAGAGACACCGCGGCCTCGACATGAAGGGCTAAGAAGGAACATGGGTGGTTTTTAGTCAGTAGAACTCTGACACTCCCTTTCGCTCTGCCTAAGAGCGGGAGGGGTTATTTGATGATTTCCCACCCCCAAAAAAAAAAAAAAAGAAGGGTCTTTATGGAGAAGAACGCCGGGTGCGCTGCTGCTAACACCGTGCCCAAGTTTTCCTGATTTTATGGACAGAGCTAGTACTGGGGTAGACCCCAGTACTAGCTCTGTCCATACGCAATTTATGATCTGAATACTGAAATACCATCTTTCTTCTGAATGCAATGTATAAACGGTACCTATAAATTGTGAAAATAAAAGAAGTTAATATAGTAGTCAAGTGTGTAATTAGCTTCTAATATAAAAAATAACGTTTGCAGACTTTAAAAAAAAGGAAGAAAATTCAGAGTCAAAACCTGTGCAGTGACAACAAATCTTCTGTGGGCCGTTTTCTAGACATGGAATACAAAACAGTCAAGGGACCAAAAATAATCGTGTAACATGACAATTCATAACTTTTTTTTTTAAGTACTCTTAATTCGAATCTATTCTTTTCATTGTATTTTTACGGACAATTTATGATCTGCTAAAGTGGCCATTTTCTAAAATGGCCACTTTAGCAGATCATAAATATTGTTAAAAAGCGTAAAATTAACCTTTTATAATATAATAGTAACTGCGTCTGTGACCATTTTACAAATTTTAACGCAATTCATATTTTCCTATTATGATTTATTTTCCTAATTGGTCACAGACGCAGTTACTTTAGACTTGAGAGATTCAGTTTACGTCGACGTCAACATTGACGTCGAAAAAAAAACTTTTGTTCCATACATACATACATTCCATACTGTATTTCAAGTAATTAAACTTTATCTGCTTTGGTTTTATATTTGTGTGGTTTTGTATTTTTTTATACGTGGCAGTAAAAACAGTTAAAACATGGAATCACCGTTTTCATACGTAATTTCTCCTGATATATTCTCTATTTTACCAAAATTACCTCCACATAGCATGCAATTGCATTAGCGATAGTTTATGATACTGCTTCGTATATTTTGCTGCTAGTAACGTAATATCAAATCACGTGGCACACGCGCGCTCATGTAACGAACGTGTGGTGTTCGTTCATCCGAAATAACTGACAAATGCGTTTTAGTACTACATATAGTTCGATATTTTATCAAGCTGTATCTAATGACCTATTGAATACAGCCGTGATTTACGAGTTGTAGGAAAGTGCAATTTCAGGTAATTTACTTTATGTCAATTATTACATCACCACTACTCACAAAATAATGTAGAAAACACATAAAGGAAATTGGAATGTCGTACAACTAAAAGTTTCAAGTTCTGTACTTTACTTTTTTCATTATTTTTTTCTGATCGTCAGTTTGTTCTTGTAAAAAAAATGTAGACAAATTCAAACGTCTAAACTCCGAAACTGCTGGACCGATTTTGACGGGACTTTTACTGGTAATTTGTTAATGTTATAAGAAGTAACTAAGCCTAATTTATAATTTAAATACCTTAGCCAAAACAAGCGCTAAATAAAGTCTACAGATCTGAAGCTAAGTGCGTTGTTCGAATATCTGATGACCGCAACAGATAATGTCTTCTAAAAAGTAGGTTAAAAGTGCTTCCACCCCCACTCTTTGTGCGAGATAAAGTGAGGTGACAATGTTCCACTCAACATCTTTAGTTACCAAGTTAAAAGTAAGTGAAAAGGAACTCGACTCAAATAAAAAGTCCATTCACTTTACAAAGAACGGAACTTGACTGAAAAAAAACATCCTAAGAGTCAATATAGAAAACCGGGAAAGAAAGTTGTACTGAATTGTTTTTTTTTTATTATGTAAATAGCACTTTGTTTACAAAAAAGTCGATTTGAATTTGTTTTAAAATTACTTTCAACTCAAGACTTTTTAACACTTCTAAATGTATAATTACCTTTGTCACATAACATAACATCACGCAGGTAATCAGTGAAGGTACTCGCATTTCGCCAGTTATGTTAAGTCATAAGTAAAGGGGGCGAGCCGGATGCCATCAACATCATTATCTCAGCCAAAATACGTCCACTGCTGGACATAGGCCTCCCCCAGAAGAGGGGGATTTGCCATAATCGCCACGCTTGGGGTTGGCGATCGCAGTATGGTTGTTACAAAGGCACAGAGAACGCTAGGTACTGCCCATTCTCTGGTAAGTCCCTTAGTCGCTTCTTACGACACCCACGGGAAGATATGGGATGGTGCTATTCTTTACGTCCGACACCATACAGAACTGATGCCATAAACCAGGGACAAAATCAGACTCCGTGACGGCTATTGAGAAGTTCCTAATGAAAAAACCCCGTGACACTTTTCTCGACCTGTGAATCAAACCCAGTACCTCATGCTCAGCAGCTTCGCTTGCAACCACTAGATAATATTACCCTAATCATGCATATTAAGTGGTCAACAGTAATATATAACCGTATCTGTTATGTTAGGACCAATCTCTACAAGGTTCTTACAACTACAATTTTCGTATTACTCGTATTTACATAATATACGAGTAATTACTCGTATATCATAATAATATTGTGTAAACGTTTAATTTATTGCCAAACTATCAAAAGTTCAATTTTGTGTTAATTATACCCAAAGACCTCTTTGCTTACAATATAGACATATACAGGTAATATGCAAAAACAAAACAATACCGTACTCAGCTGCATCCGGTTAGACTGGAAGCCGACCCCAACATAGTTGGGAAAAGGCTAGGCAGATGATGATGCAAAACCATATCATAATTCTATGCATAGTTAGTCTGTCCCTACAGGGTTTAAATCGTCTCACAGGAAAGTCCTTCTGGGATAAAAAGTATCCCATATTCCGACGTGATAGTCTCTTAATGTGCCAAAATGCGTTCGTGACTTGTTGCGCGGCTTGTGACAAATAAACTCACCGTAGTGGGAATTATGTTATTCCTACTCCTCCGCTATTCTTTTCTGATTAATTTCGCAGCGGGATGCAAACAAACTCACCTTGATCACTCACCACTGAACAGATCATCTTAACATTTTGTAAATAAATTGTCAGATATGCAAAAAGACAGGGACCTGGGGTACCTTTTATTCGAAAAAAAGTACTGTTAAGGTTTTTATAATAATAGATGCCACGATAATAGGCGCCATGTGTCCCCCGTCGGGGCTGCGGGTATTTCGCAAGAGATACCTACCGCGGCTCGACATAAAGGGCCAAGAAGGAACATGGGTGGTTTTTAGTCCGTAGAAGTCTGACACTCCCTTTCGCTCTGCCCAAGAGCCGAAGGGGTTATTTGATGATTTCCCACCCCCCTAAAAAAAATGCGCCATGTGTCTTTCGAATCATGATGGAATTACACTTTATATTAGTATTCTTATATTACTTATTATAGTTTCGCCATGTCCGTCTGTCTGTCCGTCCGTCCGTCCGCACTATATCTCAGGTCTCAAAACGTAAGTTTGTTTTATTTCTACAATAAAAATCATCGTTCGGAGGCAGGTAGGCAGGGTGGTTAATCAGTTTAGTAAGTTCACATATTTGATGGGCAACTACGGAACCCTACATTGTGCGTGGTCCGACATGCACTTATTATAATTCTACGCGAACGAACGTTGCGGGGCCAAACTAGTTGGAATATAGTTGAAATATAAATAGACCGGTCAATTTATTATACGGTAGATCCTCATCCATACCAATACATATCTCATGAGATAATATTCAAGCAGTGACATATGGTAGGTAGGTACCTTATTATAGACTTCTCTTGAGTCAAGTAGAGGTCGCTAAGGAATCGGACTAACTCGAGAATGGACGTTGTTATCCCAGCGCATAGAAATCTATAAAACTACGTGCTTTCTTTGAATTCCATTCCGTATAAATAGATATTATTCACAATAGATTACTTTACAATAGATCTACGAGTATAATTATGATGACGGTATATTATGTTAAGGTCGAGGTTAAAAACCGCTGCATAGAAAATCTGTCACCTTGAGACCTTGGTCCCTTTAACGGGCAAAATGATCTGACAATTGGAAAATAATGCCAGATAGGCATGGATAAATTGGATTTAAGTATAATTGATAGAAAATGAAAATTCAGTTCATCCACACTACTACTATTACCCGTGATCTCGTCCGCACCACCGCATTTCTTTCTAGCTATTTATTTATTTATCAGGATAGGTTCACCAACAGCTCCTGTGTAAAACATACGTTTATCTTAAGTATAGGTTTTACAATCTCAATACTCAATACTTTATTGCAGTCCATAATGTGTACATGTAACAGTTAGTATGTTAAGACATAGAATCAATTATGGATCCTGTCGGGCACAGCAAAGTTAATTTTCAATAGGAGAGAGGATGAAGGCGTCTTTTTTAATGGAATAATAAAATAAATAATATTAATTTGAAATAGTATCATTGAAAATAGTTACATTTAAAATAGTTGAATTTATATATTTGGTTTAAAGTCATATTTATGTGTTTAATATTATATATTGCACGAATTATATTATTAAATTAGCAATGATAATAAACTATATACTATTTTAAGTATTTTATGTATTGTACACAGTCGCAATTACCGCCACCATTTAACCAGCATTCGCATAAATAAATGATAGCAAGTAAGCTATACCATCGCGAGAATAATTACTATTGGCATGGGTACAATTTTAAACTAGAAGGTCTCATATTATAATATACCAGGTCCATATAGGACAGTACCCGTAAAGTTGCAAAGCCCAGTACCTAAAAAGTTAGAACTACTGCTTCAAAGGCGTTTCAAAATGGGCCATTACCTTTTAGTTTCAGGGTATATGGCACTTCATAATCAGTCAGAATTGTACCGGGAGCAGAATTGTATCTTGACTTGATATACGTTTCCTAAGCTTCAAAATTGCGGTATTTATCATAGCTTAGTAGTTCCGCTCTTGTACGACATATTGCTACCCATTCTAGCTCTATGTTTGTACCTAGCCAAACTCTTGGCATAACTAAAGTAAACACGGATATGATTAAATATATAAAAGGTCATTGCCTCGTGGTCGCAAACGCGATTGCTGAGCCTAAAGTGAACCCAGCACCTCTAGATACTAGGTTCAATTAACGGATCGTGCGAAGTGTTATTGGGTTTTCCCATCAGGAATTTTTCAGTAGCAGCCAGTCTGGAGTTGATGGCAATTAGTTCTTACCGTACTTATATTTCACTAGCTGACCCACGCAACTTCGTCTGCAACACATAATATAGCTTATAACCTTTCTAGATAAATCGACTATCCAACTTATTAAATTGAGCTATATCGTACTCGTAACAAACAAAAAATCTTACCTTTCCTCTATAAAATACCTATTAGTTTAGATTGACTTCGATTATATTATTAAAGTAACAATTACTATAGGTATCTCTTACTGTTTAATATACAGTAACACCTTGTACTTGTAAACATTATGGTGCAGTAAATATTTTGAATTTGAATTTCTCCGGAGCCCCCGGAGGCCAGAATCCCCACGTACCTACCGCACCGGACCGAATGACTGCCACGCGCTAATTATTTTGTCGCCCGTATATTTTTACATTGCGATATCTTCTAAGATATTTGTTTAAACTGTATAGAGTAAAGGGCACAAATATTCTATATTAAATTTCCGTGCTAGCTAACACATTTATTTAGATATAGATTAATACCATATGGGTTAAATAAGCTTCGCAAAATATCATTCTTTTTAATCTAACATTTTAATAGTAAAAAATGGTTACAGTGAGTCAATCTTAAAAGATATATATATGCTGTCGCGGACTTTTTTTTAGAACATTTAAAGAGGAACAATTCTTTCATACATGATATTTGCGTAACTTAAACCGTTTTCGCAGCGCACGCAACGGAAGCTCTCAAAAAGGAATACCTTTTCCCGTTTTTGCAACATTTTTCATTTATGCTCCGCTCCTATTGGACTTAGCGTGATGTTATATAGCCTAAAGCCTTCCTCGATAAATGGACTATCCAACACTAAAAGAGTTTTTCAATTCCAACCAGTAGTTTCAGAGTTTACCCTGTTCAAACAAACAAACAAACAAACAAACAAACTCTTCAGCTTTATAATATTAGTATAGATTTCATGGGACTTCGTAAACAAACAAGGCGATATGTGAATGAACTATAAGTGCTATTAATCATCATCATTCTCCTGTCCTTATCCATTTTCTGGTTAAATAAGCCACACATACATAACACATGAAAAACACATAATTATTCTAATTAATTTAACAAAGTTTACATTTGACAAATTAATCACTATTTAAGATTACTGCCAACAACGCAAATGCCAACATAAATTAATCCTAAGTTAATATATAATCAAGATTCTCTAATAAATTATTATGACTTGGATAGACTTGTTAAAGGTACAGTAATTTGCATGTTTTTTTATAGTCTTTTACTACAACCAAGTGTCTCATTAATCTCAGGCTACTACCGAGAAATTCCTGATGGAAGAACTCAACAGTACTTTGCCCGGCCTGAAACCTAACCCTTTTTTTGTGGATGTTGGGAAATCATCAAATGGCACATCTTGCTTTGGACGGAGCGGTTGTTGACGGATGTTCCATCTAGCCCTTTGTGTCCGAGGCCGCGGTATCTCTTTCGAACAACCCGCAACCCCGACAGGGAAACCTAATCCATGACTTCATACTCCAGTTGCGTATACCAACGAAGCAGTTATTACATATTCTTAAAAATAATAAATAAAATGTTTATTGAGTCTCAAAAATTACTTGCATGATATGATAATAAATGCATGAGTTGAGACAGCCCCAGTAAGTAATTGAAAACACTTGTGTTGGGGCTGACTCGCCACATTCCTTTTTTAACACAGTATTGAGACTAAATTATTACAATTCTTGTGTTTATCTTTAGTAAAATCGGTTATGAAATGAAATTTTTACTCTGAACTCTTTGAGGCAAGGTTTACCATAACATACCTGTACCTACTCGTAATAGTACACCCACATTTCAACAGTACCTAATTATGTTGAAGTCCCATGTACTAGGGGGCCCCATTACCATTAACCGGGCAAGAATGTATAATCAGCCTTCAATTTTTACACAGCCGTGAGAAAGGGTGAGCCATTATCCGCCTCTCTAAACCAGTGCTGATTTGAGTTTGGCACGTTCAAGTGTCACTACCAAGCTCAAGTCAGACGAGTTAACAGATTAATCAACTCTTACCTTTCGCCGTCTAACGTCAAATGTCAAAACGTTATCTGAAAGCACCCGTCAGTGTCATTAACGGAAAAGCAACTAGATTTTAATGCTTCACTTCAGCGAAATTTCATGAAACGTATAATGTCAAAGCGTTTTAGTATCGTAGTTTCCAGGTATATTGGTAATAGGCGCGCCCCCTATTATGTGGGGCTTAAACATAACTGGTGAATGTGGGAATTATATTAGATACATTTCTGCATAATCCTTCAGGGATTACAGGCGTTATGTTAAGTTTATGTTCCAGTCTCGTTATTTCTGTACCTTTATTTATCTATCACAATCGATTCATGAAGTTGAAGACATTACACTATTTTTAATTCATCACTTATTTACAAAACTCAATTGGTATTGGATCTATTTTTTTTTGTAGGTTCGAAATCATCAAATGACTCCTCCCGCTCTGGGCGGAGCGGAAGGGAGTATCAGACTTCTACTGACTAAAAAAACCCATGTTCCTTATGAGCGCTTTGTTTCCGGGGCCGCGGTATCTCTTAAACAACCAGCCCGCCTAGCATGCCACCGTAGAAACGGGTTTTGTCGACGGAAGAATCGACAAAATGACAGATTGTAGCAAAATTTAATGTCAAATTGTATGGAAAAAGCTTTGTCTATTCTTGGTAGAATAGAGATAGAATCGCCATACTACGCGTGCAGCAGCCCTAGTTTTAGATCTTGGGGGTCAGTTAGTCGCCTTAAGAGGAGTTAGTACTCGCCAAGCTGGTCTAAGATGGCGGTTATTCATAAGTACCTACCCGACCCGATTCGAAACAAATGCGGTAAATAGCCAAGGAATCTTCTGCTCTTACCTATTAGTCGATATTTCAGTATTCACCCTCCTTCTGGTCACGTAATCTTTCACACAGTCCATCCACCATTTCTTTGGTCTTCTTCTACTTTTCACTTAAAAAATCTATCGTTTTTCGTTTTCTTAAATGTATGTAGGTAGTTAGCTATTTAATTTAGTAACGAGAATGAAATAGTTAATTAATGATTTGATTTGATTGAGTGCATCTTAATATACAACAAGGTGTGAATTGAACACTAATAAAATATAATTAATAAATTGACAATTTTTATTTAGAGTGTAACAATGGGCGGGCGTTCTTATCTCTAAAATTTCTAAAATTGTACTATACTTTACCATTGAAAATTAATTAATTTATACCAACTATTTTTCATATTTTTTTAGAAGGAAATCAGTTTTTTGCATAAAAGCTGTGTAGAAAAATCGTGGACTACCTTCTTTTCAAATGAGTAACAGAGTACTGAGTTTCCAATTCCGACTGACGCACATATTATTAAATTACTTATTTATTCCTGTACATAGCATTAACCCTGCTCCCTTTTTTCGACGAACTCTTTTAATATTCAATAAGCAAGATGATTTAATAATGGTGTGAGATGTATAAAACTGGCGAAGAATATAAGGTAGTACTTACACTGCCACTCACGGAGCACTTAAGGTTTTTACGATCTGATGTCATTCATGTACCAACTGTGACGATCATGGTGATCCATTTTTCGGCCACTGAAGCGCTGACATTTTTATGTACATAATTTATGGGAAATATTCCATAAATAAGGAAAAGTGTAGTTACAAGAATGATAAAGTAAGGAGTAAGTATTAGAGGAAGTTTAAAAGTGGCGCCTGTTACAGAAAAATTAAAGAAAGTTTTTTTTTGTAACAAAGACAAGTAATCAAATCAAATCCTTTATTTGCGTAGAATGTAGGTAGAATACAATAATGTTGTCATAAAAATATAGTGAGCCGGGTACATTCTGCCTGAGTTTTGGCATGCAAAATTTAACAAATTAATTAATAATACCTGTCACTATCAATAATATTGTGAGTAGCACTATCAAATAATAAAGAAAATGAGTACAATTCTAAATACATATTTTAACAAGTCCAGATTAGGCAATAAAGTATATTTTAATAATGTCAATAATATTAGATAGCTGAAATGTCACAAACAGGAATAAAAAATATATTAACTATCACTTATATCTAATAACACCGTATCAAAAGTATAATAAGACTATGAGTAACTTTATGAAATAATAAAGAAAATAATTACAAATAAAGTACAAATAAATTATTTTATAACAAGTCTAGAGTAGATATTAAAAAATGTCAATACTTATTTTTTTTAATTTGTCGAAATGTCACATTAGGGTCATTAAAAAAATCACTTAACGAATAATAACATTTACGTATCGAGGAGGGTTGACATGCATGTGTGTGATGTGTGTATAAAAAATCACTTAACGAATTATAACATTTACGTATCGAGGAGGATTGACATGCATGTGTGTGATGTGTGTATAAAAACCGGCCAAGTGCGAGTCAGACTCGCGCACCGAGGGTTCCGTACAAACCTGTAGGTATATAAGTAAAAGTTATGGTATTTTGGTATTTTTATATGATATAACTAAAAATGTATACTTTTCGCAATTTTTCCTATATCTCTGCTATAAGACGTTGCTTCATACCAAATTTCAAGATTCTGAGTTCACGGGAAGTACCCTGTAGGTTTTGATTTCCTTGCGAGTGTCGAAAATTTGCGGCATAAACGGGAGTATCTTTTGATCGCGTTGACTTAGAAGTTTGATTTTTTCACAGCTCCAAGAGACCATAGATTTGAGTATTTGATATGAATTTCAGCTTGATACCTCCACGCGTTCCTGAGAAAAAAGGTCTTGACAGACAGACAGACAGACAGACAGACGGACAACAAAGTGATCCTATAAGGGTTCCGTTTTTACCTTTTGAGGTACGGAACCCTAAAAATCACTTAACGAATAATAACATTTACGTATCGAGGAGGGTTGACATGTATGTGTGTGATGTGTGTTTAAAAAATCACTTAACGAATAATAACATTTACGTATCGAGGAGGGTTGACATGCGTGTGTGTGATGTGTGTATAAAAGAGTGGTGAAAAGAATGTAAATGAAAGATCAAGGAAAAAATGCATTCATTGGGTGAGGAATGATATGAAAGAGACCGGAGTACCTAAATGATGCCGTGACGACTAACAGGGAGGGATGGAAGAAGAAAATGTGCTTTAGGGCAAAGGTTTTACTCATCAGAAACCTTTCTTGCTATATTATTATCATTCTATTACTTCTGCCTACCTTCATTGGAAAATAGTGAGTTTAAACCTGTAAAAGTTTATAAAAATAATAGTACGGTATTCAATTTGTACATTGTTCTCAATATTAAACGTCATTCAATGATAAGCTTGTTCGAAATAACATGGGGCACTATTATCGAGAGAAAACTATCCCCTAAAGTCAAACACAATTTATTTTATACTGATGTTCAATAGTGTTATACAGGTCTATTCTATTGCTATGAAAGTAATACTCTCCCGCCACGTACAATATTTTCGAATTGGAAACGTGTTTTATTGTTCCAGACGTTTTAATATATTACTTTTGTTTGAGTTTACTTTAGTTTATACATAGTTTCTTTTAGTTTTGAACAATGTGTACAGGTTATTTCTGATTGTGGTAATCTTTTTTTATATATTACTAGCTGATGCCCGCGACTTCGTTCCCGGTAACTTTGATGGGTGACTAAAAAAATGTTTGGTGTGGACTACCCCTAACATTTAGGGGGATGAAAAATAGATGTTGGCCGATTCTCATAGATAAGCACAAAAAATTTCATCAAAATCGGTCAAGCCGTTTCGGAGGAGTATGGCAACGAAAACTGTGACACGAGAATTTTATATATTAGATTGTAGAGACCTTCAGGCCTATATTATGAAAACTAAGAAACTAGTATATTTTTTTTCATCAATATCTATCGATCAAATCTGCATACGACCTAACTCATTGACATGGACATCAATAATAATTTAGTGACGTGGAACTTTCGAAAACAGAATCTGTAGATCAACAATCGTTCAAAAACCAACTTAATTCTAATTGGAAAAGGTTGATTATAAGTGGCAGCCATGACAGCGTCATGTCAACTTTCGTCATGGCACACAAACAGTTTTACTGTACAGGCGCGGGTATAGATGTTTCGCTTCAAGTGGAAGATATCTACGTAATTGCAGAAAAACCATAGCATTTACCAAAAAAAAGTTAATATACCTTGACAAATACACTTAGTATTTATTATGAAACGTTTTCCTTCTAAAGAATATGCTCAGTTCCTTAAATATTTATAAGGAATAATACCGTATTTTCACAAAAACCTATACTTAAGACTTCTCTTCTGGCTGTGTCACTCAAATACAATTCATTCAAAAGCCGGCAACCTTCGTCTGCTTGAAATTAGTATGAAAATATTGGTTCTTTTTTTGATAGATAATTTTTTTTCGCACCTAGCCCTAATTACTTTTCGAAAATGAAAGTGAATCTACTTACTCCTTATAACATCAGCTATCTGCTAGTCAAAATCGGTCTAGCTGTTTGGTAGATAAGTCGGAACGAACAGATAGACAAACAGACAAACCAAGATTAAAAAAAACATATTTCGTTACATTATAAACAGACACTTTATTTATTTATTTGTATAAATAGTAAGTAGGTGCCGATTATTACCGAGGAACAGGTGTAATATCATCACTTTACGAGACTTTCTAACACAGATGGGAAACATACTCACCCTATAAAATCATATTATCATATTTATTGAATACTTATTTCGCGAATAAAATCTGCCTACAGACCTTCTGCAAAGCGAAGGTAGTAATAATGTATGAAGTTCTGAATGATTTATTCAGAGTTGAAGTTGCAGTTTCCGAACTTGGTACCTACTTACATAATTAAAAGAGATGGAATTTAAGATTTTTTCAACTGGCGAGTTTCAACATTTCTTTCATCCATTATTATAGAAAGTGTACTTTTTGTCCCATAAATAATTCTATTTCATCACTGCAAGCCTTACTACGGAATTTGTTATAAAGGTATACTCACACATTCGCAATAAAGATGAAATATTGATGATATTCAATGTTTGAAAGCTACAATAAATTTCGCGAATGAAGTTGGAAAAGGAATCATAAATTCATGAGTTGATTAACGAGTAAAAATTAGAATGTGATTCAGAAAATAGGTAGAAGCTCCCACTTTTTACGAAAATCTTATTCATTAAGTTCAGTCTATATATTGATTTCTAATATTCATTTGAATGTGTCCCTATTCGTTTACTAAATGCACGTTAATAAAAAAGAAAATATTCATACGAGTTTTAATTAAGCCGTGCGCCATGTTACTGAACACTGAAATACAACTAGTCAAAGCCAATGAAATTGCACCAGTTTCCAATATTTTTTTATACGAAAAAAAAACTGTCAAAACATTCACTAGTTTATTTTCCAACTTTTATTTATCAAGTTATTCACATTGAAATGAATTCCAAATAACGTGAAAAATGTTTGTGACCAACCCATGTTGGTAAATAGGTTAGTTGGTTGGTTCAAATATTGGCCGTGCGTTTATTGGTGTTAGTATTGGTTTAGGTCAAATAGTAATGTTGGTTTAATCCACTCGTGAGATTCGTCACGATCAAGTGTACTTTGGTATCGACTCGGGTGACTTTGTAACACATTCGAATAATATTATTCCTTAATAATATTTGAGAGAACATTTATGTGAAAATTGAATCCGTGCGGGATTCGTTTTGGGATTTCCTGCAACGAAATCTGATATAGATGTTAGATACGAGTTAATTCGATTTAACATAGCTACTATGTATAGCTAATATTTTGTGATGGTTGTCCGGGTAGAACGATAAGTCCATTTTATTAATATTTTGCATATTTTGGGACATACAATTTAATGAGGCATCGAGAATTTTTCGTGGAAGAGATTATTTCCTTTCCGGAAAATTTTGCCGTCGGAAAATTTTAAATTCTCGATTTAATAAATACCGTAAACTTTTATCGCAAATAATAATAATATTTATTAGTGTTAAAAATGTTTACTCTGAAGGCCTCCTAGGGTAAAAAGAAATTTTAACGAAGGAACGAAATTCCAAGGAAGGATATACTCATTAAAAATATATCACTCTAGATTCAGAAAAAGAAGCAAGTAACAAAAAAGTTAACATCCCTAACAGAGATTTTAACATAACTGAGCACTGACTTAAGACCTTTATAAGGTAGTTTCTCAGTTCAATGAATACTTAAACGTTTCAAAGACTACACTGCACATAATAATATACCTAGTACGTAACTGAAACACCGTTATTACACCGTCTTCCCTTTATAATAGTAAGTTCCTTCAACTTTAGCGTAACTTGAAATGTCTCAGTTACGCAGTATCGTAGATTGTAAGGCCAAAGTCATACTGCTAGGCTTCACTTATCATGCCTCAAAGAGATGTCAGTAAGGGTCAGGGGCTGCGGGTTGTTCGAAAGAGATACCGCGGCTCCGAACACAAAGGGCTAAGAAGGAACATGGGTGGTTTTCAGTCAGTAGAAGTCTGACACTCCCTTTCGCTCTGCCAAGAGCGGGAGGGGTTATTTGATGATTTCCCAAACCCCCCAAAAAAAGGGTATCAACTTCAAGAGTCTTTTGATGGTTTCCCACCCTCAAAAAAAAAATAT
Source organism: Diarsia brunnea (assembly GCA_949774965.1). Lineage (NCBI taxonomy): Eukaryota > Metazoa > Arthropoda > Insecta > Lepidoptera > Noctuidae > Diarsia > Diarsia brunnea. The sequence goes on along the minus strand of OX459003.1, from coordinate 7,527,225 downwards.
CTTTTCTTATCATGCTCATAGTAAAGTAACGCTTATGCCCATTTTCCGGAGTCACTTAAACAGATGACTTATGGATAGCATACTCATTATAATAATATTAAAGAAATAAATCGAATAGGTGCGGCTAATAAGTGAGCTCATCTATACTAATATTATAAAGCTGAAGAGTTTGTTTGTTTGTTTGAACGCGGTAAACTCAGGGACTACTGGTTGGAATTGAAAAAATCATTTAGTGCTGGATAGTCCATTTATCGAGGAAGGCTTTAGGCTACATAACATCACGCTACGATCAATAGGAGCGGAGCATAAATGAAAAATGTTGCAAAAACGGGAAAAGATATTCCTTTTTGAGAGCTTCCGTTGCGTGCGCTGCGAAAACGGTTTAAGTTACGTAAATATCATGTATGACGGAATTGTTCCTCTTTAAAAGTTCGTTAGTTCTCTTTAAAGCATATGTTTATCTTTTAAGATTGACTCACTGTAACCATTTTTTTATATTAAAATGTTAGGTTTAAAAGAATGATATTTGGCGAAGCTTATTTAACCCATATGGTATTAATCTATATCTAAATAAATGTGTTTGTTAGCACGGAAATTTAATATAGAATATTTGTTCCCTTTACTCTATACAGTTTAAACAAATATCTTAGAAGATATCGCAATGTAAAAATATACGGGCGACAAAATACGCGCGTGGCAGTCATTCGGTTCGGTGCGGTAGGTACGTGGGGATTCTGGCCTCTGGGGGCTCCGGAGAAATTCAAATTCAAAATATTTACTGCACCATAATGTTTACAAGTACAAGGTGTTACTGTATATTAAACAGTAAGAGATACCTATAGTAATTGTTACTTTAATAATATAATCGAAGCCAATCTAAACTAATAGGTATTATAAAGAGGAAAGGTAAGATTTTTTGTTTGTTACGAGTACGATTTAACTCAATTTAATATGTTAGATAGTCGATTTATCGAGAAAGGTTATAAGCTATATTATGTGACGCAGACGAAGTTGTGTGGGTCAGCTAGTGGCTAAATACAAGCGCTCGGTTCGATCTTGATGATAAGCCGTTGGGGCTGCGGGCCCCCGTCGGTGCTTCGGATTGTTCGCAAGAAATACCGCGGCCTTAAAATAAAGGGCTAAGAAGTAACGTGGGTGGTTTTTAGTCAGTAGAAGTCTGACACTCCCTATTGCACTGCCCAAGAGCGGGAGGGGTTATTTGATGATTTCCCAAACCCCCCCAAAAAAAAAAGGGTATCGTACTACTCAGTAACTGGGCTGTGGTGGTCAGATAGGCAGTCGCTCCACGTAAAATACTGATTTTCAGCTGCATCCGTTGAAACTGGGACCCCAGCATAGTTGGGAAAAAGCTAGACAGATGATGATAAGTCTTGCTAAGTTTTATTGCGATGGCCATGCATGACTGGTTCCTTTGTTCGAGCTATGATACTCAGCAAGTGTAGCAGATACATATTTAACAAATCTTTTGTAGCTTTGACCTTAGAAAACGGAAATAGAAATGGGAGGACGGAATCAGAATCATTGAAACGGCAGAAAGCACTAAAAGGTTTTAGAAATATTTTGTTAAAAAAAAAAAAAGTGCTTAAAATGGTAGGATTATATTGTTTAAATTGTATTGAATTAACACAATCATCAATCATTTGAAGAATAATTTAAGAACGAAGTTCTCCATTCGATTCGGAGAGGGTAGTGGTAAAATTGTTTAATACTATATGAAAAAATAGGAGGCGTCTGATGAGATCAACAGAAAACAAAGTGAATGAATCGGAATAAGGGCAAAAGAAAGATGATTATTATTTAGGTACATGAAAAGTTATTTCTGTCCCTTATTTTTGTATGTAGAAATAACAAACCAAAGTAAAATTAGGATCACACAAATGAACTTAAAACAATGTTATTTCGTTATTAATGTAAGTAGGTACATTAAATTAGAGCTTGATCAATTCCTCCGATTTGATAGTTGAATTTATATTTCTTTTTTGAATCTAGTTTAACTAATCAATCCTACAAAATAAACATAGAACATATTTTGGAAGTATTTTTTCAACTCGGGTAGAACTAAATTCAAACCGCTTTGATAAAAAAAACCTTTTATAGAAAGTAAATCTCTATGAAATCTTTGTTAATACATTAAAATTGAAATTGTAAATTCTAAACTTCGAAATAAAAACAACCTTTTCAACGTAGACTTCATTGAATATTTTATTCAATAGAAACTTTTGAGGATGAAATCGACACTTTCAATCCCCGTTAGCCGTTTTAATCAAGTGCCCTTTAGCAAGGAACACTCTACAAACGTTTAAAAACGTAAATCGGTTTTCTTTATTTTGTTATAGAGCAGCTTTTTACGGCCAAAGCTTTTAGTTCGGCTTTTTACACTTGAATACTTTTTGGAAAAAAACTTCGTAAAGAAACTCAGAAAGAATAGAGTGCAATGCATTTTTCACTTGAGCAGGTTTATGCATTCGTTTCTAAACGAATATTTTCACGTCCTTTCGCAGACGTAATATAAGAAACATAAAATTTGCTACGGTCGTATCACAGTCATTTTATCTTTGTTAAAAGCATTTTTTATTTGAATCTACAAGGTTATTCCATTAGCAGCTTCTTCTATTTTCAGGAATTTTAACTAACAAATCCCGAATTTCGAGTTCTGTATTGTAAATGATGAATGACTTTTTATATAATAAAATTTGTTATTATTTTTTTATTTAAATGAGCAAAAAACTCCATGGACACTACCATGGAGTTTTTTTGCCCATTCTTCTCCATAAAAATCTACGCTTTGAAATGGGCAACTACAGTACCATCACCAGTTATTATGGCTCTTGACTGTGACTGTAACCTAGCTTTCTTTGTTTTCCTGACATTCAAAAGGCCCTATAATGGTAAATGCTTTGAGTCATCATCATCAGTCTATAATGTTCCCACTGCAGGGACTCAGGCCTCTTCACTAGGAGAGGGATGGGATATAATCCAACACGCGGGCCCAATGCGGGTTGGTAGATGTCACAAATTGTCTTCGATTTTTTTGGTTCTAAGACACCGGATTCCTCACGATGTTTTCCTTCACCGTTTTGATAGCAGTGGTCATGAAATAAATTACGCAAAGTAATACGCCTGCCTGGGTTCAAACCCGCGACTTACTGTTCGTAAGTCAGGGCCGCTATCACTGGGCCACCGCAGCTGCTCTCAATGTTTTGAGTATGAGTTTTTATTTGGTTTGCAGTTATTAACTGATGGAACATTAAATAACAAAATGTTGCATTAGGTTCCATTAAATCAACGATGATTATGAAATAGGCCACAACATTAGTGACGTCAGCAATACGATTCGCGTGTAGTTTTGTGTCAGGAACATAACCCATCCGCTGAATTAAACACCCCATTTCACGAGTTTACGGCTCATTAGCGACGTTCATTATATTTAATATTGCGGTCGGAGTACAATTTCCGAATAATGAAACCAATCAGAAAGAGGAGACAGTACGTTTGTAATTAAATGTTCAGTTAACTATCTGGTTTCTCATTCATTATCATCATCATCAGCCTATAATGTTCCCACTGCAGGGACTCAGGCATCCTCTCTAGGAGAGGGATGGTCTATAATCCACTACGCGGGCCCAGTGCGGGTTGGTAGATGTCACATGTCTTCGAATTTTTTGGTTCCAGATTCTAGTTTCCTCACGTTGTGTGCCTTCACCGTTTTGAGAGCAGTGATGATGAAAATAAATTACACAAAGTAATGCACCTGACTGGGTTGGTCGAACTCACCACTCACTGTTCGTAAGTCGGGGCCGCCACCACTGGGCCACCATTACTCCTGCTTGTTTCAAAAATAATATTCTTGAAGGAAATGTAATAAAATATCAAACAACAATATGAAGAATAGTTAGATAACAACTAAGTATATTTAAAAAAAGTTGATTGATTGATTGTATTACTGAACTCCAAAGTCTAAAATATCGACATACTTACATAAAGTTTGTAAGTATGAATTACGTGAATCAGAATGTACGCTATGACGAAATACTGAATAACCTATCATCACGCCTGTAATTCTCGAAGGGTTGTACCTAATATTTCGCTAGTTATATTTAAGTTCCGTGTAATGGCGGGCAAACCTACTGCCATCAACCGGGCACAAATTCAGACTCCGTTGCCGCTACTGAGAAATTCCTGATGAAAAAATCCAAACCCCGAATAACATTTTGCCTAACCTGGGAGTCAAACCCAGAACCTCATGCACAGAAGTCGCGTTTATGACCACTAGACTAACGAGGCAGTCAAAGGTCCAGCGAGGTAGACCCGGCAGTCAACACAACATTTTTAAACTACATATATTTAATAAAGAGTATGAAATGATATCAAACAAAAACTTCCTATGGACGAAGTTTCAAAAGAGACCTTTAACTTTTACATAAATAACAAGTATCGTCCTGATCTTGCTTTGTATGATGAGAGATCAGCTTAATTTGGTTTAGCTTGATTGGTCGCCATGCGTACAATGTGACTGACCTTTTTTGGTCAATCCCTTTATATGTGATCAAATTTTACATCTTCCAAACCATTCATTTCCAATATGTCAATGGATTTCAATGTTGAGGTCAGCGTAGGGTTTTTCACAATCGACATTATTACTTACGACTACGAGAAGATTATATAGTTTACGAGAAAACTCTGAATTGATATGGACATGGGATTATTAAATTCTGATCCACCAGATGTGGTTTTGAGGCACATATTATGATTTGTCAATTTAATGACAAAACTTGAGATACAAATTAGGACTAGGGATAAGGTCAGATAAGTTTAAATACTTTGTGACGCATACCGCTTTTTCAAAATATATTAACACGCTCAAACTAAACAAAAGAAAGAAGCAGCCAAGTCCGAATCTGATGCTAATTGCAATATTAATGAGCCTTTATTTCATTAAGCATTAACTCACCGTTTTTCCGACTCACTCCCGCACTCAGAGAGCTTTAATGATTACTTAGGCCATCACTTAGTAAAGGTTTTGACAGTTTTGTCATACAAAAGTATATCAAATCTTTACTAAGTGACGGCTTAAGTAATCATTAAATATCTCAGAGTACCGCAGTTATTCACCATTAAACCGAATTTGCTTTGTTAAAATATCATCATTATCATTTCAGCCGAAATGTCCACTGCTGGACATAAGCCTCCCCCAAGTATTGACAAGTACACCTTTCACAGTGAATTATCTACATGTGGAAAACCGAATCAAAATTTGTTATATAGTTTTATTTAAACAACGCGATGATAGACCTGGGGTCTAAAATGGCCACTTTAGCAGAATCATAATTTAAAACAAAATAACATAATTATGTTAAAATGCGTTAAAATTCGTAAAATGCTCTCAAAGTGACAATTCTTAATAGTAACTGAGTCTGTCTGTGTCCATTTTACGAATTTGAATGCAATTCATAATATTATTATATTATGATTCTGCTAAAGCGGCCAGATGTGTACTAAATGAATAAACTATAAATTACGCGTTTAGTAAAGGAACGCGTTGAGTACAAAGAGAACGTAATTTCGGGACATTACAAAGAAAGATTAAGTTATTAGGATTCATGTCATTTGTACGCGAATCTTTTGACAGTAATTAGTTCTGAAAAGACTTACTCCCTTGCCATTAGGTAATTCATTAAGCCTGCTGTGTCAGCGTTTTTGAGAATACTATTTATAAACCTTTTAAGCTTCGATAAATTCACTTGGGACACATCAATACTTATCACGAGAAAAGTAATACAAAAAATTAAATACTAGGTGGAAGGGGCATCAACGTACGACAAATTGCTATTTGTTTAGTACATTCAAAAGTTCACGAGTTGGCCGAAGCAAAGAAAACCTGTTTCGGGGAGATTAATTTGATGACTCGGCCCTGGAGTGGAATGTGTAGTTGAAGCGCAAACGACAGGGCACTAGATATCTTGTCCTACCTGTCCGTTTATTTGGACATCTGACACACTCTCCCGCTCCGCCCAGAACAGGAGCGGTCATTTGATTATTTCCTACGATTTCCTACGAAAAAATGCCAATTTCGTCGCCAAATCTTGGACTGAGTCAATTTGAATATTCTTATCAACGCGCGAATAAGAAGTATATCCAATCTCCCCCACATAATAATTACAAATAGTTACTGCTGTAAATTATTGTATCTAATCTATAAATACCTTTGCATAACCTTTTACACGTTCTCTTTGTTTTCTAATTAAGATTTCTTAGTTGAATCCCTGCAAACTACAAGCAGGTATACAATGAGCTACAGTATTTATTGTGCGGGGTAAAGGATTTACCCGTAATACCGCAGGAAAAGCTTTAATTAAAAACATTATGAAAGCCGAGTTACGTCCAGTGTTCGGAACTTCATACATAATCAAGTTGCAGCTTAGTTTGTTGAAGAAACTTTTGCTCCTAAGTATGATGTTTAACACGGTACCTTGTTAGCTCTGTAATTAACCACGTTATCAATACTCGGATACTGAGAGGAGCACTTTAAATGTGTTTCTTTTAATGTTTATTTTTTAAGAAGACAAAGGAAACGTTTTTTTATGTATAGCTTTCACTGAAATCACTTTGAAAGTTTTATGTAGTCGACCATTAGTTGCGTTGTTGTATTTGTGCCTTGTGTATATAATCTGCATTTGTTTCGACCACAAGACTCTACGATTATTTGATATGTTTGTACAATGCAAATATGAATTAGGCTTAAATTGAAGGTATCATTATTTTGACCCATCACATTATAATACAGATCAAAGAAAATTTATTCTCGTAGTATGATATTCTCAATATTCTCAAGGAACATCGAAATAATCCCGGATTTTGCTTATTATTGCTTACAAACGGACCTATATTTAAATGAGACGTCTACAAAAATAGAACAAAAGTCTAACAACAAAGCCAATTACGTAAATACACAGTCTAAATTGCGTCCAGCAAACAGACATTTCACCCAAATAACAAGGGTGACTGTCAGATTGGAATTTGGTCACGTTTACCCGTGACCGAGTGACTGTGGTCTTCACTAGATCATTGCAAACTTATCTGTCAGTTGTTGACGCGGTCCAAATTGTCCACGTCAATCACTACGGACTGTCATAACTTTGGATTAATGGTAATGTTCGGAACATGATTGGTTTTGTATTGTTTTTTGAAGCTCGGATTGGCTAAACGCTTGCTGAAGTCCACTCGTGAATCAGTGGATCTATGTATTGCATAGTACTGATATTTTTCCGTGCCTAGGAAAGTATCTTAGTCGCTTGTCAGGGGCCGTATTTTTGAATCACTCGAAGTGAATCTTAAATTCATGCACGAAAGCAAAACGTATACGAATTGAATTTCGATTGCTCCAAATTTTACGTATTTTTGAAGTAATAGAAATTAGTGTTGCCCTAAAACTCGAATCTTATAACATTTTTCATTTCACGCAGAAAAATAAAAACCAGAAAGCCATAACCGGTTGATTTTAAAAACCGGTAATGAGGTACGGTGGAACGGAACGTAAATTAAAAAGTTATAATGTCATTGTCTGACGTCTGTCATTGGGATTTCGATATTTTTTTCTCTAGTATTTACATATTTTTTTCTGTCGCTGATGTAATTCATCAGGATATACTCCTCGAGGCTAACCATCGCGAAAGGCGAAAGAAAACACTGATTTATAGGTTAGATAAAGTCAACGTAACGTATCTGTCAACAAATCTTCACTTGTCAGTGTCATTCTCATTTCTACTGGTAGAATATCGGAAACGAGTGGGTCGGACCACTCGTTGCAAAATTCACGGGTATGAATATTCAAAAATAGCGATTTTAGGGATTCTCATACGAATTCTGCGATTTCGTACACGATTTGGAATTCTATTGATTCAAAAATACGGCCCCAGAGCTGTCATTTCGTAGGACTAATTAACAGAATTCATAAGTCCATTTGAGCAAATTTTACATGAGAAACAAAAAACTGATTTTCTAACAAGTTTCGAGAGGTTTCTAAAATGGCGTTCTATAAATATTATTTAAGTTTAGAATGGGTGAAGATTGATGTTTTACTAATAAAATTTTGAATTTCATGACTGCGGAATAAAAAAGGCGTTAAACAGTTAAACAGATGGTGAAGAAAAAATGCGTTTTTAGAGATACGAATTCTGATAGTTTAATTAGACCGACGATTTGTAGAACTTTACGAGTAATCTGAAACCCGAAGGACTGTTTTTTATTTCCAGTCTTACCAATGGCCATCTAGTTAACCAGCAACACCATGTCATGCTCAGCAGTTGCGCTTGCTACCACCAGACCAACGAGGCAGTATTTTATTAGCGCTCTTTCAAAACAGAGAACAACATAATCGTTGTGAGGGAACCAATAAGTCTTAGAACCAAAAATCCGAAGACGGGTGACATCAAATCCGCACTGGCCCGGGCGTGGTGAATTATAGCCTACTCCGTCTCTTAGAGAAACCTGTATCCGACCAGTAAAAACATTCACAGACTGATCATACCATGATAATGGTTCCGTCACGAGTGTTTCTCTTATTTCCTGCATTACGCGAAGGGATGTTTACACAATGGGGTCTGTTTTATGCTCACATGACAGGCTTATTATCGAACAATGTTTGTTGTTTACTCTAGGCTGCTATCCATTATAAATATTAGACAATTTTCCTATAGTTTGCAGACCCAGTCTGCGTATAATTTTAATTTTAAAAATACTGGCGTACATTAACAAAAGCACCAGCATATTGTATGGCATTATGGCCTCTTATTGGGGAGTAATAAGAGGCTAAGAGGGTCAAATTATATTTATATGGAACGCACCACTATTTGTGCTTATGAGACATCTAGGCAAGTGAGGATACTTAAGAGCAGTGGGATCGCGACATACGATCCTACGTCATCGCAGTACCCCACCTAATATCGAGGGACACTCGCTCGCCACCACTTACCGTGCGCATACATCAGCCATTTCTTATTTGTAACCCAGTCAAAATTATATAATAATTTATAGTCTTCAAATCGAAAAGCAATTTTATTTTGTCGAGACCACCAGCATCACAACTGGAGCTTGACACACAAACAGTGGTCCTTCGAGCCGGATAATAGACGACAAGTACGTAATTCTTAAATAATTTTGATGTATGAGCGTCGATGAAGTAACAGGAGTAACTGTGTAAAAAATAACGTAGTTCCCATTCTGTAGTCCCTAACTTTCTTTCTACCCATTCCAACGGGAAAAAGTCAAGTAATTTTCATAAAATTTAATCGAACTAAAACATACTATACTACACCTACACTGAACAATCCTCGTGTTCATAAAATAATTAATATTTTAGTGGATTGAAAACAAACAATGCGTTTCAGCATACTAACGTGGATTTGTAACCGTAATGCCTGCAAATCCAGAATCCGTGTATTACAGACCAACCACAAGTACCCACTAATGTAGGACATTTCCTTTATAACCCAATAAACTGACCATAATTGTAATGGACGTATAAACAAGTTATTGGGCGCCAACGTTTTCCCATTTCAACTACTGTGACAAATGAATTCTCATTTTGTTAACCCTTCCTTTGCTTGTCCGTATATTTTTTTGTTAGCCTCAACCGTCCTACTCCTGGACAAAGGCCTCCTCTAATCCTTCTAAGCGTCTCTTTTCGTCAAATAATGATGTATTATTTTTCTTCGTATTATTCAGACTTATGAATATTACGACTTATGACTTATGATATTTTTTCAGGCATAGGTTAAGTCTAACTCCGTAAGTTTGTCAACTTTACCTATTACTTTCTAAACCTACCATTCTATAGAGATCCAAGTTATCGTATATTTTAATTATTTACTGAACCCAGTGTATAAAGTATATATAACCTCATTCATACGTTCGTTATAAACAGTTTTTACTGTGATATAAAATAAGCATATAAAGGTTTAGGAATTATGATAAAATTATGCTTTTTATGACAAGGATAAGACTAGATTAAAATTTTTGATGATATAAGTGCAGTTGTACCTAAGAATTTCTTTAAATATTGACTTTGATCAGTCTCTCATGGTTACAATCCCACATATTAAACTTCAACTTTTTGAAACTCTAAGTAAACCACTTTATTTTAATATCATCGTTTCTATTTCGACTCTTTGTCCCTTTAACAAAAACTTGTTCACGAACTTAAATAGTACATTATGGTATAAGTGTGTAACGTTGGTGATTACCGCTGAGGCGCCATTGAGACACGAGCCGTTAGGTGAGGGTCTTAAGAGAGCCGAGGACGGTAATCATCAATACACACGTGTATCATACGACGTTTTTCGACACACTTGTGAAGAAAATAACACAAAAAAATCATTTTCAACAGTTAAAATGAGTTGTGAAAAAAATTTCGCCATGGCGTGAAAAATTTATCAGTTTTCCTGCGCGCGCATCTAACAATGGCAATCGGCCATAGACTAAAAGGATGAGGTTTCTTTTTTTTGCTTTTTGCGGATAGCATTTCAGCCACGTACAAAATGAGAATTTTAAAGTTTTTTTTATTACAGAGAAAACAAAAGTTTTGTTTATTGAAAACGAACAAGCTGAAATTATCTATTTAAATTAATAAGTTTTCCTGAGCGCGCATCTAACAATGGCGATCGGCTATAGACTAAAAGATTAAGTTTTTTTTTTGGCTTTTCGCGGATAGTGTTGCAGTCACGTACAAAATGGGGATTTTTTTTTTTATTACAGAGAAAACAAAAGTTTTATTTATTAAAAACGTATATAAAAGTTAAAATTATCTATTTAAATTCGAAGTTGCATGAAATGAGCAAGGAATAGGTACATTCATTTATTTGTAGTATTGAACACAATCTTTTTAGTATCGAAACTTTTTTAAGAACAAAGCAACTCAACCAAAAAATTAAAAAAAAACCTATAACTCACTTGTGGATAATGGTAATGAAAAATTCACAGTTTGATTACAGGTGTCATTACATGCCTAATTGCGGTGAAATTAGAGCCACTTTATGAGCAAGTGTGTTGAAAAAAATATTATTACACTATTACTACATAGGTACTTAGTTTTTCAGAAACAAAAACGCTTTTAATTTAATTTTTCGTGGAAACATCGACTTACTTACTTCGAAATACCTGTAGAGTATATTAGAACAACCGAAATTCCACGAGCTCTGAACCGAGATTCCTGTACATTATTCAGGAGCAATCCAAATGTAAATGGCTACCGACTACCAACTCTAAAGCAAACATTACCTACCGCAATACACACTGCCTAGTGCCTGTACAACAATTTTGTGGTAAAATTTAATTATTTCAAGTTATAAATTGTATAAATATAAAAACTGATTCGGCGATAAATCATTATCTGCCTAGCCATTTCCTAACTATGTTTTTGGTCGGCTTCTTGCCTAACCGGATGCGACAGAATACTAGTTTTTTTTTTAATAAAGCTACTGTAAAACTGACTTTTATAATCCAACTAGTACTGGGTAATACTGGGTAGACTTTCGAGTCACTGACTACTATTAGCAACTGTCAGAGATCTACACATGACAGCAGGGACCAACAACTTAACGTGCTTTCTGAATCATGGAGGAAACTTGGTTTGGTATGTAATGGATCATCAGTGTGATCATTCATCCAAGGACCAACCTAGGCAAGGGCGACGACCCAAGCGACTGTTTTTATTAATCACTAAGCCGGTAATGAATAATTTAGTGAATTACCTACAGTTTATATCAATGTTGAATTATCTTCATGTTCTTCTTATGTTTAAATAGATTTAAAACAAAAGAATTGCTGTCAGTGTTCAGTTTCATAATGTCTAATACACTCAAGGCATTTCTCGTGTAAAACACCATCAGATTTTTGTTTCAATATTCCAAAAGCATATAGCACATCATGGATTAGAAACCAAATTGCTTTGGCTTTATTACCCACACAATTTTTAATTCTCTTAGCTAGGTATCGCCGTGTCATGTATTGTCAACCAAAGCCATTGTTACCATTAATTACTTTCAAAATTCAATTTTGTTCCAATGCTTCAACCGACGAGGTTTGGTTTGGGAAATTGTGGAATGAAACCACTAGAAAAATCCACGTCCATTTTATGAGCTTCAAAATAACAAAATATCTCTAGGATTGCGGTCCTCGCAATCTTTTGAGTACATCTCAAAGCATTGTATGCATTGTGGACATAAAAAGAATTTCTCGCCACGAGGATCGTTTGTGTGTGGTTCACGTAGTGGGCACATAAGTGCGCCCCCGTTACATTTAAAATCACTCAGATATGAACATTTATCTTGACTTATGAGTGGCATTTTTATCCTGCAAAATTAGAAGGTTTTCGGCTTCCTCATATTTTTTTCACTCTCATCAAACAGCCCCCCGTTCACAAGGCGTTCATCTGTACGTTATTTTCCAGTTTTATTTCGGGGAGCCCTATACCCAACACCGATTCTGGGCTGAAATGATTATTATTATTTGGGAATTATTGTGGCTCCAGTTCAGCGGCGGCAGTTCCATATTGCTTGTTTTTTAGTCAATGTACATTGGGTTATTGACGTGATAGTATCGCGTGAAAAAATTAAAAAGGGCTACTTACCACCAGTCAGTTTGCTCCGTTCCCTGATACCCTATTTATCCGTTGATTTATAGGTATATCTTCAATTTAATTCGTCCTAATTAGTTTCAATACTTATTACAGTCTCGAGGGGAGGTCATACTAATCGCTTTGGACATGCAAATATTAATTAGGTTAAGATGTGCGCACCGCATTGGGATTGCCCACAATCATTTGAAATTAGTTTTTTAAACCGATAGTATAATGTTTCGTGTAGTATTATCTAAATTAATAATTTTGGTTAATTGAAATTCAACAATCACAATAATCACAAGATTTGAAAGTATCTTTCATAGACTCTAGTACTCACAAATATTTTATAAGGTAGACCTTATAAAATTTTTGGATAGCAGCACATAATATGCACTTTGTATTTGCTTACACTGCAATGTGTTGAAGACTTATGTCTTCTACCAGTGTTCATTTGCCTAGCCTGTTCTCAACCATACTTGCGTCGGCTTACAGTCTGACCGGTTGCAGCCGAATACCAGTGTTTTACATGGAGCGAATGCCTATCTGACCTCCACCACCCACTCGTTTTAACATGTCAAGTCAAGTTACTGTTGATTGATTGACTTCTTGACTAAACTGGTCAGTATCAGAACTTCCAAAAGTTGTGTTTAACTTCGCCTCAGACGTCCTTCTATAGCAATTACTTATAATTAATATTGACGGTGACGTAGATGAGAAAGCAGAATATTATAAAAGTCCTTAATATAATATTCATTAAGGTATAATTTACTTTGTTAGCAGGGCAAAGAGTACGGGCAAAGGAGTTCTGCATCAGCACTATCACGCTTCTCCAGGATACGGCGACTTCCTAGACCAGCACACCGTATCATCAATCCTGATGAAGGTAAATCCATACCTATAGTAAATCATTACGCCTATTAAATAGGGGCTAGCCAGAAGTGGATATTAGTCTCACTCTCATTTCACCAGTTTTGTATACAATAGGGGCAAGTCACTTGCCCGTTAAAAAATTTAAACTTAGAAAATATATACGGTTTAAGACATTTATTTCTCAAAAAGGTACAATTCACTTAATATGAGACATACAAGGCAATCTTAAAACTCAATTTAAGAATTACATTAGAGTCCTGTCAAATAGCCCAAATTAGATAAGAATTTCGGAACTTTAGATACCTGTGTTTTGATATACCTACTTGTAAAAATTGTCTCAAAATCCACTTATGGTAGGGTGTCCGTCTATTAAACATCTAAGGTCAAAGGTCACAAAACTCGACTTTTTGAAAATATTTCATATCCTATGGGAAGGAAGAAAGAAGGTAGGTAATACATAAGCTAACATAACATCAGCACAATTTTTACAGTGAAGCGGGTAAAAGAAAAATATTCATTTTAAATAGACATTAGATACGCACTGGTTACACAAATCACTGGTCTATGAAATTAAATTCAGAAACCTTACTCATTATGTGATTGAATTGTGATTTTGATCTGCAAAGTGATAAAAGCTATTCCTGGAATGTTTGGATAATAATTTTAGTAACACATTTCAATACTGGCTACTACCCACTTACATAAACAGCAGAATGGCGAATTGATGGAAGCTATTTTTGGAATGTTCGCATAATTATTTTAGTGGCACATTTCAGTACTGACTACTAGGTGGGTACCTACATAAATAACCTGGCCTTTTGTTACATAATTCCAACCAGAAGAGTATTTAATTGACAGCAAAAAAGGCTGAACGAAGTATAAAACTTACCGTGTCAGCCCCATGTAATGTATTCCCTTTAAACCTTCCTTCTGTGCATAATTTCGACTGCTTCCAAGGTCAAAAATTTAACCCTTAACCCTGCCAATTAACTTTGACATTAAGTTAAGCATAATACAATTGTCAGAACAAATTGAATCCTTTGCTTGGTCTCGATAAAATAATGAAGTTATTTTCGCAGATTGTTTCCTGGTGACATCAGAAGAGGGAGAATTATTTTTTAAGTCCCCGTCGGATGACCCGGTCGTGTGCGGTATCTACATGATAGCTGAGCCTGATAAACGGATTGAGGTCATCTTTAACTATCTCGATGTACCTTGCGAGAATGGAGGATTGGTTGCGGTAAGTCCTACATTTACGATTAAAATCATTATTTATGAAATGAAAGTGTTTTTTGACAGTTCGTTCATTATGGTGGTATTCGGGCGAAATTCCTTCTAAAATTATGTGTTTTGTTTAGGTTCAACTTCAGGTTGTTGGTCAGGATGATCCCAATTCTGATACTACGAGTACATTTGGTGACATGGTGTCAAATTCATTTTACATAAATCCCACCCCTCATTTCTCAAGGGACTGTATTTACCATGATTTGCAGGGCTATAAAACATCAAGTAAATTAAGTTACTGTTGAACAAAAATGATTAAAATAACTCCATAATAGACGACGTAATAAGTCTGAAAATGTCGTAAACTTTTATAACAATAAAGTGGTAGAGGAAACTTTAATTGAATTTTTTTGCTGCGTGTAGACGCCATTGTTAGTTATAACGGTGTAGCTTAGCCTTAGATCAGCTGTTTTTGCTAGACTTTATTATTTTTACGAGCCATTAAAAGTGGATTGCTTAGGTTTTGACTTTCCTTGAATTTAACATAGATATAATGTTGGCGTCACTTTTAAATAGCAGTCGCGTTTTGGAATCTTTAATTCAAGTGAAATAAAGTGTCTATATTATAACTTTAATTTCTTTATATTTTTAAGATAACTTACATTCGTGACTATATCCATAATTTTATCCATCATGACTTTATATTTTAATAAACTGGTTAAAAAGTCGTTTATAGAGCAACGGACGAATTGGCTTGTAACAAATGGATTCCCATTTAAAATACGGAACGGATGAGGTTAAATCTCCCGACCTGTCTGCACAAATTCAATATCAACATTTTCAAAAATACTGGCCGAACCTCTGATGAAAAGAAAAAGACAAGCCAATGTCCAAGTATTCTAATAAGAACTTTATTCCAGTGGGTGGACGGCTGGGAGTTGAACGGCCAAGTGTGGCCAGCAGATGCGTGGGACGACGACCGAGTAGTGGAGTCCTGCGACCAGAGACCGGCACGTAAGCTGGTCTCCAGACAAAATGCTGCCTTGGTGCAATACCGGGTACCTGCCAGGGGGAAGGGATTCGCCGTTACTGTGCGACATTTGAAGAACGCTAAACGTAAGTAACTTTGCTTATTCACTCCTATATTACATAATTATCATTTGCTTCGGTGAAGGAAAACACCATGAGGAAACCGGCATGCGTGAAGACATAATATCTTGACGACATGTAAAATCACACAAACCATTCATAAAAACTCTGATACCAAGACGCTAACCACACGATAAAAGAAACTCCTGTATTCATAAACACTTTTTCTTGTCAATTATCAGTTTATCACAATATGATGTTGGCACCGGGAGGTTGCACAAAGGTGAATAAGTTTGTAACGACTGCATAATACTGCATAATTGCTTTGCTGATAGCAGAATTACTTCATATGATGACAAGCATCTCTTCTGTGACGATCTCTTATATAGCCCATTACTGCATTCTACAGTTGATCACAAAAGGGGTCATTGACTATATTCATTATACTTCTTAACTTTGAAATCCAAAAATAATCCTATTCTTGTCTTAAATCGTCATCGTTCACAATCTTTAACATTTTTTCTAATAAAAAACGATACTCGTACACGGTTCATTTGTTTTGGTTTTTTTGTTTGGTTGGATTTTAGTTGTACAACAACAACAACTTTACTGTTAGAGATAATTGAACTAAATATTTTGAATTATTTGCATTTACTGTCAACGATTTCCAAATTAATTCCAGATTCCTTAATTGTTGATAATTTTACTTATATCGTTTTCAAATTCATGTTATATCTTAAGCGTAGATGCTGAACAGTCGTAAGCATAAAATAGGTTATCTTAATCGAAACCTAGCTTACTTTTCTAAGAAGAACCTAAACAGCTATTAAGTCCCAAATTACTTCGAAACAAACTAAATTTTCTAACGTAGGTAATAAAAGTTAATCCAAATGGCTAAAACAAAGCCCAAATAGTCTTATCACGTGTCATAAACGGCTACATACCAACGAATTACTAAAACTTATGTTGTTTAACTTCTCTTATCTCTTTAATTCAGATGTTGGCTATAAACATAGGATTACTTATATGTGTAAGTTGTACACACGGCCACGCATCAAACTATATATTTTCAGTACAACATGGCCTCGTTTTCTATATATTTTAAGGCATGTATTTAAATAGATGTCTGAATATTCCCTTTTTTTTAACGATGTTAAATCAAAAAAAAATTGTGACAAGCACACAAATTATGGACACTAATTATATCAAATTCAATATACTGTTTAATGGTATTTGCAGAACTGTTTTATTGAACTGATAACAATAGGTTAGGACCTAACCAAAAAAATAATAATTATGAACTTACATGTCTGCGGAAATGTATCTACCCACGATGAGTAAACAAAAAAAATCCTGACAAAACCTAAACCTGAACGATCTAAAGTGCAAGTTAGTATTTTTGATAAACAATTCGTATTTTCGACGTACGAACCACATTTTTGATGTGAATTCGATAAAAGAGGTCATCTCGTTGTGTGTGCTTTTTTTGTAGGACACGTTTAGTTAATCAATTAGTTTTTTAGCACAGCATTAATTTTTTTTGGTATGCATTCAGTTAATTAGTGGAGTTACCTAGTGTGCTGAAAAATTATACAGAGGTACATTTAAAAATATCCCTATTTCTAAAACAATGAGAGATCCGTTTAAACTGTATTTGTAAGCTTATTAGTCGCTGTGCGTACAGTACAGTCAAACACAGCATATCCCTAAGGCGCGCAAGAATAAATACTTACTTTCTCGTAAAGTATTGATAAAAATGTACGAACACATAACATTTACGAACAATAACATTTTATATTTATAAATATGCATCCCTATTTCCCTTGGTCGTCACCAACTTGAGAACTATAACTTGAGAACGACTTAATTCCTCTCTTAATTTTTTTACTGTGTTTCTGATTCTTTGCAGAAGGTTCTGGAACGAAAACACCTTTGAATATAATTATAAAAACTGGCCAACTGCGAGTAGGACTTGCTCATGAAGGGTTCCATACCTTAATGTTAAATAAAATAGGATTTGCGACCGTAACAATTTAAATGGCTTTACAGAGTAATGAAGATGAGAGAGAGAGAGAGAGAGAGAGAGAGAGAGAGAGAGAGAGATGAGATGAGAGTGTGATGAGTGATGATGATGAGTGATGAGTGATGATGGGTAATGATTAAAATCACCAATACAACCCTCTCAGTTCATATTACATCCTTGAATGCCGTTTTCATCAAAGGTTAACTCCTCCCAGCGTCTCCACTCACACTTACCTTTACACAGGTGTATGTTACTTTTGCTCGTATCTGTACATTCATATACATTCCTTACTTTACCTGGGAGCAAAAGATATTAGTTTTAAAGTATCTCGACGTAGTATCTTGTTTCAAAACTTTACTTATAAAATACCGGCAACATGGCGATATTTTATCCTTAGGTTGACGTCGGTGAAATTAATTTCGAATACCTACCCATCAAACATCAATATTAATATGTTTACTTACCTAATAAATATATTTAATCTCATACAATCTATATGGTAACTGATGTTGTCTCATCTGCCAAGTATTTTTCTATCAATGTTGATATCCTTTAGACTGGTTGTTAAAATTTCGGACCACTGACTGATAATTTCGTTTAAAATATAGCAACATAAAAGCAGTGAGCCCACCGACCTACATACTTGAAGGGTCACATAGAACAATGTACCTATTTATGAAGTTTACATTGAAATCATCGACGATAGAAGATTTAACACCAAATTGCAATAAAGTTATGAACAATAAGGACATGGGGACAAGAAAAATAGTAAGGGTTATCAAGTTAGAGGTTTAGTTGAAAACATAAAGCTGTCACAACTCGTAACTCGGCTTATTGAAACAGTTTTATGAAGTCAGCAAATGCCACCAACATTGCAATGTTGGTTCAAATATCGGAACAGTTTTCATAAGTTATGAGTACAAATAACTGGTATTTCTGGCACGGGAACCGTGGGCAGTAGGTAACTTTTGTAGAATATGAATTTTGTATGTTTATTACATTTGGAAATCGTACGAACTATGTTGGTTTGTTTGTATGGAAATTTATGATTGCTATTCCCTCACAAAATTGATATACATAATTGTGAATGAAACGTGTGACAAATATAGGTATATATGTACTTAGTTACTTCTGAGATTCGATTTTCGATCAATTGGAGATATATCCAAAACGTCCTATTTATGTAGGGATCGTATTTATACGTAGTGAACGTTAATCGAATCTTTCACACAGAACAAGCACCTCATCACCTATATAGCCTTTTTCCCAGCTATGTTGGGGTCGGCTTCCAGTCTTATCGGATGCAGCTAAATATCAATATTTTACATACAACGACTGCCTATCTACACAGATTAAGTACCTATTTGACAGAAATTGTTTGAGAATCCCATACATGCGTTAAGTAAAATTAAATACAGATCTTCACTAAAATTCTTTTGTAAACTTACAAATAATAATTTAATCATTATCTTGCCATGGAATATTTAATTAGTAATTTTGTTTTCTATTTGCCACTGCTTTAGTTTTCACGAACATCATCATTCTGACTTCAGTGTGGGGTATTCAGCCTTATCATCTCACACCTAATTCCTTTGTGAATCGGTTCATTAACTACAGTTTCCACTGGACCCAACCAACTAGCACTGAACGATAAGCAAATGTTTTTGCTAGAAGTTTTCTCTCTTGGTTTGTTTTATGAGTTACATTAACATTATACGAAGATGAACTATCTCCCAGCATCCTGAGAATAAAACTACATGAAGTTGATGTTCTCGCTTAGTCTAGGAAACTGTTAATGTCATCTAAAAGGATACCACGCAAACTGTTGGATACTTTTATTTTATTTACTTATTTATCATTAGTTTTGAGTATGAATGTGTGTTTAAAAAGTAGAGAAAGACCAAAAAGCGATGGATGGACTGTGTAAAGGATGATGTGGTAAGAAAGGAGGTTTCTGGTGAGATTACGAGTAATAGAGAAGTTTGGAAGAAGAAGACATAATGCGCCGATCTTAAACGAGTTGGGAAAAGGGCAAGAGAACCATGATGATTTATTTATTTATCCCCTATAGAATACTAACAGTAAACTAAACATATTAAAGGCAGTACGTGGGACTAACAGCCAATGACAAGTCTGTACCTCAAAACAAGATCATGTAAAAAAAGAGAGTGTAAACAACACAGCACTGCCCATAATATAGAAAGAATAGGACAACATCAACGCTTAAACTTAAACACATAATTATCGTAATACTATATAGACAATAGTATTTAAATCTATTGAGCTACGTGTAATTAAACAAAAAGAGCTATACGTATTTTTTTTTTTACATATATTTTGCGTTTGAAAAACATTATATTCAATTCCATTATTGCAATGATGTATATTTTCATTGAGCATATCATTGGACTAACAGAAATATAATACATGGAAATAGCTAACACATATTTTAGGCGCCTTTTTTATTGCGTTGGGTTAGGTTGTTAGTTAAGCTTTTAACAATTTTATGATGAATATTTATGACCTTTTTGGCAAAAAAAACACAAAACTTATTAAATTTTGTAAGCGGGCTTTACGTGACTTAAATGCTGTCCAATAATAATTATGTTTGCACAAAGAACCCTTATTAAATATGTGTTTAATAATTATATTATTTACAAAACACGCTCAGACAGTAACGAAGATCTCACTAATGACATCCCTAATCTCTGTAAACATTAAAAAAGAATAAACTTTAACATTGCCGTCTTTACGCCAGCATTAATGCAGACCAATATAAACCAAACAGTACCCACTAACAAAGTTCACAACCCCATAACATATTAAATGACGACAAAACTAGTTTCCGCAAGGTCACAGGTTTCAGAAGTTTTGAATAAACTGTGAACTCCACCAGAGTGTAAGGAAGTGGGCGTAACTATGTCCGAGGCTGCATAATACTCGTAGCATGCAGAGAACAAGTTTCTTCATAGAAAAAATTAGTTCTTTAAAAATTAATTACAGTAGAACCAAGAAAAAGAACGCTAGGGTTGCTACACACGTCATGTCTGGGATGCGTTTTTGGATTCGGTAGTTTTTGGTGAACATGAAACCCGACCCAAAGATTTTACTACACATGTCATGTTTGAATTTCATTCGACTTTTGCCAGCAGGCAAACTTCGTTCGGCATCTATCCTCACTTAATTATATTCGGCTTGGAACGTACTGTATCTGCAATTATTCGGTTTTTCTACTCTGTTGTACCGATCATAGACTAAGGTTACGTACGCGCTGATAGGTTACTTAGCGCCTAGAGTGAAATGAACGTTCTAAAATCTTTGCAACCGGCCGCACTCGTGTGGCTACAACTACGAATGTCAGTATGTTCGTAGCCTAACTGTAATTTAATCTGTCCTTGCAATATACAGGTATTGCGCGCACTAATAAGCTACAGAAGAAGTTACACCAGTTAAATTTCCCAGAAATAATTTATTTTCAAAGAACCACTAAGTACCGACCCTAACTTGATGGATATTGCAGGGATCCGCTGGAGGTGAGACGCACAGGACTAAGCAATGTGGTGACACTTTGGGAGGCATATGTCCACCAGTGGACGTTTTTCGCCCGTAATGATGATGATGACTTCGGAAGCAAAAAATAATCACTCTCTTTTTCACAGCCTGCAATGTGATGCTCTTCGGTGCTGAGGGTGTGTACACTCTTCGCAACCACGGTGAGACTGGTAACTGTTCTGTGCTGGCCGTGTCTCCAGCAACTGTTCATGTACTGGACCTCAACGTTGGGATCACCATCAAGAAGGGACGCCTCATCGAAATGGAAACTGGAACTATTCATTACGTAAGTTTGATAGTTCAATTTTAGTTTTTTTCCTAATTATATTGGAATCGGCTTCAATAGTTCAAGAAAAGGAGATTATTTTTAGAGGGTTCACTTTTTGAACTTTAAATTGAAATGAAACAGAATAATAATTTGAATATCCATGAAATTGGTTCTGATAGTTTTATACCATTTAAGTTTTAATGTGATTTTGGGTACGAACTTTACTTTCAGGTCGACCAGAAATGTTTACTTAGGGTACTTACCTTTTGTTCAGTACGAAACTTAGTTAAGGGTCGATTTTATGAAAAAATAATACGTTTTTGTTCTTTCTTAGGTACTTCTCACACTATCGTGTAAAATCTGATTCTTCTAACCTAATGGACAAAATTGTTGCTACAAAACAAAAACAAACACGAAAAACATTAAAACATTTATTTTATAAATATAAATAGTTTCTTTGTCTCGCTCGTTGGTCTATTGTTCGGACTACTGAGCATGAGGTTTCCCAGGTCAAGCAAAGTGTCATTGTGTTTCTCGATCAGGATTTTTTTCAGCAGCAGCAAGGGAGTCTGAATAGGGATGTTTACTGACTAAAAAAAATATGATTCTAATTAGTCCGTCTGTTAGATTATCGAAAAATATTGGATACGTATTTTTTGTTTTACCAAATCAATAAAAATTGACGAAGATAAAACGTGTCGAAGATTTGAGTGGGGGTCGTGACGTCAATCACCGGTAAAAAATGTCATACTAATGTCTTAGAATATGACGTCACACGAGTTTTCAAAGCACTGTATCGTCTTCATTGTTTGTTTACGTGTAAAAAGAAAAAATACGTGTCCAATATTTTTTGGAACTCTGTCTGACGGACTAGTTAGATTTTTTTAGTTAATTAGAACCCGTTGATGTCAATAGGTACCCCCTGTTACATAAGACTTAACATAACTGGTGAAATGTGGGTGTACTGTTAGGTATACCTCTGCCACACCTATAAAGGATTATAAGCGTGATGTTATGCTATGTTATTCGCATAGACCGTATTTACCACATGATAGTATGTTTTTATCTTTACAACTATCTGCTAGAACACTAGCAGGCAATAGATAGCATACGTTACATAATTTATTAAACAATTAGTGGCCACCAGTGGCTTTCGCTCTGACACAATGATAGACAGATGCGGTTGGGAGCAGTGTTTCATAGTATTGGGGGCTTCACCGGTTTCACTACAATTTTGTCGATGTACAAAATGACTGAATTGTGGAACATTTTGGGAGGTTGGGCATAAATTCTTAAATACGGTAGATCACAATAAAAATCTAATTAGTCCGTCAGATAAATTTCCAAAAAATATTACACACAATAAATATTTTTTTCTTTTTTCACGTAAAACAAAATAAAGACGAAACGGTGCTTCGGAAATTCATATGACGCCACATTTCAGTACACTTTTTACCACATAGTAACGTCACAAGACCCACTCATGATCTTTGACACGTTATATCTTCGTCAATTTTAAACAAAAAACACGTATCCACTATTTTTCGATAATCTAACTGACGGACTAAACAGAATCATTTTCTTTATAGTCAAGAAGCATCCCTATTATTTAACATCGACAACTATCTACATGTAGATAGTACGACGTAAACAGTTCGATAGTTTAAGATGTGGACTTCTCTTGAGAAGAGTGCACATCTTAGCGATAGTTATTTATCGGTCAACAAGGTGCTATCAGAGCATACTGTGACAGTCCGAGAAACTTTTGTTGGATCTACAATAAAACTACAAATTTAACAAGACACGTGACTTTTTCCCCTTTTTAGGGTTAGAAAAAACGGAACCCTTATAGGATCACTCGTGTGTCTGTCTGTCCGACCATTCCCCCCCTCTTATCTCCTAAACTACTGAGCCTAAAATTCTAAAAAAAAATCAGAAATTAGTTCAACACATAGATTACAGGAACACCTGTAAGAAGTCTATGGTGCTAAAATAACATGCAAAATCTCTCAATATCTACTACAATGGTACGGAACCCTTCATGTGCAAGTCCGACTTGCACTTGGCCAGTCTTTTGATACATTACCTACTTGCTTACTTTAATTAACGAGTACAATATTTAAAAAATATAAAGTGTTTTAATTTTGAAACATAGATAATTTGCACTATTTCAAAGGAAACGATGATAGATACAAAACTTTATAACTGTGTGAACTAAGTTTTAGTCGTTTTTGAATCTCGAATTGTTTAGGCATGGATTAGGCTTTTAGAAATTGAAAATTATACTAGGTACTACGAATACAATTAGTCGCAAAATCACTTTTAACGATATTTTAAGGTTAGTTAGTATTTACATAATTACAATCGGAGATTACCCCTAGTGATACAATTTCGTGAAAATTAAGAGACCATTATATTCTAAAACGAGTTAAACTTCGTTTAAAGGCTCGTCAAAGTAAACCAATTTATTTTGTTAGTTAGTCGCTCTAATTGGCGACTTTCTCGCTTATATTTTGAAAACAGTTTAAATTATTATGATTTATTTTGAGAAGTACTGCTTGATGCCAACCAATTTTTTACAATACGCTCACTCATTTTTCAGTATCTTTTTATTCCTCTGTGATTCTACTTTAAAGTTTAACTTGAGTACCAGCACACGAATGTCCGACGAAAAAAATGCAATCAGCAATCATTGTGTTTTGTAATAAGTTGTATTATCACACCGAGGGTTTTTCTCTGAATCTAATTCCTTCCACGATAAACAATGCCCACGGGAAAAGAAGGTAATACAATCCCTTCCGAGTACGTTCATGTAATTTGTAAGGGTTGTATGACCTTATTTACCCTTTATATTAATTAAAACATAATCTTTATCATGTATAAGCACAGGATATTGAGTGATGAATACCTAAACACAAACGGTTTACACGAAATTTTAACAGCATTCAGAATTTGTAATTAAAACCGCAAATCGACTAGGACATACGCACGTGTAGGCTTGGAAATTGTAATAGGAGCCACAAATAATTGCAAGGACTTTCTATATGCAGTTTTTTTTTTATATTACGTCACATTTAGAGGATTCGATCATATTTTGGTGATTTATTTACAAAAGTGGCTTTGTTTAACTGCCTTTTTAGGGTTCCGTAGTCAACTAGGAACCCTTATAGTTTCGCCATGTCTGTCTGTCTGTCTGTCCGTCCTCGCTTAATCTCTGTGACCGTTAGCACTAGAAAGCTGAAATTTGGGACCAATATGTGTATCAATCACGCCGACAAAGTGCTAAAATAAAAATTGGAAAAAAATGTTTTATTAGGGTAGCCCCCCTATATGTAAAGTGGGAAGTGTTTTTTTTTTTAATTTTAACCCTAATGTGTGATATATTGTTGGAAAGGTATTTAAAAATGAATAGGGGTTTACTAAAATCATTTTTTGATAATGTCAATAATTTCGGAAATAATCGCTCCAAAAGTAAAAAACAAAGCGTCCCCCCCCCTCTAACTTTTGAACCATAAGTTTAGAAAATACGAAAAAAATCTGAAAAGTAGAACTTTATAAGGACTTTCTAGGAAAATTATTTTGAACTTGGATGGAAACAACAGATGGAAACTGCAGTTAACCAATATAATTTGGTCCCTGAATCGTATGAGCGCCTATACAATCCAGAGGTCAAGTTTCATTTGCCCGTATTTTTTTTTAACTTCGTTTACATAATATTTTATTATCTACGGAACCCTACACTGAGCGTGGCCCGACACGCTCTTGGCCGGTTTTTGAAGATTTAATACTTAAATATTCTATGTCGTCCTCCTCATAAAACTAAAAGATCAATAAAAAATTGATTTCGAAATGTTTTACTGTTTTTTTGTTACCACTTTCCATTACCCATACAATCCCGGGACTATCCCGGGAGCCGGGATTAACTGAAGATAATCCCGAAATCCCGGGATCAGAAAAATCGACCGGGATCGAATCTTCTAGTCACATTGGTAGAGTACAGAAATTACCTGCTGTTGTCAGCGTTTAGTACGGGGGCAGTTTTAACTTTGTTAAAAAAAACTATAAATTGGTATACCTTGCAGTTTTTTGTAAAATCTGAAAATTATTTTAGAATTTAACAAGAAATCTTACGGGTTTTAAGAGATACATAATGCAGACTAGGATAGGCTAGGGTATATGAACACAATGAATTATTTAAATGCTTTCACAAAATTTTAAATAGGTACTACTCGTCATCATCTGCCTAGCCTTTTTCCAACTATGTTAGGGTCGGCTTCCAGTCTAACCAGATGCACCTAAATACCAATATTTTACGTGAAGCGACTGCCTATCTGACCTCCACAACCCAGTTAATACTAGGTAATACGATACCCTTTGATAAGATAAGACTGGTTGTCAGACTTTTAGGTTTACTGACTACCTGTAACGACTGCCAAAGATCTTTAAATGGCAGCCGGGACCAACAGCTTAACGTGCTTTCCGAGGCACGGAGGAAACTGGTATGTCGGGCGGTCACCCACCCACTGACCGACCTAGGCAAGCACAGCTTTACCTAAAGATCGACCCGAGTGGCAGTTTTTATTAAGCCACAAGTTACTACTACAAAACACATTACAACAACCAACATGTACTGCTATGAGTTTATACTATATCAAAAGTCGTTTCCCAATTGTGTTTTTGTATAGGGTTAGTTATAATTCTAATGTTTAGAATACTTAAGTGACATCTGTCTTTTTACATCCTGGTTAGCTAAAGCTATGTACTTTTATAGGAATGCTTTAGAAAATTAATTCCGCCATTCACGAGACATCGACCTATTTGGAACATGTTGTGAAAGAAAAGGCGGCTGGCCTATTGTCTTTCAAGTCTGCTTCGGCAATATCAATGATTCGGCTGAATCGGGAATGTGAGGGATGTATTGACAATTGTCTAGATTGGTGCGAAAGCTAAGGAATGTGAAGACAAATCTATTGAGCTATGTGGATTTGCTGTCTGGTAGGAATTGCCTTGCCTAAATGATAAAATGAATGTAGGCATCTCTTAATTATGGAGATTAGACTAAATAGAAGTGCCTCGGGGTTTTCTGAGCACAAAATGACGTCCCATCTTGACTTCTGAGGTTATGGAAATTAAAAAGCTACATCTTTGCCAAGTAACATAGGCTATATTTAATTCCAGAAAAAATTAGGCATCTCAAGAAAAACTTGAATAATGTAACGCAAATTGTAATAATTTTTTTGTGAAACGTCTTTCATCGCATGCGCTGCAAAAACGATTGGTGACAGCGCAAAAAAATGTACTACAATATTAAAGAGCACATCAATATGTTTAAAAAAAACGGCACTTTAAACGTCTAACTCAAAATTACTGCTTTTACTATTGAAATCTAAACTAAGTCTTCCGCCGCGTCGCTCGGTCTGTCGGTCACCAATGGATGGAGTGGTTATCGAGTTTTTAGTTGCGATAACCGACATCGCACACGGGCGAAGAAGCGAAGTGCTAGTGTTATAATAATAGGGATGTTTACTGGCTAAAAAAATGTGATTCTAATTAGTCCGTCTGTTAGATTATCGAAAAATATTGGATACGTATTTTTTTGTTTTATCAAATCAATAAAAATTGACGAAGATAAAACGCTTCAAAGATTTGAGTGGGGAGTTGTGACGTCACTCACCGGTAAAAAAAATCATACTAATGCCTTAGAATATGACGTCACACGAGTTTTCAAAGCACCGTATCGTCTTCATTGTTTGTTTACGTGAAAAAAGAAAAAATACGTGTCCAATATTTTTTGGAAATCTGTCTGACGGACTAATTAGATTTTTTTAGTTAACTACCCTATTACTCGAGAATCTCGCTGCAATCTCACAGTGTTTATATTACAAGAATTAATAGTGATCTCTTTCTCTCACAGTGCACAAAGCGCGGCTTATCCGATTACGTGGACATCGGAGGCGCCAACGGACTCGACCACACCAAAATGGAGGTCCAGGACAGCGTGTGTGGACTTGATTCTAATGAAGGTAACATATTAATAAGAACACACACAACATTTAGCAGATATTTGTATATAGTAGCTATTGTAAATTAGATAAAGAGTTGGGTATTTCTGATCGTTTCTATAAATACCACCCACAAAACTAAATGTGTCTCTTGTTTTTAGCACTTTATATTTTGCTTTGAAACAAATTTTTAATTTTCGAATAATGTGAGTATTCGATGTTTAGGTGAATATGCCATTCCTGAGGTACCAAAATTTCTCGACTTTATTTTTCACCATAAAGATCTCTACACTTTGAAAAGTTCCTTGTGGCTGAAGCTTCGTTTTCTTTTAGTTTTTTGACATTCAAAAGTGCTTGTAATGACTCTAATTGACTTTCCATCCAGGTTTAGGCTACCGGATCACCACAAGGCTTAGGTACATACAAAATAAATGTTTAACTGTTTCTTCTGAATATTTTATTTTGTTTACTTTTGAAGGGAAAATAGTTGTCCCTAGTGTGATACTCAAACAAAGGCGTAACTCGCAATAACTAAGTACTTCGTAAGAAAACACGGCTCTTTCATTTTCCATTCTTGGTGACAAAGAGCGATCTCAAGGCGAAGTGTAGATATTTTAGATTAGTTTATTAATAGAGCAAGCGGCGACTACTGAGGGTGCAATGAGGTCCTGTGTTCGATTGCCAAGTCGGGCAAAATGTTATTAATTTTTTTAGTTAAGAAATCTTTCAACTACTCGCCCCCATGGGATTTAAACATAACTTTCGAAATGTAGGTGTAATACAGATACACTTTTGCTTTACGACAATGTTAAGACTGTACGACTAGACAATGTTGCTGAAAATCGTACTTATTTGCAAAATAGTCAAGAACGCCAAAGTCGGTCTGTTTGTATCCTATGTTTTCACGGTCGGTCAGCTTATCATTCCGAGTCTGATAAAATTCGACAAAGTGGAATCGTTTTCTGTGCAACCTTTTTTATTGTATTACTTTCGGGACGAAAAGTACCCCATGTCCCGGAAAATTTGACGTATTACATGCGTCCATAACCACTTATAGCCAATCATCAATTACATAAGTGACTTATTTTTAGTTTATATAATATAAAGTTATTATACAGACGGCCCGCACATAAATCATCTCTTAAATACCTTTAATAGTTTTTCCACTTTACCACTAAAGCAGTTCAGTTTTATTGATAAAAATCGATCTTATTAAATAAGTAAGGCGGAATTCTGTAACGGGCTGATAAGTAATAAACGTCAGACTCGAATAGAAAAAACAAAAATAAATGTAAATAGTCGTGTATTTCAGTTAATCCTCTGTACACTACCCCAATTGCTTGTAAATTTTCCGAATAACATTAAAGAAAAACGGTCCCCAAATTGATTTTGTGTCAACTTTTCACTCTTTATTGCTTTTTATTGTCAATGTCAAAAGGCCGAAAAGGCTTATTGCGTGTTGTAAAATGCAAATGTATGTTAAAATGTTGCTCAAAGGGTTATTTTTTTCAGCTCGGCGT
Source organism: Diarsia brunnea (assembly GCA_949774965.1). NCBI lineage: Eukaryota > Metazoa > Arthropoda > Insecta > Lepidoptera > Noctuidae > Diarsia > Diarsia brunnea. The sequence continues at coordinate 7,498,040 of OX459003.1, read as the reverse complement.
CCGACTTTCATTGCTTGTGAGGACACTGTTGTCCGGCTGGTGTCCAGTGGACGTTACCACAACTCCGCGACCCTCGCCTTCGCCCCCCTCCCCCTCGAAGACCTCGAACATGCTGACCTCATGTGCGGCTTAAACGACATCTAAATGAAAACACGCGCTTCATGAAAAGTAGCCTCTTCGTCTACGACTTCAGGGATGAAATTTGAATGCAAGATTTATTTATTTGAGAATTCAGTCGTTTTTAAACTGACCGTTGTTTTTTTTGTTTTTAAATATAAATTCTTAGTTCGTAATTTAACTGATTGGATGTAGATAGAATAGAGATATTTTAAAACTGACGTTACTACGACTATACTTATCACTACACGTAATGACGGTAGATTATTTGTAATGGAAAATATAAGTCTTAGATTAGATTAATCAATCAATTAATTGGTCGAAGTTTGCGCTACGGGCTTAGTCTCGATGTCGTCTTAGGGGCAAACTTTGGTCAAACAATTCGTGTCTGTTAGTGGTAAGTTGCAGTACTTAGCGACGATTCCAGATTTAGACAGGACCCTTCTCCGGACGCGGTCTCGCATTCGATCAGGGGATCAGTGGCAATAACGGCCACAAATTGATATCAAACTAACTAACTTGAACCTAAATTTTATCAAAACCGTGTCAGTTTTTAGACATAAGTTAATATTACTGTAGGCACACATCTTAATGTAGCATTAAGAAACTAATTGGTAATAAATTTTCCGTAATGTTATGTAGTTCGTGTGTTACCGAAATATAAATAAAAGTTTAATACCAAATTCAGTATCACTATCTAGTCATGCATTAAGACGAACGCGTTAAATGTTAACGCTCTAGCTATTTGTCAATAAATAATATGTACATGTTGAATTGTTTTATTTTTACTTTTCCTTCCAAGTAACGCCTTACATAAAATATAATCATTATTAATCTCCCAGAAGGTGGACCGATGACCTGGTGAAGGTTGAGCATCCGCTGCGAGACGCACGGGACCAGTTAATTTGGTGACACTTAAGGGAGGCCTATGTCCAGCAGTGGACGTCTTTCGGCTAATAAATAAAAAATAAGTAAATTCATGATGACTTTATAAAAAAAAATACATTATTGTGCAACATAATTATAACCACAAACAGAATACAAACTCTTCCAGGAAGAAGAAGGAATACCTAATTTATTTCAAAATTATAAAACCAACTGCTATAACAGTGCACATAATACGTGACGATACTGCTGCGACTCCGCTACGACACCGCTACGCTCTACCGTGAATCCGGTACGATTCCACTACGTGCTGCAGCTACAACGCTACGACGCTAGAACGATAAGTCATTCATATTGCAAAAAAAAAAAACATACAGACGAATTGAGAACCTCCTCCTTTTTGAAAGTCGGTTGAAAAGTACAATTCCTTTGCCTCATTGGTCTAGTGTGGTCGTATGCTATACTGCTGAGCATGAGGTACTGGGTTTGATTCCCAGTTCTGAGAAAGTGTTACTGGGATCATCTCAGTGGCAGCCACAGTCTGAATTTTGTGCCCAATTGATCAGGCATAGGCAACAAGCTTGGTCTCACAATAATAAAATGCGAGATGTTATTATGATTGTATTCAGATTATATGAAATACTGAAGAAAATACAAGGCTTTGAAGCGAACTATACAGGGCTAATTAGTTCTTGTTAGTCAGTTAGGGTCTATTCCAATAATAATTGGCTTATGCTAAAGGGTGACCTTGAGACTATAACATGAATATTTTAGTGGGAAGGTACTTCTATAACGATACGATACACATAAAAGTGGTGATTTTAACTTTTTTTATCAATATTCTACTGATATTCTTTGTGACTCACTCACTCAGCTAAAGTCGAGCTACATGCCTATACTGCGTGTCATTAGTCATACTGACATCAACCCCCATATTATAAAACTCGCTAGTCTCTAGGCTCTAAGCAAGCCATAGCGGAAGTAGTATTTGATAAGGATGACTTATTTATGAGGCAACGTACACTTGACGATCATCATAATCATTCTCTTGCTCTTATCCCAATTCATTTGGGGTCGGCGCAGCATGTCTTCCTCTTCCATACTTCTCTGTTTCTCGTCATCTCATGAGACACCTCCTTTTTTACCATATCATTTTTAACACAGTCCATCCATCGTCGACCAAGTGCGGCTAAAACTATGATTTGGTGGATATTTTGAACAGTTTTCATAACGACCGAGTCTAGCTCAGCTGAGCAATTGGACTAAGATGGGTCTCGGAATATAAAAAAAACTCTGTTTTACGACTAAACGGTTTTCCGGATCGTTATGAGATTTGTCACATAAATAGATTATATCTAGGAAAAAGACAGGCTACTTTTTAACCCTGAAAGACAATATCAAAATTAATACGCGAACTAAGTCGCAGGCAGCAGTTAGTGTATAATAAAAGAAAACCAGTGTCCCCCACCGGTAAAAGCAGCAGCTTTGAATTATACAATTTCTACTTGTTTTTATCAACAACGACATCTATTGAACATTATACTAAACCTCCTTGATGAGACGCCCTCACTATTATATTCGCTCTGCATGCGATCACTAATGGCCAAAGCCGTTTCTGTAAAACTAAGCTAAGGAGTAGTCCTTAACGTAGTTCTCACTAAGTGTTGATCGAAGAACATAGATGTCGCTGCAGTCTGGTGAAGAGTATCAAAAGAAACCTATTGAAACCTATTCTGAAAATATTCGACGGATGTGGCATGCAATATCAGGTTAGCAGGCTATTCGCTTTCGTCGCTTTTCGACGATATTGAACTCGTTGTACCGTCAACAGAGGGCGCGATTTACAAATACATTGCCAGTTTTAACATGAAGAATAGCTGCCGCGCTTGAAAAGCTAAAATACTGTTGTGTACTATACAAATATTCCTATTAACGCTTTTTTCATAAAAATGTAGTGACGTATGTGTGCAATTAAGATACATTATTATCTGCTTAATAAATTCTTAAACACATTGATAACACTTTTAAGTCATCATCATTATCTTCCTGCCTTTAACCCATTTTATTTGGGTTCGGAGCAACACGTTTTCTTCTTCCATTCTTCCAAAAAATTAAAGAATGAATGAATGTGTGATAACATTTTTAAGTATTTCTTTAAAAAAAGTATAAAATATAGTGATCGCTACACACACACTGGATCACTATTTTTACCCCGACAAGGAGCAGGGTCCAAGCTACCGATGCTTAGGGATCCAGGGACATGAACCGCCTAACAATGCGAAGAGTACTACCTTCCCCTCGAAAGATGTCCGTCGTGGCTTTTGGCTATAAGACCGGAACGTTACCTACGACAATCGACACAATGATTAGCCGAGTTCATATTCCAAATGTCCACAAAGCGGACTTTGTGAACATTTGGAATCGTGTGCCAAGTCGAGATATGTTATTAGTTTCTCTTTCTCAGCTTTCACGAGGTTCTCGTATATCATTATTAAACTGCTCTAAAGAAAATCCAACACCAGATTCAATATAGTATCATACCCCAAGGGGTAAGCCGTATCCCGTCGGGGCTGCAGGTTGTTTGCAAGAGATACCGCGGTCTCGACATAAGGGGCAAAGAAGGAACATGGGTGGTTTTTAGTCAGTAGAAGTCTGACACTCCCTTTCGCTCTCCTCAAGAGCGGGAGGGGTTATTTGATGATTTTCCACCCGCCAAAAAAAAAAAAAGTGGTAAGCTGTATTAAAAAACATCAAAATAAAAAACAACAATTTTAATTAAATTTTATTGAGTAATTTTTTGGATAGAGATAATAAACAAATACTTATTTAAAAGCAATATATACCACTATTGTGTAACAGTTTTCTGACAAAAATAGTTTATTCCCGCTACGGTGAAATAAATATTCGTGCAACTGTACAAACGAATTTACGTAATAATAAAAATATACTAGATTTTTTCGACATTCAAATTCTATGACAATAATAACTAATATCAATAGTAATTTTACCGTTACGATTAGATGAACGTGTGAAGCTAAACAAGGTTATAAAACGTTGTTTTTTTTTCACCTACAGAAAGCGCTAGGGCACACGACACCCTGGGTCCAACATATAAAACACATATTGTCGACGTCATTCGCATATAGTTTCCAGTGATAGAACGAATAAGTGCACACTCATGTATACACACATTAAATTAGCACCTAATTTGTAAAGCAGTATCTACTATTATCGTTTGCATAACAGATATAAGCTTTTACACAAATAACATTAAACATTTATTTATCTAACAAATAATACCATTGTAGATTTCTCTAATTGACTACACATTTAAGAGCTGTTTTACATACATACAGTTTAATCGATTATTGTTACATTACGCTTATGTATCATAGATTTCCTGAACGATAGTTTGGATAGTCTGCCCACATAGTTGTATGAGAGAAAACAAGAGAGACCAGTATTAGTTACATAAAGTTCTAATGGCAATCACATCAAATCTAAGTCTTATATCCTATGCTATACTACGCCTAATGAGTAGCTTATTCAACAAATATATTAACAGACAGTACGTATCAATATCGTCTCATACAGCGATAGAATGTAGGGTTGGCCCTACACATACTTTACAATTAGATCTATGAGTGAAAACAAAATTTAGGCCTATTGAAAACAAATTTTAACTATGACCAGGTTTTTTGAATCGATTAACATATTTCTAGCTACAGCCGGTTTGTTTTATGATGTTATTATATGATATAAACCTATAATATATATATAATATGAATACATACTATGATGTGTATATTTTTTTTGTTTTATAATTAAAGATGTAACGTAGTCATAATTTATTTCCTGTTACCTATATATTGATTGAATCTTATAACAATAAAACCGTTTTTTGCATTTGTGTGGTAAACAGTGTATAAGGCCTAATTGCACATTATAATTTTGACACAAGTAAGTAACAAGAATTTCTTATAATAAATAGTTTTTGCAGTAAAATTCAAAGTTAAACCGTGTATAAATTAAGTGCAAAACTCCCTTTATAATAAGTTAAATGTGAATGAAACGTTTTTTCTATTTATATTACTACAAAATATATAATATTTGTATAGATATTATTATAGTTTATATTTATTGAAGCACAATAATAAAATTATATACTGACAACAAGTTATAAAATAATATTTTGGTTAAAACAGATCTTAACATTATTTGAAATTGCTACTTATAATACAATCCTTATTTAGATCACTTTACATCTTATTCTTACTAATTAAAGCTATCCCATACAACTTCTCAAATTGTGCTTAATTCAACAAGAAAGCGAGTGTTGTGCACGTTTGCCAATGTTAGTATATTCCTTATATTTTGTTAGTAAAAGACAATACACTGTTAGGGGTTATAGAGGGGATGTAAAGGTGTGATATAAAACGATAAGACTACTCCGTGCATATAAAAGGGGCTAAGTGTGTTTAGGATAGTTCGGAATACATTGAAGTTAGGGTAATCTCGATATTATTCAGTACTAAATCAACATTTTTTCTTGTCGTTTTGTGTAAGCATGGCCACTTTTTCCCAATATCCCCCGCTTTTCCATCTTGTTCAAGGATAGTAATTGACGATCGCATAGGTATAAATATTTTGTTACCGCTAATGTTTCTTTAGTACAAATATTATGTTAAAAGTATAAAATTGTTACTAATTTCATAAGATAATTTTTCACTTAAAGCATTATTAAGCTACAAATTACGTACTGTTTCGGAATTCACGGCTATTGTGAAGACGAATAGATTCCTGTATATCATTACCTCATAATATATATGTTTTACATTAGTGATATGTATATCGATTTTGATATTACAGGAAAAAATACTCAACCAGTGATAACAATAAGTATCAGAATCGTGTGACTTAGTTGTACTACATTGATTTACGGTTATCTTGTGCTTTGCCTATCGAATACAATAAGTAAGGTACAGATAAGTCTACTCAGCGCTCAGAATATCGCAATCTATTCTAAAGAAGGGACTATTCACAAAATATACTATTATCTGTTCGAAGTCATAAGAATTTGGAGTTCATAAGATCCTCAAGTGGTACGAATAATTAGCGTCCTAAATACAATAGTAGTAAATATATTGATAAAAATTCATCTCACAGTATACACTCGACTTCTATATTACCATTAATATATAAAATCGTAAAATTTTGCTACGAATAAGATATGTCATTTTGCTATTTAAGCAGAGGCACACTTTGATATGTATAGTGATTTTTATCAAACTGTCGTGTGTGAAAGCTTCGCTTTAACAATGAAAGCCGACGTATAAATACTTTCTCTAAGTAAAACTTACGTTATTATTATATACGCACAGGTATTATAATAATCCGCCGACATTTATGTATCCATACTCATAACATGAAATACACTTTAACTAAATATATGAAACATCAAACATACGAAACAACTAGTTACAGGAACATCATAAACTAAATTATTTAACATTCAACATACTTTTGCTACGATATTGTTATGATACAGAAAAATAAATATATTATAATCAGCTTTTATTCAATATCCTTTCTTCACTTTCCTCGTACAAAATCACATCACAATTTCACTTTTATAAGTTTCATTTTGTAACGTTCCTTGCATTGTTCACTTTTCTTCACTTCACGTTCCACTCTCCAGTGATTTATTTTAGATTGTGATAAAATATATTGAATTAATATAACAATTACTTCTAGTCCTTTAGTAGCCAATATTAAAATTCGAGATGCCATCTGCAATACTCATCTAAGTTTTCAAAAACATATATAAAATTATAGTTTTAATGAGACAGTAACATATCCCCCACAATTTTCTCAATGAAACTATAAATTTACAAATATTTTTGAAATAAAACATTTACTTGCATTGTTATTGTACTAGTTTGTATAAATAATTTGTCTACTCTTCCCTACTGCGTAAATATACACTTGACTGGTGTAAGTGCGCTCCCATGCCTCGTTTACAACGCGACAGTGGTGGCGAGTGTGGTCAGCAAGACGATGGGCAGGGTAGTGCCCGCCACGCTGCTGTAGGGACCAGTGACCGCCCCATCACATGGCATGTGCTCCAGTTCTGAAAAGATAACATAAACATGTTAAGATGGAACAGAACCTGCGAGGAATTTGAAGAGCCTGCCTACGTATAGTGCGATAGCGATAGCGTTACAAAAATATCGACTTTGGCAGACGTTTTGTGTTTCCCTTTTTTCTGGTTAATCAATCTTAGTGTGAGTGTTTACATATAATGTTATTTTACACACGATAAGACGTTAGTTATCTTGTTCTATGCGTCCTGTCGTCTACACGTTACAGTAAGAGATCGCCATTAAAGTAGGTGCTAAATTCGTTGCCAATTTCAGGGTCGATTTAATTTAGATTGCTATCATCGTGCTAAGAATCATTATCTGTCTAGCCTTTTCCACACTATGTTGGGGTCGTCTTCATCGGCATCATCGCGCTAAGAATTAGAGAACGAATCCCATTTCTCAGGTTTTCCTTTTATTTTGCAGAGTATAGTATGCCGAAAGAAAGCAACTGGTTTCACCACAAACGCTTGATTAGAACTTTTTGAATCAACACAGAAACTGAAAAAGAGAGTGAGTAAGTTTTTGCAAAATAAAACCCGTAAAAGACTTAGCTGTTAGCCTTATACCTAATAGTCTAACTGCCTAGTTAAAAACAGTCGCTGCCGTCGCCGTAAAGTCTGACCTTAACAAATACATAAGTGAATAATGAAATTCCACTTGAGTCGCCAACTTACGTTGAGTTACAGTTTAGTAAAACTTTTAATGCGTTGAATGTACAATTCCAGTAACCATCAGTTTTGTCAAGTCGTTGAGGGGTCACTGAAAACTTTATAAGCCCCTGGGACGATAGACACATAAATGTTATGATTAAAAGGTGCAAGGAGAGTTTGAAAGTTATAGCACTGGATGAAAGAATAATGAAATTTTGTCTGTTAAAGAATTTTATAGTTTAAGGTTTAATTTTCCATTTTGTTTCAAAGACTTACTGGAACGGAAATCAACACACATTTTTTTGTTTGAATAAATTTAACAGCCAGTTTCATCACATGACTTGCTTTTTATTTATACGCGTCGAAGATTATCGTTCCAGAAACTGGGCACGAACTTAATTTTTATATCCAGTACAGTTTTAAAACAATACGTATACTCGTAATATGGAGCAATATGTCTACATTAGTAATAAGAATAATAGAAATTCGTAGAAACGCAACTTTAATTACTATAACATAATTTGTACCTAATCACATATGCAACGTGACATCTGACATTATGAAATCCTTGGGGCCGTAGTAGGCCAAGGGTAAAAGTCTTTCATAATATTATATAAACAAAGGAAAATGCGGAAAACTATACCAGGAAGTAGACAAGTTAAGAAAATTGGCATTATTGTTTGAAGGACTTTTTGATATTATTTTTTTTTATGTATTATAAAATGTAACAGTAATTTTGAAGCTGCAAGGAAGACTATTGGGCATTTATATCTTAACTTCAAGAATTAATCATAGATTAATAGACTAAATACAGATGTTTCTTCCACAAAGAGAGTGAGGATTTATGATAACTTTTGAAATTCTTATCGCAGTTCCTATTTTGATAATATTCGACACATTCATCCATTTTACTAAATATAAATACTAATTTTGAACGCAGTTTACATGTGCTGATCGCGTTCAGTCTCAAGAGACACATTGCCATCTCTATAGGATGTGAGCTGTATCAGCAGGTGCACAATTATAACATGTTTTTTTGGATCTAGGACAGGTTTTCCTTCAACTTTCTGAGAGCAGTTGTGATGGAATCAATTCGGTACACAAAGCAATGCACCTGGCTGGGTTTAAACCCACCACCTAAAACTCGTTACAGTGGTTTGCCCACCAAGGCCACCAGGGGCCCACCGGGGCTTGGCTAAGACGATAAAATGTGTTTCTTACCATTGAGCTTATTGAGGAAGTCGTTCCAGAAGGCGCAGGCAGAAGCCCGGGGTCCGCGAGGCCCGGCGGGGCCGCTGGTCCCGTCCGCGGTGTACGTGTAGTAGTGCGGCGATGAGCGCGAGAACAGTGGCCACTTCTCATCCGGCTTGTGGGGTTTACTGTAAATGGTAAGAAAATAATAAGAAAAATCGCATTAGATACATACAAGAAAAAACACAGCTAACGAAAATACACTAAAAATGTTGGCCACCCAACATTTTAGGTCAATTTTTTTTATTTTTGCTTATCGTTGGTTTGACGTACTGATCGCCGTGTTAAAATTTGGTCATCTATTTTATATACAGTGTGTTAGGTTAAAAGAGGGACATATTTATGAAAAAAAAACTACAACCTTTTGTGATGTAATTGTGCACGCTCTCCAGATCTCACTTTATTAGACGTTTCTTGTTCGCCATTGTCCGACGCCAGATTAAAAATATGAAGGGAAAATGGATTATACCTAGAAGTCATTGACCCACGCACATTTTCTATGATAACCGCAAGGGTTGCGAGACTTTTCCGAAATATTTGGTATGGTTCTGTCTATTATTTATCAGTGTTTTATTGTGCATATTTTTATTAGTATCATGCCCTATTGCGGGTTTCAAAATGTCCCTCGTTTAAACTAATATACTGCACAATATACCAGGTCACCTCTATTCATAGCTAAGCGGTAGTTGGAAACTGTGTCACGGATTGTACGGTCAGGCCCTTGAGTGCTATCGGTTACATTGATGAATGAGCCTATCGATCCCAAGATTATCGAACCTTAAGTCAAGTAACTTATACTTGATTGGGCGACAATTCCAAAGATGCGATTACACACATAGGATCAAGAAGGTAATTCCTGAAAGGTTAAGCATAGGATAAGACATTCAAATATATAGTTGCGATAGACAAAGTAACGTAGTAGTAGTCGTGTGGCGGACTAGTTATATTTTATGCATACACATGATATTAGTATCAAATGAAAGAGTTTTTGAGCAGAATTTCAAAACGAAAGCATTCTTTTTTGTTTTTTTTTAACCCCCGACGCAAAAACGACAGGGTATTATAAGTTTGACATGTCTGGGTGGGTGTGTGTGTCTGTCTGTGGCATGCATCGTAGCTCCCGATCGCATGAACCGACTTTGATTTTGTTTTTTTTTGTTTGAAAGGTGAATTAGTCTGGAATGTTTTTAGGTATGTTTGAAGGAAATTGATATAATCGTTTAATCGTAATGGAGGGTGGAAGAGGGATGTTTGAAGGAAATTGATATAATCGTTTAATCGTAATGGAGGGGAGGCGCTCCGGGCGTCGGGGGCAACGTGATGGCTTCCGGCCACCGTAGACGCGAGCCTGTGGACGATGGGTGATGGGTAAGCTCGCCGTCCGTCCGTCTTATGATAACGACAGGCCGTGTCGACGGCGCGTTCGTGTTCCAGGCGCGCCTCAGAGATGTCAGCAACATGGAAGGGGCCCGGAAGGGGCCCGCAAGGGCCGACGCCCGTCGGGGCTGCGGGTTGTTCGCAAGAGATACCGCGGCCTCGACATAAAGGGCTAAGAAGGAACATGGGTGGTTTTTAGTCAGTAGAAGTCTGACACTCCCTTTCGAACTGCCCAAGAGCGGGAGGGGTTATTTGATGATTTCCCACCACTCAAAAAAAAAAAAAAGGTACAATAAAATAAGAAAGTTTATATAAGTGTACTTTATTATTAATATAACAAACCGAACTGTTGCTACTAAAGAGTATCGGTAGTTCGGTGCTGTATTTCAACCGAACGAAATATACTGGAACTGAAAAGTTGCACTAGTTCGGTCAACCGGACTACTGGCAGCTACTAGAGGTATTTTCCCTATGTCAAACGCATTAGAAGTCATTTAGAGAGGCTGCCCACGAAAATAATTCACCAAAACTAGATCAGTATTTAAATTAAGCGTATCCAAGCATTGGTCAGTCAACGCTTAAAGCCAGCAAAATTCGGATCAATACGCCCGACTTAGCTTAAAACTGAAACTTCATTTATAGGGATTTAGATTTAGATTTTAGGATTTAGACTAAAATAGATAGGCTGACATTTGAACATGTAGAACTTTTGACCCAAATCTCTTGGTTGATCAAGCTCTGTTTAACATCACCCTATTAAATTGAAGTTCACGATCGGAGATATTGCGACGAACACGTTCGTGAGTCTATAGGTCTATTATTAAATTCAATAATTTTGTTTGAGGGGTGACAAACAAAATTACGATCTGATACGAGACCTGTACGTCGCGTCGGTGATTTAAATAATTACACAAAATGTTTTTGTGACCTAAGCAGTTATATAAGTCCAAAGTGACTTTCATAAGGCAAGTGAGCACTTGACCATCTGCCTTGCCTTTTCCCAACTATTTTGGGGTCGGCTTCCAGTCTAACCGGTTGCAGCTAAATACCAGTATTATACATTGAATGGCTGCCTATCTGACCTCCACAACCTAGTTAATACTGGATAATATGATACCCCTTGGTAAGAATGGTTGTCAGACTTTCGGACCTATGGGTACGTGTGATGACTATCAGAGGTCTAAAAATCATCCCGTTGGGCTGCGGGTTGTTCGCAAGAGATACCGCAGCCTCGACATGAAGGGGTAAGAAGGAACATGGGTGGTTTTTAGTCAGTAGAAGTCTGACACTCCCTTTCGCTCTGCCCAAGAGCGGGAGGGGTTATTTGATGATTTTCCACCCACCATAAAAAAAAAGGTCTACAAATCATCCCGTTGGGGCTGCGGGTTGTTCGCAAGAGATAACGCGGCCTCGACATAAAGGGCTAAGAAGGAACATGGGTGGTTTTTAGTCAGTAGAAGTCTGACACTCCCTTTCGCTTTGCCCAAGAGCGGGAGGGGGGTCATTTGTTGATTTTCCAACCGCCAAAAAAAAAATTCTACAAATCACAGCTGAGCCAAGTGAGCTACAAAAACTACCCTTACTGCTCTGTAATGAAGGTCCTGACATCTAGAACTTGGCAGATCCTAGTAAAAAACATTAAAAAAAAGAACCTTACCCAGTGAGAGCGAATCTGGTGAAGGACTGCATGATGTGTGCAGCGAGGTCACGTTCCCTGGTGTGGTACTGAAGAGACATGTTCAATGGATGTCCGAAGACATACTCCATCTCGTCGCCGTGCATCACGCCCATCCATTCGCCCCACAGGCTCGTACTTGTGCGCTAGAAATGGATGAAAAGATTCAGTTTAGAAATGGGTGAAATTAGTCTTTAGTTTCTTTTAAATATTGTGTGATACTCTGGAAACCGGTGATACTAGAATATTATATTCTGGGGAATAATATCTGCAAACTCGAATTAATTATTTGTCACAAAGAATGTGAAACCATGGCTAGATTAGAATTATATTTCTGGATTCTGTAACTTCGCAAAAATGTCCATTACTTTTAATATGCAGATCTGCTCATACATATAATATGGAAGAGTACTGAATAACCAACTTTTAAAGTCGTTAAAAACATTATATCAACACAGTATGGCATATTGCTTCATACATACAAACATAACCTTTCCTTTATCGCTTGTTAAGCCCTCCCAGAGACCACAAACAAATACCCAGTATAATTTGACAGGCGGCGGAACAGCGAACTAAATTCAAAATGTACTGAGTTTGACGTTTTGTTGACATTTTGCCCTAAAAACCAGCGCCACTACGTAGTGTCAAGTTATATCGGCCACCTGTACATATGCAGGAATTAAAGATTAACTACACGTATTACGGGTATGGGAAGGGTTGAGCTCGTCAGTTTACGAGCACCATGCATTTATCTTTCAGTACGTTTTTATAGCTTTTCACGGGAGGTAAGGATGGGATGTATTGCTAAAATGTGTAGGTGTATTTATCTATATATATAAAAATGAATTGCTCTTCGTTAGTCTCGGTATAACTCGAGAACAGCTGGACCGATTTGGATAATTTTAGTCTTGAAATATTCGTGGAAGTCCAGGGAAGGTTTAAAAGAAGTGGTTTAAAAGAAGTGGCAGGTAGGTAGGCAGGGTAGTAGGTAGGATAGTAGAGTAGGTAGGGTAGTCGATAGAGTAGTAGGTAGGGTGGTAGGTAGGTAGGGTAGTAGGTAGTTAGGGTAGGGTAGTAGGTAGGTAGGGTTACTACCGTTTACCCTAACTACCTACTGGTAGTTAGGGTAAAGTAGTAGGTAGGTAGGGTAAGAGGTAGTAGGTAGGTAGGGTAGGAGGTAGTAGGTAGGTAGTTGGTACGTAGGCAGGTAGTAGGTAGGAAAAAAAGCATTGCAACGCATGCCGGGAACAGCTAGTTACTTATATTAATGGTAAACTTTTTGGCGGTCATCTGGCACATTACAGCCCCGAGCAATGAAATGGAAACAAACTTTGCAAAATTCAAAAGCGGTTTTCTCCTTCTGTTTTGATTAATGTTTTCAAGAACACCATTTTGGAACCAATAGAATAGTGCTCGTTGGTTGAGCACAAGGTCCTGGGTTCGAGTCACAGGTCGTGAAAAAAGTTAGTGGGTTTTTTTTATTAAGAATTTTTCAGTAGTAGCCATGGAATCTAGATTTGTGTCTAGTTGATGGCAATAGGCTCGCCCCCTATTACATAAAACTTAAAACATAACTGTCACACTTCTGCCGAACTCTTCGGGGATTACAGGCGTGACGTTATGATTTGTTATGTTATGTAGTAAACAGTTATTTTACGAAAAAATCTCGTGACTGAACCTGTCATGTATTTTTGGGTAACTCAAGCAAGTTAGCAAACAAAGTTGCAATATAATAATTATGGGCGAAAAAAATAAAATCCTCAGCTGACGTCACGTCATCATTCTCTTGCCCTTATCCCAATTCATTTGGGGCTGGTGCAGCATGCCTTCTTCTTCCGTACTATTTTATTACTCGTCATCTCAGAAGTCACCTCCATTTTGGCCATAACATCCTTCACACAGCCTTCATCCTTGCATCGTTTCTTTGGTCTTCCTCTACTCTCCACATTCATACTCAGCTCATGTCATATTCCTTATCAAAATAAAATATAATTCACTCTTCAGTCTTCACAGGCGATTATAATGAAAATCCACAGAAAATACAAGCACTCAAGATATATTTAACAGTAATACCACAGTAGCAACTGGCAAGAGCAGAAAGGGTATTATTTCCTTTGATTGCACAACGATTTATGACCTAACCTGACCTGAGCTGAAAATTGCTAATTCCGAACTTAGCGTCGACGTCGTGAAACGCCGAGTTTAGATTAAGCCTTAATGGCGTCCCAGACTAAACCGCATGGCGGTTTCATTTGTTCGTACCATGACGAGACGTTGCAATATTGTTGTTTGTATCGCATTCTGTTTGGAACTCAGATTATAAATTAGCTCATTGATTAAATAATTTACGGGGATGCCTTTAGTTAGTTGTCAAAATAGTTATACAAACTTCTGGTGGACATGATATTATTGACACTTTTCATCTTGAAGGTCTAAATATCAATAAATAACCTATCAGTAAAAACGATAAACGAATGAAAAAAAAAAAAAAGAATTTACGTAGTAACCGAAATTCTTATGTCATTATTGATGATCGTTGTTTCAAAATACAAAATGCATTAGACTATTAGCACTGGTCAGAGTTTGTCTGTGTCAGTAAATGCTATATTCTTATTAAATAATCGCAAATTTTCAGGAGATCCAAACGTCATTAATCTCGAAAGACGTTTTACTCGAAACAAAGTAGTACAGAACAAAGTCACAAGAAGATTCATAACTGACGAATATTGTCCTACTTAGCGAACTTTAAGAAAAGCGAGTAGGAGGATCCTTTAATTTTAATTACACAAAGTTTAGCCCAAAAATAGGTACCTACGTAGATATACAAACTTGTAAACAATAGCAAAACTTTACATAAATTAAGAAAGCTTTGCGTAAGATCAATTACGTACGAGTTTCCAATCAGCGTGGGCGAATAAAACCAATCAAAATGGATCCAATATCTCCATATCTTGGGTTACCCGGCTACCCTATTATAACCCTTCGTATTAATTAATAATGGCAATACGTTATTATCTATCATTTATGAGTAGATTCATCGATACTTCTGCTTTTACTGGTACAGTCTAAATTGGCACAGAAAGTTTGTAACAAAGCTAGTTTAAACTTTGAAAAAAAAATATCTTGATAATTAATTAAGGTGGCAACTGAGAGAAAAACCGGTCACTAGCAATGTGTTTAATTTATCATCATACAGAATATTTACTATTTTGTGCTAAAAAATAAAGAAAGAACAACTATTTATCATAATTATACGTGTTTCTTTCTAAAATTTGCTATGTACTATATTCATGGGTTTGCTTACATATTATCTTTATTATAAAACTAGCTGTGCCCGCGACTTCGATCGCGTGCTTGTCGGAAACTAAAATGCGTCACTTAGATAAAAGTACATTTAATCATAGCCCTGCGTTAACTTACTGACGCTGTAGAAAATAAGAAGAGAGAGAGTAATGCAAAGTACTGACTATATCTCATACTAAAGTTTAGATGGACGGGTGTTTGTTAATCAACCACGTCAGAACGGCCGAACTGATCTTGAAGAAATTTGAAACAGGTACATTATAGTCGACAGGCAGACAGATTGTCGTTGGCGCGTTCGTGTTCCACGCGCGCCTCAAAGATATGTCAGCAACAATTAAGGGGCCCCAAAGGGACGTCTGCCGGGGCTGAGGGTTGTCCGCAAGAGATACCATGGCCCCGAAACACAAAGGGCTAAGAAGGAACGTGGGTGGTTTTTAGTCAGTAGAAGTCTGACACTTTCTTACGCTCCGCCCAGAGCGGGATGAGTCATTTGATAATTTACGAACCACAAAAAAAAGGGGGGATTAGAGGGTGTTTCGAGAACCCACCTGTACCGAATCTGGGACACCGAATCTGAAATGGCCGCCACCTCCTTCTGCGAAGCAGTAATGCTAGCGAAAGAGGTGGCGGAACGTGAGAGGGAGACAACCTCTCGTCCTAGCCGCCGCGGGAGACGCTCCGGGCATCGGGGACCACGTGATGACTTCCGGCCACCGTAGGCGCGCGTCTCAAAGAGATGTCAGCAACATTGAAGGGGCCCCCAAGGACCGACGCCCGTTGGGGCTGCGGGTTGTTCGAAAGAGATACCGCGGCCTCGACACATAGGGCTAACAACACACCACATCTATATGACGACATGGTTGGCGCAATGGCTGGACGATTAACAGTAGCACTGCGTGTCGCAGGTTCGATTCCCACACGGTACAAAAAAAAAATATGTCTTGGGTTTTATCTAATTTTAATTTAGTTTAAAAAAAATAGAATTTTAATACTGTGTAATTGGTAAATTTTTATTTGTTGACTATTCACGAAACATAATGTGTGTATGTTTACTATCACCGCGGTTCATAAAATGACATCAAATGAATAACGCCATCTGTCGAAGACGAAGATAAACTGCTAAAAAAGAGCGATCAAACACTTTATGGTTTAGGCTATGTAGATTTTGAAAGCAGCGTCATTTAGACTTATATCTACGTACCTTTTGCTATCATAACTTTTTTAAAGTTAACTTGTGAAGGCATTTAGTAATAAGTACCATATTCGTTCAATAGATGTCGTTGCTTGTCTCATTCTTGACCATAACGATAAGTTCTTCTTGAAAACTATAAATTCATATATATTTTGATAGAGAGCACCGATTACGATGAAACAA
Organism: Diarsia brunnea; assembly: GCA_949774965.1. Taxonomy (NCBI): domain Eukaryota; kingdom Metazoa; phylum Arthropoda; class Insecta; order Lepidoptera; family Noctuidae; genus Diarsia; species Diarsia brunnea. The sequence goes on along the minus strand of OX459003.1, from coordinate 7,481,264 downwards.
AGACTAAGTAATAGCCCAAGTTACGCACAATATTTATGTATAAAAGTTACCTACATTCGTTTCGTAAATTTGACGTGATGCTTAGTCATCGAAACAGACAAACAGACAAAAATTTCAAAAATGCTGGAAATGTGTTCTGTTGGTTATACTTTAATACCCTGACAATTTTTTTTTTAAATATTTTCGATGTACAAAAACGATTTCTCTACAGATTTATTATATGTATATAGATTGAAATTATATTCCCTCCTAAAAGAACATCAAAACAGACTAACGTCATAATTATAACACAAATTGCTGGTGAGCTATTGAAATGCAATTCAGTGGAAATCGAGCTAAATTCATATTTCGATCCAGCGTACTTAATCAAGTTTCTAATTAAAATGTATGTATTCAAATTGTTTGGTAAGACTGGTTCTCAGATTATCGGGCTACTGTCTACTTGTAAAGGCTGTCAAACATCACAATTAAACTATCTACAAATGACACCTAGGACGCCCAGTTTACTCGCTTTCCGAGGCACGGAGTCAACTCGGTATGTAATGGATGTTCTCCTTTCTACGGACCGAACTTGGCAACCTTTTTTTTTTGTCATCATCAAATAACCCCTCCTGCTCTTGGGCAGAGCGAAAGGGAGTGTCAGACTTCTACTGACTAAAAACCACCCATGTTCCTTCTTGAGTGGTCAACCTTGAAGAACGATATTGTCGTGTGCCTGATATTGTTTAGACACGTGTACTTCAAGTATTTACGCTGTAGTAATAGCCACATGAGCAAACATAATACATAGCAACTTAGTCAATAGTAATGCCTACTACATTTTATACTCACACATAACGTGTAGGTACTTAATTCAACATAGCTTTTACGAATTCCGACATTCCAACAGTTCGTATTATTTCGGGTAGAAATAACACCAGGTGTTTGTAAAGGCAGTATAAATGTACAAAATTAACACGCTTCGAATTAAGTGAGTGATTGTACTTTTAAAGCTACTGCTGGACTAACTATGGAGGTATCTATTAATATATATTTAGACACGAACATCATATTTTAATATGATATCCTTACTCTAAAGGTAATGGTGTTTATAACACTATCTTCACCCACTGGTTGTTATAGGCCTCCTTTTGCTTGTACTCCACTCTTCCGTGCTAGCGTAATGCAGGATTCACCCGCGATAGCAACAATGCTGTCTGTGGCAGAGACTGCAACTACAAATCCCGATGAGATGGCTATAGAACGCAACACAGTCAGATTTATTTGCAGAAGCCTGCTGTGATCTTTGACATAAACTCTGATGATTGCCAAAATTCCAAGAATCCAATCATAAAATTGATCCTAACTGAAAATGAAGATCCTTTCAGACACCGGGGATTATTCAAAAGAAACTACTAACGTTAATGGATAGATTCCCAGTAATGCCCTATGTGGGTAGTTTTTGTGTTTCTTTTCAACTTACAAAGACAAAGCTTCTTTGTGCAAAAGATAATTTCACAACGACATCTGTTGGTTCGTAAGAAAGCGCTGGCTTGACCTCTTTTGTGAGCCACGGAACAAGGGGCTATTTACGGTACATTTATGATAATGTTTCCAAGAATTCCACCTAACCATACCTAGAAAATAGTTTCATTGTTACGAAAATGTTATCAATACTTTGGACCCTCTCTCTTGAAACGCAATACACCCATACAAAGTTAATATTGTATATTTTAAAGTACATGTCTGCCAATTTGAAAAACTAAAGATATTTTTAATATGTCTGTTGTAGCTTTAAAGTCAGCAATTCCAACCTAAAAGCTACTAATTGACAATACCTAAATGGAAGCGGTAACATTATTAATAGATAGACCGAACTGGAACAATCTAATTTTAAAGCTAGAAAGCACCTTCATCAATTTAAAGTTTATAGTCTAGTGGCTATCTAACTTCGGCTTGTGTTGGAAAACGATTTTTATTATAGTTTAGGTTCGATAGCATTCGATAGTTTTTGTTTATTTACAGAACGCTGTTCATAAACGGAGTACCGTTGGAAGATAAAAATCGTAGCAAGTGGCGTGCTTTAATTTCTCCTTAGTTTTATTAATGTATTGAGTGGTATTAGACCCGTTTTCGGGTTCCAATGAATTAATAAACATAATATGTTCTATTAGACCGCCCCAAAGATTCATCACAAAATCATTTTTGTGTAACAAGTATTGTTGATCACCTCGAGAGCTAAATATTATGCTGGCTTGTCATACATTCGTTTAATCTGATTGTAAGAATGTTTCGAAAAGTACCTTTTTAAATCATTCATTTAAAATATGATTGGCAGCTAACGAATGATGTATCTTTAATGACATGCATTCACACAGGGCACTGTCTGTGAAACGAAGTGGGATTTTGGATCCAAGGATATATATGCTAGTTTCCTCACGATGTGTTCTTTCACAGTAAGCGTCACAATTGGGATGACGACAAATTATGATTCTGTTTTGTGCAGATTATCAAAAAATATTTGACATGTGTTTTTTGTTTTATCAAATTAATAAAAAATTGACAAAGATAAAACGCGTCAAAGATCATGAGTGGGGGCTTGTAACGTAAGTGACGTTAGGTTAAAAATTTGCTGTAATGTGACGTCACACGAGTTTTCAAAGCACTATATCGGCTTAATTTTTTGTTTACGCGAAAAATAAAAAAAATATGTGTTTAATATTTTTTTGGAAATCCATCTGACAGACTAATTAGTTTTTTTTTAATTGAATTTTTCTACCCAATTCAATCTTCAAAGAAGTGATGTGATATAGTTCCTTATGGGATTCTTAGTATTAGTTCCTACTACCTACAAATTCTTGCTATGTTAAGACAAAGTTTGTTCAACCATGATGCCATTTACGCCACCGTACAAAGTTTTATTGACATTGTTAAGTTCAAATTCAGTCAAAGCAATCAAAAGGTCATAAAGTTGTTAAATGGCAGTACCCTTCCACCTAGCAGGTAATGTTGTTTAGTATCAGTCATGCTATGAAAAGTTAAGTGAAAATCGGTTATAAGCGAGCATTAACAGAGCAGTTCATTTAACTATTTACAATTACAAGGCTGGTTTTATGTGATGTATGATAAGAGCACTAAGAAGGATAAGGGGAAAGCCTTAGCCTAGCATGAAGCAAGATATGCTGTGCTGACGCAAAATAAATCGGAATAAGGACAAGACGAATGATATCTGTGAAGCACTAACCCTTCTGCTGTATCTGCTTCCCTTGCCTCTACAGTAAGATTTGAATATAGTGCAGTAACGTCTGTTAAAGATATTGACTTTAACAATTTTCCCCGTTGACTGAACATTCATCAAACCTACAAATTACATGATACCCAAAACCAATAATTCAGTAACAACTTCACGCATCAATTTCCAACTCATTGAAATTGCCTGAACTATCAATCAACCAACCAAACCAACCTATTAATCTAGGTCAAAACCACTGATCGATGATAAGGAAAATCACACCTCTAGTTCACAAGACACACGCACCTAATAGTAGATAAGGTAATTGCTCCGTTTCGGTCTACGAACGAGGGGCCTTAATTGTTGCCACATTAGTTTGGCAGTCAACGGATACCCTCCATCCGAAATACCCCACAAACAATGCTAACTTTTGAATTTAAACCTTGAAAACAATTCCCTCGTGCTTACTAACGTTTTTAGACACAGACATTAAATTAAAAGCGGCCGTTTGGTACGCGAGGGCCCTTTAATAATGCACGCGGTCGGCAGCCAACATTATGCGTTGTCATGCATGAGTGTGACGTAGGTAGCCACCTAAAGCTACCCAGTACCCACCCATGTACCCGCGAAAGGTCAGCTAACACAAAGTAACATACCTTACCTACATAACTTCAGAGGAACTACCAAATATAGGCTATCTTTCGCACTTAAAATAATACTGTCTAATCCAGAAACGGTTCGCTTATGTCATTTGACATGTTCGCATTTTGTACGGACATGTTGTACCAGGTGTGATCGTACAGAATTAACGTTGAAAAAGGTTTATTACATGACAAATAGCCAACCTACGCACACGCCATAACAATGCGTATCGAGGAATAACTGTGATTTATTTCAGAGACATAATCCCAAATAATCCGAGCTGTGAATTACATAATGTAGGAAAAAAGGCTAATTTTCTGAAGAAGATTTGGTTACAAAACAAATTGAACATTCAAAATGCCTCTAGAGTGTGTGTAATCTGGCGGCATATTCGCTGAAAGTCTTCGTACGACGTCTTAATCGTTTCGCCGTGCGAGGGAAGTACGAATGTGGGCCAAGGTCAAACAAAATTGAATAATGAATGTGACTTCTATCTATGTGTGTTTCAACTTTTCCTTTGTAAGATACGTGAAAGAAATGTTTCTAGGTTTGTTGCGAGGAGCATGTTTTTGGGAGAAAAACTGATTTCAAATCAATTTAAGGTAAATTGACACCTTCTGATTCACCAGTTTAGAAAGAATGTGTGAAATCTATGCTCTAGGTTTCTAGTTTTAACATAGGCTCGAACAATCACATAAATGCGATACTGACTAATCAGTACCGCATTTGTGATTGTAATGATTGAAAAATTTACCCTAATTTACTAGGGAAATTTTTTTATTGGCCTTTTTTCTTGGGCGGTTGTTGATACTCTATCCTATAGGAAGTAGATTAACATAATTATAGTCTTCTTATTTTTTCAAACATGCCTTAGTGTCCCACTGCCGGGCAAACACCTACCAGCCCGCCTTCCATTGTTTAAGCACATGAAAGACGGCACAACAAAGCTCCCGACAATCATCCGAGAAAGTCCTCGAATGCAGTCGCTGTGGCCGAAATCAGCTAGATGACAAATCATTATATCATCATCATCATAATTGGACTGTGTTTAATAACTCCCTGGCCTGCCTCGTTGATCTCGTGGTCGACAGCGGGTCTGCTGAACATATCCTGGGTTCGATTCTAGGGTCGGGCAAAGTGTTATTGAGTTTTACCATAAGGAATTTCTTACGGAGTCTTTGTGCTTGTTTGATGGCAATGGGCTCGCCCCCTATAACATGGGACTTAAACATAACTGGCGAAATGTGGGTACCTACTGCCTAGCCGTTCGGGTATTACAGGCGTGATGTAATGTAATGCTATGTTTAATAATAATAACTCATAAATAATCATAATACCATATCCATATAAAAGTCAGAAGTAGATCTACACGCGGACGTGGAGTGGATATGAATTTTGCTAACCAACTTGTTAGCGGAAATCAAGTTCGCCTCTTCGTAATATTTTTACTTGAAATTAGGTTATTGCTTGTCAAGCGTTTTATTGGCTGAGCAAACGTTGTTACTGTCCGCCTACATGCGTCGGTTTTGTGGAATTATGGATACTAGCTGTCGCCGCGGATCCGAACAGGAAAAAATCCTGTTCGGATCCGCGGCGACAGCTTTTGAGAAATAAAAGGAAATGTCTTACAAAATCCGAAATCAAAGGTGAAGGTTGCGGGTTGTTCGCAAGAGATACCGCGGCCTCGACATGAAGGTCTTAAAAAGGAACATGGGTGGTTTTTAGTAAGTAGAAGTCTGACACCTCCCTTTCGCTCTGCCCAAGAGCGGGAGGGGTTATTTGATGATTTTCAACCCGCCAAAAAAAAAAAAAGGGTGCTTGATGAACCGGGGCTGCGGGTTGTTCGAAAGAGATACCGCGACCCCGAACAAAAAGGGTTAAGAAGAGACATGGGTGATTTTTAGTCAGTAGAAGTCTGGTACTCCCTTTTGCTCCGCCCAGAGCGGGAGGAGTCATTTGATGATGTACCACAATCGAAAAAAAAAGGGTCATTGATGAACTGAACCTTTTCCCAATTATTTAGGGGTCCACTTTTAGCCTAACCAGATGCAGCTGAATACCAGTATTTTACATGGAGTGACTGCCTATCTGACCTCCACACCACAACCCAGTTAGTAGGTACTGGTTTATACGATACCCTGTTTTTTTTTTGGAGGGTGTGAAATCAACAAATGACTGTGTCAGACTTCTACTGACTAAAAACCACCCATGTTCCTTCTTAGACCTTTGTGCCTAGGCCGCGGTGTGTTTTTCGAACAACCCGCAGCCCCGACGGGCGTCGGTCCTTGCATGGAACACGAACGCGCCGTCAACACGGCTTGTCGCCGTCATAAGACGGACGGACGGCGAGTTAGCCCACACTCACCGTCCACAGGCTGACTTTCGGGCCACTGACTACTTAACGACTGTTAAAATACTACAATTAGTTTAATTTCCTAAGCTTTTAATTTTAAACAGTACGATATTATGATAGTATAATTATATGGTTAGAACTTTACATTCAAAAAATTATATGCCTCACAATTTTTGAGTTCTGAATATCTACTTCCCAGTAATAAAATTGTGCAGTTCATGCAGGTTAGTTTACACGTTAGAAATTCAAACGTTAACATTTCTGAACACTATAAATTTAATTCCGTGGACTACTGTAATAAAACAGAGAGTACATAATGTACATTAACTTCAAGCGTTGCCTGATGTGTGCAACTTAAAGTAGAATCGTTTTAAATATGTTAGTACTATTGCTGTAGGAATGTTACATTTAAAAACAAGGTTTCGTGATATGAGCCTAAAAACAATGAGACTGCTCATTAAGAATTTAGAGCCTAAGTACATTGAAAAAAAAAGCTACACAAATAATTCTTACGTTCTTTTTTTGAAAGCTCTACAATTCTTTTTTTTTTTTAAACGGGCCTACTATTGACCTCAGTCTTGTCCTGCGAACAGAGATAAGGTCGCTGATGGAACGAGCTAACCCAGAACTAATTTACCTCAAAAGTAAAACTAAGTTGATAGTGTAGATAAAAAGTAGATCAAAGTTCCGAACAATCAATTACCTGGGCGCACATCTAAAGTAAAAAAACAATTTTGAATATATTATACCGCAGCCAATCCATTATTCCACTATCTAAGGACGAAAAGGCAATTCCGCTTGTACACCGAAGCGTGGGACACAAATCGATTGTTTTAATGGCTCCATCTAAGATATAGAGGAAATAAAGCTATAAAGTGAAATAGACGCAATGTCGGGAGCAGAAATGGAACGGCGACGGGTCACAACCCAAAATAGCTTGTTGTTAATCTGTGACCTTTGGCTCCGCGACCAGCGCTGACCCATGCCTAATTTATTAAAGGTGCCTACAGCCGTTTGTTACGGACATCTACACGTCGTCTGGTTTGCTACTTATCTCACGTTAATTTTAGTGCGAACTTTGAAACACCGAGGTTATAATTGTTTTTTACTCATTGAGTACTGAACACACTGGCACATGGGCTGGCTCAGAACCGTGGGTATGGGCACAAGAAAAGAGAGGCCTAGACCCAGCAGTGGGTGATTATGGGATCGGACAAAATAAAAACTAATTAGTCCGTCAGATAGATTTCGAAAAAATATTGAACACATATTTTTCCTTTTTTCACATAAACAAAAAATTAAGACGATACAGTGCTTCGAAAACTCGTGAACTCCTCGAAAACGTCACATGTCAGTACATTTATTACCTACAAATAACGTCACTACCCCCCACGCATGATCTTTGACGCGTTTTATTTTCGTCATTATTTATTAATTTGATAAAACAACTTTTAAAAAACACGTATCTAATATTTTTCGATAATCGTGACGGACTAATTAGAATCATATTTTTTTGACTCAGTCCGATCCCCTATTCAGGCTGTGGATGATGCAATTTGGCAATGCTAGTCTTTATTTGGTTTCGGCCGTCTACGAAACCGTAGTTTCGTAACTGGTTTCGAAGAAGGAATGATTTGTCCTTGTACGTAACTAGTTTCGATGGAGGAATTATTTGTCTTTGTACGAAACCACGGTTGTGTACCATGGTTACGTACGAAGAATTTACTGTCAAGGTTTCGATGAAGGAATGATTTGTCCTTGTACGTAACTGGTTTGATTGAGGTATTATTTTGGCGATTGAGGTAATTCAGTAGACGTGTTTGCTGTCTACTGAACCTGACCTTCATCTTGTAATTATTGAAACTTACCTAAGCCTAAGTATTAAAATAAATAAAAAATCAAATTCATATATATTTTTTTAAAAAGGTACCTACATAATAATATGATATTATAATATACTTAATAACTATAACAGGAATTCTGACTGAACAAAAATAAGTAGGTAAGTCTATATTAAAATAAATAAAAAACCGAATTCTAAGACACAAAGGGGTAAGAAGGAACATGGGTGGATTTTAGTCAGTAGAAGTCTAACCCTCCCTTCCGCTCGGCCCAGAGCGGGAGGAGTTATATTTTGATGATTTCCCACCCAAAAAAAAAACACAACAAGCAAGGAAAATAAAACAAAAGAGAGAGAGAGAGAGATAATACACAACTCTATGTAGAGGCACTAGCGCACTGATCGACAACCCAGAGCTACACAGCTTTCTTTGAAGTAGACCGACAACCGTCCCACACTCACGGGGCACGGCCGCGTGGCTCGGTCTCAAGAATCCGCGCGGCCCTAGTTAGAACGCGGAATATACTCTTTCGAATAATAAAATAATTTTGAAAATCGGTTCACAAATGACAGAGTTATGATCTAATTACTCATACACAAGTACTTATGAGTAATAAGATCATAACTAAGAAGCTCCTATCATAACTAGGCCTCTCCGATTGGTCTGGCTGGTTTCAATATTTTTTTAACACTAAAATGTGATTTTTCGCCCCAAAAAAAATGTCGTTTCCCAGCAAAAATTTTTGAGTAGGGGTACCTACTTAGTTTGATATTCCAAATGCTTGGACGACGGCTTCGTAAAGAGTTGGTTTACAGTATACCCTGTATAATTTTTGGGAAATTTGCAGATTGACATTTGCGGCTATAGGATCTTGGACCAATCATGACATAAATCGCTAGTTTCGATAAAAGAATTATTATTCCTAGTTCGTAACTAGTAAAATTTCATATTTTTGCAAAAATTCCTTGTACGTAACCGTGGTTTCGTACAAAGACAAACAATTCTTCCATCGAAACTAGTTACGTACAAGGACAAATCATTCCTTCTTCGAAACCAGTTACGAAACTACGGTTTCGTAGACGGCCGAAGCCCTTTATTTGAAGGTAAAGAATGTGAGTCGACGTTCTCCTGCTGAAGGTCATTAGAAAAAACATAAAATGATATGGTAAAGGAAGATGAAGCCTTGGTCCACTGGTTGGACAAAACAGTCTAGTTAGTTAGTGAAATAGCATGTCTCATACTTATGGAATTACTAATAGAAAAAACCAACAACAAATATGTAACTATTGACTTATCTTTAATAAAAATATTCGATGATAGCTTCTCTAGACTTCAAAGCCAACTTATTTAGTATTCATAATGTTTTACACCAGAAGCCAGAGGGCTAGTTTGTTTGTGCGCCGTGACTTGACCTACAAAGCGGCTTTGATGCCGCCACTGTCCGTCAAATCGTTATTTCGACGACAAATCGCGAGCTCGGTCGAGTCGTGCCGCCCCGCTAACTTCCTGATTTATAGTCGGCCATTTATCTCGATATTCTTATATCGGGATCATTGTGGACACCTTTTGCATTTTAAGTGGACGTTTTGATGGGTGGGGTCTCGTTTTTCATATTTTTGTTTGGGTATTTCAGGTTTATAGTAAGATGACACTGGTAAATCTACATTCTTTGTGGATGACAAGTATTTTTATACTTTTCTGTTTTAGGACTTGCCGGTTTCATCATGATGTTTTCCTTCACCGTTTTACGAGTGGTGACAACATAGGTATTAATAGGTATGGGTATCGAATAAAAATAAATAAATTGACATTAAAATTATTATAAATAAGGTTTTTATTATGAAGCCAAAACAAATAAGAACGTGACAAGATAACCCTTTCATTGCTTTCACGTCACCATTCGAGCAAATAACTATCAAAGCGTCAAAAGTAAAAGGATTTGATCTCCTTAAATCTTTACAAAAAAAAAAGAAAATAAGTCAAGCCGAAGCGTTTTTTTACGGTTCATAGGATATAACGTAAAGGTCATATGACATATAGGTAGTGTCTACTTATCTACCTGCAATATTTGGTTAGGTAACAACCTCATTTTTGTTCGCGACCTCTATTGAGTCTCGGTATTGACCGGGAGTCCAATGTGCAGACATGATAGACATTTGATTAGAAATAATAATATCATACAATGGATTAAGACGTGGAAGCCGACCCCAACTTAGATGGCATAAGGCATATGAGATGGTGACAATGGATTAAGATAATAAATATGTTGGCGACCTACTACCAAACTCTTTTGATAAATTTACGTTTCTTTTTTTGCTTTTCAATTTATGTTTTGTTTTTACAAAAAAAGTCAGTCAATCAGTGCGACAACAAACGAAAAGCTGAACTTTTGGATTCTTTGCTCTATAAACTATCCTGTTCTCAACAAAATAAATAAGCCAATATTGAATAGGGTCAATACCCTATTCTATGTAGAATATGATTTTACTACCTTAATTCATTTTTCATACTCAATAATGTAAAAACTAGAATAAATCTTCCGTCTGTTACCTAGACACGCCTAATGGCTGAATGGGTTTCCATAAAATATGGCACACTTACAGATAGTGACCTTAGTTAGGATATAGGATACTTTTTATCCCACTAGTACCGTGGAAAAGTATCAGACTTCCACTAAAAAGATATCTGAGATATATCCAAGGGTAAGTTGCCTAAGACCAAAGAAATTATTATATCTTTGCCGAAGACCAATCCTAGGCAAATAAAACAAAGTCAGTTTCATTTTGAAGTTATTATTTGTTTTGACCTGGTTTAAATTTACAGATTCACAAGGCTCTTCGTTTACCATTCAGCATCGATCTAGTGAGTTTAATAGTTAATCAGTTGGTTTTATTTCTGAGCGGACGGTTAATGAATTAGTGGTCGCGGACCGGTACACGAATATTAAATTGTTATAGAGATATTATTTTGTTGTTAAATATTTGTGTTGCAGTTTGAATTGCAATGGTTGGCGTTAGTAAAAGGGTTATTTCAATTAGACCATTAAATTGATACTGACACTTTTGAATATTAGGAAAACAAAGAATGCGAAGTTTACAGTTACTTAGAAATTATAGGTAGGCTGGAACCTTGATTGACAAAAATATTGAAGATAGTTCTTACCTTTGCATTTGTTATGTTATCTTCTATAATTATAAATAATTAGTCACTGAAATTAAACAGAAGCTGAAGTGCTTAATTAATCTGTAATGTAAGCTTTCGTATTTATTAAGGAAACTGAAAATCTATCGATGGTCTGAAAACCTTAAAATATACTATCATAATTTTATCATATTTTTTTTTTCTTAATGATTGAGGCGATTGATAAAGGCGGTGAAGAAACTCTGACACTAGGGTGTATGGGGTCGTTAGACCTTACTGCCCCCACACGATAAGAAGAACTGCCAAATTATAACAACACCTATAATGTTTTACAGATTACCAATAATTAAAAATAGACTCAGCTTCTTTAGAAATAAGCATCACCTTTGCGCTTTTAATCTGTCCCGTTCTTCTTTTTTATATTTACACATACACACATACATAAACTCACGCCCTTTTCCCATGGGGGTAGGCAGAAACCACAGAACGCCACTTACTACGATCCTTACATACTCCTTTCCTCTCTTCTTTCCTTTTGTGTTCATAAACTGTAAAATTAATAAAATATACCCTACGTCAACCAAAATTGGCCCAATCACTCCCACAAGCTCAACTTTAGATACCTACCCACATTTCTGACAAAAGGACAAACGTGAGAAAATCCCACTGAGACGTCCACAATACGAGTAATCTGTTGAGTGGTTATTTCAAAGAATTGAATGACAAAAGGAGTAAAACTACGCGAGGGTGGAGTGAGATGCGCGGACAATAGCCAGATGAGCCGGTGCAATTGAATACCGCACTTGACTTGCCCATGAAATATGTATTAGGTACATCGTTGGTTTCAGTTGTGGTGGAATACTTTGGCTTAGTTAGGTACGGGTGGTTTGGTTACTGATACGAGTATCTAGGAACTTATTTCTTACATGGCTGTACTTGTACTTTAATGTACCCTTCAGGGATACCAAAGACCTGCTCAGCTCATCAAAGCAGCAGGTTTGAGCTAGCCGGAAATAGCTATATACAGGGTGTAAATCAACCCATCACACAGCCGTCAACCAAGCATTCTGTACATCAAACTAAGTACCCGTACGCAAAAATCTTTGGTGGGAAACAACTTTTTTTTGGGTCAAAAATCACATTTTACGGTAAAACTCAATGTAGCAGTGTTAAAACATTATGCTAGTGGATGCTTTAAATAGTAAACAGGTCATGGAGGTAATTTAAGTAACATTATAACCTGAAAAACTAGTATTTACAAAAACAGCTGTGAAAAATTTGGAACTTTGACCCTCAATTTCTCCGTAACTAGGAGGATCCCAAGTATGGTCTAGAACAAAAAAATATTGCAGTGGTGAGAACAAGTGCCTTTTGTTTGCGTTAAGGGTACTTTTACTCCCTTTATACACATACATACATAACATCATGCATGTAAACTCCGAAGGGTTAGGCAGAGTTGTCCCTAATAGTACACTCACATCACCAGTTATGTTTAAGTCCCATGTAATATGAGGCGAGTCTATTGGCTTCAACCGGGCACAATCCCAAACTCCACGGCTGCTACTGAGAAATTCCTGCCAGACCTGGACATCGAACTTAGGACCCCATGCACAGCAGTTGCATTTGTGACCACTAGACCAACGAGGCAGTTAGCTTTATATCCATGTAGTAAAAGCAAAAAAGACGCCATTGGCTTCGTTTCGGATCCGATGACGCGTCTCGTCACAAAAACTTCGAACAATTTGCTTCAATTGGAGGCGCACTGCATCGTGAAAACAGAGAGAATGATTTGCTTGTTTCTATGTATTCTAGTGAGCAAGTACTAAGAAAACTGAACAATTTTTCATATTTTTTTTCAGCAAATGCCTGTGTAATTGAATACCAAACTTAAAAAAATAATGTAAAAATATTATTATATCTATGGGTCAAAGATTGGTGTCAATTGTGGTGGTGGTTTGTTTGGTGGCACTTATTTCCTGCATGGCCACTATGTGCTATTTGAGGAACAACAGTCATGGCGAGACGACTTTTAGTGTCTGTATTCGGTTACGGTTGCAGGCTCATTGTATCTGAAAATCATCACCATGCACTTGCATGGAACAGGATTTTAACAAGGAACGATAGAATTATTCAAAGGTCTGATAAAGTGTTAATGGTGGTGGACCAACTTAGGTAAGTCTAAATATGAAACGCTACGATAGCGCCACTTGTTTATATCCCCAGGTACTTACTGGTCGAACAGATTGTCGGTAGTAATTCATCGATTTTAAAAGAAAACAAAGGTAAAACCGAGATCACACATTATATGCCTACCTACATCTATAGCGAACTATCCTGCCGATTTCCAAACCAAGCGAGCCCTTGCGAAAATTGCGTCTAGATTTTAGGTTCCTAAAAGAGTTTTAATAGACCTTTCTGGAACAATCTCATTTTATGTTATATGAACGACTAGTTTACTCGTCCCAAGTTTTTTGAGAGAAAAGTTTTCGTAACCGCTTTGTGTATTGTCTGCGTATGTGCCAGGTGTTTTTGTTTGAAACGTTTTACGTGTAACAGTGTGATTGAGTAGGTGTCTAACTAACATCAGAAGTATACGACTTGAAACTTTTGCATATTAATAACTGTGCAAGTCTGCCCTAGGTTTTATTGTTTTCAAGCCTCTTTTTTATACCTTTTATCTATTTTTTGATACTTATTGTTTATGTATTTCTGATTGACTTATTACACTTTTGTTTTCACTACCAAGAACCAGCGATTAATTTATTCGGTAGTTACGTCAATTGCGGAAGGAGATGTGGTCGTAATATGTGACTCAAATTTACCGCGTGGTTCATGGCCCAAAGGCCGAGTCGCGAGGTTTTTCCCCGGCAGAGACGGAATAGTACGAGTGGCCGATGTTGGCACTGAGGCCGGCGCATTCAGGAGGCCCCTCCAAAAGCTGATTAAGCTGCCCATTTCATAAAAAAAGGGGAGAATGAGCAAGTCTGCCCTAGGCTTTATGTTTTGAAGCCTCTTTTTTTTTTTTTTTTTGAAAAAACGTTGCCCCACACTAGGAATTTCTCCTGTATCGTGGGTGCGTTCACAAACATTTAAACTCACATACACAAATACCCAGACCCGGAACAACTATCTGTAGGCCATACAAATATTTGTTCCGTGCGTTTTTATACCTTTTGTCTATTTTTTGATTCTTATTGTTTATGTATTTCTGATTGACTTATTACACTTTTGTTTTCACTACCAAGTACCAGCGATTTATTTATTTCGGTAGTTAATAATAACATAACACCACACCTGTAATCCCCGAAGGGTTAGGCAGAGGTTAAGCTCGCTTGCTCGTTAAGTTCATGACCCATTTAATAGTGGACGCACCTATATTGCCATCAACCAGGCACAAAGCCAGACTCCGTGGCTGCTATATTCCTGATAGAAAAACCCAATAACACTTTGCCCGACATGGGAATCAAACTTAGGACCTCATGTGCAGCTGTCGGACTAACCACTACCCTAACGAAGCAGTTCTTTATTTTATTTCTTTATTCAAAGTGCACGTGGTTAAAGTCATCTTCGTTTTAAAAGAAAATTAATTAAAATAATGAACATTCTTTTCCGCGCAAAAAGCTTGACACTACGTTTGAGTAAAGCAGTATCTTATAAAATAATTAATATTGCGTAATTACACGTAGCGGTCATAATTTTGTTCTTTCTTTGTCAACATAATTAAACAGTGTTTATCATTATCATCCGTCTTTCCTTATCCTAATTTATTTGGGGTCGGCAGTACCTATGTTTTTTGTTATTACATCTCAATTAGCTGAAATGTTTCTAATGAAATGTCTGACTGTTTTACTAATTTTAGTAAGTGACCCATTCATCATCATCATCATTTCAGCCACAAGACGTCCACTGCTGGACTGGACATAGCCCTCCTCCAGAAGGGGGGATTTGCCATAATCGCCACGCTTGGCAGGCGGGTTGGCAATCGCAGTATGGTTGTTACGAAGGCACAGAGAACGCTGCAGCCCATTCTCTGGTAAGTCCCTTATGGAACAACCCATTATAAAATATCAATTAGTTTAGTCTTGGTTTAGAATCCCGGGGCGGGAAAATAATTATTGGGTTTTTCCATCAAGAATTTCTCAGCAGCAGTCACGGATTCTGGATTTGTACCCAGTTAATGGCAAATGGCTCGCCCTATTTTACATGAGACTTAAACATTACTGGAAAAATGTGGTTTACTGACTAAAAAAAATGATTATAATTAGTCCGTCTGTTAGATTATCGAAAAATATTGGATACGTATTTTTTGTTTCATCAAATCAATAAAAATTGACGAAGATAAATCGCGTCAAAGATCATGAGTGGGGAGTTGTCATTTGTAGGTAAAAATGTACAGTAGGAGTTCACGAGTTTTCGAAGCACTGTATCGTCTTCATTTTTTGTTTATGTGAAAAAAGAAAAAATAAGTGTTCAATATTTTTTGGAAATCTATCTGACCGACTAATTGGTTTTTTTTTGTTCGATCCCCTATTAAGTTAACCTCTGCGATGTTATGTTATGTCATATTTTGTTGAATCCATATCCTTCCATAACCAATACATTCGCTTGGAGGTTGGTAAATATCCCATGGGAGCTTATTTATCATCATTTTCCTGTACTTATCCCAATTTATTTGCGGTTGGTGCAGCATGTCTTCTTCGTGACAAATATTGAATATTTGTCTATTACTCGTTATCCCAGCAGTCACCACGTTTATAGCCATATTAGCTTATCGCTTACTTCCAGGATTAGAAAGAGAAAAGTCGGTTTTCTGTCCCTAACCCAAGACTTATGACCTGAAGACCTGATCTGTGTGCCAAAATCAAAATTAATCCAGCGATAAATGAGGTAACCGACAAAGTTACTCCCGCATTTTTAATTTGTGAATGATTTTCTTGTAAAGCTATCCAAAATACGCCCTTATCCTCAAAATAAAAAACTCAGTTGTTTCCAAAATGCAACAATAATGTCAATGTCAATAAACTAGGCTGCATTCACATTATTTAATTGACTGACCTAATTTGCTGAAAGCCGCTTGTAGGCACAGCTAGTTTCCTGTACCTATTTGTATTTATATATTTGGGCCTTGAATCCAACGGGTCGAGATAGTGTTGCATATTTAGTATCGTTTCATCGATTTCAGCTGACAATAGGGTCAGTGAGAAACAAAAGAGAGCGAGAACTTCGAACGCGCGAATTTTTGTGTAAAAGGTTTAATCATTAGGGATGTTAACTAATTTTTAAAGTGTTTTTGTTTAAATAGGCACGCAAATATTACGAAAAATTATGTTTAAAATTTATATTAATTAATGTCATTATGTATATTACACAACTTTAATTACTTTAGTGTTGCTGTCACGTGGTCTTGATGACGAAACAGTGTGTTAGACATTGCATATAACCAGGGCCCCGAGTCTGCTATTCAATAGTGTCAGAATGGTCTATCATTGATCTCATAATTGTTGATTTTGACAACACCAAACTTGTCAAAATCAACAATTATGAGATCAATGATAGACCCTTCTGACACTATTGAATAGCAGACTCGGGGCCCAGGTTTGACAATTTGTCTGTGGTTCTTCATAAAATGTGATGTAACGCGCTCCGAACATCCGAATGGCGTTTGCAGTCACTCGATATTGGGAATTATTTAAAACATTTTTAATTTATTTACTATGCATACCATATACACTTACAAAATATGATTTACAGCATTCTAATATTCCCTGTTATGGCAAAAACATAACTTTTTATATATTCGCTATTCATGTCAACATCAATCAATTAATCATGTGAAAAGTGAATTCTGAAGAAATAAACTGCCGCTATATTAAAAACCGAATATAAACTACTATAGAAGTACTATAGAACCTAAATACTTTCCAAATTACGCAATAAAACAAACCTATAGATAGTTTGCTTTTATACATCCTTGAAAGTTACTTATTCAAGTATAGGTAAAAACCACGCCTCTTAACAATTTAAGTACCTTGAATAGATACCTTCGAATACCATGGTATTATCGGTAAGAAAACTTAGCCATCAGTCAGGCTATTAATAATACCGACTACTTGCAATTAGGTATTATACGACATAATATATTACATAATTACATACTATATTATTTATCATAGTTACCTCTTGGTGTCACCATACTACAAACTATTATACAAAACAATCAATATTGATAACTAAAAAAGGGTATTTATTCAGGACTGTACGTATTTGGAAGTAGTTAATAATCCTATACCAAATAATCAAGTAACGTACAAAAAAATTAACCATTTCAATTCTCAACCCACATAATTTATAATAAAACAGTACAACATTACCTACCTACCCGTTCTTCATTCAAAAGTAGTGCTAAAGCAAAAAGCAGATGTTCCTGGCTGTAAAGTGTAAGGGCACTCGAGTTTGGTTCGTTAGCCAAATTAACGTGTTAACCCCAGACTGGTTTTGCAGTTTCGAGTGCGTCTTGGTCACAGGAATTCCTTTGAAATATTTACCTTGCATATCTGTCGGCCACTACACTTTCAGGCTACCGTTTACTTAGGTATTCGAATGAAATCTTTTTATTATTTTATGTAGGAAAGGTAGGGTAAATAGGACAGACATTTTGTGTTATCAAAAGTTTCGTTTGTTAGGGAGAATGCTGTGTTGAAATGAACCTCCGTCTTGTTTACGACATGTTGGTAATTGCTAGCTAATTTGAGACTGGTTTACATTTAGAATTTTAAACGTAAAGAACATTTTCTGGGTACTTCTACCTGAAAGATTACAATATTGACCACTTTCTTTCGGAACGGAGTTCCTTATCGCACGTTATTGTTCTAATTTGTTAACAATGAAAAACGACTTCAAAACCGACACCTTTTTGCAGTGATTTTTGAGGCACTTCTTGATAGGAAACTAAAAACTTCTTTCAATCGATTCGCCTTGTCGTCAATTCTGAGAATATGTAAATATATAAAATATTTTTAGCGTTTTTCATTTAAATAATCATATTTCCAACCGGGTGTCGATAAGACACTAATCTATTTTTTTCTGGGTAAATCGTACTAAAAAAATCACGAAATTGACGACCGACCTCCTTTAAATTATTTTATGTTAAAAAGTACTTACATGAGTGAAGTAATAATAGTAGACGTCGACTCCTGAATCCGCCAGTATTTCCGCGAAATAGTTCGTAGGGCACACGAAGAAGTAGTCGCCTACCACGTCAGCGATCATTTTCTGGTTCAGATAGCCATCAGTAATTTCCTCCCAGTCCGTATACTAGAATAGAAAAAAACTATTAGGGTTTGAAAAAACAGCTAAACAACGATTAATTAAGCCAGATCCGATAGCTTCCTAACCTACAGAGTGTATTTTACGGTTAACGAAAGTTTTATTCGAAATCCTACGATCAATTAAAGTGTTTCCTTCATTATTTGTAAGTACTACAGTGTTATTCATGACAGGAGGACCAGTGATGTTTCATCTCTTTCTAGCACTAAGATGCCACCTCTCTCTGTCTCTAACATCATAAATACGTCACTTTGTTGGACAACCATAGCTTAATAATAGCCTTGCACACCACTAATAAGTATTTAATTGCCATCGTATGTTTCCGCATTCAAGGCTGTCTATCAACTTCGATACGACTTTAACAGGTAAATTGGGAACTCAAGTGCAGCAATGAGAAAAGTAATTTCGCATTATTGACGGTAATTTGAGATGGACATCCTTTTTAGTGGTCAGGATGTGATGAAATCACTCCTACGAACTGTAGTATTGAAGCGTGCACTTAAGTGTTGCGGTTGTGATCGGGATGATAAGGTATAATGACGAGCATACTAGGTGGTTGTTACCCTCATGTATAAAAAAAAAAGACGTGTGGCACTGGAGACTGCCGCGGTAAAGCTATTGCATAGCATTTTTTTGTTAGTTAATTTTATAAGCGTAAGATAAGATACTATTAATAGAAATTATCAATAAATTACATTATTTGAGCTAACATATTAATAAAAATGAATTAAATTATATAAATCAAATGTAACCTTCGTAGTTCTAACCACTAAGAAAAACTATGACACAAATTAAAAGAAAAAGTAAATGACATCTTGACAACTGACGTAATGTCAGATGAAAATTAAACATTGAAAAATTATAAGATTTAATATTTTATAAAAGATGAGGATGATTAGTAAAAGTGTAAGTATAAATACTATATTTCCCCAACATTTTGGTTATCTTTATAGCAGTATTATATATAAATTAACAAAACAAAAAATAATACTGCATTTGTTATAATAATAATAAAATGAATGTATATAGAGTACGAACTCATTTTCTTTCACTATTTTTTCGTGACTTTCTTCATTAATAAATGCACTTTGTTTATTCATATTTAAAACACTTTGTACACAAATTATACGAGTACAGATATTCACTGTTGTACATAGATGATAAATACTTATACACCTATATAATTTCTCACAAACAGCTGATTACGGTAGTTTTCCAATACAACCAATGCCACTTAAAGGCGGGTTGCTGAACTAAAGAGACAAGCGTGATATTTCAAAAAGTCATTGTCAAGATCGGTCAAGATGTTGTCAAGTGTCAATTTGTTAGGTTTTTATTTTCGTTACGGAATTTCTGGATTCGGTCCCCACGCTCAAGGCCCGCGATAGAAGCTATGCAATAGCTTAATAACGTAATTTAAATATCCCTAACATTTTTCTGCCATGTAACACTCCCAATGCAAACAGATGACAATTAACCATCATCATCATCATCTACTTAGCCTTATCATAACTACATTTGGGTTGGCTTCCAGTCTAACCAGATGTAGCTGAATACCAGAATTTTACTTAGAGCGACTGCCTATCTGACCTACACAACACAGTGAGTACTGGGTGATATGATACCCGTTGGTAAGGCTGGTTGTCAGACTGGTGTCTATAGACCATGACAGTAAAATAACGTTTAAATTGGTCATATTTTATCCAGTTCCTACACAAAGTATAAATGGCCAGACACATCATTAAATATTCAAACAGTCTTCACACAATCGATACAAAGATAAGTAACAAGGACTTACTACCAAGACTTTCTTTGTTTGTCTTTTCAAATGAATGATAATTACATATTATGGTACCCCAATTACATACTGTATTAAAGGTCTTGACCCTCATCATAATGAAGAAACTTTGTTTAATTTTAAACAATGTAATCCTTGTAACGTGACCTTTCAACACCGATATAAATTAGTTATACACTTATGGTCCCATTAAAATAGGTGGACAAATTTAAACACAGCGTTCAGTACGCAGTACCTACCTACGTCTGAGCAAAGAAATCCAAGCAAAAAAAAACTGATTAAAATTTTAATTTGACCTAAATTTATAAACTGCCAGCACCCTAGAATAAACACATCATTATGGTACTTAATGCGATTTTCTTGTTTTTTTTTACCATTGTCCGTATTTTGTTGGTCTAAATGATTTCTAAAAGTTTGTCCATCTATTTTAATGTGGCCTTATACACTCCTGTTCACACATCACTTACTTGAAAAACGATGGCTTCACGCTTAATTTTCGAGAACTGCTTAAAAATAGTATCGACGATTTCTAGAAATTTCTCTCGCTGCAGAAAACTGGGCCCGTCCTTTTCAAAGTAGTCGAGGAAATCGTAAAGCAAGAAATACGTTCCTGTAACGAGAAATACATAATTTATTATGTTAATGTTGCATTAAAGACGGAGCAGGTATGCAAATGCTAAAGATGTTGGTGATCCAATTGGGACATGGAACGGTGAAAAATGTTTACACTTTTGATTATTGGTGATTCATCATAGTTTTTCCGAGAATTTAGGAGATTGCGGAAGCTGGCAACATTGGAAGTAGCTGTCAAATATTTGACTGTTTCAAATAGTAACTAGATTACTTAATGGCATTTTGAGAGATTTCTCCAGAGACTAATTGAATATTGATTAATTGTAACAATAATTTTGATACCGAATTTGATGTAAAAGTTGTTACTAGCATTATCAAGTTCTTAAACGTTATTTATGCTCCAAAAATAAAAAGTCTAGTGTTACCCTAAACCACATAATTATGGTAGAGAATTGATAGATTTTAAAAGAATACGAAATACCTACATAAATATGCTCTCGATATGATGTATTAAATGCTTTCAGTGGAACAGTATCTAAACAAATACCAAATTCTTCGTTAATTAACTTTCTCTAAATAATAAATACTAGCATTAACTTATTTAAAAGGACCCGCTTCTATCACTAGCTATTTAATACAAATCTTGTTAACGAAAAAAAACTTTACGTATATGGTATTGAATCATTGCCATTCACAACCAATATCGTATACAGGCACTGAATATTTGTAAGGCCCCTAAGCACACGGCGTATTTTAAACGTGCAGATGACGAGCGTTTTAAGCACACCCGTCGTCTGCGCCCTAGATGCTGGTTTTTGCGTTTTTATAGATACAAAAACGCGTCTGAAGCGCGTTCGAAACTCGTTTGAAGCGCGTACGAAGGGTTGCAAGTAGTTGACATCGCCCTGTGTGCTTAGGTTACAAGGTTGCGTTCGAGTCTCGTCTAAAGCGCGTATACATATGCACGTCATCAGCGCGTCGTCTGCGCATTTAAAATACGCCGTGTGCTAGGGGCCTGAGACAAAACGAATACAGAGCAAAGACGTGGTTTTTACCCAGCATCCTTTTTGCTGTCTCACACTAATTAAATCTCTACGTTGGAGAGCAAGTAAAATTAGGTTTCCGACCATTTCATTCTCCTTTGTTTACGTCTGTTCAAACGCTCTAGCTTTGACTTGGTTCCAGTATTATTTAGTTCTTGTTCTTTGTTCATTTGGTCTTTACCCACAACAGTATTTTTTTAGTATTTTAACATATTTTGATGTTACCCAGTCATACCACATTTAATCTTATTACTCTAAATAAAGATTTTGTTTCATTTTTTTAACAGTTTGGCTGGCATTTATAATTTGGAACTACCCAGTATTCCTACGTATGACATACATATTCAATCAATTCAAAGTTTTAGGTGTCTAACGCTTAACCTTTATATTTAACAACAGTTTATAGTTACGTATACTAAATTGGTCGTTCGACAACATTAGCAGTTTCAATAGTATCTACATCATTATAACATCATGCCAAATCCTCGAAGCTATCAACTTAGTATTGTTTTAGACTTTGTTTGCTTGGAACAATGTGATAATATTTAGTGGTGGTGGCCTTGACTTACAAAAAGTAAGTCGTGGGTTCGAAGTTTCGAACTCAAGCAGACGCATTACTTTGTGCGCATTTATTTCATCACCGCTGCTCTCAAAACGGTGAAGGAAACCATCGGAGGATAGGAGCATGTCTGATAACGAAAAAATTCGAAAAAATATGACATCTACCAACCCGCACTGGACCCGCGTGCTGAATTATACCCCATCGCCTCTCCTAGAGAGGAGGCCTGAGTTCCTGCAGTGGGAACATTATAGGCTGATGATGACGAAGTATTTATTTGACACTCGTGCCGTACAAAACAATAAAACAAAATTAAATTAAAAGGTATAACCAAAAAACACCGCATCCTAAACGCTTCACCTCTTTAAGAAAAACGGTGCCACAGATAGACTCATACACATAGTTTTTTGCGTTAGGGGTTAAATAAAAGATATACTTAAACTCAACCTGGTCCTGTTATGAGGCCAAAAAAGTAGGATATTTAAAACTTAGCTTTTAAAATCCCACTACATTTTCCCTTTTTTTTTAAAGTAGGAGTCCCGTAAATGTACATATACCGTTCATTATTTCACTAATATAATGAGAACCCTATTGACATTTCCCGGGCACAGTTCCAAACCTCTTAGAAACTCTTAGGGCGGACGTACTTGTGACCAAAAGAACAATAACCACCTCTTCGAGCAGTCATAAGTGTTCTTGGTATATTTATATAACATCACGCCTGTGTTTCGAGAAAGGTAAAACAGAAGTTTAGTTTACTTTGTTGAAGAGTGAAGCTGGGAGCGTTGGTTGATGCCACGCGTGGTAAATCTGTCAGTTTTTCGGAAAGGTGAAAATAAGTCGTACAGTTATTAAGCGGCGTGACTACTTTGTCGATTTGGCACGGTTTTGATGTTGCAGTTGTCACAACGGAGATTTTTATTAGTAGTAGCTACCTCTGAACAACCCTCTTTTTTTTTTGGGGTCATTACCCTATTCTATGTAGAATATGATTTTACTATCTTAATCCATTTTCCATACTTAATAACACAGAACAGATCTGTTCTGTGCTTAATAATGTAAAAACTAGAATAAATATTCCGTCTGTTAAGTACCTAGACACGCCTTTTTTTATGGTGGGTGAAAAATCATCAAATAACCCTCCCGCTCTTGGGCAGAGCTAAAGGGAGTGTCAGACTTCTACTGACTAAAAACCACCCATGTTCCTTCTTAGCTTTTCATGTCGAGGCCGCGGTTTCTCTTGCGAACAACCCGCAGCCCGACGGGACCCCCAGCCCCGACGGGCTCTGAACAACCCTTCGGGGATTACAGGCGTGTATTTATTTTATTTTTATTCAAAATGTTTAAATTTTATGTTTTATAATTCAAATAGCATAGTAATGTAGTCAACCCAACTATTTTTGGGTCGGTTTCCGGTCTAACCGGATGCAGCTGAATACACCTAGATAAGACTGTTATTTAGACTCTCTAGGCTGTACTTTTCGGGCCCACTGACTGCCTAAATGACAGTCTAATGTGTTGGTACGATATGTGAAAGATGCAAGCGCTGCTTAACCTTGAAGACAGACACGTGCAGCCGTTATTGTTAAGCCACGAGCTCCTAGCACAGTAACGTAGTACTAACTCTTAAACAAGTACACGAGAATACACATACAACATCGACGTGTCTAAGTTAGCGATACACGAGCGCGAGCGGGTAATAACGCACGGGTAAACACGCTGACTTGTTTTGTATGAATATTTTGCGCCACATTAGCCAACTTGAGAACACTGTCTGGGATTATTTGCATTATAAGTGGTAATCTCCGCTTATGTGATTACGATTAGTCTCTAATTAACCGAAGGTTTCTAAAAATTTAAAATAAAGTAAAACTAAAAAACTATATTAGAAATAAGTTTTAATGTTATTTTGTAGTTTTTGAAATAGTTTTCGGAAGTTAGCGATACACGTGTACGAGCGGGTAATAACGCACGGGTAAGCACGCTGAAATTGTTTTGTATGAATATTTTGCGCTACATTAGCCAACTTGAGGTTACTGTCCAAGATTATTTGCATTATAAGCGTATGTGATTACGAATAGTCATAATAATTGTAAGATGTTGAAAAGATTAATCATATAAAACGTTTTCGAGTCGATGTTCCTTCCATCCAATAAGTTAGAGTGTTATGCACAGAATGAACACCAGGTAGATGAAATGGCGGTAGGACACGATACAATATGCGGCTCCCGCATTGGGGAATGCGGGATTCTCGTATTGCACTTAATTAAACTCAAGGGAGACCGAAGGGGTCGTTCGCAAGAGATACCGCGGCCTCGACATGAAGAGCTAAAAAGGAACATGGGTGGTTTTTAGTCAGTAGAAGTCTGACACTCCCTTTTGCTCTGCCCAAGACGGGAGGGGTTATTTGATGATTTCCCACCCCCCAAAAAAAGGGGGAACGAAGAAAATGTAGTGAGATAAATTATGAATAATTTTTTACTCATAATTTATCTATGAATATAGATGTCTATTAAAGTAGAGGAAGAGCAAAGAAACGATAAATATGAGTAATAGAGAAGTATGGAAGAAGAAGACATGCTGCGCCGACCCCAAATGAAAAACGGCAAGAGAATGATGAATATGCGATAAAGCCTTGCTATGAAATCTAATATAGTTAAATAAAAAGAAAAGTCCTGACTGCCTGACTAACTCATCAACGCCGAGCCCAAACCCTTGGACTTTAAAGTTGAACTTTTGCACAGAGGTTTAAATTCCCTTTATAATGCACACAAGGAATAAGGAAGGATTTTTCGAAAGTCAACCCCTAAGGTAGTCAAATAGAGGATGAAAATTTGTTGAGATATTTACCGATATCCACACGGGTGTAGACGCGCGGGCAAAAGCTACTCATTACAAGACATATTCTTATTGTACATTTATTTAAGTACCTACTATTCATAATGGTTACCGACATATTATGTGAACCCTAATAAAAGACACGATGATCCGTTCCGACATGAATACCTTTTATTCCGTACCTTTAAGTTTTAAATGAGTTTTGTTATGAGGCCTTGGTAAAAATTACAATTATTATTGAAGTACCTACCCGTAGTACACAGAGTGACATATCAAGCTCTACATTCCCAATAAAACATGACCTCGTTTGGTATAAATTTCCCGTACAATAAGAGACTCGATAATACTGGTTTCCTGATTGGCGGTTGTGCGTACTCACGATCGTAAGCACTATTAATATGTAAACATACACGAATCAATTGATTTAAGTGATTATCACTTAAGATAGGTACTATAACACGTTATATTTATTAAGCGATTGTAATTTGTGTGTTGTTTTGAACTATTATGACACGTTTGATAAAGATGAAAGATTTTAAAAGAGTAACGATGAAGTTTCTTGCCATACGATTACTTACCGTACGAAATGAAAGGCCTAATTGAATTACTGATACTGATACTGTTAGCCTGTATCATCCCACTGCAGGGCAAAGGCCTCTCCCCATGACTTCCAGTTATTTCGATCTAAGGCCAATGTGGACCACTGGTCGTTGGTATTATCCAGATCGTCTCGCCATCTTCTACGAGGTCTACCGCGACGCCTTCTGACTGTGTCAGGGCTCCAGAAAGTGCCTATGAAATAGCCTAATTGAATTAAATAATAATATTTTGTTCAATTAGTAGGAAAATTAGTAAAACAAACGGACTATGCATACACTTTATTATTAACCCTGTGTGAGCCTCTGCTCGAAATTTTTGAATTTGAAAAGCAGGAGTAAAAGTCAAAGTTACTTTCGACTTTTACTACAAGGTACTTTTATTTTTGTTTCTAATATTTGGACTTAATATTCTGAATCCCGTACTTCTATGAAATTAATAGTATCTCAAAGTTACATTCCTTATTTGAAAAGGAAATCGCTTCTGAAGTTGGCTAAGTGTATACATATTTCTACTCGTGCCCGTAACTGTAGTGTTTACAGTATATTAGTCGATAAGTAGGTCACGTCGCAGGAAAGAGAAATATTAATATTTGGACCTAGACGGTGTTGACACCTGAACTAATAAACAACACGAAATGAGCTTGTCACGGCGTCGACGTCGTCGGCGAAACTAACGAAGTATCGCACACAGCGGGCCAACAAACCGGAAAAATCTTGTTGCTACCGAGAAAATACGAGGTTTGTTGTTAAAGGAAATAATATAAATGAGTACAGATTTCTGGCTCGACGCTTACATGTAATTTTTATTAATATTGTTGAATTAATTACAACTGAAATATTTCGTAAACATTGTTTATTACATAACATTACTTCTGTTTTCCCCAAGGGTTAAGCTTATGTGTATCTACATTACATCTACATAACTCCAGTAACTTTTAAGTTACATGTAGAGTCATGTGTGTGTAGAGCCTATTGAAATGAACTGGTTGAATCGTATATGCCTAGACGAGCTCAGCATTTTATAGGATTACTATTATAAATAAGTAATCATATTGCATAATAAATTATTGAAACAAAACAATTTCATGTACACGTGTAAAAAACTTTCAGCAATCATAACTATTCCGTACTGTGATCTTTAATAAATAAAACATTCCTCGTAAGGATAGATACCAAAAAGATATGCCAAATAAACAAATAGGTACATAATTCTAACGAAGACACGATGTATTTGTCTAGATATCGGTTCGCCTGAAGCAAGACAAACTGAACGAACGATAACTAACAATAATACTGTGTAGTTAGGATCTAATTCGGATTTATAGATAAAGTTTACCCAATTGCTATCTTACGTTAAATAGGCTGTATTTAATGTTGATTATAATTAACTAGCTGATGCCCGCGGCTTCACCCGCGTGGATGTCGGTCAAATTATATACTAAAACCTTCCTCTTGAATCACTCTATCTATTAAAAAAACCGCTTCAAAATCCGTTGCGTAGTTTTAAAGATTTAAGCATACATAGGGATATAGGGACAGAGAAAGCGACTTTGTTTTATACTATGTAGTGACTAGCTAATGCCTCGTGGCTTCGCTTGTCGGTTATCGCGCCTCACCTCAAAAAATATCTATTTTAGCAAATGTATATATAAAAACTTGACAAATATACAAAAACCTTCCTTGAGAACCACTCTATCCATGGGTGAAAACAGCATGCAGTAGCAATCGGTGCAGTAGTTTTTGAGATTATCGCGAACAGGCAGACAGACAGACGCGGCAGAGGACTTTGTTTTATAATCATCATCATCTTCCTGCCCTTATCCCATGTCATTTGGGGTCGGTGCAACACGATTTTTTCTTCCATTCTGCCCTGTGAGGTAACGTTCGTCACGTTAACATTTATTTACTTTGTTCTATAATATGTAGTGATAATCAATAGTACTGTCGCGTTAGTCTAGTGGTCGTAAGCGCGACTGCTGAGCATGAGGTTCTGGGTTTGGTAATTGAGTCGAGTTAGGGCTCGTTTACGGAGACGCGGGGCGTCGCGCGGCGTGTGCAGAAGGCTCGTCTCGAGCTTTTTTATTCATTTACTGAGAGGCGCGTCAAAGCGCAATTGGCGAAATGTGGGTGTACAAATGAATAGGTACACCTCTGTCTTACCTTACGGGGATTACAGGCGTGATGTTATGTTATTATTCTATTGTAAAATTGCTCTGTGAGAATATAAAATGGCGATTTTACTTGATACTTATGCCACGTGTTGAAATATCGTTGTACAATTAATTGTGTTTGATTTGAATCAGAGTCTACATGAACGATTTAAACAAACATGCAAAGAGTTTTATCAAAGTTGATTGATTTACTCGTTGTTTACAACGACGATTACTCACTTAAAATTACTGGTTTCAAGTCTTGTGCCTCAAAGAAAAACAGTAAAGAATTTGAGTGTAATTTACAGTGTAGTACTTACACAGTAATTTACACTTTATTTGAAAATTTACCCCCTACTTTAAATTTCATTATCTTTGTTGAATACTACGACATATTATTATACCTTCTTTTTTGGGGAGGGGGGGGGGAATCATCAAATAACCCCTCCCGCTCTTGGGCAGAGCGAAAGAGAGTGTCAGACTTCTACTTACTAATAACCACCCATGTTCCTTCTTAGCCCTTTATGTAGAGGCCGCGGTATCTCTTGCGAACGACCCGCAGCCCCGACGGGCGCAGCCCCAACGGGGTATTATTATACCTTCGCTTTTCTTTATTTTAAAAATGGTTCTAGTTCAATAAGTAGATAAACAGGCGGTATGATGTTACTTTTCGGTCTTGTAAATTATTATCATTTCAGCCGAAAGACGTCCACTGCTGGAAATAGGCCTCCCGCAACCTTCATCAATCAATCAATTGATTTTCTTTCATGTGCAATGAGTATTTCTATGTATAAATAACCTAAATGGATATCATTCAACAGACATAATCGTATAATACATTTAATGCCTGCCGGTATCAAATCAACATGTTCTATTTGACCTAACCGCCTTTGTCGTATTCACCTTGTGTGCGGAATTCCAGCTGCCCAAAAGCCAATACGAATGCCGTGTAAACGCTGGTTTTTCTCAAAGGCAAATTGGGGACATAGAGCTGGCAACACAGCTCTCAATATTTGAACACGGAACCGAGTGACAGGCCTACCAATCACGATTGGGTTTTAGAATTCGGTTTGAGAAGTTAAAAATATTTAATTCCTGAATGTTGCTTTGAAATATTTCAAATTGGAAGGAAATATTTTAAAATCATAAGTTTATCCATAGTACACAAACATTTCGCCAGTTATGTTGGAGTCGCATGTAGGGTGAGCCATCAACCGGCATGGATCCTGATTCCGAGACGAGAAATTCCTGATAGAAAAACCCAATTCGTTCTAAGTCTTATTACCCTTTTTTATATTTGGGTCAATTATGTTTCAAACTACCCGCAAATATGTTATGTTATGTTACAAATGCCTCTTATCTAACATGCAAGAAAAATGTTTTTATTTCAACGGAACAAAATGGCAAAAAAGTGATCTCAGGAAATTAGATTTCAGTTCACCGTATTCAGAATATTATAGAGAGAGAAGTTAAATAAGTAAATTAAAGAATTGTCAAGGCTAAGGTTTCTTTTGAAGTAACTTTTTGTTGGAAGTTGTCATCAAACGAAAAATACCTAGCAAAGAGCAAAACATACGGGAAAAAAAATCTTGTAGACATTTTGTCTTAAATGTAATAAAAATATCAAAATAACCCTCCGTTTGGGTTTCGCCCCAGTCGGGTAAAATACGTACACTTCCTAAGTAGACCTAGTTAGATACTCATTAACAGGTACATTACCTAATTGGCTAACTACATAGTTATTTGCTGTTATGTACAGGCTATGTTTGTTGTATAACATCGTAATTATACATTACATACATTGTACATAGACTTATGCCTTTTTTCCTTCAGAACAACAGAAACCACAGAACGTCAGATGCTGCGATCTTTACACACTACTTTTGCCCCAATCAATCAAAAACTAAAAAAAATACATAAACGACTCTCAATAATTTTAATGAATTTAAAAAAAGAATAAAAGAGATCTATAAATATAATTTAATCAAATAACGTCACTGACTTTCCATTTATTATAAAATCTGTCAAAGAAAGCTTCTTTGACAGATTTATAAACTTTTCAACCGTTCTGTTCAAACTTATAAAGTGTGACAGACAGACGGGGAGTGACAGATTATGATCAAATTATAAACATTCCAAGTTTCAATTGCGTCACTTTTGAATCAAACAATCAAATAAATAAATCACCACAATATTAGAAAAAGAATTCATCGCGTTAGACCTCGTAGAAAACATAATATAATTACTTAAAAGAATATCCATGTAGTTTCTTTTTGTATCTTCTCCATATGAAACGACCAACGTACAGCGTACCTGTACCTATTATTTGGCGTATTATAAGTGCCCTTGTAGGCCTTCGTCAAATAAAATATTTTTTATTTGATTTGTCAAAACTGGAAGTCATGGAGGACTGGAACTGAGCACTGGAGGACATTTTGCCCAGCCGTAGGAAGACGCAGGCTTACAGTCATATTCAATTCTTCTTTAGAGTGTGGTTATACAAACATGAATCCAAAAAGTTAATAGTGCATTTATTGGTTCGAACTTGAGGCATATCAATGTTGGCTGCGGGTTGTTCGCAAGAGATACCGCGGCCTCGACATGAAGGGCTAAGGTGGTTTTTAGTCAGTAGAAGTCTGACACTCCTTTTCGCTCTGCCCAAGAGCGGGAGGGGTTATTTGATGATTTCCCACCCCTCAAAAAAAAAGGATAAACGCTACTTTAATCATACACCTATAGAATTAATAGGCTTATAACCGCAGTCACACGCAAAGTGAAGAAATTTCAAGTTGGCCCTTTTAGGCTACGTGCGACTACTGCGTACGTGGGTACTCGTAGGCTTGTGATTGGTTTGATGATTTTCCACCCGGAAAAAAAAATTAAAAAACACGCCTGCCATGACAAAAAGTAAACTAAAAAATAAAAAACAAGTCAAACGAATTTAGTGATGAAAACTAAAACTTTTATTGCAGTCGGGGGGGACCTGTAAAGAATTGTTCCACCGAACTGTCCCCCGACTGCAATAAAAGTTTTAGTTTTCATCACTAAATTCGTTTGACTTGTTTTTTATTTTTTAGTTTACTTTTTGTCATGGCAGGCGTGTTTTTTAATTTTTTTAATTATTTGTTTTTTATTTCATATCTTTTAGTGATATATCGGTATTTTGACCTATAACCAATATGGCACGATATATTAGTTTATTTTTCAGGAAAGCAATGTCGCGCTAAGGATAATGCGATACTAAATCAATATTTTTTTATGGATACTAACTTTGAAATCTGAGGTGATTTAGTTCTTGTAGTGACACGTAAATTAGGAAACTTCTTAACTGTATTAGGCGTCTTGATGGACAATTAAGTAAAAGACGTAGATGAGCATTTCAAGCGAGACAGAACGGAAAAGGAACAGGACGGATGCGCGAGCGAAGCGAGCGCGAAATTTTTTGTACACTTTTTATAGATTAAGAATTGGAGGTGGGAGGAGAGGGAATATATTGTCATCGGGAGGGAAGAAGATAAAGGACTGTTTCACTTGGTTTCAAGAAGAGAACTGCTTATTACTCTTATCATGATTGACATTAATCCTGCAATTTCGGAATCAAGCGCCTAAGACGGAGGTTTGGAAGATGCGACTGATACCTTCTCGATCTGTAAAAGTGTACCATTCTGACCTTATCTTGTAAGGGGTAAATTGATTAACACTACTAGACGTAATGATTTACTTAATTATAATAATTATGTTTATGTTAGTACTGCGTTTTATCATTGCCTCGGAAAGCACGTAAAGATCTTAAATTTACACATCACCGTCAGGGTGGCTTTATTCATCTTTGACAGTCGTCTAACGTAGTCAGTGGCTCGAAAGTCTGACAAGCAGTCTTATCAAGGAGTATCGTATTACCCGGTACTAGTTGGGTTGTTTAGTGTGCAGGTCAAAAAGTAGTCGCTCCATGTAAAATACCGGTTTTCAGCTGCATCTATTAGTTAGACTGGAAGCGGACTCCAACATAGGTGGGATAACGTGGATCAAAAATTAAATGCGAATTGCCAAATCTCATTTTAGCTTCACGAAGCTCAAAATGTACTAAGTAATCTGAGTCAAAAGGGACTTGGGTTATTCCTGTTCAGGCCCCCAGAAAGAAAAAGGAATGGATGCGCGAGCGAAGCAACCGCGAAATTATTTTTATTGTTTTTATAGATTGGGGGGGGGGGTGAATTGTTCATATAGGTTACTGAGTTTGTTGTATATGTAATAAAATGTGTTTTTTTCATTTCTTAGGATTCCGATCGGCAAAATCGGAACCCTAATAATATGTACACTTTGTTTTCCGTCTGTCTGTCCGTATGCCTATGCGTCAGACAAGACCCTGTTCCTCAGGAACGTGTGAAATGATCGGAATGACTTAATTGCGTAATTTATACCTACAAACATTTTTCATTTTATGTAGGTATCTATTTTTAAACAATTTACGCTGAATTTTATATACACATGCAATTTACATACAATGCTAAGAACTATGAATATTTTATTAACATTATAAGAAATTCAAGTGTAGTGCCAAACAGTTTAAGTATAGTAGGTATCAAAAAACTTTTACAGATCCCTTGGTGTGTGGGTTCAACTCGCACTTGGCCGGTTTTTTTAAACTATTGTTTTATAAAATTATAACACACGTAATGCTTTATTCATTTGTGTTAGTTATAAGTTTCAAGTTGAATCTCGCAGTCAGATTTTTCCATATCAAAATCTACCCTGATCTTTTTTTTCTACCCTTTAAGGGAGGGAGGGGGGGTGATTTGGAAAATTCTATAATTGTAAATTGTATGATTTTCTTAAATTTATATTTTGCCATGTTTCAAGTAAATTGATTCACGCATACTGACTTTTCATACAAACTTAAAAACCATTTAGGTGCCGTCGTAGATGGATTTGGGAGTTGTAACCTAGCCAGTTTTATTTCTTTCATTACAGAGAATCTATTGATATGTAGCTTATTCGTATCGAATCCCGGGTTTAAAATGTCACCATTTCATTTGCTGAGTAGTATTACTAGTAAACAATAGATATTGAATACTACTGTGCTATATTTTTGTAATCTACTTAACAAGTTCTAGACGATGATTATATTTTTCATTGAAATTTCAATAAAAACAAATTAAAAGTGATTTTTATTTCTAAATCATGGCCACCCTATTATGTTTTTTGATATTTTCTCTAGCCTATGTTACCCGGGCGACGCAATGAATCTAACGATACCACATACATCAAAATCGGTTCAGGCGTTTGGAAGTTATGGTGGAATAAAGAAACTCACAAACAAACATACATACATAAATACATACATACATACATACATACATGAACGCTAAAAACATAACACTCTTTTTTTTTGGGGCAGTCGTGTAAAAAGACATATTCATGCTTAACGAATACAAATCTAATTTTATGTAATATAGCAGAAACAACTTGCAAAAACAGTTTCCCCACAACTTAAACTAGAACAAAAAAAAAACAAATAAACTTTATATAGAACCTCAAACACAAGTTCATAATAAAGCGCTTAGCGCATTATACTATGATTTATGTGTAACACACGCGATAATCGCGTAAAAATGGCTGCCGGCGTATGGCGGGCGACATTGGAACTTCGCAATCCACGTCGTACAGCCAAGGTTAAGGTCAAATACAAGTGGGCACCCGGGGTGGAATGTTCTAGAGAATCGCTTTATAACAATTCTCATATCAAAGGAGAATATTTGCACGGTACCTTTATAATACTGCATTCGCGTCGAGTGCCAATTTTCGTGATTGAATTTAGAGTGGAAATGAAGTAAACAATGCAACAATTGAAATAGAAAATATTTGCTTTGTGTAATTTTATTGAGCTCTATATTTTATAAACAGCAATAAAAACAGGTTCTTTAAAATTTTATTGCTGGCTCTTTAAAAGTCGGTGGCTTACTAGATTTGTTGCTTCTGTAAGTAAGCAACGAAGCCTTTCGTAACTTGTGTCTATTTTGAATCAAAACTGCAGTACGCTTAACACCGAGATTCAATATGGAACCACATAGACATTTTGAAATACAGGTCAAACAATCTACTCGAAACCAGTATAACATAACATAACATTACGCCTGTAATCCTCGAAGGGTTAGGCAGAGGTGTACCTAATAGTACACCCATATTTCAGTCGTTACAGGTAGTCAGTGACCTGGAATTCTGACATCCAGTCTTACCAAAGAGTATCGTATTAACTGGGTTGTGGAGGTCAGATAGGCAGTCGCTCCATGTAAAATATTGGTATTCAGCTGTATAGAGATACCGCGGCCTCGACATAAAGGGCTAAGAAGGAACATGGGTGATTTTTAGTCAGTAGAAGTCTGACACTCCCTTTCGCTCTGCCCAAGAGCGGGAGGGGTTATTTGATGATTTTCCACCCGCCAAAACCCGCCATCAAATTCTGACTCTGCGGTTTGTACTGAGAAATTCCCATGTAAGTTTTAAATCGAGATTCTACATCGAGATAGTTTTGCTAAACAGGTCAAACAACAGTACTAGAAACTACATAGTATTTGTAATACCGTTACTGTTTATATAGGACCCATCAACTGCACTCCCCCTACACATATACATGTACTACACAGCTACACAGCCCAGTCGTCTTTCATTTAGGATTCCAGTAGCGAGAAGTACTGGCAAATCCTTTCAAGACTGAAACGTGCCCGCTGCAATATCCGACTAGTACTTTAACGGATTCACTACACCAGCGTTTGAAAACAGGCTGTATATTGCACAACCCTAGATACTCACTACTGCATTTTCCCCGCTTATTCGAGTACTCGCAGAATATGATTTTATGTTCTCTGCGCAGATTTCAGATTTCGTGCTGCGGAATATTAAGTTTGCGACGTCTGAGTAGCATTTTATGATGTTTTGCTGCTGAATACACCAATATTTGCAGTGTACTGCTAGGAAAATAAGCAATTTAGGTTACCTTTGATTTTTAGCAAAATCTGTAAGTATGTAGTGTATTTATTTTTTACACTTTAGGAAAGCTTACAGACTAACTAACTAATCTAACAAACTGAATAATAACGATAAATATAACTTAATTCCTAATTAAAAGTAAGCAATTCTTTTCAGTTTGCCGGTTAACGACGTGAAACTAAGAATACCATTTTTTTTTTAAACTTTGCCCCACACTAGGAATTTCTCCTGTGTCGTCGGTGCGTTTACAAACATTTAAACTCACATACACAGAACACCCAGACCCGAAACAACTATCTGTAGATCATACAAATATTTGTTTCGTGCGGGGATCGAACCCGCGACACGCAACGCAGCAGTCCAATCGCTCAGCCACTGCGCCAACCGTGCCGTCAAACGTCATTGCAACGTAGATAATTTTTTTTGAAGGGCCTATTTTTTATAAACGACAAGAAGTTTCGTATGGCGATACGAAACTTCTTGTCGTTTATAAACTCCTTGGGTAAGTTATCAAACCAGTATTTAGTACCCTAGTTGTAATTTTTCTTCTGTAATAAACCAGAACTTTTTCCTTTTACGATCCACCTATCACACGTTTATCTTTCCTACGAGCCTTGATCCGTAGTTTTTAGGTTCCTTCAGATTTACAGCTTCACCGGGAAATGGTAAGCACAGAAAGCTCTCAGGTGGATTTATGGTCTAGCTAGACCTAGTTCTAGTCTCGGAGGCTTTCAATTGATCTGATTATGATAGGTAGGTATGTTGCTGAAAATGCACGGGTGAATTGAGTATAACCATGTTTTATAACTGCCTCGTCCGTAGCAAGAAGTCTTTCGTTCGGTCCGGGTCGGGCAAAGAGTCTGGTTTTGTACCCGGTAAATGGCAATAAGCTTAAACGTAACTGACGTAATGTTGGTGTACTATAAGATACACCCCTGTTTAAACCTTCAGGGATTACAGGCGTGATGTTATATAATGTTTTATCCACTTTAAATTGAAAGACCATCTAATATTTAGTATTATTTGTTACTTGATTGACAAGCAATTTCATCTTGTTAAAATGTTTACTCACAAACTCAATGAAAGTTGTTAACCGACCTCTCTGCAAAGTCCTCGGAAATCTTATCAAGCCTTCAATGTTATTAAGCCTCAGTTTACTTTATAAAGGTAATCTCAAAAATAATTTTCTTCTCAAAGGCACCTATCATCACGATCTGTTTCCAATTTGACAAGCAAACTAAGTCGGAGCTCAGACAAATAAAAAACGGAAACTTAAAAACCTGAGATTTGTATGACTAGTTTAAGGCAAAGCTCCAGGTGGCAATAAAATATCTCATTTTCTACAAGTTGCCCTTAGGAGGAGTTGCTCGAGTGGTGGGGTGCGTAGCAACAGGGGTGGAGTGGGGAGTGAGGGGCCCGGGGGGAGGGGGTGCGACGCCGGTACGTGGGCGAGTCTGTAGTACTTGGTAGTACGAACGGCACGACTCGCATCTACAGCGTGTTGTTGTTGTGTCTACATAGATTTGCGCAGGCGCGCCGCCCGCTACGTAACTACGTACCGATGTACGGCTATGGACTACACGAACGACCTCGAACTCCACACCAAATATTGATAAGTCGTACTTAAGCTTTTATTTGTTCGTTTTCTAAATGTGTCTGTCTGAACTGTCACTGTTCTATAACACGTTTCATCGGGATATGAGCTACTTCTTTGCTACCGTCAACTACGTACGCGAACTCGTGATGAAAGTCACGTCTTCACGTGTGACTGGGGTTTTCTTGATTTGTTTATTACTTTTTTCTGTTTTATACCTAGCTACGTTTGTACCTACTTTACCTACCTGTGCTGAAGTTAATAACTGTTTCATAACAATTTCACGAGTCACTTTGTTTATTTACATGACTGAAACCTACAAACCCTCTTTGATATTACTACTAACTACGATTAATTTATACCGTGCCAGCAGCAAAGTTTTAGGTTCACCACAAATATTATTCAACATCAAAGCTAACTAAGTAGACTAATATTATCGTTGTAAATCTACTATTAATTTTGCCATACAGGGATAATGGCTACTTATCTCGCGGCAATAATTTATAAAATAATAAAAACGTTAGTAACTACGCGGAGGCACGTCAGGAGTAACAAAAACTTACCTTCGTCTTGATTACTTCCAAGAAGTACTTCGGTATTATGGAAATTGCCTTCCTTCATCATTGTGTCCGGATCTTTGGGCAAAAACACGCCGTCCACAGTCGGCGCTGACGGGAATCCCAATATGCCAGTATAGGAATTCCATTGCTGTACTGATATAGTTTTTGCATCAACTCCACGCATGCAGTCCATCACTAAGCTCGGATCAGCCGCAAGCAGACTACTGTTGCAGTTACAATCATCCACTAAAACTTTCCCTATGTCTTGTGCTCTCTCTCCTGTCATCCAACTCCACGGGGCGTTTAACGTCCCCGACTGCAATATACCTCTTTTGAATAATCCCTTCATCTCCGGCGAAAGCATATGCAAACTAACGCTCCCTCCGCCAGCCGACTCTCCAAACAAAGTTATCAATTCTGGGTCACCACCAAAAGCACGGGCATTATCTTTAATCCAACGAATAGCGAGTTGTTGATCCCATAAGCCCATATTTCCCGGAGCCTCTTCACTTCCCGGCGAGAAAAATTTATTCAAGTATAAAAATCCGAACGCCCCAACCCTATATTGCATAGATGCTACTATTACATCACTGGAAGAAGCCATTATGTCTGCTTTATATAGGTCGAGTGTAGCTGTGCCACTCATATAGCCGCCACCGTAAATCCACACTAGTATTGGCACTTTTGGCCTCTCTGTAAGAGGTTTATCTTGATGATGACGGACTCGTAAATGTTGAGGAACCCAAATGTTAAGATAAAGACAGTCTTCTGATATATTTGTGTTTGGATTCCACATTTCCTCTCCCTCGAATCCAGGGAAGTATTCATACCGTTCTTGATAGCAGCTGTTTGGCATCGCTGTGGCTTCAAGTACGCCATGCCACGGGTCGATGGGTACCGGTTTGCGGAATCTTAACGGTCCTAGAGGAGGCTTCGCGAATGGAATGCCGGTGAAGATATGTACCTCTCTGCCCATAACTGTTTTAGCGTAGCCTTTGACGAGGCCACTTTTTGTTTCGACGATGAGGGGATCATTGTGAAAGTTCTTTGGTGCTTGGCTAGTGGTGGGGGTGGTTTGTGTGGTGGAGGTGGTGGTGTCGTGGTGGTTGGCCCATGAGCGCGCCAAGGCGCCGGACAGGAGGCAGCAGAGCAGAAGCTTGGTAAACACAATCTTCGCGTTGCTGATCATCTCGAATGTCTTTGTTCACACGAGCATTAACGAGACGTGTCGGAGAACAATCTGAAGTAGTCCGCCAGTTTGATGAGATACTTATTGAAACACATTTCTAGTGACACTGGATACGCTGTTGTGGTCGTACCTGAAACAAAAAATAATGTTTTAGTCTAGTGTAAAATAGTTTATATTTTGTTGTTGTCAGATAGTCCAAATGTTCTTGTAGTTAGAAGCAGTAAATAATATTAAGTTTAAAATCACACACATTTCAGTAACCGTTAAAATTATTATTCTTTTGAACTTTAAAATCGAAGTTGTATTTAAAGTAAATAAAAGTACACTGTTTATAGCGTCTTGAAAATTAAATGGTTTCTATGTTAGTTAATTTTACAAAATTACTTAGTAATACCGTTAAAATTACGTATCGTTTACAACGCTAAAGGTAGCGCAGATTAATTAATTAGTCGGTACAGCGAGTGTAGAGTAACAACACTTTAGGGATATCAAACTTTATGCCTTTTAAAACTTACTCGTATGAAGTTGGTACTTATAGTATCGATATTGTTGTCCGTAATAATACACTCTTGAACTGTAACTTAAATAATAATTGGTTTAGTTTCGTAACTGTTTTCAGTTCATCTCATTGAAACTTTTAAGCGATGATTTTGTTTGTTAATTTGTTAGATTTAATCTCTAGAATAACTGAAACAATCACAAAAAAGAAATCGATTTTCGAAAGATACGCTATTATACCAATGCTATAATAGGACCTGGATATAATGTGTTATGGTATAGTTATGATTTCTACGTGGATGAAATCGAAAACAGACATTTGTCTTTTAATACAGGGTGGACGGAACATCCACACGGTTACCACGTACTCAATACTTCATTCTGAGCCCCCCAACATAAAATTTTTCATTGGTGTTTTTTTTATCAGCTGATCTATACATTTTGACTTGTGTATGTGCACTTTCGTTGAAAACAACTGTTTAAAAAATATATAATTAACGTTTCTTGCGGCTTTGACTTACGAGCAGTAAGTCGTGGGTAAAAACCCAGACAGGCGCATCACTTTGAATAACTTATTTCATCACCACTGCTCACAAAGCGGTGCAGGAAAACATCGTGAGAAAACTTGTTATTAGAACCAAACAATTCGAAGACATGTGACATCTACGCACGCGGCACGCGTGGTGGTTTATGGCTCATCCCTCTCCTAGAGAGGTGGCCTGAGTTCCTTCAGCGGAAACATTATCGGCATATGATGATGATGAACCGATGAAAAATATTGATGGGGGTTCAGAATGATGAACTGAATACTTTGGAACCGTTTAGATGTCCCTCACTGTATAATGTATATAAACATTTAGATGCGTATTAGAGTAAGTAGGTTACTTTAATGGCTGTTGGAAGATACACACACACACACACACACATAAATATGACTTTAAACCAAATATATAAATTCAACTATTTTAAATATAACTATTTTCAATGATACTATTTCAAATTAATATTATTTATTTTATTATTCCATTAAAAAGACGCCTTCATCCTCTCTCCTAATAAAAATTAACTTTGCTGTGCCCGACAGGGTCCATAATTGATTCTATGTCTTAACATACCAACTGTTACATGTACACATTATGGAATGCAATAAAGTATTGAGTATTGAGTATTAAGATACTCAAATCCAAATAGACAACCCTTCTTAATCCCTTCAGTGTCGTAAAATACTACTAGGAACATAAAATGAATAGAGTAGACGTTACGAAGCATCATCGCCGTAAATCTAAGGTCTAAACAAGTTTACACAAAAGAGATTGGACCAATTTTGCGATCATTAAATAACATGATTTTATGCGTTTAACCAGCAAAAATTTAAACATAACATAACATCACGCTTGTAATCCCAGAAGAGTTAGACAGTGGTGTACCCATTAGTACACCAAAAATTCGAAGTTATGTTTAAGTCCTATGTACCTTTTTTTATTTTTTGGGAAATCATCAAATAACCTCTCCCGCTCATGGGCAGAGCGGAAGGGAGTGTCTGACTTCTACTGACAAACAACCCGCAGCCCCGACGGGATTCCTATGTACCTAATGCCAACAAACGAGCACAAATCAGACCCCGTGGCTGCTACTGAGAAATTCCTGATGGAAAAACCCAATAACGCTTTGCCCGACCAGAGAATCGAACTTCCAAGACCAGACCAACAAGGCACTCTTTTAAAGTAAAACAATAAACCGTTAGATCCTAAATTAAATAAGTAAAATTCGCCTATAAGTCTGTTATCAATGTCCTACAGTTGGGACACAAGCCCATGAAAGGTAGTAGGCAATAACACACTACGCCGAACATTTGAGAGTTCATGTCAATCATATGGCTTTTAATTTTGTTTGTTTTGTTTTCAGAACATTTTCCTTCTAACCTGCTTCTTTCCGAAGATTTCCTTCAGCAATTTGAGAGCCATTTTTAAATCAATGAAGCTTTACAATTTAGCAAGATTACCTCAAAGATAAAGTTTCAAAGCTTAGAAAAATAAACACATTGTAAACTAGGTAGCATCAAGCAGGGACTGAATTACCCAAAAATTACGGTACCTTTCCATTTCGGTATGACGTCATACCGTTAAATAAGGGTTTCCGAAATATTTTGATACCGTTATTTTTTTTCGGCAGCGGAATTTTGAGGTTGGAAATGCATACCGGTATATTTCGGTAGAAGTACCGTAACCGTTATAAATATATCGGTATCGGTAGCGGTACCTAAACCTTAATAAATAGGGGTTTTTTCTTTGACGCACCGCCTCGCCACTCACACACACAACAAAGGGATAAGTATAAGAGTAGCAAACAAAATGTACAAAATACACAAGTTCTAAGGTTTATTACCGCGCACACGCGCACCGCGCCCCGTCTCACATGCATTTCGGTACCGAAATCGTGTAATGGTTAAATAACGGTTTAGCCCAACCTTTATTAATAAAGGTACCGGTATAGCTCAACCTTTATTTTAAACCGGTAATGGTATATTTTTGAGGTATAAGATACCTCAAAAATATACCATTACCTTTAACCGTAACCGCTTTCAGTCCCTGGCATCAAGTTTACCTCGCTATTACCCTTGACAACACTACCTTAGGTTTACCGTAATAACTAGGGGTTAACCGTATACATCGTTCGTTTTCGTTTAACCCTAGATTTGTATTCTCTCAGCTCCTACGTCCTTAAATTTACCATTGAGCGACATAAATTGATTGAAGGGCGCTTGTACACAAAGACCCGATTTGTATAATAATAGAGTAGGGTTGATGTGTGGGTTGTTGGTCGAGAAAGTGGCTTGTCGTTGTTCGTAATTAAAATATCGATACGGGAATATTGCTGAGGACGCTGATTGAGGTAGATTTTTTGAGATATTTGCCTTTAATATTTTTATCTATCAGCAGTTTTGGCCCGCGTTTATAGTACTGTGAATGTCATCAGTTCATCACTGACAGTTTTTGAATGTTGGATCAACTGATTGCGTTTAGTTTCATTGGTTAAATTCGCCCTTAGTGCATTTTGATTTACTAATCTTCTTTGTTGAATGAGCATCCTCTTGAGCTCCCACTATAAGCACCGCGGCTTTTGGGGCTTCGCGGCTAGCCTCGCGATGCTTTTTTGTTTTTTTTAAAACGCCCTGTTAGGTCGCGCGGCTCAGGCCTCGCTCACGTTCACACTCACGAGGCTCGGCCTT
Source organism: Diarsia brunnea (assembly GCA_949774965.1). Classification (NCBI taxonomy): domain Eukaryota; kingdom Metazoa; phylum Arthropoda; class Insecta; order Lepidoptera; family Noctuidae; genus Diarsia; species Diarsia brunnea. The sequence goes on along the minus strand of OX459003.1, from coordinate 7,439,133 downwards.
ACGGAGCCGCGCAGCTCCAATGAGGACGTGCTTTTAGATACGTACGTCACTGAGTAACAAAGGGCTATGTCAGACTCTTTTGATTAAAAGAGGCGATTTTGCCCCCCAACCATAGAAAACCACAACAAACAAACAAGGTTTTCTATGGTTGGGGTAAAGATCGCTCACATGCTCTCTGACCAGCTAACGGCACGGCATGAGCTTTTAAAATACATTATGGCCACTTAAAATTTGGCTCCTGTAACACAGGTCTATCACCTAGCTCAGGAGTCAGGGGCTTCACACAGTTTTGTAACCACTTTCTTGTGTTATAAAGATTATTGATTGATTATATTATTTTTTTCCAACTGCACAGTGAAGTTGGATGAAGTATAATTGGGACGTTATATGACGTGAAAAATAATTGACAACGTCAAAAGTATGTGTGATTTTCAGGCCAGCACTTTACACATTATGTACAGAGCTGGTCTAAAAAATTGGTTACTCTACTAGTATATTAATAATATGTTAGTAGGGTATCCAATTGGTAACCAATAAGTGATATATCATTAAGTATTACATCGACATTTCACTTATGTAACTGAAACTTAGTAGGTTAAATAAGGTAGTACCTTATGGCTGTTATTTAAATATTCAAAATAGATTACTGTCCCATTAGGTCTAAGGTAGAACTTGGTAGTTTGTCGACCTCGAATTTTCCAAAGAAAATTAAATGGAAATACAACTGTAAAAGAAAAACCTTGATCCAAAAAACTCAAAACTTACGCAAAAGGATTGCGTAGAAAGTAGGTAGACGAACAAATAAATAAATGATCGATTCGTGGCCTGGTTTGAAGAAGGATCAAAATTAGGCAAACAAAGATATATTACTCCCCAACGTTACCTGAAGGGTTTAGCCAGAAGTGTATTTGTTTTACACACACCGTTGACTGTAAATGTATTAAATCAATTCCAACCCGACTCACGGGGTGTTGATGGAGAACATTCACACCGAAAACTTTCGATACATTTTGGGTTAAATTCAGATGATCAATCAACTGACACGCGATATTGATATTGTTAATCATAGACTGTACTATGCGACATTTTGTCATGCAATGTGTTACCTTGAAAAAAGCAGTGTGGACGCAGTACAGGAATAATATATATTTATTTTATCGTGCGGTTATAGTGCCTAACCTGGTGTCAAAGTTCTTATGCTGCCCTTTGGCATCTTAGCTTTACATGCCGTCGAGAAATAACTCTCAGGAGCTTCGGGTTGTTCGAAAGAGATACCGCAACCTCGGCACAGAGGGCTAAGAAGACACATGGGTGGTTGTTAGTCAATAGAAGTCTGACACTCTCTACCGCTCTGCCCAGAGCGGGAGGAGTCATTTGATGATATCCCAACCTCCAAAAAAAAAAGGCATGCTCGTTTCCTTACGATGTTTTCCTTCACCAAAACAAATGATAATTATACAGTACGCAAATGTATCCCACAAATCAGAGGCGCGTGTCTTGGGTTCGAGCCACCGTGGCTGTAGCCACCGTTGTTTTTACACTATAATGCATTATATCCACTACGGACACGAACCTAACTATTGTTCTCTTACAACTAAAGAACCATCAATTCCAATAATAGTAATTGCATTCTGCACCACTTCTCAAAGAGAATAACAACAATTTCGAGGCCAACAAAACTGCAAACAATTCACAAAACGATTCAAACGATTCTGCAATCATGAGTTAATATCACAATGTAATATTGGACTGCCTCGTTGGTTCAGCACGACTGCTGAGCGTGAGGTACTGGGCTTATTTCCCGGGTTGAGTAAAGTGTTATTGGGTTCTTCCATCAGGAATTTCTCAGTAGTAGCCACGGAGTCCGAATTTGTGACTGGTTGATGGCTATTATTGGAATGAATAGTTCTTTTCGGCCCCTATTACATGGAACTCCAACATTATTTACGAAATGTGGGTGTACTATAAGGTACACCTCTGTCTAACCCTTCGAAGATTACAGGCGTGATCTTATGTTATGTAACATTGTATATCACGAACGAATCGAATATGGGTAGCAAAAATGTGTTTACTTAAAACCATTAGCTGATTCTAAAACAAAAAGACTCGACATGTCGTGGAAATGGTAAATCAATCACAATCAAATGTTAGCTCGTGAGTGGATTGTGGAGGTAATGACGCTATCTATGTGATGACTAGCAGGGCTGGCCCTCATTTAAACTTTATTGAGAACATTTAAAATAATGGAAAAGTGAAAAGTTTTAAATTGAAAACAATAAAAATTGAACTGAGGACAATGTTGGATATGAAAGAGTTACAACAGGCATCTCTAATATATTTAATAAAAATGAAGGATTATATGATAAGAAAAAGAAATTTTGTTTTAACTGTACCCAAATTTGTAATTAATCCCAATTAATCACATACCATTGGTACAATGTAGATTGTAAAAAAAAGTAGAGGAAGACCAAAGAAACGATGAATGGACTACGTGGAGGATATTATGGCTAGAAAGGAGGTGACTGCCGAGATGAATGATTATAATCTTGATTGCATAAGCCACGCTTTTCGCTCAACAACAAAAGAAACAATAGAAAAAACTTATTAAATAGAAGCACCAGAAGGAATGGTGATTGGCTAGAAAACTACTAACCGCGTAGACATATCTTCTGATACGTTCACCATAAAAGATAACGTCGCTGAAGGAGTTTGCCCCTAGTTGAACTTAGAAATGTACATACAGCATGAAAAGTAAATGTTTTTTGTGTAGTTTCATAGGTGGTCTATGAATTCGAAATTGAATATGAATTTTGTGGACACTGGACAACGCATAGTACTTTGAAAAGTTAGAAAGCTTCCTATGATACATTTTATCTCAGTAGTGTGATCATGTGAAAAAATTACCTTACTGTGGAGTAAGGTAATTTTTCCACAGGCGAAACCGTGGACATAAGCTAGTAAGTAATAATACTACAAATGTTTTGATTGCTTTTATTGTAGATTAAAACGATTGGTGTCCTAGCACATCAGGAACACAAGCAAAAGAAATCACAATAAGAATAAAAGATAAGTACTGCAAATAAGGTTTCTTTTAACCTGTTTCGGAATCTTGATCAATAAAACTGGATTCCTTAACCGGATCCTCTGAACTTGAATACGAAAGTGATGCAATACGACAATTTAAGACATGAATCTTGATTCTGATGCAATGGGCGATACAGGTTTGCCTGGGGCAAAGGATAAATGTATGTGTCATCGATTTCTTTGATTTTGATTTTAAAATCTACTTCATACCATGGTAGATACGGTAATCTAATTTACATCAACTGGCGGTAAAAAATACGACCACATTTCATACGGATAAAAGTTTACAAATAAACCGAAACATTTTTTGCCGTAAAAAGCCGACATTTTTCTAGCGTTCATAACCGTGGTTCCACACGAAGAGCATAAACTGTTATATTAGGCGCCATACCGTAGTAGCTAACACATAGTTACAACATTCAACAGATAGTCAATCGTGGGTTATTTTCTATTCACTTGGCTATGAGGTCGCGCTTATCCGCCGATCTCGGTCCCGATCGACTGATCATTATTTCATCGGCCGCTCCGATGGGCCGCAGGGGACATATAACCGTTGGCTGCGGGCACCGAACACGCCGAGTGAAAATAACGGCCCGTAATAATATTTGTTTCATGGTGATTTTTATTGTCAACCCCTGTAATGAGAATTTGAATGGATTGCGGCTTTGGTCTACATAACGTATGACGTTGGTTTCCCTCCTGACCTAATTTATAGCATTACTTAGATTATCTACAATTCATCTGCCTAGCCCAGCTATGTTGTGGTCGATGAATACGATACTCTTTGGTCAGACTGGTTGTCAGACTTTAAGGTCGCTGACCACCTGTAACGAATTTTACTGTTAGCCTGTGTCATCCCACTGCTGCGCAAAGGCCTCCCATGATTATACAGGCCTATCATGACTTCCAAATTTTTCGATCCAGAGCCAATGTGGACCACTGGTCATTGGTTCTCGTATATCTGGCTCATCGTGCCCTCTCCTGCGAGGTCTACCGCGTCATCTTCTGGCAGTGTCAGGGCTCCACAAGGTGGTCATTTTGGCCCCCGGCTCGTAGGGCATACGGCAGGCATGGCCATTACCGACTGCCAAACTTTTATAAACGACAGCCGAAACCACACAAGTGGCGGCTAGATTTAGCCAGAAGCTTCTACCTAGCAGGATATCTATAATTACGTCCGCCATTTTTCATGCCTTTGTTTAAAAAAGAAAGGAAAGAAGAGTCTTTAGAAATGAACGTAGCAACAACAAATCAGCGGTACGAAACAAAGGGTGATTAACAGAACGGTATCATTTTGAGGGTCGCGATCGCAAACCTTGTTTTACGGAGCAGAAAAAGGACGAAAGGGCTATTTGTCGAAGCTTCAGTAATTTGTAAACAAATGCCGACTAATTACTACAAAGATTTGTAGGTAATATAGTAAGCAATGAAGGGCTTTGACCCGAATTTTATCAACATGCTTTAATTTATACAGGCTGGTACTATATTTTCGTAAAGAAAATATATATTTTAATAAGTGAACTTTATATTTTACAGGTAACGTACGAGTAGGATGAAATTAAATTCATCAAAGAGTGCTTATGAACATACTTATCTGCCTAAGCCTTTTTTAGCTTAAGTATATGATACCCCATAATAACACTGGTTGATGATGATGATGATGATGATGATGAAGACTGGTTGTCAGACTTTCGGGCCACTGACTACTTGTTACCGAGTCATGACTGTCGAAAATCTACAAATCACACCCGCGACAAACAGCTTAACGTGCTTTCCGAGGCACGGACTAAACTCGGTATGCAATGGGTGGTCACCCATCCACAGACCAACCTAGGCAATCGCTGTTTAATGAAGTTTGTTGAAATCTTCAATACGTTTTCAATTAATTTAATAACATAATATCCCTATTCACGCATTTCTCACAAACAGAAACAGGCCTGTACCAGGAATACATGTAGACAAGAGATTACTGTTCATACTCAGTGTTAATACCCAGTTGGACACCTTGATTGTTCTCCCATCCAGTGGTGTAATCCGTTAGTCGGCTTTTACGACGAAAGTGTTTGTGAGAAGGGAACTAGGTGTCTGAGCATTCAAACATGTAGCCCGGATATTATTATGAAGAACAGGTTTTATTTTTTTATCTATGGAGGTTCAAAGGGAGGTTCAGGATTTTTGTGTAAAAACAGTACGCTAGTTTTCCCAGAAACATAGGTAGAGATACCTTAATACACTGCTAGTTAGATTTAACTCCCACATTAATAGGTGGAGGCAAAGCTTATCGTTAATCATCATCATTATAGCATCACGCCTGTTATCCCCAAACGGTAAGGAGTACCTAATAGTTTGTTGGTCCCAGTTATTTCTAAGCCCCATGTAATAGGCCAAGACCTTATTGACATCATCCGGGCATGAAGCCTGATTCCTACTGCTACGGCTGCTACTGAACAATTCCTGATAGAAAATATCCCAATAACAATTTGCCCGACCCGGGAATCGAACTAAGAACCTCATGCTCACTAGTCGTTACTGCGACCAGAAGACTAGCGAGGAAGTCTTGCTATTGTCGGACACACGGCTGCTACAGAGAATTCTTAATGGAAAAACCCAATAATACTTCGTCGAATCGCAGCAGTACCACTCGCAACTAATTCATAAACGAGGCTGTCAAAAGAACTACCATCCGTAAATAAAAGTATTCGTTCGATAAAAGGAACAAGGTATTACAAACACAAGCATTGTATTTTCAACACTAGTGTGGTTATACAATTTGTTCAACCGACACAAAATCTATTCGTTTTACGCCGTACATTTCACCGGCGGCGCCGATAACACAAGTTTTCAATTCGAAACGAAATTCTATTGCTATTTATTTACAGCGAGTGAGTTGAATACAAAGAGCACGTTAACTTGTAAGGCAATCTACAAACGATAACTTGTGGGCCCAAGGCGGATGAGAAAACCATCTTATTCGGTTTTAGGTAAAAATTACCTTCGTGAAGAAAAAGTTTTCTAAGAAGTTTTACTTTTATTTGATCCTGCATTGAATCGATAATGTTGTCGTTATTTTCTTGAAGACTTGTCAGGTCGTCTGTCTTGTAAGATGGAACATTTTTGTGGTCCTTTTTCGTGTCAGTATATCAGATTTTGTTAACTTAAACTTCACCATTTTTCTGATAACTGAATAGAGCTTTCACAACTTTGGTGGTGAAAATTTTGGAGTTATCCATTTAATTCAACAGCTAATATTATCATTAACGCTGAAAACGACTAAACCTACGAGAAAAAAGGAGATTCTCAATTCAACGCATATTTTTTTATTTGTTGTCGAAATACAAATATTAAACATGGTAAATATCCCGTTTCCAGTGTTAATGACAATGTTAGTGCCCATGTCAGTTTAAAACTTAAAACTTCAACTGTTCAGAGGCTGTTATAAATTTTAAATTAAAACAGATATGTACAATGTAAACATGAGTTTAATTAGAAAGATTATTTGTTTCATTCTCTTCTTAAATGATCATCTTGATTACATGCTGGTGCTTCTTAGACCATGAATGTCTATAACGTTGACAAAAGACGCTGTTGCGAACAGCGATCGGACTTGCACATGAAGGGCTCCGTACCATCGTAGTAGGGAAGCCCCCTTTAATTTGTATTATTACCCGTTAAAGCGGCAACAGAAAAACACATTTTGTGATAAGTTTGTTTTTCAGTGTTTGTATGAATGACAAAGTTATATTTGCGGTTTTTTAAATGTTAGCACATTTATCTCAAAAACTTTTTACTATATATTGTTCAAACCAATTTTGGTTGGAAGTTTTTATTGTGATATACAGCATATATTTTTTTTTGATTTTTCACTCTCTTAGTTTAAAAGTAAAGAGGAGGGGGGGCACACATTTTACCACTTTGGAAGTGTATATCTTTCCCCTGTCTATGGACACCCCACACGTATAGGTTTAATGAAAAAAGTTTTTTTTAGTTTCAGTTACATGCATGGGGAGACACCCTTTAGTCTTTTATTTTTTTTTATTTTTGTATGAAAGTCGTAAAGCGGTTCACAGAATACATCTACGTACCAAGTTTCAACTGTGTACCTAGTCTTAATAGTTTCCGAATAAAGTGGCTGTGACATACGGACGTACAGACAGACATGACGAATCTATAAGGGTTGCGTTTTTTGCCATTCGTCTACGGAACCCTAAAAAATGGCAGATTCTTCTACAGTTATAATAAACGCTAGGGAGGCGAACAACGCAGAAAAAAGCAAATGACCTAGCTCCTATATACTACTTCATTGAACTACAAGTCGTAGGCGCGACGCCGGGCATAAGAAGTCAGCTAAGTGTTAATGGGCTTTTTATTGATTCTCTTCTTCTATTGTCATAAAGGTCATAAACGATTAAGTCAGTCAGTGAGGATAATGGCATTGTTAACAGACTAGGGTGTGCCAGGTGTAAGTAGATAAGTAATAAGAAGGTATACGTTATAATAGGGATGTTTCCTGCCTAAAAGAAATATGATTCTAATTAGTCCGTCTGTTAGATTATCGAAAAATATTGGATAGGTTCATGTTTTTTGTTTTATCAAATCAATAAAAATTGACGAAGATAAAACACGTCAAAGATTTGAGTGGGGGCTTGTGACGTCAGTCGCCGGTTAAAAATATCATACTCATGTCTTGCAATATGACGTCACACGAGTTTTCAAAGCACTATATCAGCTTCATTGTTTGTTTACGTGAAAAAATACGTGTCCAATATTTTTTTGGAAATCTATCAGACGGACTAATTAGATTTTTTTTGTCAACTTTCTGAAGGTAAATTCAGGTTTAATCGGGAGTTGAGAAGATTACTTCGATGACATAGGATCTGATGGCGGCACCTTACATGACTCCGTTATTAGGTAACTTTTAAGACTTCATACTATAATTTAGGTAGTTAGTCATTATTAAGCTGAGCTTTCTGGAGACTCTGCCTATCTGCACATCCTAGTCATTAGTACAACACAACTTAACAATTTTAACTTGATAACTTGGTCTTAAAATACCAGAAAAAAACTTTTACTAAATCGTGAACATAATAAAGGGGCTCATTAAGTTAGTAGGTACCATACTATTATACCAATATTATAATATATAATTATGAAGGCAGTTAGTGGTCTCGTGTTATTATGTATTTATTTAAGATCTCCAACAAAGGATGTACATAGACCATGCGAAATAAATAACAGACGACAATAGTATCACGTAGGTGTACTTCTTTACTTACAGGAGACCACAGCATGTACAATAAAAATTTTAGATATAATTTTTATTGTGCAACAGAAAAACAACGGTGTCCAATGATTTAATTATTTAAGATACATTATGTCCAATGATTTCATTATTTAAGATACATTAAACGTCTTTCATTATTAAAAATACTTGTTAAGACCATGCAGATGGCTCACTGTAAAGTAAAAGGACACCTTTCAAACCGCATAATTGATACAAATATTTGAGGTCTATCACAAATGTTTGAAGAGGTGATAGGGCCGGCTGCGGACAATGAATTAATGATGACGCGATCGGCACGGATCCCGGATCAGCTGATGGGTGCGACCTAGTTGTAGGTAAGACCTATGATGCTGTGCGAATCAATATTGGAATGGAATTTAAAATGTGGATGGCAGAGTCGGTTATTGAATGAATGCTGATTGTACCAGATTATCAAAGGTTTAACACAGTTTTAAAGATGAAAAATATAACTTACGCAAAATATTACTTATTGAAAGTATTGCAAGGACAGTTGCGAGTTAACCTGTATATTTCATATTACGAAGTAGAAGATTAGATGTTAGGGAAAAACTTTGAAGCCCACTAACAAAAGAGATCAAACAGAAGAAGCGCAAGACTAAAGATCTCATGCAAAGCGAAAACCACTTAAACTTGAACATTAAAGGTTGTGAATAAATTCCTTTCATGTATGACGGTAGCGCATATCAAAGTACGTTTGCAGAGATCAGTAGCGGCTTCCCTTGGGAGTAGCCCGCGCTCTAAATTAACTTAGAGTCACTATGTATGCAGACTATCGCGTCATCTAACGAGGTCCGAGACGACTCAGTTCAAGTTTACCAAACGACAATGTGACGCTAACTTATATAGCGTACATCGCCGTTAAATTTTCGGGTCCTAAAGGGGCGAGTTCTGAGACCTCTTGTGAATAAACGTCTGCCATTATTACCGTCATCAAACTTTAAGCAAACTACGTATTATGTGGCCTTTCAGCTTTTCATGCGAGAATAATTTTTGGTCTAACTTCAAAGTCGAAACTAATCGTGTTAATTGAAGTTTTAACCAAGTCTCCGATTACGCAATTTAAATAAATCTCACTTTCATTAAACGCGGTAGTTATCTTTGATATTCAAACAAACAAGAACAGTTAATTTGTTTGTTCAAAATTGATTTACTGTACATTATTATTCAACGTGATTTTATCAAGCAAGTATAATAATTCCATTTAAACTTAGTCGTCACGAAGTCTGTGAAACAAGCAAACAGTGCCTTCCAAATATTTTTTCAACGTCGCGAAATGAACGAGCTCATTATTCAGTGTTGACTTCCAGTTTGATGGTTCTCTTTTCCCTAAAAGTTCGCGTAATCCGTTTGGAGAATATCTCTTGCTTTACTTTTTATAAAGTCCCATTTTTTTGCTCAGTCTCTGATGTAAGTAACTGTGCCTGAGAAAATGGTCTACCTGAAATTATTACTTTTCTTGTAAAACGTACTAAAAAATAATTGTTATAACCATATTTCGAGAACATTTGAAAAACGAGTGTCGTAAAATTGATTTGTTGCTGCTCTACGTTTCAAATGATATAAGAAGTACGCATTTTTTAATTCTTAATAAAATATTTAAATGCGAAATTATGATCACGTTTTTAGCTTTTATGTTTCTAAAAATTACTTACCTTGAGACGTAAGTTCATTACAACTAAAATTACAAAAAAAATATTGAGCCAGTACTTTTTTATATTCATTTTTAAAATGACTTATCAAGGTTACGGTAACCTCAGTAACCAAAGCTTCAGTAACCAACCCACCCAACGAAATCCATAATCCTACGTCGATTGAATTCATACTCGCTAACCGCTATCGCGTTAGCTGGGTGCCCTCTATCTTATAGTGGGGAAAAGAGGTGGCCGGGGAGCGGGAGGCAAAGAAGAGGCCGGCGCGCGCCGCTCGATAAATCGATGTGGGTAATACAATGCTATGCGGTGGGACGGCCTTGGAAGCTTGCAGCCTGCAAGACACACCCCCGTTCTACTTTCAAGTTCATTACCAACGAGACGTCTTCACTCGGCAACGAATGAATATCATTTGACCTAATTAGTCAGTGACGCGTGATTACTGTTTGCTCCGGTAGGTGATTGGATTAAGTGCTCCCACGCGCTCTGCGCTTGAGTTGATGTGTCGTGGCTTGGTATTATGTCATTTGGGAATTATTTTCTACCACTTTGAAGAACGGTACACATAGGTCATGAAAGACGATTGTCTAGTAAGTCGAATGAGTATTTTCTTTTTCATTTATTGTGGTTTTGAGCTCAAGTTATAATTATTTTATCAGTATATAAAGATTATGTGTAAGTAAGGAAATAGCTATAATACTTAATTTTTAACCTAAACACAACTACAGAAAATTTCAATTTACTTTTTCTTTTTCAAGTTGAAATGTGCAAACTGTTGCATTTACTACGAAAAAAAATCACAGCTTTCAAGTTAACGTCTTCATAAAATACAGCGAGATTTTATTCAACCCTACAGCTCTGTCTTCAGTTTGAGTAAAATTAAAGCAGAAATAAAATAGTGTTCAGTGCTTTCTTTTAAAAAGGAGCAAACGTTAACAAGTGAGCGGCCATTTGTAAACGTCTGAGCATCGTGACACTCTATAAATTGCAGTATTCTTCGAAGCAGGTGATATAAAATATTACCTAGTACTTACATAGTAGGTTTTATCTAGTAGGTACTTAAAAAGACCTATTTTTTTCATCATCATTATCTAGGCTGCCTAGCCTTTTCCCAATTAAGTTGGGGTTGGCTTCCAGTCAAACCGGATGCAGCTCAATACCGGTATTTAACACGGAGTGACTGCCAATTTGACTTCCTCGACCGACCAGTGGGTAATACGATACCCCTTGGTAAGACTGGGTGTCAGACTTTTGGGTCACTGACTACCTGTAACGACAGTCAAATACCTAAAATCGACAGCTGGGGCCAACGGCGTATCTGGTTTTTCAAGACACGGAGGAAACTAAGTAATGGGTGGTCACTCATCCGTGGACCAACCTAGACAAGCACGGCTTAACCTAAAGATCGAGCCGAGCGGCTGGTATTATTCAGCCACAACCTCCTCAACAAACCTTATAATATTAGTTTATAGATGTACTGTATATTTATATTGGTATTTTATATATATTTTTTTTTTTGCATTTGTATTATACATATATATATATATGCAAAATATATATATATATATAAAATACCAATATAAATAAATAAATATATATATATGTATATTATGTATATTTCTACGAGTAAAGCATGGTAGTAGTTTCTATTTATTTCCAAAACATGTTTGAACAACCCGATACCTAAATGTAGGTCGCTTTTATTTAAATAAGCAGTGAGAAGGATGCTTGTCTACCTCTTGACATAATCCGTTAGTCGCTGCTTACGACATCTCCGGTACACGAGGGGTGGCCTTTTCTTAGCGAAACAGGGCCATTTATGTAATACGTATTATGTAACTACTGTTTATTTTCTTGCGATAATGCCGGGTAGACGAGGAAAAGGGTTTTGATAGATTTCTCTCTATCTTTTGGCGGGCCTGAAAGTTTGACAATCAGTCAAGAATGATTGGTATTATACTGCATTAGGTTAAGACTGGATTCCGACTCCCAAAATAGTTGTGAAAAGGCTAAGCAGATGACGATTAATATTATAAGGATTATTTATAAGTTACATTTTTTTTAGATGGTGGGTGAAAAGTGGGTGCCTGAAGACGGCCGTCGTAACCGAGGCAGGCCTAAGAAACGCTGGACTCATTCTCAACAGATTGGACGGAGAAGGCAATTAGCAAACAATCTTGGAAAGCCATGGGGGAGGCCTTTGCCCAGCAGTGGGACAGCGTGGGCTGATAAAAAAAAAAGTCTCTCTGATGACCAACTAGATTACTTTATACTATAGCCGAGTGCTCTATGCTTGGGATCTGTTTCGTTGACACAGACCAAGTCGTGGATCGAAGTTAGTGCTTCGTAACTTTGATTCTACTATACATAATTCAACTTTTACTTTTTAATGTTAAATAAAATGTTTTGTAAGGAATGTAATGCACACAATGAGGCAAATAAAATTAATTTAATTTATCAAACAAATCAACAACACAAATATTGAAAATCAAAACCTTTTGAAGACTATGCCAAGATTAAGTAATAATTTTCTAAGGATAATATTGCTTCATGAAAAGGCTTTCATAATTTTAAGAACAACCTGTATAATACAAAAGCACAAAATCTTTTGATCTTCGCAAAAGCGCCTAATAACTACTTAAATCCTGCTAAGACCTTTTTGGAAATACAAAATCTTCCCTTCTATTAGGTAAACATATCTGAAAATATCATACATACGAGTAAAGGATATTTAAAATAATAATATTCTTCTTTACAGTGTTTTCTTGGCTCAATGCCAAAACCCGTTTTGCTTACAGAAAATGATGGCTCGTTGCTCGGTCCTTATCAATAATATGGCATTTACCATGTTTTACGAGATGCGATTGAAAAATGTTCATGCCTACTTTATGTATACTAGCTTTTACCCATGGATTCGGCCGTGTTTAGGTCAGAAGGTATCCCAAGAGAATTTTGTGTCTACCATAACATACCATGATCTGCAAGTCAACATTATAAACTTTTTAGCTATACTGAATCTATAGAACCTAAATACAAAGTCTGTTTCGTTATCAAATGGGAACAAATGTAAAGCAAAAATCTACATTAAAATAAATAAAACACATACATTTATATATGTAAAACTATGACATGTAATAAATAAAGTGAAAGAAACAAACGACAAAACAATTACTGTAATAATATTACAGAAATAAATTAAAACGTTGCCAACGAAACATTGTTCCAGCATTTACTTCTGTGGAGAGAAGTTAATAAAAAATTAGTGCTGTACCGAGAGAGCAAATAAATAAATTAAAACAGATTTATAACATGCTCGCTAACCGAGGCTCTGCTTTTCGTAAAAGCAAAGCCTGCCGCATGACGGAGGAGCAATGGACATAAATTACCACTCAGTGGATACCAAATAGCAGAAAACGACAACGCGGTAGGCCCATAAGGAGATGGCGGGATGAACTGGACTCTTTCTGAAAGGATTTTCCAACCAACAATCGCACTAGATCGAGGAGAAAAGTGGAAGGAGGGATGAGAGGCCTTTGTCTTGCAGTGGGACAATATTGGTTTATAATGTTATATAAAGCCAACCTGCAGCCTACTACGTTCCAGTACGTTAGCACTTTAGCCGAACCAGCAACCGGAATTCTCCAGATCAGGGCAACAAACTTGCCCTCATACATGGGGCCTAGATATAACTGGCGTGATGGCGTTATACCGATGTACTACTGCTCCGGATTAGGCTTTTGCGCATTATAAGGTTGTGTGCTAAAATCCTAGTTCCACAGATCCTCATTAAAAAGCCAGAAAGTCACTTACAGACTTCTTCGTCGTCAAGATTAGTTTTATGTACTTTCCAAAGCGTAAACAGAACGTGGTGTAGAAGTTTCAGTCCTAGACTCAAAAACATCGCACTGGCATATTGAGAATTATGTTTTCTTAAAAGAACTTCAACACATTTGCTTTTTTACAGAACGCGAAGTAAGCACTTTTATATAATTCTGAAACTTTGTCATTATTACACTTTTAAGTTGAATACTGTGGAACTACAAAGTATTTTTTTGTGATTGCAAGAAAATCGATTTTCGTATTTTTTTTATTACATTTTACGGGTTATTACTAGAAATGTAAGATAAATTCTCAAGCATTTATGCTGTTCTCGTAGTTATGTTCATTTATGATGTTATGTTATCCATATAAACACAATCTCTTAAAAACTTAACAACTCTTTGATGCCATTACCAGACCAATTATACTTTGTTCGCGATTTAGTTTCCAAACATGTTAAACAAAATAATTATGTATTGTTAAAACACAATTTAAAACACATATTAATTTACAGTATATAAATAAAGTTCGGCTTACGTGCACAATTTCAAGCTTTTTAAGGACTTTGCAATAGTTCCTTCCCTTTTTCCTGAAGTTAACTTTACTTATATCAGCTTATAGTTGAAAATCGTTTAAGTGTAATAACATAAATCGAATACATGGACTTGAATAGACTTTAGTAATATTAAACGGTGTTTAAAATAATTCTGTAGTTGCTTACGATTTCCAATGGAGGAAAGTCTGCAGACAGACAAATACGGTCTTTTTAAACAACACAATACCAAAATTAGGAGTAGTAATATGAAATTTTAATTGAGATATAATGCATTCATAAAGAAACCACAGGAGCTCGTGGCTTAATAATGACACCCGCTCGGGTAGATTTTTGACAGTCGTTACAGGTAAAGTCTGACAACCAGTCTTACCAAAGAGTATCGTATTACCTCATATTAACTAGATTGTGAAGGCCAGAAAGGCAGCCGGTCCACGTAAAATGGTATTCAGCTGCAACCGGTAAGACTGGAAGCGGACCCCAATATAATTGGGAAAGGCTAGGCAGATGACATACATAAAGAAATTAAAGGATGATGAGTTTTATCATGACGGGTTAACGAAAATTTGTTAAAAATAAACTTTCTGGAAACAACTTTTCAATTCACGATGGCAGGCAAATTTCTTTAGTTAGTAACAATATAAAGAGATCTTCAAATCCGAAAAATCTCAGAAGTCAGTTTGAAAGAGGTGCCAAGGATGTTGCCAAGCTAAATGAATTTGCAAGTATACAACAATATTACGCTATCTGGCACACAACTTAAGTCACAGCAACACCACAAAAATGTATATACTAAAAGCTCGCGACCGAGAGCTTTCAGCGTGAACATCTCCACTTTTTCTCTAAGTAAAACAGACCATGTTTTATATGTATAAAAGCGGCCTCAAAGATACGACCTTTATTCAACATTATGTCTGATTATGTTTAGTAAATCAATACTCACTGATGCATCTGTCTCATCTTTTATGCATTTGGAATCCGATAGAAGTCTAGCTTATCCATTTACGACATCGTGTTTATTAACATTATTTACAGACTCCAATTTGCAGAAGTATAATAATAATAAAAATACACCTACTTACACCACAGTATTGTATCGAGTCTGGTTCTTCTAACCAAACAGACAGATGTGTTGCTGGAGAGTTTGTTCCGCCACTTCTTCTTTCCAGCAAAAACACTAGGAAGTGTCGAAGGGTGGGCGTTTTGGGGGACTGTCGCTTGTAAATAAGTAAAGTAAAGTAAATTTTGACGTTCGAAAAGTGCTGATTATCAGCCTAGTTTGAATAAATGAGTTTTGATTTGATTTGATTTGAATAGTTTCAAGTATGAAGAGGAAAAAATAATTTTATTACAGAGCGTCAAAAAATTCACTGTCGATGGGAAAAGTGCCCAGAAGGCTGGCAGCATTGGTTAGCAATGTTGATTATTAATTTGGCCTAAAAATCGTGTGTATGTATATTTAAATACCTACCAACAGCTTCGTAAACCCTGTAAATATATTTGATGATAAATAAATCTCTTTGTTGTAATATTTAACAAGCTGAAATGCAAGTCGACCATTACGGTGTACCTACATAGTAAATTAAACCTCAAGCTCATGACTAAATAATAGGGATTACTGTGTCTCTCCTCGACATAAACCGTTTTTGTTAAAGTAAAATGGATTTAATTCACATCGTAGGATGGAACTTTGAATCTATCTGACGATAAAGACGATATCTACTCGTTATAATATCTTATTCCCTCAGGAGTGTGATACACGCTTCTGTAACTCCAACGAATTATATGTACTCAAATACTGTCATGTAATACTGTGCCTTAGTCTTTTGGGAGCAAAAATACCATTAACTATATCTATTTTATTTTTTAGTAATATCAGTAGTACGTACCTACGTGGTATGCTCGTCGTGTTTTTATTGAATGTCGAAAACAATACAGACATCATGAAAATTTACGTGTCATTTGAATACAGAACCATTTGTTCGGTTCAAAACTGCGGAAAAGTCAGCAGAATTCAATTTATTTTCAACAATATTGATCGGTAGACATTTTGCCTCAGGCATAAACAAAAGCAATATATGCACATTGTGGAAATAACC
The DNA here is from genome assembly GCA_949774965.1 of Diarsia brunnea. Classification (NCBI taxonomy): domain Eukaryota; kingdom Metazoa; phylum Arthropoda; class Insecta; order Lepidoptera; family Noctuidae; genus Diarsia; species Diarsia brunnea. The sequence goes on along the minus strand of OX459003.1, from coordinate 7,422,627 downwards.
ATATTTGCATTTAGATCAGATATTTTGAGCTGGAAAAGTCCTTCAAAGCCTGACTCGGATAGAAATAGCAGCAAGGCCGAGGCGACGAGGCCGCAACGTCATATACCTATATTTTAGTTAATAATACATCTTAGTTACCTTGCAGAGGCTGTTATATACTTCAAAAATACTTTATAATTACAAGGCTTCCCTCCTTATATGTAAAACTGTGGGTTACATCACGTAGCGGCTCCTTCGTGGTAGGTACACTGCTTAGTATTTTCGTCCCGTTGTACGGGAATATAAAATTCGTATCACGATCTCTGTAGGGTCCTACTCACTGCTTATCTTAATACTATAACAGTCTCTTAAAGAAAATGTTTACTGAATACGAAAAGTAAATGATGCTTTTCTAGGTCGATGATGACAGATAGGGACAGCGTGCAGCGTCGAAAATAAAAAAGTGAAAAAAAAACGAAAAATTGAACAGTGGGGTTATTCTGTGAACGCTTTCAGGTTTACTTGTTTATTCGACGTGAAAAATGGTTGAACGACACTTAGAGACACAGGAGCGAGTAAAAAGTGAGTTCGGCTTTCAGTTTTTCACACAATAGTCTTCTTTTCTAGTGAGCTGTACAACCACTTCACTCGGAAACAACAAAAGTTATCCGCGTCAAAAGCCTTTAAAATTGCGAGTTTCATGTTCGTTATTATATTTCAAGGAGTTTTATGATACGAGTATTCTCGCAAAAGGTATTATTTGTTCAGTCAATTTCACAGTTCTTATTTGTTTGTTTTACATTTTTTGTTGTAAGATTAACCTTGTCAAACCTTGTTTTGTTAATGTTAATTAACTTTTTGTACAATTTCCTATTTTCTGGGCGTCTATGATCCCATGTGTGTGTGTGTGTGTTTACTTTTACAGCAGCTAAGGGATGTAATTGGTGCTAAATCCAAGCAACAAGCAACGGTCTGACCTTGGATTGTCCTATATCTGATCATAATCATCATCAGCCTATAATGTTCCCACTGCAGAGACTCAGGCCTCCTCTCTAGGAGAGGGATGGGCTATAATCCACCATGCGGGCCCAGTGAGTGTTGGTAGATGTCACATGTCTTCGAATTTTTTGGTTCCAATACATGCCGGTTTCCTCTCGATGTTTTTCTTCACCGCACCACAATTTATTTCATCACTGCTGCTCTCGTTTTGAGAGCAGCAGTGATGAAATTCAAACCCACGACTTACTGTTCGTAAGTTGGGGCCGCCACCACTGGTTTATTTGATATCTGTATTTAATTTCCCTAACAGCATCTGTAATAACATTATTATCAACACAGTCAACATAACAATTGAAACATAAGAACATATACAAGAACACATAACATAAGAATTGTTAAGGGAGTTACAAAGAATTGTTAAGGGAGTTACATCTGCCAACAAACTGTTTTACAGTTTGGCAGAAGTATTAAGCTATGTAACACATTATGTAACCATGAATAAACGATTTTTCATTTTTTCATTTTTCATTTTTTTTTTTAATAATGACACTTGTACTCCCCAAAGAGACGACCCTTTTTTTTTTTTTTTGGGGGGGTGGGAAATCATCAAATAACCCCTCCCGCTCTTGGGCAGAGCAAAAGGGAGTGTCAGACTTCTACTGACTAAAAACCACCCATGTTCCTTCTTCGCCCTTCATGTCGAGGCCGCGGTATCCCTTGCGAACAACCCGCAGCCTCGACAGGCGTCGGCCCCTTCCATGTTGCTGACATCTCTTTGAGGCGCGCGTGGAACACGAACGCGCCGTCGACACGGCCTGTCGTCGTCATAAGACGGACGGACGGCGAGCTTACCCATCACTCACCGTCCACAGGCCCGCAGGAAGCCATCACGTGGCCCCCGACGCCCGGAGCGCCTCCCGCGGCGGCTGGGACGAGAGGTTCTCTCCCTCTCACGTTCCGCCACCTCCTTCGCTAGCATCACTGCTTCGCAGAAGGAGGCGACGGCGTCCCATTCCTCCTCGCCCCGGACCATGGCTTGCACCAGGGCCGGACGCGAGAGGTCGCCGCCGCCGATCGCCGCTACGAGAACACGGCGGGGCTCCGCCCAAGCGGGACACACCTCCACAGTGTGCTCCACCGTGTCCTCCGGCCGATCCTCGCAATGGTGGCATCCGGGCGTTTCCTCCCGCCTGATTCGGTGCAGGTACCTCCCGAAACAACCGTGTCCGGTGAGTACCTGCGTCAGACGGAAGGTGAGGGCGCCGTGGCGCCTCTCCAGCCAAAAGAGACGACCCTTTGGGGAGTACAAGGGAACTGACGACAGTTCCCTTGACAAACCTAAACCTAACATAACATCGCACCTGTAATCCCCAAATTATGCAGAGGTGTTACTAATAGTAAATGCGTTTAGCGAGTGGCAGTTCTTATTAAGCCACGAGCTCCTTCTCTATCTTTATGAAAAGGTATAACTTGTTAATAAATCTCGTTGGGGCCTGCCAGATAGACTCACACGAACCCAGGACCTCATGCTCAGCAGTCGCGATTGCGACCACTACACCTATGAGGCGATCAGTTGATAACTTTTGGGGGTATAGTGAAGATCAGGGTGCAAAGTTCTTCGTCCCCCACAGGTGTTATGTCTGGAGGGCAACTGCTCGACTGTTGTTGTCGGGTTCTTCTCATCTTAGGCCGCGTTCCCACTTTGTCATGACGACAGATAATCGTGTAGTTTTAAGTGTCGTGGCTTATACAGGTGGTGCCGACAATACGACAATAAATGAAACCACTGGTAGTTCTAGTTCATAGGAACATTTTTAAACTATCAAATAAATTCTAACACCGTCGTGGTGCCGACGATACGACACTAATCTACCTAAATATCTTTGCCAAATTCGTTTGTTACATTTTATTTCCACACGTTAATCGGTGCAAATTATTCCTAAGGTTAGTAAACCAATATTTGTTTGTAAATTGTAATGTATTTCGTTTACAGTTTTATGCTACTTAGTTTTATTGTTTTTTTTCAACTTTTAATTTTGGTGTTAAGATTTATTTGATAGTTTAATAATGTTCCTATGAACTAGAACTACCAGTGGTTTCATTTACTGTCGTATTGTCGGCACCAACCTGTATAATTAAATGGAGGTGTTCACACATAGGACGAAACGGTTAACTGGCATCTATACTCATGACAGTGGGTACAGCTAACACAACAGTTAGTAAAACGATAAAAATATGTCAGGACTAAATCGCGACGACAAATCATGTGTCCAAGAGAACGTAGAGGCGACTGTTGTAGTTTGATATGCAAACGACAAAGCGACTACCGTGAAACGATAAAATGTCGTCGAGATCCAATGGGACCAGCTAGATACGACAGTCACTAAACGATAAATAGTCGTTATATTGGGAATAGGTAGAAACGATAGTCGTCCGAAGATGTTTAACCGTTACGACATAGTGGGTATGCGGCCTTAGGTCGCGGATAACTTAAGCTACGTGATTTAGGAATTTGATGTTCTTCATTTTTGTACGACGGCACTGAAGTACTTTTTGTCTATGTTGCCATTACCATGTAGTCTGTCCATGTAGACTGTCGTCGTTGCTAACAGATAAATGTTATTACTCTGTTACTGATTTTTTAAATGATGAATTGTAATATTTGTTTTTTTTTATCTCATATACTTATCATGTAAATATTTTTTAGTCTTAGTTTTCTCTATGATCTCATCTTAAGTAAGTACATAGTTTCTAAGTTATCTGTAAGTCACCCACTGTATTTTTGTATGCCAACAGGCAGAATGTACTGGGACTATAATTATCTAAAGCTAACATCATTATTGTAACACCTGCATTATATACAAATAAAGAAATTATTATTATTATTATTGTACTTTTGGTAGTGCCGCTTCGTACTACGAGTATAATTTTTAAACTGGCAAATTCTATGCACGTAATTCAGAAGCTTATTATACTACTATTGACAGCTTATAATCTTGATCTTATGAAAACTGTGGTTGTACCTATTGTGAAGGATAAGACTGGGGACACATCAGATGTCTCAAACTATAGGCCTATATCGCTTGCTACTATCATTGCCAAGGTGCTGGACAGTTTGCTTGATAAGCATATGGCGACCCGCATCGAATTACATGATGCGCAGTTTGGGTTTCGACCTGGTCTCTCCACGGAAAGTGCCATACTGTCTCTCAAGCATACTGTCCAGTATTATACATCTAGGAAAACGCCTGTTAACGCGTGTTTCCTAGACCTTTCCAAAGCATTCGATCTGGTGTCGTACAACTTACTATGGCAGAAACTGCTGAACGAGACCACAGTGGATAGGGGAGTTATATCAATACTAAGGTACTGGTATAACAACCAGACCAATTGTGTGAGGTGGGCAGGCTCATTATCGGATGTGTATAGGCTGGAGTGCGGGGTGAGGCAGGGCGGCCTAACCTCCCCACGCCTCTTCAGTCTGTACATAAACCGGTTGATCGTTGAGCTCAGCAACACCTATCAAGGTTGTTATGTAGACGGAATATGCGTCAACAATATTAGTTATGCTGATGATATGGTGTTGCTGAGCCCATCGATTAACTCAATGATGACTCTGCTCATGACATGTGAAAGGTACGCGGAGGCCCATGGGCTCAGATACAATGTAAAGAAGAGTGAAGTAATGGTTTTCAAGGCAGGCACTAAAACCTACCCAATTGCACCAAAGCTTAAACTTTGCGGAAGTCCCTTAAATCAAGTCACCTCTTTCAAGTATCTGGGCCACTGGGTATCCGAGGACCTAAAAGACAGCCTGGATATTGAGCGTGAGCGCAGAGCGTTGGCTGTCCGCTGCAATATGCTGGCTCGCAGATTTGCAAAATGCTCGTCTGACGTAAAGTCTACGCTGTTCAGGGCGTACTGTCAGTCGTTCTATACATGCAGTCTGTGGGTCAACTATACGCAGAGGGCATACAACGCTCTGCGCGTCCAATACAACAATGCGTTCAGAGTGTTGATGGGGCTGCCGCGCTACTGCAGCGCTTCCGGCATGTTTGCAGAAGCGGGCATAGATGGCTTTCACGCCATCATGCGCAAGCGATGCGCCTCCATCATGCGCAGGGTACGCGTCAGCCCCAACAGCATCCTGAGCACTATAGCGGACAGGTGGGACAGTCCCATACTGGGCCATTGGGTACGCCTACATGCCACTGTGGCGTTTAATAAATTCTAATTATAAATTCTAATTATTATGTCAATTCTATTTCAATTTGTAATATATATATTTTATGATTGTATTTTGTGCCTACTAACATAGTTTATAAGTTCCAATTGTTACTAACCATAATGGATCATTGCTGTCTGAAATTAAATAAATTATTATTATTATAATACTACTGACATTCACGCTCCAATCTGTCTGTGTGCTTTTGGATATTTCCGATATTAAATATTGGTCCAGAAATATTGGACCAATATTTAAATTCGGTAATTGGTTTTACAGAATTTTCCCACATTGTATTTATCGTTTGAAGTTTTGTACCTAAAGTCTATTTCTAATGCTAGGTACGAATATAATATTTTAAACATGATTATTACCTCTTTCTGAGGACCTAGACGTAGTGACATTCACTTCCATGTCATGGTCATAGAAGTAATTAAAGTAAAGTGTTTAACCCTAACCTTAAAAACTAATATTTTTTTTCTAGTAGTTTGTTTTTTTTAATTATATTTTATTTTTGTTTTTTCCGTGACCGTGACGTCACCTTGGGCCCTATCAGAATACCAGCGCTGTGACATTGGTCATAAATGTTACAGCACCATGCTGAGATAGTGGCTTCGTGCGGGACTAATCATTTAAATTTAATTTAAGCATGTCAATTTTAGTGTTTTTCTTATGTACTTTTTTAATTTTTTGTCAATCTGTTTTGTCCTGTGTCAAAACAATAAACACTTTTTTTCTTTTCTTTCTTTATTAAAAAACCTGAGATAAATTGACCTTCAATAACTACGTAACTAGAAGGTCTCCAGGTGTGGTCTACAAAAAACTGATCGCAATAACAAAGAGAACAAAGTCCTTTCAGCTTCGTTAGTGGTATTTGAATACTTTATACGTACACGGTGTTATTTTGCAAAAACACATGAAAAGCAATTTAAAAACATTCTTACATTGCCGAAAAGTTTGACGCTTGAACGCGTGCAAACTGCAAAGGGTTACACAAGCATTTTTATTTTCGAGATTTCTGTTTTGTGTGCAAAACTGATTTGAACAATTTGTACATAACATCACTCCTTTGATCCCTGAAGGGTTAGGCAGAGATGTACCCATTAATACACCTACCTTTCGCCAGATATGTTTAAGTCCCATGTAATAGGGGCAAGCCAAATAAGAGCAACCGAACACAAATCCAGACTCCGTGGCTACTACTGAGACATTCCTGATGGAATAACTTAAACACTTTGCCCGACCTGTAAATCGAACCCAACAAAACACGCGCTTACGACCTCTAGACCATAAGCGCAGACAATAGAACTTGTTGATTGTAATCTACAGTACTTATCATTACTATTACTATTACTACATAGTATAAAACAAAGTCGTTTTCTGTGTCCCTATATCCCTATGTATGCTCAAATCTTTAAAACTTCGCAACGGATTTTAATGCGGTTTCTTTTAACAGATAGAGTGATTCAAGAGGAAGGTTTTAGTATATAATTGAACCGACATCCACGCGGGTGAAGCCGTGGGCATCAGTTAGTCACTACATAGTATAAAACAAAGTCGCTTTCTCTGTCCCTATATCCCTATGTATGCTCAAATCTTTAAAACTACGCAACGGATTTTGATGCGGTTTCTTTTAACAGATAGAGTGATTCAACAGGAAGGTTTTAGTATATAATTGAACCGACATCCACGCGGGTGAAGCCGCGGGCATCAGCTAGTTACTTATAATTCGGTAAAAAAAATTATTACCGTAACTACGGTAGGCACTCTAGTCTTTTTTTCGTGTTATCGATTAACAGTAAAGCAAGACTAAACACATTTTAACGCTAATATAATCGTTTTTATACCGCTAGGTATGTGCCTACCGTTACCGCACAAAATGGCTTCGCAGTCGTAATTATATGTTACTCGTGTTTCATTATTCATCATTCGGTTCTATGACTTCTATGTTACTTTTTTGAGTATACTCATATTAAAGTTAATGTGATTGCTTTAATTTGTGTAATTTGGGATAAGTATATGCTTTGGTTAATGCGTGAATGTTCTACCGACATAAATTGTGTATATCTATTATCTACGCAATCATATCAGATAAGCTGTTTTTGTCTGTGTGATCGCGTTGTTCTTCTAAACTACGAACATCTTGATACGGTCATCAACATTATTTAGACTCCGAAAGATTAACACCCTATTTCAAGATTATTCGGGCATCGTCAAATAGAATAAATTCAAAAATGTATAATTATCACTTGCTTCGGTGAAGAAAAACACCGTAAGGAAACATACCTGCCTCTTTTTTTTTTGATGTGTGGAAAATTAACAAATAACCCCTCCCGCTCTTGGGCAGAGCGGAAGGAAGTGTCAGACTTCTACTGACTAAAAACCACCCATGTTCCTTCTTAGCCCTTCATGTCGAGGCCGCGGTATCTCTTGCGAACAACCCGCAGCCCCGACGGGAACCTACTTGCCTGGGAGATATTTCTTGACGGCATATAAAGCCAAGTCAGATGCCCATGTGCGGCATAAAACTCTGACACTAGGTTAGGCAATAACCACTCTAGAAAGAAGAGGAAGAATAATTCAAAAATTGAACAGAAATTATGTAAAGTACAGTACATACATAAGTAAGTTAACGGGAACTTAATACCAAGTGATGAAACAGGGCCTTATATGTTTTTCCCTACATCCTACTAATATTATAAATGCCAAACATTGTGAGGATGTATGGAAGGATATTTGTTACTCTTTCACGCAAAAACTACTGAACGGATGTGGATAAAATTTAGAACACAGATAGTTTATAACCTGGATTAACACATAGGATACTTCTTATCCCTGTAGTATGATCCCGTGGGACAATTATCGAACTCCACGCGGGCGAAGCCGCTGGCACAAGCTAGTTAGAGATAAACATACAATATTATGGAAATTTCAATGTTTAGTTACGTACAAAACCGGCAGCACGTGTACCCAACTAATGTATGTTTATTTATTTTTATTGCTTGCTTACAGACGACTTGCTTTCTATGCTTTTAACAGGATAAAAGTACTTGAAAGGACTTTTTCCTTTCGTCCGATCATAGAGTCTAAAATATACAAACGCATTACACAAACAAAATAATCATACAGTTAGCTATACTTCAGGTTTGATTCATAAAATAAGCCTTATACTTATTAAATGCTTACTATTTTCATTTAAATTCATTGTATGTTATGTCCTTGTAGTTTAACTTAGTGTATTGTTTTTATCTATATTAATTGGGCCTGCTCTTGACCTCAATCTTGTCCATAGGACTGAGATGAGACCGATGATGGAACGAGCTAATTCAAAAGAAGCCCATTAAATAACTATATTAAGACTCTGCTTCGCTCAAAGGTTGACTGATAGGAAATAACTATGGCATTAAGACCGCCACTGTACTTTGCCCCTGAAGTGTTCAATAAATAAAGACTTCAACATGCAAAACCTTTTTCTTGGGGTTTAGAAATTTTCAAATGACTTCTCCCGCTCTGGGCAGAGCAGTAGGGAGTGTCAGACTTCTGCTGACTAAACCATCCATGTTCCTTCTTAGCCCTTTGTGTCGAGGCCGTGGCAAATGGAAATATGGACATAATGCAATATTGCTCACCCCCCTAAGTTATTATAGCGATAATATATAGCCCATGTGTTATTCCAGATTATAATCTATCTCTGTTCCAAATTTCATTCAGATCCGTTGAGCCGTTCTGGCATGAAAGTGGAACAAACAAACATCCATCCATCCTCACAAACTTTCGCAATTATAATATTGTATTTTATGGCCGTTTATCTCTTGCGAACAACCCGCAACAAACATGTAAAACCTTAAGGCGAAAACGAAATTAATAAACGCACATTTTACAACCAATACCGAAAAACAATATAATACCGTGCAAATAAATAGCGATAAAATTAACTAACGATACGGCAGTCGGTTATAAAGTCGGCCTTGATGAATGTTTCCCTTGACATTAATAGGGGTGTTCAGTTTTGAGCTGTGGAGTTATACAGGGTGACGCCGTGACTTGTGTCGTGTAGTCACGACAAGGAACGCTTAGTATGTTGTTAGTTACTACTTTATTAATGTATGTGATTGCTGATTAAAGTTATGTAGAGTTAAAATTTATTTTCAACAAATAATTTTTCACTTATTATACAACAAAGTCCTTTGCCGCGCCTGTTACAGATTAACTCAAAAACTACTGCACCGATTTTCATGCTGTTTTCACCAATGGATAGAGTGCTTTTTGAGAAAGGTTTTATTATATATTTTTTTCAACCTCTAAGGAAGTTTTTGAAATGAAAGTTTGTTTGGATATTATTCGAAATCCACTCGAGCGAAGCCGCGGGCAAAAGCTAGTTTAATCAATATCAAAGTCTAGTTTTTATTGCACTTTTATTAAAGTTATTACACTTACATACAAAAAGCTTCAATGTTTTAGCGGGACGTAAAAAATGTAAAAAAACCGGCTGTTTAATACTTAATACGTAATGATGGGGAATGTGAACAAGAGTGCTAGACTCAAACAAAACTGAGATACAATAAAACTGTAACTTATTCGTCTTTGATGTAGCTAAATAATTTCAATTAACTCTCCTACTCTGTACTACAAACTTTCTACAAACCCTTTATCTAAAACTTTACACGCGATACAAATAACAAAAGCTTACACATCTTTTCGGAAGAAATTAAGAAATAATCATACTAACTTTAACCATATTTATTTTATCGACGGAGACGTTGCTATGGTAGAAGACACTAGCAATTTACATGCACAAAATATGTTCCCAAAATTGAGTTTTGATAAGAAAACCCAAAATCCTGATGATGGTTGACATTCATTCAAAAATGAAAGGTGTTAAGCACAATTAACATGGAACAATTCTTAGATCTGAAGATCCACATCATTCATCAATCATAATGAAATGGGCGTACTCTTGACCTCAATCTTGCCCTAAGGGCAGAGATGAACCCGTCGGGGCTGCAGGTCCCCGTCGGGGCTGCGGGTTGTTCGCAAGAGATACTGCGGCTTCGACACAGAGGGCTAAGAAGGAACATGGGTGGTCTTTAGTCAGTAGAAGTCTGACACTCCCTTTCGCTCTGCCCAAGGGCGGGAGGGGTTATTTGATGGACTGTATTTCGTTACTCCGAAGTTCAAAATACCGATGTACGGTATACAGAAAGTTTGTGAGTCCGAATTACGTGAGTCAGAATGTACGCTATGACGAAGTACGTTATTCAGAAAGTTCGTTACTCCGATGTACGTTACTCCGAAAGTTTGCTACTACGAAGTACTGTATTCAGAATGTTCGTCACTCCGATGTACGTTACTCCGAAAGTTTGCTACTACGAAGTACTGTATTCAGAATGTTCATTATCGCGAAGTACGGAACTCCGAAAGTTTGCTATGACCAATTACTCAATAATAATTAAGAAAATTCCTCATCGAAATTCTAAGAGAGTATTTCGAATAAGTCAAGTATTATTAATGATGATTATTGTGCAAATAGGTTTTAAAAGTATTTTTTTTTAAATTAGATCATTATTATTACTTTAGATTCCCTCCACGGATGTGGTCTGTGTTAGATTGCGTAAACATGAATATACCAACTACACAGAATTCAATTGAAAATTGGCACAACCGTTGAAACAGTCTGCTCAATAGAAAAAACTGTATACTGTATTTTATATATTACAATTAAATTATATTATTTTCAATTTTAGTGTATAAATAAGTTACTATAGTTTTTTATTACCCCATGTTTTAAGATTATTTTGAATTGATTACACTGCTTTTACTTATTTAAATTACGATTTTTTATTTGTACACTATTATAGATCATTTATCCTCACATTGTGTACATTCATAATATTCGAATAATTCGAAATACTCTCTCAGAATCTCGAAGAGAAATATTCTCAATTATTATTGAGTAATTGGTCATAGCAAACTTTCGGAGTTCCGTACTTCGCGATAATGAACATTCTGAATACAGTACTTCGTAGTAGCAAACTTTCGGAGTAACGTACATCGGAGTGACGAACATTCTGAATACAGTACTTCGTAGTAGCAAACTTTCGGAGTAACGTACATCGGAGTAACGAACTTTCTGAATAACGTACTTCGTCATAGCGTACATTCTGACTCACGTAATTCGGACTCACAAACTTTCTGTATACCGTACATCGGTGTTTCGAACTTCGGAGTAACGAAATACAGTCTATTTGATGATTTCCCACCCCCCAAAAAAAAAAAAAAAAGGGCAGAGATGAACCCGTTGGGGCTGCAGGTCCCCGTCTGGGCTGCGGGTTGTTCGCAAGAGATACTGCGGCTTCGACACAGAGGGCTAAGAAGGAACATGGGTGGTTTTTAGTCAGTAGAAGTCTCACACTCCCTACCGCTCTGCCCAGAGTTGGAAGAGTCATTTGATAATTTCCTACCATCCAAAAAAAAAAGGGCAGAGATGAGGTCGACGATGGAACGAGCTTACCCAGAAGAAGCCTATTTACTCGCGACTTAAATAGATTGTATGGACAATATGCACATATTACAGATGTCTACATTTTATGCAATCCCTGAATATGCGTTGCCGTTGCGGATACGTGTGTAGCTCTGCTAACATATATAAATACTAAACATCTATTACTATATGGCAATTATATCGCGCCCTAATTCTCACACAAAAAGCAGGGTGAGGAATACAATAAGCCTGACACAACAGCAGGGAAGAACAATGCCCTTAGTATTGAAATGCTATACAATACTATAAATAAACAGGTTCCTATATACTTTTGTTTAGTATTACATTGAATCGCATCTGTTTTGCGTAAACAATTGATATTAGCGCCTTTAAATGGCATTATATTGCGTGTGAAAAAAGTCCCTTTTAATTAGTTTCCTAAGAGTATTAATTAGGGTACCAATGTGCGGTGGCAAAAAATCTATAAATAAAAAAAAATATAAATCTATCTTTGTTGCGCCACATTAATACGGTGAGATTGGTGATAGACCGATAATGGAATATTTATCCCATGGAACTAGGCAACTGGGCCTATCCCAGTTGTATACGTCCCTTTTTTTATGGTGGGTGGAAAATTATCAAATAACCCCTCCCGCTCTTGGGCAGAGCGGAAGGGAGTGTCAGACTTCTACTGACTAAAAACCACCCATGTTCCTTCTTAGCCCTTCGTGCCGAGGCCGCGGTATCTCTTGCGAACAACCCGCAGCCCCGACGTTAGTCTCTATTAGCCTTGTTTTGTTTTGTCTCCTGCTGATATAAAGATAAATGGTAATTATATTTTTCCTACTTCTCCGCTATGCTTTTCTGATTAATTTCGTTGCGGGATCCAACACACTTAAATAGTTTCTTTGGGAATTCGTCGAGCTTCACTGTCTCGGCACTTTTCTGGTGGTCGCCAATTATAATTCTGACTTTCAGGAGTTACAGTGGTTTGGGAGCAGTGTGGCGGGCTTGTTCCAAAAATGATCGATTATGGATTAATCACCATGAGAAGCTGTGTGGGAATCTGTTGTCTTGTTATGGCATGTGATGCAGAGAAATGAGGAAAATGTCGTGAGGAAATTAATGTGTATGAATCTGGATGAGAATAAGAGTAGAGGAAGACCAAAGAAACAATGGTTGGACGGTATGAAGATGATAAGCCAAGAAGGACGTATCTCATGAGATGACGAGTAATAGAGAAGTATGGAAGAAGAACAAATACTGTGCCGACCACAATCAAATTGGGATAAGGTCAAAAGAATATTGATGATATTGATATACGTGCTAATCAATTAGTCACATTAATTTGACCGAGGGCCTGTTGAAAACCGTGGGATCCCGATTTTTGGATAAGTTTTTCAGCTGATCGTGACTTAATGCATATTTTTATAGAACGAAAACATCGTGGCTCCGAAGACCTATGTTATAACTGTTTCAAGAAAGCGTTCCTTTTTAGTTCAAAACGAACAACACTTATGAGGATAGACGTCAAGTCTCCTACTAATTTGTACATAAAGGAAATTATGTAAAACCTCATGAAACTCAAACTTTCGTGTTTACCAATGCATCAGTAAACGTTTACAAGCTGTTAAACTCGAACACAAAGTTACCGAACTTATAACTTCGTTGCTTTTTGAACAAAGCACTAAATAAGGCACATGTTCGCCCCCGTCGGGGCGGCGGGTTGTTCGCACGAGATACCGCGGCCTCGGCATGAAGGGCTCAGAAGAAACATGGGTGGTTTTTAGTCAGTAGAAGTATGACACTCCTTTTCGCTCTGCCCAAGAGCGGTAGGGGTTATTTGATGATTTCCCACACCCCAAAAAAAAAAAGACACATGTTCGCTTTTCCGCCAGGGAAAATTTAATTCACGTGCCGTCGAAACCACAGATATAGAAAACGCAAGTATCGATTCATATGAAAACCAAACGTGGCATTTTTTGACTACCGGCTATGGCGTCGCAGGAGATGGCGGGATGGGCAGAACAGAACTAACGACCAGTGATCCACATTGGCCCTGAATAGCGACTATGGCGTTATACGCACTATTTTGTTATCATACAAACAAGTTACTATTCAAACATGTTACTATACAAACATGTTACTATACAAACATGTTACTATACAAACATGTCACTATACAAATAAGTTACTATACAAGCAAGTTACTATACAAACATGTTACTATATATACAAGATACAATACAAATAAGTTACTCTACAAATAAGTTAGTATTCAAACAAGTTACTTTACCAAATAGACTACGTTTTTCTTCTTTAAATATCTTAAGAATTAAGTTCTTGAGTTGTAACGGGTGTAACGTTGTTGTTTCAAATTAGCTTTCTTCGACGGAAACCTCGTTAAGTATAAAATACTTAAGTCGGCTACGCGGAATAGATACTCTTGGGTTATCTAGGTATATATTTATCTCTGTGGTCGAATCAAAACCGAATTTTGTAAAATATAAACGAATACTACGAAAATGTATTTACTGATATAAAATATGGAGCATGACAGTGAAGCTTGCCATGCACAAATAAACTCGGAATCATTTAAAATTTTGCATGACTGTGTTATTTTAAGTTATTAAAGATAAATTCGTGAAACAATTAAGTATGAATGTGATTGATGAAAAATATTGTATTCGTTTTAACCAAAATCATTATTGTGGGAACGGATTTTTGTATCGTTTTATTGACCACAGCGTTAGGGCTTTTACGATTTTATACTACGTCCAAAACTTCGCTTCGTTGGTCTAGTAGTTCCAAGCGTGACGCTGAGCCTTAAGTCCTGAGTTCGATTCTCAGGACGGGTAAAGTGTTATTGGGTATTTCCATTAGGCACTTCTTAGTAGCAGTTACGGAGTCAAAATTTGTGCCAGTTTGATAGCAGTAAGCTCGCCCCCTATTATATGGTACCTAAATATAACTAGAGATATTTTGGTGTATTATTAGGACACCTAGCAAGGCGCAGTGATGACAGGTGGACTAGGGCTGTCACCGAATAGCGTCCAAGAACTGGCAAAAGAAGTGTGGATCGTCCGGCGGCAAGATGGGCAGACGACATAGTTGCCATCGGAGGCAAAACCTGGATGAGGCTTACACAGGACCGTGGAGATTGCACAAGAAAAGAGGGGCCTATACCCAGCAGTGGGTGAGTTCGGGCTGTGGATGATGATGATGATGATTATTAGGTATATATCAGCCTAACTCGTCGGGAATTACAGGCGTAGTGTTATTAGAAATATTAATTTTGTTGTAGTATGACGCCGTATCGTAAATATCAGTTTTCGTGTTCACAATTGATTTCTTATGTGCCAAGTTCTCGAGCCATAAACTTTATACAAAAGCACTTTAGAGAAACCGTTGTACCTATATTAAGATAATACTTGTACATTCAAACTTGAAAAGCAGGTGTTTTTGATAACTATCAAATAACACAACCTTCAGAAGAGCCCAAATAAATTGAAACACCTACACTCTTATTGATACCTTGCCGAGATCAAATGTATTCACGTTTTATACAAAAATAAGAAAATAAATAGGTTAACCTACTTTTAGGAAAGTCCAATATTGAATGAACGTTTTGCTGTTACAAGGATTTAAAGGAACTTCAGGAAAAACACGTGTTTATCTTCGTAAAAATCTTCATTGATACACCTACGTTAATTCTACTCCAGCAAGCATTTTATTTCTTCCGAATATTTTACATTCACTACTGCGATCCACCAAACAAATTGTACGCACAAGGTGTTGAGGGTTGCCTCAAAGAGATGTCAGCAACATGGAAGGGCCGACGCCCGTTGGGGCTGCGGGTTGTTCGAAATAGAGCCAGATACATTAATTCATTTGATTTACAAATAAAGGAAAACAAGGTCTAAATTGTTTGTGTTCTTTAAGCCTAAATTCTTTTTGTTTGTTCCTACACTCCTTTTAAGAATCTTCAATATTTACCTTAATGTTTAAATCCATAATTCTATTTAGCCAGTGAAAGACTAGATCAGTGAGTAAGTGGAAAGGGAGCTGAGTTTGCGTGCTCTTTATTATTATACCTTACCTGAGGAGGGCTCGATATCAGACGAGATCCATGATAACAAAACATTTTCGATGATGGAATACAATTTCGCTTTTATCACTACAAATTACGACTTGATTTTAAATACACATTATTTATCGCTTAGTTCTCTTTGTAAATAAATAGATTAAGTAGAAGTATCCACTTTACAAGATTCCAATAAAGCATTTAAATATTTCGTAGACACGAAGGTATTGGATCATTTTCTACCCAGCATTTTCGTTGTTGGAGTCGGTGTCCAAGCTAACCAGATGCAGCTGAATATTTATTTTAAATGGACCCACTGTTAGTCTGACCTCCACAACCTAATTAGTATTGGGTAATATGAACACGAAGTCCAAACTGAAGGTTTTCCAACGAGCGATGGAGTGCAGCATTCAGCTTATAGAGCTGCGAGACTGAAATGGGACTGGGCAGGCCCCTAATATTGCAAGACTGGAGCCCTGACACAGCTAGACGGGGTCGCGGTAGACCGAGGACAAGATGGCGCGACGCCGACGTCTTGGATGGCTTTAAGCACACCATCGTACGAAGTGAAAGGAATGGGCGGGGGAGGCCTTTGCTCAGGAGTGAGACAATAAGGGCTAAATAAAAAAAAATATGAAACCCTTTGCTAAGACTGTTTAACAGACTTTCAGGTCACTACCTGTAACGACTGTCAAAGACCTACGAATGACAGATGGGACCAACGCAACGGCTTAATATGCTTTCCGAAGCACGGAGGTAATTCGGTAAGTAATGGGTGGTCACCCATCCACGGACAAACCTAGGCTAGTATGGCTTAACATGACCCTAGCTGGTGTTATTACGAGCTCCTTTGACTGTTTTTTTTTATATTTTAGCACATTTTATTCAAAAATCTTCTGGTTCGAAGTCATAACTACGCACTTTATCACAGACTGTTAAAAACTGCGGTTACAGATCACATCCTTTGCTCATTTGAATGATTGAACGAATGACAGTGAAGAATAACATCAGTCAGAACTAGCCATCGTAAAAGTAGATCGCTCACTCACGCAAATAAGGCGTCCGAGGCTACAGTGGCTCATAAAAGTAATAAATCACACTTAATTCTGACTCCCGGACCCACTCGTCCCAACCCCTCACTCGTGAACGGAATGCTTATCGAGTTCTTTTTATGTGGAAGACATCTTTTTTTTCTACGTACGTTTTCTAAGCAGCCAGACTCATCACAGACGCCCACTTTTCTATGAGATCAATTATATCTACCGATATACGGCATTAAGTTCGACTCTGTACTTTGTGCTTGAAGTGTGAAATAAATAAATAAATATTTATAAAAATAAATCAAATTGAAGTGCCTGTTTGTTCCGTCGAGGCTGCGTGTTGTTCGCAGGAGATACCGCGGCTTCGACATAAAGGGCAAAGAAAGAACATGGGTGGTTTTTAGTCAGTAGAAGTCTGACACTCCCTTCCACTCTGCCCAGAGTGGGAGGGGTTATTTGATGATTTCACACCACCCAAAAAAAAATTGTCTGTTTGTATTTCAAATATAAGTTTGACGGCGCTTTAATATTAAAATTAGTTTTAGTTAGATTTAATAGATGTCGCTGTTAGTTTAAGAGTGTCGTGAACATGACTTATCTATGTCTGCTACGTCACATCCGATCACACGACACTCTGACACAACACCGAGCGCTAGCGGGCGGTGGGGCGACGACAGACAGGCAGTATGGTTTGAGACTCGGTCAAGATCGCACAGGCGTGCTACGCGCTCGGTGGAGTGTCTTACTTGTGCTATATCTATTTTGTTATTTTATTTTATCGGTTATTACTTGGTGAATATTTTAAAAGGAATAAAAGTGATGTTGTGCTAGTGAACTAGTGTCCCTATTTTCTTCGCCCGACAATCCACGCCTACCTACAATGTCCAACTTAGTAATTGAGATCATGGATCCAATTAATACCGCTGATGAGGGCCATGTTCCTACATCAGAAGTGGGATTCGAAGGGCAAAGACCTGAAGAAAATAACGGACACGGTGTACCCTGTCAACGCCTTACCTATTGCGAGATATGGAGACTTTGTTATCACGACTCGTGGCAACCGCTCAACTGCAAACGTCAAATTTCAACGCAACTGCGCGATTGATACGGTTTAATCCTGATGCTGCTGATGCGGACATAAAAGGTTGGTGCAGGATAACGGAAATAGTAGTAAATAGCAGGAACCTAAATGGTGCAGAACTTTTGCAAGTGCTTGCACATGCTCTGAGAGAACGGGCATCGAATTGCAAACTTCACAGTTAACCTGGAGGCAAATAAAGGAATAATTGCTTTTTGCAAAATTTGAAAACCTATATTACCGCAGGACTACTTCGACGAGATATTAGGATTCCAACTCGGTACGAAAGAGTGAAGCTGCAACACGTGTCTGGAGCAAGATAGAGATTATCCCTTGCACGGAAATGTCAGAAGACGTCATCACGGAGTTTGTTACTTCGGTGCTATGCCAAAAGGATGGTATGATACGACGAGAGCTGCATTCTTGTAACGTATCTACCAGAACTCAGTTGCTACGGGTTCTCCAAGGTACGAGTATTTTGTCAGTGACGTGTAGTGAAATGTAGTGGTATGTGGTTATATGAAGTGAAATACAGTGAAATGTAGTGAAATGCAGTGAAGGGAAGTAAGAGAAGTGAAGGGAAGTGAAGTGAGGTGAGGTGAAGTGTAAAGAAGCCGCTACAATGAACCACGTCTTACTCAAACTGTCATCATTGTGGTATATCAGTTCATCGAACCATGGACTCTCGCAAACGCCGCAAAGAGCCTGTTGCTAAGGCAACTACGAAGACACCTGAGCAGCCTATGGAGATGCAAGTGCATCCGCGCCCTGTCACTTGTTACCTTTGTGGTCAACAAAGGCACGTTGCACCAGCGTGTCCGGACCACAAAGGAGGCAACGAGAAACCGGCTGACAGGGAGGTCTACCTGCGTGAGTGAGGGCCGGGAACCGGCACCATTACTACGACCGGGTGAGTTCGTTCCTTTTCTTTTTGGTAGTGGTTCCGCCTGTTTATTGGCGACTTCCAACTTGGCTAGTCGGCTACCAGGTACAATATGTAACGAACTCTGACATCATTCGGGGTCCCTTACCATGGGATGTCCTCAGGGTTCGGTTGTGGGTCCGTATGTATGGAGCGTAGGCTTTCGTGACTTCCTCGCGATTCCACTTCCATGCGGCTGTACGTAAACCGGTTGCGCGGACGACGGCCTGCAGCTCGTTCAGTCAAGTGCTCGGGCTGGATTCGAAAGTTTGGCTGACACTTGCCTAAATTGAATATCCCGGTGGGGTGATCGTAACCGTCTGACCTTCACCGCACGAAACTTGTCAACTTCTTTTCAAAGGTAATCTTAAATCATGGCCTAGTATTGGGTTTAATAGCGTTCCCGTTAAAGGGAAGCGCTCCGAGTGCTGCCTTGGGTTTGTCTTGGGGAGGAGTTTTTCATTCATAGAACACATGGAGGCTGTCGGTGAAAAAGCTAAAGGGGGCTTTTATGCCTTAACGAGAGTGTCCAGGTCTGCGTGGGGTTTGTCATTTTTAACTCTAGGAAATATCTATGGGGCTGCTTACTTAGGGTGTGTGTAGCGTACGGGGCACCGGTGTGGGCCGAAAGGGCCACCATAGGAGCGGTACGACGTAAATTACTTCAAAGCCAGCGGTTGGCCTTGATTTTCTTGTGTGGAGCGTGTAGGACGGTTGGTACTGAAGCCTTGCCGGTACTGGCAGGGGTGCTTCCGGTCGATCTTGAGGTGCGGCGCCGTGCTTCAATGTGCTGCTGCGCGCGAGGGGCCGCGGCCGCAGACTTTTTGATACAGCGTGACCGTGCTGAAATGGCTGGATTACTGGGACCACAGACTGGCGTCTGGGAGGAGCTTTTGTCTGAGTTGCAGTGTGGGTCGTATAGTTCCGTCAAGGGCCGGCGTCTCCGCCAGTTCTTTCCCTCCGCTTGTGGGCGGCTGGCCGGGACGTGGCTGGCGGTAGATCGCCCAATTTCTCGCGGGTCTTGGTGGCTTTGGGAGTAAATTGTTTTCCTTCAGGCTTGTTGCCTAACCTTTTTGTCAATGTTCTGCATCTGGCTGCGAAAATGAACAATCAGGCACATCATATTTTATGGGAGTGTGGTCTTTGGCGGAGTGAACGTAATGTTATGTTGGATGGTGTACGGGTTACATCCGGAGTTGTTTGCTGTGCGATCCTTGTAGAAACTAGAACGGGTTTCCGTGCGTTCTAGCATTTTTGTCGTGCGTATTGTTGGAGTCAGGTATAACGGCTCACAACTTGGGACGCAGTGGTATTGATGACAGTAATATCCGTGGTGCTGGGCAGCTGGGCTTGTCCCGGTTGTACACGTCCCTGTGTGCCAGTTGGCCTTGTTCTGTTCTGTCTCCTGCTGATATGTAGGGGGGTGGAAGTTGTTTTTCCTGCTTCTCAGCTATTCTTTTCTGATTGGTTTCGTTGCGGGATCCAAGACGGTTGGATTGTTTCTTTGGGACTTCGTCGGGCTTCATTGTCTCGGCGCTTTTCTTGTGGTCGCCGCTGTTGTTTCTGGCTTACAGGAGTTGCAGTGGTTTGGAAGTGGTGTGGCGGGCTTGTACCTACCAAGTGAAAGTAGTGGTGTACCACAGCTTAGCCTTTCGCGGATTGCAGGCGTGTAGCTATGTTAGGTCTTGGGCTTGTCCCAATTTAAAAAAAATAAAAATGTAACGAACTTCTTTCGTATATCTCACGGGTAATGGAGATAATAATGTAGTCAAGTGTGACTCGCAGATACTTAGCCCCATCAATGTTGAAGCTATTCTCTGTAGGCGAGTATGTTTTTATAAGAAATAACGAGCGCAATCAGATTAAGTTTCACAGAAAATTCAAAGGTCCATTCTTAATTACCAAGGTTGTAGAAAATGATTGGTATTATGAGCTAAAAAATATTGATGGGCCTAATCGAACGTAAAAATATGCACACGAAAATCTGCGTTTAGTACCCGGGGGTCAAGACGGTCTGGTAGCGATAGCTACCTCGTTACTTAATAATAATGAGTAGGAGGCCGAGACGGCGGTCTACGATCGGGGAGTGGAGTGGGTATCATCTGGTGATGACAGCTTAGTGATACCTTGTCGATGTGTGGTTCACGTACGTTGACCGCTAGCTCTGGAACCCTCGCGGCCTTCAAGAGTGAAGAAACGTAATTAAAGTTACCATTGTTACAATCTGTGAGATTAACTTAACTGAGTGAAGATAATATAAAGGACTTGCTCATGTGGGCCGACGTCCTATGATGTGTTAGTTACGTGATCTAAGGAACTGGCTTATGTAGGTCGATGTTCCGGATCATGTACTAGGGTGTGTTTAGCGTGATCTAAGGAACTGGCTTATTCAGGCCTATGTTCCGGATCATTTGGTAGGGTGTGTGTAGTTGTATGATCTAAGGGACTGGCTTATGCAGGCCGAAGTTCCGGATCATATACTAGGGTGTGTGTAGTAATGTGATATAAGGGACTGGCTTAGACGGGCCGATGTTCCGGATCATATCCTATGGTGTGTGTAGTAGTGTGATCTAAGGGACTGGCTTAGACAGGCCGATGTTCCGGATCATATTATTGCACTGATCGTCTAGTCTGAGAGACTGTGAGATCAATTGAGGTGTAGTCATATGAGATGACAGAGATAGAGCCAGTAAGTCCGGTCCATGTTGTCATATGAGATGATGACTGGTCGAAGGGACGCTGTCACTCTTTGAGTTACGTGTAGTCATACGAGATGACAGGAAAAGAGCCAGTAAGTCCGGTCCATGTTGTCATATGAGATGATGACTGGTCGAAGGGACGCTGTCGCTCTCTGAGTTAGGTGTCGTCATATGAGATGATGACTAGTCGAGGTCTAGGTTGTCCGGGCCACGTCATCATAGGAGATGATGGCTGGCCGAAGGGAGGCCTCAGTCAGTATTAGTTTGCAGGAGGTCAAACGTAATCGCTTTACGTGTGTGCGTCCCTAAATGTCATCATGTCAGGATAGGACGAGCGTACAAAGTAATGTATCTACCAGTTTTATTCTCTATAAAGAACGATGGGCAACCGGTGACTTAAGAAAATGGAGACGCACGAGGACGTGCGAATGTCAGTCTGGCCGTGACGGCGCTTTAATATTAAAATTAGTTTTAGTTAGATTTAATAGATGTCGCTGTTAGTTTAAGAGTGTCGTGAACATGACTTATCTATGTCTGCTACGTCACATCCGATCACACGACACTCTGACACAACACCGAGCGCTAGCGGGCGGTGGGGCGACGACAGACAGGCAGTATGGTTTGAGACTCGGTCAAGATCGCACAGGCGTGCTACGCGCTCGGTGGAGTGTCTTACTTGTGCTATATCTATTTTGTTATTTTATTTTATCGGTTATTACTTGGTGAATATTTTAAAAGGAATAAAAGTGATGTTGTGCTAGTGAACTAGTGTCCCTATTTTCTTCGCCCGACAATCCACGCCTACCTACAATGTCCAACTTAGTAATTGAGATCATGGATCCAATTAATACCGCTGATGAGGGCCATGTTCCTACAAGTTTTTTAGTGAATGAAAACATTTATTTTAATGTTTGTCTGTCTATCTGACCCGCTGTCTGTCTGCTGGACGGCTAGATCGATTTTGACAGAATTTTTACTGTCAGATAAATTATAAGAAACTAATTATGTTACTTTTATTTTTGAAAAAAAATAGGGTTGCCTTGAAATTGGAAAGAAGTATTTTATAGTAATTTCACATGGACGAAGGTCGCAGATAACTACTAATATTAACTAAAACAATTCCGTATCATTTTCATTCATATCCTCCTCAAGATTACATGTTTTAAACATGTATAAAGCCGCACTACTACAGACCTTTTTCTGTAAATGAGCCACTTAAGCAGAGTTTCTCGGCGAGTTAATACTTCTTCATAAGAAACCTCGAACAGCCCTGAGGGAATCGTTTGGAATCTATCACCATTTTACGTAATCTCGAGGTTCGCGTTCAGTTCGAGTAGCCAGCGCCCAGCATTACCTGACCCCTTCTCTCACAACACTTGCCTTCTTTTTCTTTATACCAGGGGTCAGGTAGTGCTGGGCAGTGACTGTACTTTTTGGAGCGTGGGCGGACACAACTTCACCTGACGCAAGATTGACTTTTACAGGGCATTTGGTAGAACAAAAGATATTGGGATTATGTAACTTCTGTTTTTGTATTGTAAATCAGTGGGCTCAGCCTGTTTCAATAGATAAATCTCTTAGAGAAAGGATAGCACTCTTTCACGGTGTTACATAATATATGGGGTAATGGGAATATTGAAATGATGAAAATTGGTTAGAATGGCACAACATTTCGGTGTCATCTGTAAGCGATGTCATTATTGCCAACATACCTGATTTCAATTTGTCGCCTAATATCTAACTAACAAAGTGTATACGAACCCTTCGCAATATTCTGTACATCAAAATATGTAAGGCTACGCAAAAATGGTTGCTGGGAAATGGATTTTATTTGGGTGAAAAACTGCTGTTGGATTTGAGGTGCTGACGCATAAAATAGTACGGGGGTCGTGGAGGTTTTTAAAGTAAATATTGAAAACTTGTATTTTTTTAAAGTTGGACTAGAAGGTTCTCAAGGGTTTGAAGAAGAACAAAAACAGGGCTTAGTAAGAATAGTTTTACACCCATTATGTGTATTGATTCGTCACTTTTCCGATGGGAATTTCCTTGCGTTTTTTGAATTATAAACGATAAACTAATAAACCAACTACACATAGCTCGCTTTATTAATTTGTCGCTTTGAAACTGTAAGTAATTAATTTACATGTCGCTGTCACCTCGTAAAACGTCCATTATATCAACTTGATTATTATGTTAACTAATCACTGTGTTAGTATGTGTCGCTTACTATGTGATAGTTTATGACTGATACGATAATTGAGTTTCGTTTTGTTACGATATTTTAATTAAAATTTGCACTGTGAAGGTAATTTATGTGCCTGTATTTGAACAGTAATGATAATGTGATGAAGTAAATAAAATAATTATTTAAAAAATATTGAAAAAAATCGTAATCACACTATCACACTAATAATGTGTGTGAGTATGTATGTTTGTTACTCTTTCACGCAAAAACTACTGAACGGATTTGGATAAAATTTGGTACACAGATATTTTATAACCTGGATTAACACATTGGATACTTTTTATCCCGATTATATCTCCCCGTGGGATAGTTTTCGAGTTGTAGCGGGCGAAGCCGCTAGCAAAAGCTGTGGAGAATAAACACCAAAGTCGTACGCGAACTTTCATATTATATAGGTTCCAGAATTGACCCTATGTCACCAGTACGTCAACTAAACGCTTATAAAAATATTATAAGTACCGTCTATGTACTTCCTATACATTCAGTACAAGCACACACTTCTATTCTATTTATTTGTATGAATGATGAATGAGAGTAATGAATATTACATTTATTTCGTCCTGTTTCATCAAAGCAACAACATCATGTAATAAAATGTTCTACATCTGTTATGTTATTGATTTGCCAGCCAACAGTGACATCACCAGCTACCTAACAACCAATTCTAAAAGTTTTCCAGACAAAAGGAACCACGGTGACATTTTAACTTCCAACTTTACAATCACGGGCCAATTTATTGACTTCTGGAACTTTTTAAAGGTCAGTGACTTGACTCGTTTCTATTTAACGTTGCGTTGTGGCTTATACTACTTTGTTATAGTAATTTAAATAATAAAACGTTACTTAGGTTCCTATATAAATATAAAAATTAAGTTTTTTTTTTGTTTATACTTTTTGAGTCTTATGCTAACTCTCTGCCTTCGTCAAGAAATTCGGAAGAGCCTTTGTCTGTGGTCAATAGCTCCCAATTGATACTGCTGAGTAGGACTAAATTTTACATCACCTTCTCTCTACCTTTTTTTTTTTTTTGGCGATGGAAAATCATCGAATAACCCGCTCTTCGGAAGAGCGAAAGGGAGTGTCAGCCTTTACTGACTAAAAACCACCCATGTTCCTTCTTAGCCCTTTATGTCGAGGCCACGGTATCCTCATGGCATCATTTACTCCTTTCTCTTTCATATCATTCCTCACACAATTAGTTCATCTTTTCTTTGGCCTTTTCATTCGTCAACGTTAATACCCATCACTTTTTTTAGTTGGAAACAATGTATGCTAGCAAAAAAAGATATAGTCACGTCATTTGAACTGCAATAAAACTCTAAATCAAAGGAAATAGAACATAATTTTGGTACCTAAGTAGGTAGGTACCTAAATTACAACAAACGAGAACATTCATAAATATTGTATCTAACACACGCACGAATCGTAAGCGTAACATACTAAATCGCGTAATACAAAAGCTACCTTCATGTTTTATATCACAATATTTCTTATTTACGTGAAGGAGGCTTACTCTGATCTCAAGTGCGTCTAATTTCCAAAACTTTTTATTTCTTTTCCATCATTTTCACAAAATGTTTTAAACTCGCTTTGAGAATATGATTGCCACTGTCAAGCAGGTAGGAAACTTTCAGGGACACAAAAGAAAAATTAAATTATTTTTTTTCTGTTTGTGTATCATTTATCTAAGTATGCTTTTTAAACGTAACTTTTATTGAGATGGTAACTTTTTGTTCTGAAATTATTTAAATAAGGTAGGGTGAGGTTTAATTTATTTACAATATTTTATTACAGAACTGGAATTATTGGCGCCGAATATGATGTCGATTTGGATAATTAAAACACTGATGACTTTACACATTTTCAGTGCATATATTTTCGATACTTCTTCATGCAAAATTGAGTAAAATTCAGTGTGGTCGTAAATACCGCTTCCAATATTAATCCTTGTGTATGTGGAATCCCGAAAAACATGCTTACTGAAGGCTTTCCATTAACGAGTTTATAAAGATATCGATTCAACGGAAGCTTTTATCGAAATTATAGTTACGTACAAAAATATGTTAATCTGTTTAACATTGGAATATGAAAGAACAACGATTAGTGAAAAATAGTACCTACGTTCACTAAGCATGAAGTTGTTGCATTTAATAGTTAATTAATACTCAAGGAGGTTTTATTTTATAATTTTTTAGTTTTATTTTATAAGTTTTATTAAATATTTTTTTCGTTTGATTTTATAATTTTATAAACTTACTTTTCGCCTTCTTGCTAAATCCAAAATCTTAGACATACTGCCCACATTAGACATAAAAAAGAAATAACTCGGTTTTTTTGTCATATAATGGCAGTACTTTATTTTCTTGCATCATTGAAGCTTGTATCTACCTATCTATTGTAATAAATATTGAAAAAGCGAAGAGGTCGTCTAAAAAAATTTAACCTCCTTTTGAAATCATTTGATGCAAGAAGAAAACTTCAACATGACTTCAACCAACTTATTTGGGTGGGTGGAAAAATACAGAGCCAAAATAAGTGAACCAAGTTTGACTTATCGATGCTTGTTTTCGACAAGCAACACCATCTTGAAGTGCATGGAATACACATGCTACGTAGTAGCACAAAAGCGTGCTAGTTTCACGAAGCGTAGAACCTCTTTTTTTGATACTCTTTGGTTTTGCTGTTTTATATGTTTTTTATCGTGTTTGTCACCTTTTTGATGTTTTCTGCCACTAACGTCATTCGAAACGTGCCTCACGGAGCCACGCGGCCTAAGTGGGGACGCCACTAAATGTTCCTGTTAGGCCGTGCGACTGCGGCATCGCTCACGTCCAGTCACGAGGCACGGCCGCGCGGCTCCGCCTCACGGAGCCGCTTGCCCCTATTGGGGACACGGCTTAAGATAATGTCACTAAGAAGCAGACTTCTTTCTAAGAAGTATGCTCGTAAAAAGTATGCTATTGAGGTCTGTGCTTTAGAGCGAATGTACCCACTCTGAAAGCATGCTACAAATGAGCACACTACCTATTAGCAAACAAGCATGCTTTTCTAGTAGTATACAGGGTGTAAATCAACACACAGCCATCAACCAAGCATTCTGCACATCAAACTAAGTACCCCTACGCAAAAATTTTTGCTGGGAAATGACTTTTGTTTTGGGGTCAAAAATCACATTTTATAGTAAAACTCAATCTAGCACTGTTAAAACATTGTGCTAGTGGATGCTTTGAATAGTAAACAGATCGTGGAGGTAATTTAAGTAAAGTTATAACCTGAAAAACTAGTATTTACAAAAACAGCTGGGAAAAATTTGGAACTTTGACCCCCAATATCTCCGGAGGTTCCCAGGTATTGTCTAGAACAAAAACATGATCGCAGTGGTCGGGCTTCGTTTGCGTTAAGGGTACTTTTACACCCTATATGTATTCCAGGCTTAAAGTAGTCATAGGGACCGGGACCTAATACTACATTATCGAGATTTTGTGAATTCGTTGTTATAAGCGTAGAAGGAATATTTTTGATCCATGAATTACACTGTGTGTGTATACCGAAGCGATTTGAGTTTCTGCGTTACCATATATTGTGAGAAAAAAAGCTATTCTTTCCTACTCCACTGTTACATAATCATGCCCTCGAACTTCCTCAGAACGAGTGGGCGTCGTACGCGATCATCCATTTTGTCTTAAAGCGAATTGACTGCTGCGTAAAGTCATTGAACCCTAACAGAGCCATTTTTCATTTTTCTCTTTGTGACATTATCATGGACGCTGTGCCCAGTCACCTGGCAAAATCCTGTAGCCTTCCCTTACTGTTACTACGTCACTGGAAAGAAATGGGGACGTTTTATTATTAGACATTGGACATTGTCATAATCTTTGTCCCATAAACGATAAAATAGCACAGTTCAACCAACTTATCTGTGCAGGCGGCTCAATAATAGAATTAAAATTAAAATAAAAGTACCAAGTTTGATGAATCGATGTATTTTTGCTTGACAAGCAGCGACACTTTGAACCGCACACTGCAAGTGGTCATACTGTGTCTTCAATACCAATATTGCTGACTGCTTTTTTTTGTCTTTTAAACAATTTTTTTTTTTTAAGACGGGGAGTTTTCCCGTCGGGGCTGCGGGTTGTTCGCAAGAGATACCGCGGCCTCGACATGAAGGGCTAAGAAGGAACATGGGTGGTTTTTAGTCAGTAGAAGTCTGACACTCCCTTTCGCTCTGCCCAAGAGCGGGAGGGTTATTTGATGATTTTCCACCGCCCAAAAAAAAAAGACGGGGAGTTTTCCGAGATTGTAAATTTTCTTAAAGTCAGTTTTCCAAAATTGACCTTTTGCACGAGTGTCAAAAAAATCTGTTGGGACAGATGTCTAATTTTACGTGTAAAGTATCACGTACAAACGAGTGAAAAGAATAAAATGTACACCAAATTATAACATCAACTGTAGTTTCCACTGTTAGAACAAACAGTTGTTAGGAAATCCTGCCATAACCACAGTTTCTAACAGAACAGCCAACAATTACGTTGGAAACAAAAGACTGCCGCTCGTAAATGGCTAATGCTCTCTTTGTTTGGTACCAGTTAACAAACTTGTCATAAAGTAATGAAAAATGCATTCCCCACGCGTCTATTTAATCTATATCTATATATATAAAAATGAAACCCGTTTTCCGTTGTCACGACTTGGCATGAAAACGGCTTGACCGATTTGGCTGATTTTTTTTTTAAATGTTCGTTGAAGTTCAAGGATGGTTTTTACGGCGAGAAAAATTCGAATAATGGCCGGAAAAGCCCTAAAAACAGCCATTTTCTTTTTCCCATACAAACGTTATCTAACTAAAACGTAAAATTAATTTGAGCTTTAATACCGTACTATAAAGTTCAAGTGTTAGTGGATAGGTTCCGGGAAGGCAAAACAATTGAGTGACGTTCAGTTGTTCAGTCAACGAATGACAACTTCAAACAGACCATACGACATTATCACAATAATCACAAATAATTACTGTTTCTTTCCCAATAGAAAAACGATTTTTCAAATGGTGTTTGCGTATAATATAAAAATTAATTGCTGTTAGTTAGTCGCGCTAAAACTAGAGAACGGCTAGACCGATTTGTCTAATTTTGGTTTTGAAACATTTGTGGCAGTCCAGAGAAGGTGAGAAATTAGTAGTATGTAGGTAGGTAGGTAATAGGTAGGTGGTAGGTAGTTGGTACGTAGGCAGGTAAAAGGGCATTGCAACGCACGCGGGGTACAGCTATATTATATAAAAATGAATAGCTGTTCGTTAGTCTCGCTAAAACTCGAGAACGCCTGGACCGATTTGGCTAATTATAGTGTTGAATTATTCGTGGAAGTCCAGGGAAGGTTTAAAAGGTGAGAAAGTGGTAGGTAGGTAGGCAGGGTAGTAGGTAGAGTAGTAGGTAGGGTAGTAAGTAGGATAGTAGAGTAGGTAGGGTAGTCGGTAGAGTTGTGGGTAGGGTAGTAAGTAGGTAGGGTAGTAGGTAGGTCGGGTAGTAGGTAGGTAGGGTAGTAGGTAGGTAAGTAGGGTAGTAGGTAGGTAGGGTAGTAGGTAGGTAGGTAGGGTAGTAGGTAGGAGGGTATTAGGTAGGTAGGGTAGTAGGTAGGTAGGGTAGGAGGTAGTCGGTAGGTAGGTAGTTGGTACACAGGCAGGTAGTAGGTAGGAAAAAGGGCATTGCAACGCATGCCGGGAACAGCTAGTTATGTATATTTCCTCGGGACTTAGTCGGTTAACCGAAACGCGTTTGAAACTTCCATAAGTATTTCTTGGGGAACGTCAAGGAGAATTTGAGACACGTAAAATACGTCCAAAGAGTTTGTGCTTAAATTATATACCGTTGTAGCAACCACAACCTATTTCGTTCTGCGGAGTATTTATATTTTTATTTTCTTCTTTAATTTTGGCTTTTGGCGGACTTGACGCCAAGATAAATAAATAGTGGTAATATATTTTATTGGTTTGTATTTAAATGTCTTTATTTAGTTTCTTACCCATGTCAACAGCTTTTCTTTAAAAAAACCGTATTCTTCTTCTTATCGTGTGGGCAGTAAAGTCTAACGACCCCACACACCCTAGTGTCAGAGTTAAACCAGCCCAGACAGGTAGGTACCTCCAGCAATATGTCAGAATTTAGTGTCCGGAGCGGCGTCCGAACATTTCCGTATCCATTTGACCTACATTTGAATGTCTGACCGAACCTTAAGGGTGAAGAAAATGCATTTATCGTCGGGGCTGCGGGTTGTTCGCAGATACCGTGGCCTCGACATGAAGGGCTAAGAAGGAACATGGGTGGTTTTTAGTCAGTAGAAGTCTGACACTCCCTTTCGCTCTGCCCAAGAGCGGGAGGGGTCATTTGATGATTTTCCACCCACCATAAAAAAATAAAAACCGGCCAAGAGCGTGTCGGGCCACGCTCAGTGTAGGGTTCCGTAGATAATAAAATATTATGTAAACGAAGTTAAAAAAAAAATACGGGCAAATGAAACTTGACCTCTGGATTGTATAGGCGCTCATACGATTCAGGGACCAAATTATATTGGTTAACTGCAGTTTCCATCTGTTGTTTCCATCCAAGTTCAAAATAATTTTCCTAGAAAGTCCTTATAAAGTTCTACTTTTCAGATTTTTTTCGTATTTTCTAAACTTATGGTTCAAAAGTTAGAGGGGGGGGGACGCTTTGTTTTTTACTTTTGGAGCGATTATTTCCGAAATTATTGACATTATCAAAAAATGATTGTAGTAAACCCCTATTCATTTTTAAATACCTTTCCAACAATATATCACACATTAGGGTTAAAATTAAAAAAAAAAACACTTCCCACTTTACATATAGGGGGGCTACCCTAATAAAACATTTTTTTCCAATTTTTATTTTAGCACTTTGTCGGCGTGATTGATACACATATTGGTCCCAAATTTCAGCTTTCTAGTGCTAACGGTCACAGAGATTAAGCGAGGACGGACAGACAGACAGACAGACATGGCGAAACTATAAGGGTTCCTAGTTGACTACGGAACCCTAAAAAGACGATACTATCAAACAAAGAAAATTGTATTAAAACAAAACAAAAAAAATGCTTAAAATATCAATGCCTAAGCATAATCCCGGATTTCAGTTACAGCTCTCGCTATCAAGATGCTTATTATTTTTCGTTACCACAGCAACCCAATCAATATACAAAATTAACTCAAAATGACATCCCATTAAAAACAAAACCGTTACATAACGTGTCAATAAATCGTAACAGCCAATCGCTTCTGAATATAATAACAATATGAATTAATGAAACGGAGCTGTTACGATAAGTGTTGTTTCCGGAGCTCGACAATCGCTGCGGTTCGCCGGGTACCGTGTGGGGGAGGCACGATATAGATTTCACACGTAAAGGTACGGTTATTATGAATATCTACGTCTCTATTTCAGGAATTAAATGCTTTGAGCGATAACTAGCCGTTGGCTTTGCCAAATTTTCTCTATAGTATAATCTATACTCTAATGTTTATATTGGTTTAATATAACATAACGCCTGTAATCCCCGAAGGGTTACAGAGGTGTACCTAATAGTACACCCACATTTTTCCAGTTATGTTTAAGTTCTATGTAATACGGGGGCGAGCCTATTGCCATCAACCGGGCACAAATCCAGACTCCGTAGCGGTTACTGATAAATTCCTGATGGAAAAAGCCAATAACACTTTGCCCGACCTGGAAATCGAACCCAGGACAAATTGGTTTAAATCGTCAAATAACTTGTAAATATCGGATTGTCAGGATCTATTTCCCACTTTTAATCATTTCGACAACATGTCACATTAATATTTTTGTCTTTCTTCAAAAACCGTCTTCAATATTCACCTAAATGAAAAACCTGGACCAGCTATCAAAACCCTTCAATTTTCAGTTACGTTTCTGTTCGAACTTAAAACTCAAGCTTTATGTGGGCAGAACTCA
The DNA here is from genome assembly GCA_949774965.1 of Diarsia brunnea. NCBI lineage: Eukaryota > Metazoa > Arthropoda > Insecta > Lepidoptera > Noctuidae > Diarsia > Diarsia brunnea. The sequence goes on along the minus strand of OX459003.1, from coordinate 7,390,899 downwards.
GAAAATGGATGTCATGCACTAAAAACACACTCGAAATACTGTTTTTATTAGATAAGCTAACTTGATCATAAACACAAATAAACATGATAAATATCCCGTTTTCAGTGTTTATAATAGTGTGAGTGATAATTTAATACAATAACACGGGGTACAACGAATTGGGTACACCAATAATGGCGGGCTTGCGATTCATTTTATATCCGTACAAATTTAATGACCGGATACAACATACCTATACATAAATTCAAGACTTGTTCCAACTTGTTCAATATGTTGGTTCGGTATAATTTTCTCAACAAAAATTGTCTATTCGAAATTTTCATTCTTTTGATAAAAGTTATCTGACGACTGAAAAAAGGAAATAAGAAGAGCGTTAATGTGATATTAGTTAATGGATTTTTCAACACACTAGCTCTGAAAGTAACTCTTATTGCACCGCTTTAAGGTTTACAATACAGCGTATTGAACATGCGCGCTTTACTTAGCTTTAATAAATAAGTATGCGAGTGAAAATTTATTTATTTTTCCCTTGCAAATGAGTTGAAAAAATACGTTTTATACATACCCGTGGGGCATTTGTCATTCGTTACACGCTCGCATGTTTTTTTATTTCTTTAGAATTCTATTCTGAAATTCATGTTTACCAATGGGAAACGTGTACTGTAAAGACGTTGAATGCCTAATTTATTTGGTAAAGGATACCCGGCAAACAACTATGTTATTCAAGATACCTAATCAAATAAATCGATTGTCTAAAATAACCTGTTTAAATTTCCACGAACAGGGAAACAGCTTTGTGGAAGAATCGTTACACTTAAACTTACTACTTACATAATTATACACTTTACTGTTGGTTATTTTGGTTTAAGTGTCTTAGGAAAATCATAATACCAACCAATTAAAATCAAGGCTTGATATTAAAGTGACGACTTAAGAGACTGTACTACTGTACTGGTGTACTATAAATTATTAGCCTTTTGCTTAACCGTTCAGAAAAACTAGGCATTTAAGTAACAAAGCTTCCGAAAATATATTGCTCATGAAATAAATGATATTGAAAAGATATTTCCTATACAAAAGTTTTCTGAAAGCCTCTGTGAGCAGCGCGGGGCGTCGCAACAAATTACCTAGGTTAGCCAACACTATTTCCTAACCTCGTTAAGCGCTAGCAAAAGACTGTAGACGCTCTCATTGAAACGGAAATCGGAAAAGTAGATTTCTTTGTTAAAAAAACCACTATGTATTAAAGAAAATGGTAATTGGAACTTTTAATATGATTGGTTTTCGAGAAGAACTTGTAATCGACGTAAACTTTTGATTATAATTCGACTTTACGAGCAGATTCACTGGGGAAATTTGGTCTTCTGTTCAAGATCCGACAGATTTCTGTTCAAAATTTGTTCAAGAGCTGTCAGTGTCAAAATTACTGTGGAAAATGGACACTAACACCGGTATGAGTCGTGGACTGAACTCAAGTTGGACTCGAAACGCCTACATTCCGTCCCATCAGATGTTGACAGCTACAGTTTGTTTATAATTTCACATAATCGCCCACTTTTCAATATACATTAAATACATTTTTACCACTAATTACAGTGACATATGACATCTTTGGCATTGATTGAAGCAGAACACAACTATGGGTTTGACAAGGATGGCTGATGTTGGAGGCGACGTACATATACGGAGGAAGAACCTTATTCGAAATCCCGCCAATTCTGGGCAAAAAATCTAGGATTGATTTGGTGGGTGATGTTCCGCTGTTCTCATGACAAAGACAGTCAACCCAAGTTCAGAAATGGGCTTAAGTGTGCACTTAAACTATGGGTGTAAATCATCTTGAACACCGTTTAGTAGTGCTGATCAAATTCGGTGTATTTGGGGCCAAAAAACGCAAAATACATATTTTATAGTAAACCCACCCTATTTAATTCAATTAGAACCGTAACTCACCATAACAACTAATCGTTACTATAAAATATAAATCCAATAAATTAACTGCAAAATTACCATAATTCAAGGTTATTTTTCCAGTAATCTATGCAGTCATAATTGCTTTCATTATGAAATTGATTTCTGCACCATGAATATTCCAGTAGGTAATTTACCGTGACCTTGGAAGCTATTACAGTGCGTCGATATGACGTCTTGGAACTATAATGGAACTCCAATTTAGTAGTTCGTTCTTAATAGGAACTTCCAGGTCTGCCACTATTGTACTTGCGTGTTCTTTTGTCACGCAGTTCGCAATTTACAATTTACAATTAGAAGAAAAAAAAAAGAGGTCAGGGAGACTCAAGCATTCCAGAAAATATTCTAAATCAATATCGAAATAATCTGGGAATATTTTATAAGATTTGCCGACACTAAGAGCCACAGATAGTTTTCAACTAAGTGGCTGTTGACAAAGACCGTACCTCGAAAATGTAATAATAAAAAAAAAAAAAAAAAGCCCGACAAACTCCAAAAGACTTCGCTGTGTTATGTACACACATACATACACGATATTAGGTCATTATGCTGCAGGCTCGTTCGAATTTTAGTCACCAAATCACTCTTGAGTTTTTACGGATGGTGGACCTCTGACTAAACAAAATATGGATCTGTCTAGACCCTTTTTGCTGGAACAGAGAAGGGCTACAAGTGATCCAAATTGTTTTAGACAGAAATACCAGAACACATTAGATGGGTCAACTTGGAAGAGCAAGCTCCTAGTAAATGTTTTGACACAAAGAATTATAGAATAACGGTCATAATACTTACGACGTTGGTAGTAATATCATGTACTGTTCTTCATCCATATATTTCACTAACAGCTTTTGAGTCATGCCATGGGCACTAGAATAAAAATAAAATTCTTTTCTATTGTTAAGGTCTAACCAGCACCACCCGTGTTCTTGTTGCTAGATAAAACATTTTTTCTTAAACCACCAAGACAGTTTTCCAAGAAACAGTAGCCACTAACAATACAGCGACTATCGCCGTAATAAGAGGAGAAAAGAGAACATTGTTTGCCGCAGTTGTACTTATTTTCTCTACGACAATCCGAACATCTTTTGTTATTGATTACGTAACTCAAAAGACACTAATAAGATAAGAACGCTTCAAGTGGAAATATAAGAGGCTATGGGTAGGTAATAAATTGTGGGTTGGAACCTTTTAGTTCGTTATAAGGCCCTGTAGCGGCACCCCTCATAATATTGATTATCCTTTCCAACACGACCTGTCGGATCGAATCCGTTAGATGGGCTCCGATAATTACGTGATCGATGTCTTCGGAAAGTAATTGATGTGGAATTGTATTAAATTAGTTTCCTTACTTGGCGACTTTATAATTCTGCTTTACAGAGAGTTCACTATTGCTTTACGTTTCCAAGTTAACCTTGATTTTGTGAATTTTGAATTCTACCGTTCAAAATTATGAATAAATGGGAACAAAATTGTCTTCTTGGATTTTTTAAAATGAAATTAAGTGTGTGGTCTAGTGGGGCTCTACACACTATTTAGATTTGTTTCCTATTTTTTGCCTAATTTTTTAACATAATGTTTAAAATAAATGACATATTTTCATGCCGTTCATGATATTTAAAAAATAGTTAGGTACCTTCCAACCACAACGGCCCTTGAACTATTTCCAGCCACAAAACCAACTAAGGTTAGGCTAGTAACGACAGCAATTCTTGGTATTACCCGTTTTCAATTTCATTCACGTGAAAAATATCTATCGATTCAATATTTTTCGATCCAAAGGTTAGTTATTTCAAGATTTGTCCGGTCAACCTTCCTTTATTTTACGTCACCTGTGCTTATTTTGGAAATGGTGTAAAGGTTAACCAAAAATAGGAAGTTTCGACGATAAAGATGAACCTTTGCCTGAAAGTAATCGATAAACCATTAATATATTCCATTTTGAAGTTTGTTAAAGATACAACAACCCTGTAACTGGCGTGCGTGAATGGTCAGATCTATGAACGTGAAAGAGACGAAAGGAGTATGTAAGGAAAGTAGCAGGTCGCCTTTTGAGTTTTTGCCTACCCCCCATATTTGTGAAGAAATTTGTGTCTTTTTTTAAATCTCATTCATTGCCATCGGTAACTCTTCTAGGTACTAACCTAGGCAAGCGCAGCTTAACCTGAATATCGACCAGTGCGGCAAATATTATTCAGCAACGAGCTCCTCTTGATAGTAAGTAATGGTCTGAAATCACCAAATCAGCTTCAGCAATAATGGTGATTATCATATGAATCTTTTGCCCTGCAGTGAGTGATTTTAATTTGTAATATTCATTTATTTAAGCAGGTACTTGCTACACTTACAGTTTGGACCAACGCGTGCAGCAAGTCAACATCACACACCAACTTAAAAATCGTATGCAATAATTAAGCATAGCTTTATTGCTACTCATAAACAGATCTAGAATTAGTCCAAAATATTATTGCCTATTTTCCCAAAACATCTACCACTTGCCAAGATCTAAAAACTACGGACGTAGTCACAGCATAGTGTACCTACTCGTACCTACAGTACCTACCTATGAATGCGGTCGACGGAAAGCAGCTCGTAAATTCTAAGTTTACCCGATGAATTATTGCTGTAGTGAATTTAGTAGAAGCTGGTCTAGCTCTGACTTGATTTTCTTAGAATTCACTCACATTAAGGCAAAGAGAGTAAGTTGTACATTCTGTCTAAGGAATTCTATGAAATTAATCTAGCAGTCTGGGTCTTGCATCTTAGTTTTCGAAGAACTATGTTTCATTTATGTACAAGAATTTTATCAAAAAAACTTGAGAGTTTTTTCAGTTGTTCATTTCTCTTAAATACTCATACTTATCTATACAATTATAACTACAATTCGCAAAACCGATGTCAGACTCTTAACTTTTTACTGTCGAGAATTTTTCACTTGAAGTAAAACGTTTTGAATATAAATTATTCCAAAGTGAAAAGTGGATTTCTAAGTGAATGAACCCAACTATTTTGGATTTTGGCACCACCATTACCTACGATCTACCGACTGCTTCGTTGGTCTAGTGGTCGCGAGCGCAACTGTTGTGTATGAGCTCCTGGGCTCGATTCCCAGGTCGGGCAAAGTGTAATTGGGTTTTTTAACAGTAATTTCTCTGTAGCAGCCACGAAGTTCGGATTTGTTCCCGGTTGATGGCAATAGGCACTCCCGTTGTTACATGGGACTTTATCATAACTAGGGAAATGTGGTTGTGCTTAACACCTCTGCTTCACCCTTCGGGGATTACAGGCGTGATGTTATGCTGTATAGCATTACGGTATATTTTGAAACGCACACAATAACATAAATCTTTGAACCAAACAGTGGTAAAACCGTTAGTCAAAACAAAAACTGCGATTCAATAAAACAGAAGCGACAATAACATAAGTTTGGGATTTAACAGCGGTTCTGCACGGCCGTAATAAAGTGCGTACCTTCCTTTAACTAAACGATTAAATCAACAAAAAGTAGTTCGACATTAGTACGGCCAGCAACAAAACTCGATTATCACTTCAGTTTTGTAGTGTTAATCATTACATGATCAAAAGGATAGATCTGCACATGTGTATATACAATAATTATTAACGTGATGGTGTTTGTCAAAAACTTTATAGAATCATCTAGTTTAGATGTACATACATTTTGATGATATTATGCAGGATGTCGAAAGAGCCATCACAAAGCCTGTGACAAAGCCGTCAACTAAGTATTGTGTACATGATGTATACGGACGATGGATACGACTTTGTTTTTGGGTTAGAAAAATGATGCATAATTTAATAGTATTTAACCATATAAAACTTGTTTTTTTTTAACGTAAAAGTTTGCCATTTAATATCCCTGTAACTAGAAGGTGAGCCGGTATGTTTAAAAAAAAACGTAATTATGGGAAGAACAGCGTGAGAGCAGCCCGATGTTAAAGTGTGTGTAAGGATGTTTACTGACTAAAAAAATATGATTCTAATTAGTCCGTCTGTTAGATTATCGAAAAATATTGGATCATACGTATCTTTTGTTTTATCAAATCAATAAAAATTGACGAAGATAAAACGCTTGAAATATTTGAGTGGGTGTTTGAGTGTCAAGCTCCAGTTTTGGGTGCTGGTGGTCTCGACTAAATAAAACTGCTTTCGATATAGACTGTATATAATTTTAGTGGATTACAAAAATAGAAATGGCCGATGTATGAGCACGGTAAGTGACGGCGAGCGAGTGGTCCCCGGTATGGTCAAGGGCCTCGCGGTAGGTGGGGCGCTGCGGTGACGTAGGATCGCGTGTCGCGATCCCACTGGCCGGCGCGATGTGATGTTCCGGAACATATTCCCCGGGTTGAAGTAGGAAGGCTTCAAGATGATGCTGATGAGACGGGAAGAGGGCAAATGTTGTTGTATGCACGTGTGATCGTGCCCTTCTTCGTCAGGATGTCGGCGACTCTGTTCTGCCCATCGGATCCTGGCTTCACAGCGATGATTCGGCCCAGCAGCCACAGAAGAGGAGGGAGATTGGCGTCTCTCACTAAGACCATGGTGCCTGCCTTTAGGTCATGCCCGGTCTGCCATTTGGTTTTTTGCTGAAGAAGAGATATATATTCATTAGTAAACCGCTGCCAGAAATGTTGCCGTAGTTTTTCAATGCGCTGGAAGCGATGAAGCCGCTGGATGTTGCAGTCAGTCATTGGAGGACAAGGAACTGACGTGAGTGGTCGTCCAATCAGGAAATGTGACGGGGAAAGGTATGACAGATCAGATGGATCAGTGGATAGAGGAGTTAAGGGTCTGGAGTTTAAAATGGCCTCAATCTGAATCAGACATGTTGAGAGCTCTTCATATGTCAAGTGAGTTAGGCTCATGACTCGACGTAACAAATGTTTCGTGGATTTAACTGCTGCCTCCCAGATACCACCAAAGTGTGGGGAGTAGGCAGGAATGAATTTAAATTCAATGCCTTTGTTTGCAATTTCTGACTCGATGTTATTGGATGAAGCTTTTAAGAAGCGTGAAAGCTCATTGAAAGCTCCCACGAATGTAGTGCCGTTGTCGGAGTACATGCGCTGAGGCTGGCCCCGACGACTAATAAATCGGCTGAAGGCCGCAAGGAAAGCTTCCTTGGTGAGGTCGGTGACCAGCTCCAGATGCACAGCTCTGACTGCAAAGCAGACAAAAACACAAATATAAGATTTTGAAAGCTTACATCCTCTACCACTACGATTGGCTATCAGCACTGGCCCGGCGTAGTCAAGCCCTGTATTCAGAAAAGGGTACTCGAGATGCGTCCTATCACTTGGTAGGTTGCCCATGACGACCTGAACAGGTTGGGCTTTAAATCGAGTACAACGAACACAGTTACGCACTATCTGCTTAGCTAAGTTTCTGCCAGCTAATGGCCAATAGGTGAGTCTAATGTGTGCTAGAAGTAGTTGAGGTCCTGCATGAAGAAGTGTTTTGTGTTCTTTTTCGAATATGAGTTTTGTTAAGACATGTTTACTACATAATAAAATAGGGTGTTTTATATCGTAGCTGTAGGAGTATGAATAAGCTATAGAATATGAAGAGATCAATTATGTCTGATCCATACTATGGCACTATTTTAAATTCCTGGAAAACGGGAAAGTAAGAAGGCAGGAATTAAGGAGATTGGAACGGACTCACTCAGAATTATGTTCCTCCCTGGGTAGACTGTCTTCGACGTTTCCTCTACGACGTGTAGGCGATTGCACGAGGTGGGCAGTCCAAAGTCCACGGGCGACTCAGAATGACGTTCCTCCCGGGGTAGACTTTCTTCAACGTGTCTTCTACGACGTGTAGGCGATTGCACGAGGTGGGCAGTCCAAAGTCCACGGGTGGCGTGACACGACAAAAGACGGCGAATTTCTTCTTTGTAGAACCACGTAGCTTGGCTTCGAAGGACCACTGTTTGAGTGTCAAGCTCCAGTTTTGGGTGCTGGTGGTCTCGACTAAATAAAACTGCTTTCGATATAGACTGTATATAATTTTAGTGGATTACAAAAATAGAAATGGCCGATGTATGAGCACGGTAAGTGACGGCGAGCGAGTGGTCCCCGGTATGGTCAAGGGCCTCGCGGTAGGTGGGGCGCTGCGGTGACGTAGGATCGCGTGTCGCGATCCCACTGGCCGGCGCGATGTGATGTTCCGGAACAGTGGGGTTTGTGACGTCACTCACCGGTAAAAAATGTCATACTATGACGTCACACGAGTTTTCAAAGCACTGTATTGTCTTCATTGTTTGTTTACGTGAAAAAAGAAAAAATACGTGTCCAATATTTTTTGGAAATCTATCAGACGGACTAATTAGACTATTGGACTGCTGACTGACTGTACCAATTTCTGATGTATAAACAAAATTCAAAATTGAACGTGATCACCATAATTCTCCTGCCCCTAACCCAGTCTACATATTTGTGGTCGCTGCAACATGTCTTCTTCTTCCATACTTCTCTGTTACTCGTCATCTCAGCAGTCACCTTTAAACTTGAACATGTAGAAAAAATATGTGTGTATAAACTCGAAAAAACTACTTGTATGAGAATAACTCCTGTTTTTGCTATTATTTTTATTAGTAAAAATACGCATGTGATATGGTCAGCCTTCTGTGTCGTCAGCGTCGTTGATACTCGTATTTTGACATCTGTGTCATTTCCTATTATTTTGTTCCTGCATTTAATGTGTTTATTTAGTCTATTATTATGTATGAGGAAAAAACATGCAAGATCTGAACTAAAACCTAACAGGTACAAATGCTATTTTCGGTCGTTTCCTGTTAATGGGCACTTCATTGTTAGTGACAAAAGTGACAAAAACGGATGGATGGTTGGTGTGACAAGAATGGATAAAGTAAGGAATGAGCAAATTAGAGGTGTGTAGTTTGAAAGAAGCGTCAGTTACAGACAAGTTATAAAAGGGAATCGACTGACATGGTATGGACATGTGATGAAGAAAGACGAATTACATGTGGCTAAAAGAGTGATGAATTTAAATGTTGATGAATGGAGAGGGAGAGAAAGACCGACGAAATGTTGGATGAATGAATGAAAAAAGAATCATATGAAAGGAAACGAGTAATTGAAAGCGTGACGGCTGGCTAATCTCAACTTACATGGGACAAAGGCAAAAAGATAGAATAGATCTCAGTGAATTAAAAAAAAATGTTGGAAATAAGTGTCAAGTCTCTCCAATATAATAACATGACTGTCATCCCTGTAAGTTGAAACAGAGGTTTATTCAATAGGTAGTTTACCCACATTTCGTCAATTATATTTCAGTCCCATGTTAAAGGGATTGAGACCAAACCCAGCCCGACCTGTCAAAACATTAAACAACCCTTTACCTTCTGGCGTAGGATTTGATGTGGTCTATGACTATTATAGATCAAGACATGCTTTGCCAAGGTCAATTACTCAACTACCCTTCAATAAGTTTTGTGTTGCGTTGCGGAAGTGGTTGTTACAAAAGTGTTTTTATTCGATAGATGAGTTTTTTCAAAAGTGTCCCTGTCAATTTTATACATTAAAGCACAGACATATTTAACGGTATCTTGAGTGTAAAAACTTTACTATTGCATACTATATATTGGCCAAATGTGTGTTACTAAATATTTTATATAATAAGAACTTCATGTACCTACCATATTTGATGCAATAAATGAATTGAATTGAATTGACAAATCGAACGATATCTGAACAGTGAGTAGGTACTTACATACCTAATTGGTCTTGCTTAATGGAACTGTGTTGAGGCACGAAATCCCTCTTCATTATCATGTGGTAAGTCTGATTAGTTTATAGGCCTCTGACTTTGCTTTATATGCCGTCGAGAAGTTTCCCCACGATATTTTCCTTCACAGAAGCAAGAGATAACTATACAATACGCACATGACTCCGAAAAATGAGAGCGTGTCTTGGGCTCGAAACCTACGTAACCTGGCAATCCAACGATCACACCACTAAACTATCCTACAACAGCTGTTAGTTGAAAAAAATAGTTTAGTTGATACCTACGACCGACAGTCTGTTACTGTCGTAGACATCAACTAAACTAAATTTTGCATTAATTCTGGCACATTTCAAGAAAATCTGTCAACTTTCAGAAAAGCAAAGCACTTATTCATTCTTTTAAAACAAAAGCGATTATTCATACCATTTGAGCGCTCTAAATTACAAAGTTATGTGAGTAATTTTATTAACTGAAGCTCAAGACAATTATCATCTTATTAAAACTCCAGGTACAAAGATTAATGTACTTTACTCAGAGTTGAAGAAGCACCTGGTTACGTTAAATAATAAATTTGAACATTGAATTAGAGGTCTTAAGTACATAAGCTTAGAGATTTTGATGGGTGAGGTGCTTTAAATAATATGTTATTTTAAGAGATAATTTAGTTTTAGAACTAAATAATTGAGTATATCATTAGAAGTTTAAGCCCTGAAAGCATTAAAAACGTGGTCCAACGTCATACTTGCACCATACTGAGATACCTTTTGACCAAGACCAGTTAATTTTGGTTAGTTCTTTCTTTTTACTAGAATTTTGTTTTATTGTTTCGTCCTGAACATAAGCTTTCGAATGAAAGCCGACTAATAAAAACAGTAATATGGACCCCTCCTTATTAGTGCTTTGAGCAAGAAGTAAAAATAATAAAATTATTCACATCAAACATGAACCTCCAAGAACATGAACATCCAATGACAATTAAAACTACACCATAAAGAAATGGAACTAGAGTCCCTTCTCTAAAAATTAAAACTGCATTTACCCTTGTGCAACCGTATTATCATTTCTTTTTACAGTCTACGTTCGTTATTTTAACTTGAGACTTGCATATTTTTCAGCAACAGCTCTGCTAATTAAGGTTTTATTTCAAGAATAATTATAACTGCATTTGTTTTTGATTATTGTGTGAGCAAAGACGAGACTATCATTAAAAGAGCATAATTATTATGTTAGTTCATTTTATTCTTTGTAGGTAGCTTCAAATATATTGATTTTTAAATGGTTTAGTGCCATATTACAGGGTGTAAATCAACCCATCACACAGCCGTCAACCAAGCATTCTGTACATCAAACTAAAAAAATATAAGTACCACAACGCAAAAAAATTATGCTGGGAAACGACTTTTTTTTTTGGTCAAAAATCACATTTTACGGTAAAACTCAATGTAGTACTGTTAAAACATTGTGCTAGTGGATGCTTTGAATAGTAAACGGGTCATAGAGGTAATTTAAGTAAAGTTAAAACCTAAAAAAACTAGTATTTACAAAAACAGCTGTGAAAAATTTGAAACTTTGACCCCCAATATCTCCGTAACTAGGAGGTTCCCAGGTATGGTCTAGAACAAAAAAATGCAGTGCTGGGAACAACACGTGCCTTTCGTTTGCGTTAAGGGTACTTTTACACCCTATATATATATCCTTTAGCCCGATTAGGTATGTACTACCACGCTCTGTAATGGTTAACCAATTTTCACCCTTATGCTCTGAGTATAATAAAGGATGCTAAGAAATCGATTGTCCGTGAGCACGCTAGTACTTAAGTTCTCCGCGTATGGTTTTATTCCTATACCCTGGCTGGAGGCGTTACACTTAAGGTACCCACAGGATAGTCTGGTTAAGTAGACAATAACCTCGTAGGTTAAACTGCGAGATACCATTCACAAAAAAAAACTTTTCATTCCATTCGTCTCTATTAGCCCTCATTTCAATGTTCACTTCCGTCCCAGTCATACCAATCCAACCAAATAATAACGATAATTCTCCGACATAAATTATCCGTTCAACATTTCGCTATAAAACTCCCTGAAAATCAATAAAATATTTTTTATTTACTGCTACAAAGCCAAATGCCCATGAAACTTTAAGTTTTAAAGTTAATTTATGTGTCACGCAAACTTGCCAGACTATACCCGAAGGACAGGGGGTCTTTTTTTTTTGGGGTTGGGAAATCATCAAATAACCCCTCCCGCTCTTGGGCAGAGCTGAAGGGAGTGTCAGATTTCTACTGACTAAAAACCACCCATGTTCTTGCGCCAGGGCCGCGGTATCTCTTTTGAACAACCCGCAGTCCCGACGGGCGTAAGTATTTATATCCTGGGAGTAAATTAGTAACATCACTTTAAATTAAATAATCATTAACGTAACTACCTATACATCACCTTTAATACCAATAGCAGTTTGATTTTAATTTTACCTGAGTTCGAGTAAGAGACGGAGCTAATCGGCCTGTATATCTACATCTCTTTCCCACAATGAAGTGACATTAAAGTTATCTATACTTCCTCGTATAAAATCTTTTGTCCTAACTGAACAAGCAACTGAACGGATTGAGTCAATCAGGAATTATTCAATAGTAGCCACGAGTTTTGGAATTGTGCCCGGCTGATGGCAATAGGTTCGCCCTTTATTACATATGGTGAAATGTGAGTGTACTACTAGGTACACCTCTGCCTAGCTCCGGGGATTACAAGCGTAATGTTATGTTGTGATAGATAGCTATTGTGACGTATGCAGCGCTCCGAAAAAAAAATTGGAAAATTTAATTCTTACGGTGATGAAATTGGGGTTGAAAATCCTTCATCTTGTGAAGTTGGTGCGAGTCTACTACAAGAGCTGGCGGGATAGCCCCTTTTTTTTTTTTGCGGCGTGCGAAATCATCAAATAAACTCTGCCTAAGAGGGCAGAGTGAAAGGGAGTGTCAGACTTCTACTGACTAAAAACCACCTATGTTCCTTCTTAGCCCTTCATGTCGAGGCCGCGGTATCTCTTGCAAACAACCCGCAGCCCCGACGGGCGTCGGCCCTTGCCGGGGCCCCTTCCATGGTGCTGTCATCTCTTTAAGGCGCGCGTGGAACACAAACTCGCCGTAGACACGGCCTGTCGTCGTCATAAGACGGACGAACGGCGAGCTAGCCCATCATTCACCGTCCGAAAAAAAAAATCGGAAAAATTTATTCTTAAGGTGATGAAATTGAGGTTGAAAATCCTTCATCTTGTGAAGTTGGTGCGAGTCTACTACAAGAGCTGGCGGGATAGCCCCTAAGCTCGAACAATACAATATAGAACGAGGGAGTGATAATGATTTGTTTGCACAAATACTTAGGCTACCTACTCGTTATATTGTTTATTGTTGCTGACCGCAATACTAATTAGGTACTCAATATCTTTGTCACAGGGAATGTGGAAGAAGTTGTTATTATTATAGTGTCATAATTATGATACGCAATAAAGAACGTAGGCAATGGAAGATTTTTGTATGAAACCTGGTTGGTCTAACTCCCACCATTTCATTTGATTTAATAAATAATGGCCACTCATAAAACCTACATTAATCAGTCATCATCATCATCAGCCTATAATGTTTCCACTGCAGGGACTCAGGCCACCTCTCTAGGAGATGTTAGGGGGTCCACCACGCGGGCCCAATGCGGGTTGGTAGATGTCACAAGTCTTAAATGTTTTGGTTCTAAGACATCCTCACGATGTTGTCCATCACCGATTTGAGAGCAATGATGATGAAATTAATTACACAATGTAATGTGCCTGACTGGGTTCGAACCCACAACTCACTGTTAAGTCGGAACTGCCTTACTTCCACCATTTTATTTTTAATGTAAAAATAACGGCCACTCATAAAACCTACACTAATCAATAACTAGCAACAAAACATATCAAAGTTAGAGAAGTAAAAAACTGAAACTGTTTGAAAATAAAACTGGCAGGCCATTCAAACCTTTTTAAAAAACTACATTTCTTTAAAAAGTTCCACTAAATCTAATTTTGGGATTAATGACTTTAGAAGAGTTTTGACTAAAAATCACAGATGGTTTTGACGGCACGGATAACGCAGTGGCTCAAGTAATGGACTGCTGCGCTGCGTGTCGCGGGTTCTATCCCCGCACGGAACATATATTTGTATGGCCTACAGATAGTTGTTCCGGATCTGGGTATTTGTGTTTAAATGTTTGTGAATGTTTAAAAAAACATAATTTAAGGCAACAAATCCAAAAGAACAGACTGAACTGGATTCGTATATAAAAGACTAGCTGACCCATGCAACTTCGTCTGCGTCACATAATAAAGCTTATAACAAATCATGTCAACATAAACTGAGTTAAATCGTAACAAACAAAAAATGTTATCTGTACTCTTTATAATATTAGTTTAGATTATATTAAAGTGAATGACTATAGGTAATAACTACTAATTAGGTACTATAGGTATCTCTTACTGTTAACCATACAGTAACACCTTGTACCTAGTAAACATTATGGTGCAGTAAATATTTTGAATTTGAATTTCTCCGGAGCCCCGCAGGCCAGAATCCCCACTAACCTACCGCACCGGACCAAATGACTGCCGCGCGTGTAATTATTTTGTCGCGCGGATTTTTTTACATTGCGATATCTTCTAAGATACTTGTTTAAACTTTATAGAGTAAAGAGCACAAATATTCTATATTAAATTCCTGTGCTAACTAACACATTTATTTAGATATAGATTAATACCATATGGGTTAAATAAGCTTCGCAAAATATCATTCTTTTTAACCTAACATTTTAATAGTAAAAAATGGTTACAGTGAGTCAATCTTAAAAGATGTGTCGCGGACTTTTTTTTAGAACATTTAAAGAGGAACAATTCCTTAATACATGATATTTACGTAACTTAAACCGTTTTCGCAGCGCACGCAACGGAAGCTCTCAAAAAGGAATATCTTTTCCCGTTTTTGCAACATTTTTTATTTATGCTCCGCTCCTATTGGTCGTAGCGTGATGTTATATACCCTAAAGCCTTCCTCGATAAACGGACTATCCAACACAAAAAGAGTTTTTCTATTCCAACCAGTAGTCCCTGAGTTTACCGCGTTCAAACAAACAAACAAACAAACAAACTCTTCAGCTTTATAATATTAGTATAGAAAAAAATGGTTACAGTGAGTCAATCTTAAAAGATAGACATATGCTGTCGCGGACTTTTTTTTAGAACATTTAAAGAGGAACAATTCCTTAATACATGACTATACTAATATTATAAAGCTGAAGAGTTTGTTTGTTTGTTTGTTTGTTTGTTTGTTTGAACAGGGTAAACTCTGGAACTACTGGTTGGAGTTGAAACATTCTTTTAATGTTGGATAGTCCATTTATCGAGGAAGGCTTTAGGCTATATAACATCACGCTACAATCAATAGGAGCGGAGCATAAATGAAAAATGTTGCAAAAACGGGAATAGTTATTCCTTTCTGAGAGCTTCCGTTGCGTGCGCTGCGAAAACGGTTTAAGTTACGTAAATATCATGTATGAAGGAATTGTTCCTCTTTAAAAGTTCTAAAAAAAAGTATGCGACAGCATATGTTTATCTTTTAAGATTGACTCACTGTAACCATTTTTTAATATTAAAATGTTTGGTTAAAAATAATGATATGTTGCGAAGCTTATTTAACCCATATGGTATTAATCTATATCTAAATAAATGTGTTTGTTAGCACGGAAATTTAATATAGAATAAATGTGCCTTTTACTCTATAAAGTTTAAACAAATATCTTAGAAGATATCGCAATGTAAAAATATACGGGCGACAAAATAATTAAGCGCGTTGCAGTCATTCGGTCCGGTGCGGTAGGTACGTGGGGATTCTGACCTCTGGGGGCTCCGGAGAAATTCAAATTCAAAATTATTTACTGCACCATAATGTTTACAAGTACAAGATGTTACTGTATATTAAACAGTAAGAGATACCTATAGTAATTGTTACTTTAATAATACAATCAAAGCCAATCTAAATTATAGGTATATTAAAAAGAGGAAAGGTAAGATTTTTTGTTTGTTACGGGTACGATCTCAATTTAATATGTTGGATAGTCGATTTGTCGAGAAAGGTTAGAAGCTATGTGACGCAGACGAAGTTGCGTGGGTCAGCTAGTACATGATATTTACGTAACTTAAACCGTTTTCGCAGCGCACGCAACGGAAGCTCTCAAAAAGGAATATCTTTTCCCGTTTTTGCAACATTTTTTATTTATGCTCCGCTCCTATTGGTCGTAGCGTGATGTTATATACCCTAAAGCCTTCCTCGATAAACGGACTATCCAACACAAAAAGAGTTTTTCTATTCCAACCAGTAGTCCCTGAGTTTACCGCGTTCAAACAAACAAACAAACAAACAAACAAACAAACAAACAAACAAACTCTTCAGCTTTATAATATTAGTATAGATTGATTGACAGTTACTGAGATCGATGTATGTACCTACAGAATGCTTGGTTCACGCCTTTGTGACGAGTCCCTTTACACATTTTAGTACTACATACCTACCTAGTATTTTATTTTGACCCTTCTAACAAAGCTTACCTTAAGAGTGAATGTCTATCTGTCTGTCCTTTACAGATTTGCGAGGCGGTGATGCAGTTGCGTCAACGCCACTACGTGTGAGCTAGACTTACGTCCCAGCCACATGTAGCCTTAGTGATGGGACTCTGTCGATAATATTTTTCTTACGTTTCATTATTTTGTTCTAAATTCTACCAATATCTGTTACACCAACGAGTACCTACTTTAAGTGCTTCTTATATTCGGAAAAACAACGTTGTTTTTTTAAACTTACAAAACTCAATTTTATAAGGAAACGTAACGAATACATACAATCTCCTTTCCAAGGATTCAATAAACATCGTCAAAGTTTTTGAAAGAATTTTATTTTCTAAGAAAACCTTATTTTCAATAGCGGCGAACCGAACGCGGAATTTATTGAAGTTGGCTTTCATTAATGGAATCAATTTATCAGTGGCTAAGAAAACATTTTCGGGAACCTGTAAATCCGCGAGGAAAATCTTCTTTTCGGGGATAGAGTAGCTAAGTACTCCATTAGTAAATTGCCTTGTAAATTAACCTGTGCTTTGTATAGTGTACTGTTACGATCGGTTCCCCGAATTGGTTGAGGATAGTTCGTAAATTAACGAAGGGAACGATAAGTATTGAATTTCATTACGGCATCCTATATCCTGAGTCATGAGTGCTGATGGATAGATCCGACTAACACATGACATGGAGAAATATTAAGAGTTAATGATGATCCTTCAAGAGCAGTGGTGGCCCAGTGGTTTCGGCCCCGACTTACGAACAGTAAGTCGTGGGGTCGAACCCAGGCAGGTGCATTACTTTGTGTAATTTATTTCATCACCACTACTCTCAAAACGGTAAAGGAAAACATCGCGAGGAAACCGGCATATCTTAGAACCAAAAAATTCGAAGGCATGTGACATCTACCAACCCGAACTGGGCACGTGTGGTGGATTATAGCCCATCCCTCTGCTAGAGAGGAGGCCTGACTCCCTGCAGTGGGAACATTATAGGCTGATGATGATGATCCATCAAGACGTACAAAGGTATTCGATGTTGGAGTCGCGTTACAAAACTCAACTGTAGATGAGAAGGGCAGCCAACAAGACGCAGTGATGACTTGTGGACTGAGGATGTCAAAGGGCAGATGTCATGGTTGCTATCGAAATAGCTGGATGAAAATGGCACAAGACCGTGGAGATTGGCACAAGAAATGAGAGGCATCTATAGAGGCATCTATAGATGCCTCTCTTTTCTTGTGCCTAATGATAAGAACGCTATATCAAGTCGAAAACTTAGCCTTCACTTCGTTGTAGACAGACTTACAAAGGCATGAGAGTACTAATGTTAATTGTAAGGCAACGTGTGTAAGCGTCTTATTATTTCCGAGAACACTCGCTGAAGCTTAACGTTCAGAGAAGAGCCAAGTCAAAGACAACAAGTTAGTCAAGTCAGCTTCCACATAACAATATTGACTGAAGATAATGCGTAAGAAAAGGTAAGTAAAGGAATAAGACAAAGAACATTAAATAATTACCGTTAAGTTTGATGTGATAACAATAGAATTAGGCTGATGATGACTCAGATACTGAATGATAGGAAAGAAAAAATTATAGCGTGACAGTTGGCAGAGGAGAATGAAAGAACAACACGTGTTTTGCCATCCCCAAGTAACATGGGAGATGACGGTGATGATTATGATTTAGATACAGAAGAAAGAAGAATGTGAAAGAGAAAAATACAAAAGAATAAGACCGTGAACACGTATCTTATAAAATAAATGTAAATATAAGGTTTCCTTATAATATAATTAATTAAAATACCCTTGAATCCGATTGTCACGAAAATTTTGTTTCAATGTTCGGAAAGTAAGACGTCTAATGGAATTCTCGGAATGTTTGACGATAATAAAATATACTTTCACATTAGAAAGTAAACAAAAGAAATATATTTTATTAATGTATCTTCATTTTTCAATTATGATTTGTAATACTATGCGATCAAACTTGAGGAAAACATTGCTGAGATTAACACAGACAAGGAAAACACGCCTATCAATTATGATAATCCTATCAGCCGGCCCGATGTATAAACCCACCCATAAACAAGAGAATTTGCGGTATATTCCATTGATCACCTAATTACTTTATTTTCCCGTAACGACCTAAAAGGGCAGAGGAATTATGACGTTAACCCCTTAATTATATGGTCTGTTTTATTCATTGGCTGACCTCTTGCTAGACTAATGGACTTACAGATTGATAATATGGCGAGAAAGGAGGTAGAAATGAGTAAAAAGGAAAAGTAACGAAGAGGAGGGAGAGAGGGAGGGGAAAGAGGGTGGCTAGGTAGAGAGATGATGACGAATAGAGAAGTATTGAAGAAGAGATGCTTAAAGAAAGGCTCGCGGTAATAACAACTGACATTCGGGTCGATCTTCAGGTTAAGCCGCGCTTGTCTAAGTAGGCCGTAGATGGGTGACTACCAATTGTAAACCGAGTTTCCTCCGTTCCACGGAAAGCACGTTAAACATCGTCCCACCCGTCAATTAAATTAGTAGTAGTAGTTAGTGGTCTGAAAATCTTACCATACGTGTGCTATGAACTACTACGAACTGGGTTGTGGAGGTTAGATAAGTAGTCACTCCATGAAACACACTGGTTTTTAGCTACATCCAGTTAGACTGACCAACCTACCCCAAAATAGTTGGGAAAAGGCTTGGCAGATGTTGCGGAGAAGACATGACGCGCGGCCAGTAACTGAATCGGAATAAGAGTAGAACAATTATGTAAACAGTCAGATCTAAGAATTTATCATCATCATTTCGGTCAAAAAACGTCCACTGCAGCTGTACAGACATCTACGCATTGGTTCATGTTAATTGTGCTTAACATCTTATCTGAATGTCAAACATAATCAGGTCGTGATCTTGACTTTTCTTATCTTAGTTCATAAAATAAATACGGTTAATCAAAGGGGGCAATTTAATGGTTGTTATTTCGCTTAAGACCATGTCTTGTCCATGTCAAAAGTCGTCCTTTCTTTCAAGTGTGATAGGTAATTCTGCAGATTTTTTGATTTATTCATATTGATTAGCAATGCACTTTATAACCAGTAGCTATTTATCAGGAATTTCAGTAACAGTAACTGTTATTTCGAAACAACAACAATTTCCCGTCCCAAGAATCGAACGCTGACTTGCCCGCTTTACCTCTCTATCCTACAAAATAATTGCCGACCGTTTAAAAAATAAAGAGGTTAGGCATCCCTATTCCGTAGCAGCATAAAGTGAGACTGCCCTCAGCTCAACACGAGATTTAATTGAATTATTTGAATGAACCCGACGCTTCCGCCAGGCCAGCACTGGCTCGGCCAACTGTGCAGGATATACCAATTGCCACTTTAAAATATGTATTTCTGTTTGTTTGTTTGATGCTGCATGAGTTGTGTATCGTATTTATTATAAACATTCGGATTTGAGATGCGATTTTGGATGGTGTTATGTAACTGTTGGCAGGAGATGAGAATGTTGTGAGTTATGATTCGAGTGACCTGGAATTTGGGTTGCGGTTTAATGGTTCTGTTTTGTAAATCATTCAAAGGAATGTTTAGTTCTAAAGACATTTTATTAACCCATGGCATCGTCTTGGCATTCAATCAGCTCTCTTTGGAGTACTAAAAACGGGCAGTCAAGTTTACAGTTTGAATTAACGGCGATATTCCTTCGAGTCAATACCGACACCTTGTAAGTTTAAACCATTTTCAAATAGAAATTATAGTGCAAACTTCAATAACGTAAAGTAGGTATATGCTGACCCTATTGTCCTATAATAAATAGTAAATCGATATAACTATTAAATCCGTAATAGTAGCACTTACGATGGCTTCTATAGAAAACACAAGGCCGCTCAATTATCGTATTAATAAAAGCTTGAAAGAGAATAAAACAAAACTTCGAAACACAGAAAATAATAAAATATTTCAAACAGTGTCATAATCTACGTCAATTGTTCATAAATTCAAAGCTTCAATCATACTGGCTGCAAGACACGTTAAGTACTAATCAGCTAATAGTCACCGTGACAACGTAATTAATTAGTCAATTAACGTCCGCAAATCAAGTCCACATCAACATAAGCCAATACTTACAATGTTACACAATACTACTGTTTATTTTATTACATATGAAATTACATACATATAGTATATCCACACAACAGGTGTCAAATTGCTGATGGATGACCTTGGCTGGATTGTCCGAAGGGTAAGGGGCTCGTGGAACCGGCACTTAAAGTTGGTATAAGTTCACAAGCACTCACTCGCGTTTTGTGTATATAATAAAGTATTATTTTCGGGAGAGCTCGACAGCGATGCGTCCCCACCGACGTGTCAGCGTAGACTGAGCGCCGAAGTGAAATTGGCCCGGTGGCTTCGAGGGTTGCAAGCTCTCAGAAACGTTTTCCACTTTTCCAATAAATCTAAAGTTGAGCTTTTCGGTTTTACTGTTTTCTAATGCGCGGTATATGGCGTAGTTTTTCGGCTTTATGTAGCATTATGAATAGTTTATTTTGTATTTTGGTGCTACCATATTACCTATGAGGTAAAACTCAAAGGCAGTAAGGAAACATCGTGTTTGACAAAATCAAGTTATTGGTTATAGGTACAATGATTCAGTTATTATACTACATAGTTAATTACGTATTTATGTTGGTATGTAATTTACTCACTTTTATTCTATTTCACACCTAGGAACCAGCATTTTTGTGGTGAACCATTATACACTTAATCCGTTAAATTAAGGCGTCATAAAATGCCCTTGAATCATTCGGTGAACGGAGGCACTAAGATGTAAAAATTTTGATCATTTCAGGCAAATTCTCCCAGTTTGCCCTCACTTGCCGCGGATGATCACTTTTCCCCGAACGGTATCGCGCCCGGGGCACCCCATACGATGACCTCTTACTAGGTCCTCGATACAGAACGCCCCACCCAACTTGCGTCACTTCCATTACTCGTTTCATGAACTAACACAATTTTCTATTCCGTTAACCAACTCCAATGTATAACGAACTAGTTGTATTACACGAGGGATCACCGATATTGTTATAAATCCACAGTTTCCGTGGAGCAACACCTCGAAAACGATTAAATAATTGCAGATTCGCGGTTGTGGTTCGGCTCTTTCGTGAATTTTCGACGAAATTGGGGCATTCAGTGGGAAGTTTCTTGATTACATTGAACCTAATGAATAAATAATGGAGTGGTTTTGAAGGGTTTTGTTTTCAGTTCTTATTTGCGGCGTTTATAAAGATTTTGGATACTAAGGCAGGGTTTCGTTTATTGGCTTATTTTAATCAAAAAGTTTGTAAGAAGCTCTCTGCCTCTATTGGATTGATTAAACCAGTGGCTCAACAAAAACGGATCAAAACGGATGTATTTTTCGCTGTTCCGTATTTTTCTCACGTTCCGTAGAAAATGTGTATAGTACTCGTATAGTACGTTAACTTTAAATTTGCTAGTTGCAGGCCGCGCTCCGAGTATCATTGTAGGGCACCGTACGTGCGCAACGAGCCGCCATGTCGCCTCTCGTCGCTGCATCTACGTCGAGCGTACACCAACATTCTTATTCATGTATATTTTGTATTCATGGACAGTTTCATAGGGACGAAAATTTACTGAGAATCACAAGTGCTAAGAGAATAAGCAGGTTCTAAGTGCGCTTTAGAGAATTGTCAAGTTTAAATTGAAGTTTGAGAAAGTGTGAGAGTAGACTATAATTTCTAAGTAGGTATGAATATTTGTTTTTAGGAGGAAAGTAACATGAAAAAGTTTTGGTTAATTTAGGACACTTTTAATGGGGTGGCAGGTAAGAAGTAGTATAACTACTTACTACTAAGTAGGTCATCTGTAAGTGGTAAGTAAGTCTAGTCAAAGTTGTATAAACTACGTACCCGTAGTTATGCAATATGTGATGTATGAACATGGGCAAAGCAAAAACAGTAAGATTATAATTAAGATACTAGTTGCCAGCGGCATCGCCCGCTACAACTCGAAAATTATTCCACGGGATGATAAAATCGGGATAAAAACTATTTTAAGTGTTAATCTAGGTTGTAAACTATCTGTGTGCCAAATTTTATTCAAATCCGTTCAGTAGATCTTGCGTGAAAGAGTAACAAACATCCATCCATCCTCACAAACTTTCGCATTAATAAATTAGCAGGATAGTAGGATTAGATACCCAATAATTTCTGGAGTTTCCATAGAGCAGCCACGGTGTCTGGATTTGTGCTCGACTGATGGCAAAAGACTTGCCTTTTATTAAATGTGCCGTACTCAGAGATATTTAATGATTACTTAAGCTGTCACTTAGTAAAGATTTGACATACTTTTGTATGACAAAACTGTCAAAACCTTTACCATGTGATGGCCTAAGTATACATTAAAGCTCTCTGAGTACGGCAGTTAAACTGGTGAAATGTGGGTGTACTAATGGTTACCTATGCCTAACTCTTCGGAGATTTCAAGCATAATGTTATGTTATGTAATATAGATACCCAATAATTCTAATGGTCTGAAGCTCCCGTAGCATGTTGGTAGCACGTGCACTCACTACGCTTAATAGACGTCTGTTATCTAGATTTGACTTTAAAAAAAGCGAACTCTTATAAAATCAGCTGTTATTTTCTAGATTTTATCTATATCATAAATAATAATAATAATAAGTTTATTTATTTTCTCTCACAATGTTTTTGCAGCGCTTAACAGTTTTGAACTAAATAAGATTCACATTGTGAGAGCTGGTGCCTGACGTAGGTTTCGAAAAAACCTGTATTACAGGTCACCAGACCCCACTTAGTGGCATCATTAACAAACAGGCAGGTAGCATGTTTTCCTACCAAACAATTATAAACAAAAAATAAATAAATGAATGAACAGAAAGAAATAAAAAAAAACACAAGAAGAGCAGTTGCAGGGTGTGTGTAAGTGTGTAGGTGAATGATGGTGCGAGTGTGTGTGAATGGTGGTGAGTATGTAGGTAATTATTTGAGTCCAAGTATTATGCAATTGGGTTGAGCAACTTTTCTGTGTCCTATAGAAGCTACCTGCCGTAACAATCAATACTAAATCTGTCTAGGAAATACTTTACACCGTACAGCTGTCAAAGAGACAAGGTGAGAGTCCGTATCGATTGTACCTACAACTATTTATCTACACCTATGTATGCCTCTTTTTTTTTTGGGGTGTGGGAAATCATCAAATTTAATTACTCTTCCCGCTCTGGGCAGAGCGGTAGGGAGTGTCAGACTGACTAAAAACCACCCATGTTCCTTCTTAGGTAGGCCTAATAGTGGTTATAGCTTATTGATATCATTATTAGTTCCCAATACGATAGGGGCGACCCTATTATGCTTTGTCTGCCCACAGTTTCAACCTCAGTGGTTTGTTATGGTTTCTGTTCAGGTAGCAACCAGATTTCTTTTGCATTTTGCGGAATAATGGTTGACTATGAGTGATTGTCAGTTTACACGGTATACGACGTATACAAAAACATAACCAATCAAGGTGGTAGTAATGTAAAAGGTCCTATATGGCGCAGCCGTGAGATACACACACTGTTTTTTTAGTTTCTTTTTATAATTTTTATTGTTTGTTGTGTGCACTTGTGGCATGTGCTGAATAAATATGTTTTCTTTCTAAATAGGTCAGCAACAGCCCCTTTTAAACCGACTTCCAAAAAGGAGGAGGTTATCAATTCGTCTGTATGTTTTTTTTTTTTAATATTTTTTTTTTTTGAGGTTTGGAAGTCATAAAATGACTTCTACAGCTCTAGGCGCAGCGGATAGGGAGTGTCAGACTTCTACTGAGACCACCCATGTTCTTTCTTAGCCCTTTGTGGCCGGGGCCGCGGTATCTCTTTTGAACAACCCGGAGCCCCGGCAGCAGTAACAGCCGCTTCATGAAGCTCTACGTAAAATGGTTGCTGGGACACGACTGATTTCTGGCCAAAAATTACAGTTTACGGCAGAAATCAATGTTTTGATAGATAGGTGATGTATGGATAGTATCCATCTATCCATCACCTATCTATCCATTGGATAGTATATAGAGTACTAGATTAGGATGTCATGGAGGTAAAAAATTTAAAACATGTTTTTTTTATTTTATTTGAATAATGTTGAGCTTGTAAAAAAAATGTGTGTGTGAAAAATGTTAAACTCCAATATCTCCGTAACTAGGTTCCAAAAAGTGGCAATGACGGGGAGAACAATTAGTGTATTTCGGTTTCGGTAAGGGTCTTAGTCACCCTTTTTTTTAGATAAACTTATGGACAGATTTCCCTATAATAAGTGATATGATAAACCATGTTTCATGGTCGTGTCTTATCTGTAAAAGAAGAGACCTTTACCCTGCAGTGATACGGTGAAAGGCTGGTCCAGGTCCAGGCAACCAGAGCCTATGATATCTCCAGCTTCTGTATAATTGTGGTGGTCTGTTGTTTCTGTCATCTGTGGTGGTGGTGGTTTTTGAAATCATCAAATAACCCCTCCCGCTCTTGGGCAGAGCGAAAGGGAGTGTCAAGACTTCTACTGACTAAAAACCACCCACGTTCCTTTTTAGCCCTTGCGCCGGGGCCGCGGTATCTCTTTCGAACAGCCCGCAGCCCCGGCGAGCCCCACCTAGGAATCGAACCGAGGACCTCATGCACGGCAGTCGCTCTTGCGACTACTAGACCAACGAGGCAGTTACCCATTCACGGGTTACGATAATCATATAAAATCAGTATTGTTTCAATTATCACGTACATACGAACTTTATTTTTCGTGATTTTCATGAATAGACAGTCACGTTGCAAATCATCAAATAACCCCTCCCGCTCTTGGGCAGAGCGGAAGGGAGTGTCAGACTTCTACTGACTGAAAACCACCCATGTTCCTTCTTAGCCCTTCTGCCGAGGTCGCGGTATCTCTTTCGAACAACCCGCAGCCCCGACGGGCGTTGGGGCTTGCATGTTGCTGATCTCTTTGAGGCGCGCGTGGAACACGAACGCGCCGTCAACACGGCCTGTCGTCGTCATAAGACGGACGGACGGCGAACTAGCCCATTACTCACCGTCCACAGGCCCGCGTCTATGGTGACGGTGTGCTCCACCGTGTCCTCCGGCCGATCCTCACAATGATAGCATCCGGGCGTTTCCTTCCGCCTGATTCGGGGCAGGTGTCCGGTGAGGACCTGCGTCAGACGGAAGGTGAGGGCGCCATAGCGCCTCTCAAGTCACTCCTCAAAGAGGGGACTTGCCGCCACTATCGTGGCGTGCCCTTGTCGCTTCTCCCTTGATTATAGATTTCGTCAAGTAATGGTTCACAGGTTGCATAAAATGTTGGAACAGGTAGGTACTTCCTCTAAAGGCCGCAAAGGTCTTCCAGCCGATGTAATGTCTGGGTAAATCATTTTGTTAACATCATCCAACACCGCAGAAGAACAGTCACCGAAGTTCCGCTTTTGTTCCATCCATTGCATAGGCACTCCGAATTTCATACGTCTTCTTGTTCTTGGACCACTGATCCATCGTCTCAAGTGTTCACAGCACATTTTACAAACAATTTGAGGTACCCACGGCTTGTATTAATCTTCAATTCAAACTTAATGAAAGAAAAATTAGAACTTAAAAAAAAATCTGTAGTAATTTTTCTATACTTTTTAACCGTGTATTCACCACAAATGTAACAAGACACATTTTTGGCACATTGAGACAACTTCCTCGCGGTGAAGACGTCATATTAAAATTAATCTTCTACTATGTATATAAAAATAAGTCGGGTTTTTCTTCCTGACGCTATAACTCCAGAACGTACGAACCGATTTCCACGGTTTTGCATTCGTTGGAAAGGTCTCGGGCTCCGTGAGGTTTATAGCAAAGTAGTAGGTAGGTAGGTAGTAGGTAGGTAGTAGGTAGGTAGTAGGTAGGTAGTAGGTAGGTAGTAGGTAGGTAGTAGGTAGGTAGTAGGTAGGTAGTAGGTAGGTAGTAGGTAGGTAGTAGGTAGGTAGGTAGTAGGTAGGTAGTAGGTAGGTAGTAGGTAGGTAGTAGGTAGGTAGTAGGTAGGTAGTAGGTAGGTAGTAGGTAGGTAGTAGGTAGGTAGTAGGTAGGTAGTAGGTAGGTAGTAGGTAGGTAGTAGGTAGGTAGTAGGTAGGTAGTAGGTAGGTAGTAGGTAGGTAGTAGGTAGGTAGTAGGTAGGTAGTAGGTAGGTAGTAGGTAGGTAGTAGGTAGGTAGTAGGTAGGTAGTAGGTAGGTAGTAGGTAGGTAGTAGGTAGGTAGTAGGTAGGTAGTAGGTAGGTAGTAGGTAGGTAGTAGGTAGGTAGTAGGTAGGTAGTAGGTAGGTAGTAGGTAGGTAGTAGGTAGGTAGTAGGTAGGTAGTAGGTAGGTAGTAGGTAGGTAGTAGGTAGGTAGTAGGTAGGTAGTAGGTAGGTAGTAGGTAGGTAGTAGGTAGGTAGTAGGTAGGTAGTAGGTAGGTAGTAGGTAGGTAGTAGGTAGGTAGTAGGTAGGTAGTAGGTAGGTAGTAGGTAGGTAGTAGGTAGGTAGTAGGTAGGTAGTAGGTAGGTAGTAGGTAGGTAGTAGGTAGGTAGGTAGTAGGTAGGTAGTAGGTAGGTAGGTAGTAGGTAGGTAGTAGGTAGGTAGTAGGTAGGTAGGTAGTAGGTAGGTAGTAGGTAGGTAGTAGGTAGGTAGTAGGTAGGTAGTAGGTAGGTAGTAGGTAGGTAGTAGGTAGGTAGTAGGTAGGTAGTAGGTAGGTAGTAGGTAGGTAGTAGGTAGGTAGTAGGTAGGTAGTAGGTAGGTAGTAGGTAGGTAGTAGGTAGGTAGTAGGTAGGTAGTAGGTAGGTAGTAGGTAGGTAGTAGGTAGGTAGTAGGTAGGTAGTAGGTAGGTAGTAGGTAGGTAGTAGGTAGGTAGTAGGTAGGTAGTAGGTAGGTAGTAGGTAGGTAGTAGGTAGGTAGTAGGTAGGTAGTAGGTAGGTAGTAGGTAGGTAGTAGGTAGGTAGTAGGTAGGTAGTAGGTAGGTAGTAGGTAGGTAGTAGGTAGGTAGTAGGTAGGTAGTAGGTAGGTAGTAGGTAGGTAGTAGGTAGGTAGTAGGTAGGTAGTAGGTAGGTAGTAGGTAGGTAGTAGGTAGGTAGTAGGTAGGTAGTAGGTAGGTAGTAGGTAGGTAGTAGGTAGGTAGTAGGTAGGTAGTAGGTAGGTAGTAGGTAGGTAGTAGGTAGGTAGTAGGTAGGTAGTAGGTAGGTAGTAGGTAGGTAGTAGGTAGGTAGTAGGTAGGTAGTAGGTAGGTAGTAGGTAGGTAGTAGGTAGGTAGTAGGTAGGTAGTAGGTAGGTAGTAGGTAGGTAGTAGGTAGGTAGTAGGTAGGTAGTAGGTAGGTAGTAGGTAGGTAGTAGGTAGGTAGTAGGTAGGTAGTAGGTAGGTAGTAGGTAGGTAGTAGGTAGGTAGTAGGTAGGTAGTAGGTAGGTAGTAGGTAGGTAGTAGGTAGGTAGTAGGTAGGTAGTAGGTAGGTAGTAGGTAGGTAGTAGGTAGGTAGTAGGTAGGTAGTAGGTAGGTAGTAGGTAGGTAGTAGGTAGGTAGTAGGTAGGTAGTAGGTAGGTAGTAGGTAGGTAGTAGGTAGGTAGTAGGTAGGTAGTAGGTAGGTAGTAGGTAGGTAGTAGGTAGGTAGTAGGTAGGTAGTAGGTAGGTAGTAGGTAGGTAGTAGGTAGGTAGTAGGTAGGTAGTAGGTAGGTAGTAGGTAGGTAGTAGGTAGGTAGTAGGTAGGTAGTAGGTAGGTAGTAGGTAGGTAGTAGGTAGGTAGTAGGTAGGTAGTAGGTAGGTAGTAGGTAGGTAGTAGGTAGGTAGTAGGTAGGTAGTAGGTAGGTAGTAGGTAGGTAGTAGGTAGGTAGTAGGTAGGTAGTAGGTAGGTAGTAGGTAGGTAGTAGGTAGGTAGTAGGTAGGTAGTAGGTAGGTAGTAGGTAGGTAGTAGGTAGGTAGTAGGTAGGTAGTAGGTAGGTAGTAGGTAGGTAGTAGGTAGGTAGTAGGTAGGTAGTAGGTAGGTAGTAGGTAGGTAGTAGGTAGGTAGTAGGTAGGTAGTAGGTAGGTAGTAGGTAGGTAGTAGGTAGGTAGTAGGTAGGTAGTAGGTAGGTAGTAGGTAGGTAGTAGGTAGGTAGTAGGTAGGTAGTAGGTAGGTAGTAGGTAGGTAGTAGGTAGGTAGTAGGTAGGTAGTAGGTAGGTAGTAGGTAGGTAGTAGGTAGGTAGTAGGTAGGTAGTAGGTAGGTAGTAGGTAGGTAGTAGGTAGGTAGTAGGTAGGTAGTAGGTAGGTAGTAGGTAGGTAGTAGGTAGGTAGTAGGTAGGTAGTAGGTAGGTAGTAGGTAGGTAGTAGGTAGGTAGTAGGTAGGTAGTAGGTAGGTAGTAGGTAGGTAGTAGGTAGGTAGTAGGTAGGTAGTAGGTAGGTAGTAGGTAGGTAGTAGGTAGGTAGTAGGTAGGTAGTAGGTAGGTAGTAGGTAGGTAGTAGGTAGGTAGTAGGTAGGTAGTAGGTAGGTAGTAGGTAGGTAGTAGGTAGGTAGTAGGTAGGTAGTAGGTAGGTAGTAGGTAGGTAGTAGGTAGGTAGTAGGTAGGTAGTAGGTAGGTAGTAGGTAGGTAGTAGGTAGGTAGTAGGTAGGTAGTAGGTAGGTAGTAGGTAGGTAGTAGGTAGGTAGTAGGTAGGTAGTAGGTAGGTAGTAGGTAGGTAGTAGGTAGGTAGTAGGTAGTAGGGAGAGGCGCCACGGCGCCCTCACCTTCCGTCTGACGCAGGTACTCACCGGACACGGTTGTTTCGGGAGGTACCTGCACCGAATCAGGCGGGAGGAAACGCCCGGATGCCACCATTGCGAGGATCGGCCGGAGGATACGGTGGAGCACACCGTGGAGGTGTGTCCCGCTTGGGCGGAGCCCCGCCGTGTCCTCGTAGCGGCGATCGGAGTCGGCGACCTCTCGCGCCCGGCCCTGGTGCAAGCCATGGTCCGGGGCGAGGAGGAATGGGACGCCGTCGCCTCCTTCTACGAAGCAGTGATGCTAGCGAAGGAGGTGGTGGAACGTGAGAGGGAGAGAACCTCTCGTCCCAGCCGCCGCGGGAGGCGCTCCGGGCGTCGGGGGCCACGTGATAGCTAGCCACCGAAGACGCGGGCCTGTGGACGGTGAGTGATGGGTAAGCTCGCCGTCCGTCCGTCTCATGACGACGACAGGCCGTGTCGACGGCGCGTTCGTGTTCCACGCGCGCCTCAAAGAGATGTCAGCAACATGGAAGGGGCCCGCAAGGGCCGACGCCTGTCGGGGCTGCGGGTTGTTCGCAGATACCGCGGCCTCGACATGAAGGGCGAAGAAGGAACATGGGTGGTTTTTTAGTCAGTAGAAGTCTGACACTCCCTTTCGCTCTGCCCAAGAGCGGGGGGGTTATTTGATGATTTCCAACCCCCCCAAAAAAAAAAAAAAAGGGTAATATAGGTAGGAAAATAAAAAATAAATAGTTTCTGTGTTACCAATGGACACATATTCAAAAACCAGTAACGGTATCTCCGCACCAAATTGTTTTGACCAGTGTTATCAATGAAACGGAGAGACTGCGCAGTGTAGAAAGCAACCCAATAACCCATAGCTGTTATTTCTATCTTCCACCAAATTGGTGGTCACAAGGTAAACCTTTGCTAAAAGCTAAAATTATAAACGCTAAGTATGCGAATAAAAAGATGCTCTTAAAATAGAAAGGGTTGGGATACAGAAAAACCCTTGCATTGACCTAAAAAGCTTTAGAATAGTAGCTTAATGAGGTGGGAAACGTTGTCCATAACTAGAGCATGAATAACTCCATGGGCGCTGACAGGAGGGGTATAAGGGGGTGCACTTGCACCCTGTCGGGAAAGAAAATAACTACTTACATACAAAAGATTAAGTTTTTCTTTATTATGTTACTGTGTGAATACAGATTTAATGTCCAATTTTATCACCATCTTTTCAATAAAGTTAGCGTCTTCCTCTAGGTACTATTTTCATGTGAACATTGAGCATGTACATCTAACATTATCTGAGGTGGAGTGCAAACATTTTCGAGCTATTTTCATTTAAGTGAACGTAAAATCCTGCCTCAAAACGGTGAAGGAAAACGTCGTGAGAAAACCGGAATGTCTTAGAACCAAAAAGTTCAAACACATGTGACATCTACCAACCCGCACTGGGCACGCGTGGTGGATTATAGCCCATCCCTCTTCTAGAGAGGAGGCCTGAGTCCCTGCATTGGGAACATTAAAGGCTGATGATGATGATTGAGCATGTAAATCTGACATATCTGAGGCGAAGTGCAACAATTTTCGAGCTGTTTTCATTAAACTGAAGGTAAAAAAAGGTTTCGTCTAATCTAAAAAAGCCATGCGAAGCACGGTTCGGTATAGCATAAAATAATTCAGATTGTCATGACGTCATCGGAGAACAAACTTTGAGTCGTCGCAAAGACATTCAAATATTACTAGCTAAATTTAACCTAGAACTTGAAACTCAGCAGTAACCCTTTTTTTTTTGGTGGGTGGGAAATCATCAAATAACCCATCTTAAATCTCTTTGAGTCGTCGTTTTCCTGAGAAAAAGCAGGTGTTCGAAATTGAAACCACTTCATTTTAAGTTTCGGGACACTCAAGATTTCGTGTCTGCCTGTAGTGACTATAAACGAAACAGTGTCCCTTTCGTTTCGTCTCAATAGGTGGAGATACAGGGCCACAAAGAGCTCGGATCAATCTTCAGCCGGGCTATTGCGTATCTTTTTAAATGTCAGTGGCTATCATAGTGTCCATCGATTAACTGTCAAAATGGTTATGGTTTGGTACAAAATGGAATCAATCAATCAATAGCCCTGCAGGTTATGACGCGCTTGCTTTGGTTGGTTTGTGGATGGGTGACCACCGATTACATACCGAACTTGCCTCGGAAAGTACGTTCGGCCTTTGGTCACACACAGCTGTCATTTGTAGATCTTTGACAAGCATGACAGGTAGTCAGTGGAAGTCTGACATCAGTCAGACATCGGGTATCATATTATTACCCAGTGCTAACTGGCGTTGTGGAGGTCGGATAGGCAGTTGCTCCATACATGTCTCATACTGACGACACGTCGGTTTGCGCAGTGGCTGAGCGATTGGACTGCTGCGCTGTGTGTCGCGGGTTCGATCCCCGCACGGAATAAATATTTGTATGGCCTACAGATAGTTGTTCCGGGTCTGGGTATTTGTGTAAGTGAGTTTAAATGTTTGTAACCCACAATGCAGGACAAATTCCTAGTGTGAACGTTTAAAAAATAAAAAAAACCGGTATTCAGCTGCATCCGGTTAGACTGGAAGCTGACCCGAACATAGTTGAGAAAAAGCTAAAAAAAAGTGCTTCGTTGTTAAAGTTCAGATTTAGGCCACACGCGAAAATATCCTATTTGCAACTTTAAGTTCGTTTATTTCCTACCAAATTACAAATTTTACCGTTGGAAAACAGGCCTAATCTCGATCGCCGGAAATTGCGACTAAGCCTGTTAATACTTTTACAACCCTATTATTATGTGTTGAAGGTCGAAGGTTTTGATTTAGTCGTTAAAATGTGGTAGAGCTAAAGAAATATGTTTTGGTTGGAATAATAAATTAAATAAAAATAATCTGGTATCTAGCCGTGTACCGTGAGTAGGTGTCATTCTACATGGAAGCTTTATTTTTAAACATATACATAACATAACGCCTGTAATACCCAAAGGATAGAGGTGTACCTATTGATTGGTATACACTCATTCCACCAGTTATCTTTAAATCTCATGTAATAGGGGAGGACCTTTTGCCATCAAACGGGCACAAATCCAGAATCTAAGCTGGCATACTAACCCTTCGCCTGACCTGGGAACCAAACCTAGCAGTCGCGCGGCACTAGACGAATTAGGCAGTTTTCTTTTTAGAATCTTTATTTTTATTTCATGACGGCTAAATAGAAGCACAACGTGATTTTCCGTGAAGCGCAGAAACAAAACTCAGTAAGTCTACTAGAAAACTAAAACATCAAGAGAATACACACAGAACAGCCCTCCGCAGACTGATGGGGTTGATTCAGTACTCGTATAAATCCTACCTACCTACAAGAAATAATTCCACGAACGTTATTGGAATCAAAAAAAAAATATGTTTTATTTCCCCATACGCAATGTTGGGTACATTGCGTATGGGGAAATAAAACATTATTTTACGTATCAATACTGTGGTAAAACGCATGTTGCACACGGCAAGTGCCTACCGTACCGTAATGTATCCTCTCCCGGATAGGCTATCCGTATGCCTAGGCATGGGTGCACTCTGTCAATTTGCGGAGAGCTGTCCCATAACTACAACCTGTAGATAAGATAAACGGTCAAATAGTAAGAAAATAGCTTTTAAGAATTTACAGTTATTCACTCTTACTTACCCCTCACACCTGTCCTCCCCAAGTTGCGAGTGAAATCTTCTTGAACATCGCGCCCTCACTTCGTGCCCAAGTTTCGTCACTAAGTATTTGTATTCATGACACTGAATTACACAGAATCACGTCCGTGCTGCGAAATTATAACGTTCTCATCAATTTGGAATAGACACGTAGACATGTAGGTAGGTGGGGAGAACTTCAGCGTCTTGAGAGTTGTTAATAAATTATTGGTGGTGGTGGATTAATCTAACGGATGTCACTGTTTCATTTAGTTATTGTTAAAATAGACGGGGGACAACAGGAGCTAAACGCGAGTTTTTTAATGCGTTAAAGTACCTACCTATATGATTCCCTGCAGTAAACAAAATCAGTAAAATATATGATATTCTTCAGGATATACGCTAGTGACGTAGTGTGTTGAAAACATAATACAACTAACTTTACTCGATAGAAAAAAATCGCGAAGATACTTTCTATTCCCGAACATAATTTTGTATGGTGATAAAAAATCGTGCTGGACAGTCCTTACTATTTGAAACGTATATTTACCCTACGAAATTACGAGCGTGCATTGCGGGAATGCGTTTCGCGGTCGCGGGGAGTGATGCAAGCTCCACCCACTCGCTCAAGGTCGCTGGCATTTGTTGTCGCCTTTATGAGTGTATATTATACTTGAATAATAATCAACCAGTAGAAACCTTAAACGAAGGTGGGGGTTAATTGTGCCTATGAAGACTACTTAAGTATCGGTTTTACTTATGTTCATTGTAATCTCTGGAGCAATGGGTCCTGCGTTCGATTTCCAAATCTTATATTAAAATTAAAATATATGTATTAAATGATTTTATAATTTAATATATAGGTATATTTTGTATGGTTATTTATATTATACATAAATATATTTAAATTTATATATAGGCATATTATATATAAATTAAAATGTGATGAATGACACGATACTTCTTAAAGACTTGCACATCCACATTCCGTCTTGGAAACTGAGGTTTGGACTTCGTGTCATAGTGTTGCTGGTAAATAGGTAAAAGACTGCCTATTTGACCTCGACAAGACCACAACCCAGTAATTGAGTAATGCGATACCCCTTGGTAAGACTGGTTGACAATCTGTAATGACTGTCAAAAAGTACCCTGAAGTAGTTCAAATTGAATGAATCGATTTCCAACAATGTTCCTAGGTGCACTTAACTTCTATTAAGTATTTACTGATCGGGTCTACGATCAAACACCTAGAATAACACTAAATTCGTTTCATTTAAGTAGGTCAATAGTATAATAAAACTAGGTCAGACCAGTTCTGAAGACAATAATATAAATGCAAAAGTTTGTGAGGATGTATAGATGGATGGATGTTTGTTACTCTTTCACGCAGAAACTACTGAACGAATGTGGATGAAATTTAGAACACAGATAGTTTATAACCTGCATTAACACTTAGGATACTTCTTATCCCGGTAGTATGATCGCGTGGGACAATTATCGAACTCCACGCGGGAGAAGGCGCTGGCACAAGCTAGTTAAAAATAATAGACTGATAGGACAGTCATTAATGATAAAGTGTCTACTTCTGAAAAAAAGTATTGCCTCATTTTATTTTTACTGATTTAAATTTCATAATTTTGAACGTCAAATAGAGGAATCACTGCTTATTTTCGGAAAATCTTATTTCTAATAGGTAACACAACCTAGCCTTCTCTGTATGAGATGAGGCCTTTGCCACAGCAGTGGGATTAAATGAAGGTAGGAGTAGCAAAAAAAAATAATAAAGGAAAAATAAAAGAACCACGATTAATGAAACAAATATATTTCATTATGAAATTAATTACCAACAAATCCATTTTCAACACGTTTTCAAACCATTTTCAATATGATAGAGAAATGTGCCTTTTTTATAAGTGCCAAATATTCATTTAATATGCTGTGCTAATGCGGCTGCGGGTAATATTTTGAGATCATTGTAATATTAAACAACATAAAGTGGCCGATACGACAGCATCGTCCAATATCACCAGTAGACGCACTCGCAAAGCTAAAAATTTTACGCCTAACGGTAACACTACAACACACATATTTATTGCACATTTAGAAATTTCGTAAAGTGTTTTTGTCTTTTTTTTTCTTATTTTTAGAGATCCAAGACATTTACTATAATTTTGCACATCGATATTAAAATGAAATAATATACACAATAGCATTTAAATTTAGACTGTGGTATAATACACATCCAAAATATGGAACTATGCCTAAGTTAGTTTGGACAATGGACAAGATATTATAAATTAAATGGACTATTTTATAGACGATAATAGTCATATTGCAAAATAAAAATCTTGAAAACAAGTAATAGTTAATCACGATAAAAATATAAAACGATCTGTATAACAATAATAATTATCTGAAATATACAAGTAAAAAAAATATATTATGTAACAGTATGTATGTACTATCAACTAGGTTTCGGATAAACTGACCCAATACATAAATTAAGTTTGTCAACAAAAACCCTTCGTAGTAGATATACATAAATACAATATAGATATATATACAATATATTCATCGCTGGTGCCCGCCATTGGCACAATACACACTCAGAATATCTGGAAATACGAATTATATAATATAGAAAAAAAAACTGAAACCAATTAAATACTTTTTTGTCCGATTTTCATTACTTTACCAGGTAAGAAAGTTTTATGTTATTACTATACATACAATTTATTCCGAGATAACTTTATTTTAATAAGGCCATAAAACAATGTACACATAATA
This sequence comes from Diarsia brunnea, assembly GCA_949774965.1. Lineage (NCBI taxonomy): Eukaryota > Metazoa > Arthropoda > Insecta > Lepidoptera > Noctuidae > Diarsia > Diarsia brunnea. The sequence goes on along the minus strand of OX459003.1, from coordinate 7,355,303 downwards.
TTCCAGTATTGTTTGAGAGCCAATACTTCTGACCAGCCAAAACCTAATGAAAATTTACTAACTAGCATTTTCTGCATTACGTTTAAATACATTAACGATCTCGCCTTATTATGAATGGTAATAAGACTTGGACGTATATATAAGAAATAATTAATTAAAAAACCTACAATTTTAAAACTCGCACCGCCACGTCGATAGCATTTGGTCGACTTAAATCTCATAGAAATAAATTACAAGTGAAAGATACAATATTAAAATTGTGGAATGGTTACACCATCAAGTCTTACGAACACAATTCCTTACATTATTGGATACTTTGGTTTCTAAGAGACACGTTCGACCAACCACATGACACGTTTAAAATACTGGACAAAATAAATCCTTATGTAATTACCTAAACCAAATTATTGCTGATGTGGGTATATCATAGTGTAATGTGACTATATTATTACCTATGGAAGCTTCAATAAATAAAATGTCTCTGAAGAACAGTTTCTATCACATATCATTACACATTGTAGCACCACGCGGTTAATAGACCCATCTATGTCTACACTTACCTCTATTCATTGTTGTATATGGAGATGTACAAAAATCAATACATCTGAAAAATAATTTAAGATTGGTATATAAAAGATTCTGTATAATTATGTTTAAAAATTAAATAAACTCTCTTATTGTTTTATGTCGTAGACTATTGAGACTGTGTTTTGGCTTGTAAAACATTTTTAAATCAACACCTATTTATAAATATTACTTATTGACTGCGAAACTTCTGGCTTACTATACTTCTACCCGAAAATCAGTCTATCTACGTTCGATCGTCGTTGGCTGTTCTGTGAGAGGCACACGTGTGCCCCGTTCCTTCGCCTCCTCGTAAAATAATATCACATTCGTTACCTTCTCCGTACAACTTTATCCCTACATTCAATATCCTACAGTTGTCATTAGTTGCGTGTGCTGGCAGCCTCCGCATCGGCTCGTATCGACGCTTCCTTGTAACACTTCCACAAATAAAGCTCGGTACTGACAAAGAGAGGTGACCGGTTGCCTCACATCATATAATTAACTAAACCCACCAGATAACATCAGCTACACAAGATCGTCAGTATATAATTCTCCTATTGCAGTACATAAACATGTATAAACTTGTAATAAATAGTCGTTGTATCCGTATTTATAACCATTAATCCTATGTGTCTATTGCATTAAGATGTTGAAACAATAAATATTAAATGGAACAAACAGTAATCAGAATTTGACACTACAATGCCATCAGTCGGTGAAATGAATGAAACAAGACACACAATACTTAGTGGACGGAGATAATATATAAAACGCTTTAAAAAGTGTCAAAATTGTGCGTCACTGTAACACGGTAACACTTCACGTTCTTACATTATTCCAGACTGGCGCAATCTTACTTGTCTATCTTCCCTTCATGGAAGTTCTCTTAAGAAGAAGACTATTAAAACAGTAGTATAATAAATAATGCCCGTTAACCTCACAGTCGACGTTTAAAATAGGTAATAATGAAAATTTTCAAAAATATTACATGCCCACTTCTTATACCAAAACAGAAGATATGGTACAGCTTCAACTCATAATGGTAAAATGTTCTCAACAAAATGAAAGATCACTTAAATCCTAATTTATCACATTTGACCTGGTTAGCACATGCATATTTACATAACATTTGCTGTGCTCTCTATATTTTAAAATCTGATTTAAAATTAAATTATCTAATATATATTAGAGTTAAAATGTATGTTACAAGAACAGATATAAAGAATACCACACCAATTTTAACACTACGAGAATTCAAAATGATGAACCACTCAAAGTAAGTGCAACCTTATTGGAATACCGAAACGACATTTATATTTAAAACTGGCCACTGACACACATAGACAAACAAACTTTGAGTGGTTTATGACCTTAAATCTATAAGACACTAAATTACACCACAACATCAAGTAACTACCGCTGATATACTTATAAAAACAGTCAACATCAATTTTGAATAATATTTATATTTTAAATTTGAAGTAATGGCAAAATATCTACATTATACACAATGTGAATGCAATACATTGTTTATATTTTAATAGAATTGTATAAACTCGTCAAGAGTGAATACGAAAACTGGCTGTGAAACGTTACTGGATGGCAATATTTAATACACCGTAGCTATAATTTATAAAAAATCGAGTTCTCCCATTAATACATCCCATTAGATGACGAGTCTCCGTATTCCCTCCTCTAGCAATTAGAGTATTTCGGTAGTAAAAATAAAAATTTCAGAGTATTGCTTCTCGTTTATACTAAAAGTTTTCGACTACCTATCTTACTTAATATATCCCTCTGGCAAAGTCACTATTATATTTTAATACACATTATTTTAACTGTATCCATGTATAACAATGAACAAATAAAACTATACAAAAAGTTAATATTCTCAGTTAAAACCGGCTTAAATATGTTAAAAGTACTAACTAAATCAATTACGCTATATTAAAATGTTTCGATTAACATTTCCTGTACCTGAATATTTCGTTGCATTGTCTTCCTATCTAACTGTGGTTAAATGTAGGCGTTTTACAAACACGAGTAGTTAAACACTCGTTGGTTACTAATTATTTGTTAGAAATATTCGCCCGCGGTGTTATTCAATAAAATATCTGTATAGACAGTATTTCACTTATCCTAGACTTAATTGACAGTATCATTATAGGCTCATTTCCGGACAGAGTATAAATGAGAATGATTCTTTTTAAAATATTTTTAAAGAATAAAACTCTCTGTTGTACATTTAACGTTTGAGGTTTAAAAATTACAAATTGTGGATTATTATTAAGAATTGAGGGGACACTGTGACACAGAAATATATAAAAAAGTTAAAATAACCCAAAACAATATTTGTTAATGTTATGAAATTATTAAAACGAAATATATAAATTATAATCCATGAATATATATAAAATATATACTTTATAATTATATAAAGTTAAAAACAATATAAATATTAGTTATATACAATGTCATGACTACTCATGACATTTGAACGTCAGGAAAAACAAGAATTCTTACTTATGCGTGTTTTATAGGTTTAATATACAGTATATTTAATCAGCTTTTATATTGTATATAGAAGAATATCACAAGATCGTCAGTTAAAAATCGTCTTGAAGAGATTATTATTAAAAATATAACCAACTCTACAGAATATTTCCAGTAAAATAAATATTGTTTTATATTCTTGTGAACAATGCTCTCTTAGAAAACAGAAAACATTGATATAAATATAAATATGATTCTTTTAATTCGAAATGGCGCGAAATATACGGGACGCATTTAATGAACATTGCGGGCGAATATTTTTTCACTGTATTAAATCCATAGATAATATAATCTAACCTTTAGGCTCATATAATTCTGTAGCTGACTGAGCAATCAGTTTGTCTATTATATTTATATTGTAGTCGATTATATATCGCAGTAGTATTCTGTACTGTAACATCAAATCTAAAACAAAATGTGTAAAAACAATTATTATTGACAATTAATTTATCTACTTCACTGTTTATTTTTATGAGGTACATATTTTGGCACAGAGAGATTTCTTAAAACTATAATTAATTAATACATAGGTATATTATGTTATATAACGTTATTTTAAATTACATAAAACATTTTCGATGTTCTAAAACTTGTTTGACTGGTCTTAATCGTACGAATCACAGTTTTTGCATTCTCCTAATAACCTATCGTCACGACTATCAATTTTCTAGTTCCTCTTTAATGGAATGAGTTAAAAATCCTTATTATACGTAGGCATACAAAAATATGGCAAAAGAAACTATGTTTAAGCCTTCATTAAAACGCGAATGGTGTGCCTTGTCACCTATGGATGCTCATCGTGATCGACACCGTAGTAGATATAAACATAGACGTTGTTGTAAAATGCTCCTGTTTATGCAAAGCGGGTAACAGACAGTCCCTCATCTTTAACGAAATGCGCTGCATTGCACAACTAAGTTATACAAAACGATGCTAATTACTGGCTGATGAGAGACAAGCAAACACTGCTGCATTCGTAATGCAAAACTCTTATCAAAGATTCGAATGTGCACAAAACTTACAATAATTAATTTTGGCCTGAAACAGTAAATCAAAATATATGTAAGCATTTCGTCCAAGCCATGTGTTTAACACAAAAACATAGTTGCAGCATGAAAAAAAGAAGCCGTAATAGTTATTATTATTGCTCCGCGGTAGACACAAGTAGATTCCATTCACTATTTGTTTTCAGAATCAATGTAGAAAATTATGTCATAATATACATAAACCACTCCAAAACGAAAAATAGTCCTGTAAAACTCTAATTAAACCTGCTTATATCAATAATGTTGTAAAGTTTAAAAACGTTTTTAAAAAATATTCCGCTTTACTGTTATAATAATGACTCGGTCATTAACTATAGGGACACAATGTAACTACCGACTCCATACAGTAGCTCACGGCCTGGATAGTGACGGACCCCTGGAATATAAGCAGGGGTGCCACACGACACGAATAATAAATAAAAACCTTCGTCAATATCAAATAGTCGCAACTTCGTACGACAGAACGCGCCAGCCTAAAGGTCAAGTCCTGAGGAAGTCAAGATGAGACATCAGCCCCGACCATTTCATCCCGCAAACCGAGTACGATTACTCTGCAATTATCTGTATGGAGTTCAGTTATATTGTGCCAGAGGTATGCGAAGATCGAGAAAAGGACGGCGCGTTCATAGATCAGCGTGTGTTGTGTACGTGCGTGGTGAGGTGCTTGGACAAGTAGTCGGCACGAGCGAAACACTTGCCGCAAGCCTCGCAGTGGTAGGGTCGCTCGCCGGTGTGTATGCGCAGGTGGCGCGTCAGGTCGCTCTTGCCACCGAACGCGCGCCCGCAGAAAAGGCATACAAAGGGCCGCTCACCCGTGTGTTTGCGGACATGCAGCTTCAAGTTCTCCTTGGACCTCACGCACTTCCCGCAGAACGGGCAAGCGAATCTCCTCTCCCTGTCCCTCTGCCTCTCATCGTTTTGCATGAAGCTTAGGATCCCCGAATGCGAGCTCGAGCTCTCGTGCTTGCTGCTGTCGGCCCGTGACTCGTTCTCCGAACTGTCTGCCATTGAGCTGATGCTGGCAAACGAGACTGGCACTCGCCTCTTCTCCTCGGAAGTCCTGTCGTCATCCCTTTTGCTCTCGCTCTCAGCGCCCGAAGTGCGACAGTCTATTGAGTCGTCTACGGTAACGACAGAGTCTGAAGCACCGTTCGAGTCGACAGTACTGTCTTGTTCGGCGTCCCGGATCAACTCGGGAGGTGTGTTCGGCGGATCAGTTCGATTCTTTTTCTTCATGGACAGATCCATTTCACCGCACTGGCCGATCAGAGCCTCGTTAGTGCTGGAGACTTGGTCGGCTGCGTCGGGTGTGTCGGTATTCTTAGTGTGGAGTCGTTCTAGGGTGTGGTTGAGGCGATGTTTCTTGAATGATTTGAGATAGCGGAACTGCATGCCGCAGACGTCGCAGGTGAACAGTTTGTCAGCAGGCAGGCGCGCGCGGTGGTTCTGTTCGCGGTGCTTGACGTATGCAGAGCGGTACCTGTAGCTCTGGCCGCACTGCTCGCACACGAAGGGCTTGTCGTCGCAAGGAGCCTGCGAGGCGTGCTGTAGAGCGGCGTGGCGCTCCAGCAGCCAGGCGGACGGGAATGACGCCAGGCACACACCGCAGCGGCGCCGCTCGGAGTGCAGCATGTGGCGGTGCTGGTACATCATGCAGTCGTCGCTGAGGTAGCGGCGCAGGCGGCAGGCCTGCAGAGCCAGCAGCGGGGACCACAGCGGCAGAGCAGTGGGTGAGCGCGCCGGGATGGGACTCGGGATGCTTGGAGACACGCAAGACATGTCCAGACACATCTGGAAATGAAACAACAACTTATGATAAGCGTGAATCAAATTATGATTTCTAAAAGAGTAAATTGAGCATTTGTACCTGTGAGAATCCATGGAGAAGGATGACGATTTCAATAAAAGAATAGGGCTGTAATGATTGTAGAGCTTTTATTTGTCAAAATTGTATTTTTACAGCTATGATATGCTTATATTTGTTTCAAAAGTTACAATGATCAACAGCGATGGGTCTCTGTTTAGATTGTTGCAAAATTGACAAAACATGACACCGGTTGATCCTTGATCCATTCTGATATACTGTAACACTTTTTCAACAAAACTGTACTGCTCTTTGTTACAACATTATGAACTATTAATAATGTTAAGGCAAAACAGATTTTCTCTAATCTAAAATGTCAACAATGTATGTTAAATAAAAGAGCTTAAGGGGAAACAATTACCGTTTCACTGACGAAGAAACGACAACTATATTAAGCTCTATAAATAAAGTGGACCTACGTTATTTGAACTTGTGCTGAAAATATTCTATACGAGCATAATATACGAAGTTTAATTATATACCTAAAGACCTAAGTCCAAAAATTTAAACAGCAATGATTAAAATTTTGTAAGTCACTACGAAAACTGAAGCGACTAAAACCTAGTCGTATATTATGCCAATACAAATATTAGTCACGAAAGTTTAACTCTAAATAATTTAAAATAAACACATTATAATTATTTAAACAAATTGTACCGATATACAATAATTAATACACCTACAGGAACTTAGAAAAATTGCAATATAAGTTCTATATTTAGGTATGCCACTTATATAAAATGGTAAGTTAAATTAAAATGAACCAGTTTAGGTTTCAAGGACCTCTAGCTCGATCATGTTGGACGAAACTTAACAATACTATCTAACAATATACAACACAAATGTATGATATATTGGTCAAGAACATAATCTAGCACTGGTTGTTCGATACTCCGATACCACACGACTGGAATGCGCTAGCTCGTAGGTACTACAACGCTCGCTGACGGTTGACCACTTTTCACCCTTATGCCCTGAGTGATAAGGAACAAAAGTAGTCGACCGTCGGTGAGAGCGTCGAGCGGTAGCACATCGCCTCGGCGTACAAATCATAGGACAGAAGAGTGTGCAAGTCACATATCATAACGGAACTTACAATTTTCACCATAAAAATTACAGTTTTTCTCTATCTGCTACATATTCTCTATTTAATCCGTGATTTGCAGCCTTTATATAAGTCTTGTATAGGCAAGAGGCACTCTAAATATAAAACTGTGGTCACAATTTATGATAATATAAAAATGAATCTACCTCATATCTATTTCAACACATGAAATATTTCGTGCTAGTGTTTTCTTAAAAGTTATCATGCTCTGTAGGTACCTACTTAGAAAGATACCTACATAAATTTAATATATATATATATAATAAAGTTTATCAATATATAATTATATATGTATAATTTATTTGTGCTAACGGCGTGAGAACTCTGCGGGGACGTGGCAACAACTGGCAAATGTTAAAATTTGAATAACTGCACTTGGGGGTAATAATTATAATCTATTGTTCATGTAATACCTACTTTATATTTCACTAACAACATTTACCACATTGCCTATATACACGTAAATACATAGATATAAATCTATTTGAATATCAATATTATAATAATAAATATTACCTCTGAAAGTTAGGAAACAAAATAGTATTTAAAACTGCATTCTGTATTATTATAAAAAACTATTTCGATAAAAAGTCGTACAAATTTTTTAATTCGCATCATTATTAACCATTTATTTATTGCTATTAAGTATTTCTGTAAATTGTAAATATTTAATCTTTCTTAAAATAAGAAGAGGAACATTAATCAAGGTTTCAGTATTGCTATACAGTTTGGTAACGTTCGACTCTGATAAAACAAAAACGAGTGCAGCTTTTCAAATAGCAACATTCTGGTGTCTCATTTTTTTATCTTTTTTTATTGAATTTTATTCATTTCTCATTTCTAGCTCCGGAAGTAGCGCATCTACCAATCTATTATCTAAAATGCATTTTATATACTGTGTGAGTTTTAACAATAGACCAACATAATTTTTTGCTTTCCCAAATTATTTTCATAGTAAATTCGCTAAACTTTACACAGGAGTGTCCGAAATAATATGTGGGTATTAAAACAATTCATATCATCATTCATGAATGTTTAAATTTACTTAAAACGACGAAGACGTGGTCAAGTTCTACCTAGAAAAGAAACACTTATACGGAAATATGATCAAACGGTCTTAAGTAAATTTAAACATTTTAAACATTACTGGTAAGTATCGTCAGCGCGTAGTCGTTGACTTACAATTGACTGGTTCATGGAATGTAAATTATATTGCTAGCAATTTTTCAAATCACTTTGATCAATATAAAGCACACATTCTCATCAACCATGTAACATAAACAATCACATAATACTCGGAAAATATGTGTTACATACCACGTGCTGAAAGAGCTTCCACTAAGAACTACCACATCATTAATTTAATAACTATTATCGTAACATTCCATTCAAACGAAATAAACTTAGTTTATAAACGAGTTTGAAATGCCCCGGTACTCACGGCAACCATACTACAGAATTTCGACATTCTATATTAAATAGCTCATATTATATTACCTACAATGTATCGGTGGCATTTGCTATAAAGTAACCAAGTTGACACTGGAATAATTTTGGAATGTTAGGCGTTTGCAATCCAAATATGTATATAGAGTTAAAATAAGTACTTTAGATATACCAAAATTAAATCAACGAATAGCATACTGGCCTTAATTTCTACATGATGCCTAATGAACTTATAAATAGCAATGAGATCTGTTGCAGAATTTTTGTTTCCTAATTTTAATGCTTCTCATCCCACAATTATGCTCTCCTTTGCACTTTTAATTTGAATTTAAAAAATAACGAGTTTATCGTTTTAAATGTTGCTAACGTTAAGAAAATAAGTCAGGTCGCAACTTCAATTTTTTAATAAAAAAAAAATAAAAAAGCAAATTTCTTAATATTGGCAAAAAACAAAATTAAATTCATCATAATATTAAGATTTAAGATCTCAATTGTGTGGCCTAAAATCCTAAATATTTGAAATCACATTCTGAGATCGCATCATAAATTCCCAGATGTAATACCCTTACTTGTATTAGACATATATCACAGATCTTTTTCTATATTACCATAATACTTTCTTTTGAGTGAACCCAAAATTATGAATCACTAAATATCTAATTTACAATCAAAGATATTTAAACGCCTACATTCAGAACGAAACGTTTACAAAGAATTTTCAATATCCTACTTTAAAATATACATATTCATAAAATAAGTGTAAGTCACCCTTATTTAATCCATGATAGTATTTTTTATATAAAAATGATATGTCCCATGACCAAAAGATTATGAAATGATTAGGCAGTTCAGTCTATTTACTAGTACGCTACGTAAACCATTTAGGTACATTATGATAATGATATAAATTTCTATAAAGATATTAGTATGCTTTAGCCAGAGAGTACCGTGGGCAGATCAACATTATGTATAAGTAATTTTCCATTGAACTTACAGACTATATGAGCCAACATCCAATCAGTTCCAAATCAAAGCTTTAAATTTCTCGGTTGTGATGTCGAAATATGAAACTTTATATTATACAAACAAATATATTATATAAATTCTGAGCCCAAAAAATAAAGGCTATGTCTAAAATCGTAATTTGAACAAAAATATGGTGTGGTGTTGAAAAATAATGAATCTTACGATCAATAAAATATCCCTGTATTTGACTCTGTTGAATTTATTGAACACAGCGATTATCGCGAACAGTTTCAAACTCTGGGACGTCCGTTGGGATCGAATGATCAAGTGATTGTCTGATTATATTAATTAACTAATGGAAAAGGGATTAATTCAGACGATAAAATCTAATGTGCGGTGCTTTCATTAATAAACGTCGATATCCGCAGGGTTTGAAACTTTGGAATAATCATAAATTAATGTGGTTTTGCAGTATGAAAATAGATTGAAAATTTGATATATACTTTTATATGTGTATGCCACGTCTCTTACATGGTTCATTGGATCCATCTGTTTGGCAAGGTTGTATTTGACACCTTAAACCTTGAACGTGTGAGTGAAAGAAGAGGAATGAACGAGGCAAGAGACACGGCACTAGGACAGAACAGAAACAGCGCTTAAAGCTTTGATTCCCATGATCACATCCACAACCCTCCCCGTGTATACCGAATACAGAACTACCGAAGCATTTACATTCTAATAAATTTCCTAAAAATTCCGATATTATCAAACTATATGTTATTTACATTTTTATATGTCATAATATTGCTTTTGAATTACCTCAGGGGAGCGTGCGTCGTTATAACTTCGAAAGACATAAAATTAGTAAAAATCTCAAATCCCTAACTTCTTAATTGTTACCAACTATGTTGAGTGCAATTTTCGTATGGTCTCTAATAATAATAATTAAAGCACTCTTAATCAATCTTTAATTTAATTTTGTTTATAAAATCAACTTTGACAAGATACTACCATAATAAATATGCAAATCTCTAAACATTATGCCAGCTCTAAATTAATATGATATTTTACGATTTCTTCATTAATTCCGATAATTTACGAATTTGCAACCAATGCGACGTCATTCAAAAAACATTTTTTGTACAAGCAAATAAAATTAAAAAGCAAGTGTTATCATCTCGACTTGGAAAGTAACGTTATTAAAAGGATTCATACTTCACTAGCTAACTTTGGCTATGCCGTCTAATGACCCATCGTAGAATGAGTTTACTTTTTTTATTTAAAACTAAAGCATAAAGAAAGCACCTAACGTTCAAAAACTCTTAGAAAATGAAGCAAACAGAACGGAACTGAAAAATGTTCAAATAAATTTAACAAGTACCAACATTAGTGTGTCAATTATCTATTAGTGAAATATCAAATATTATTCATATCATTCAGATCACAGTTGCGGCGTTTTAATCACATTCTTAACTAATTACATCATATTGTCCTTCATTTGTTCATTCAACTATCACTTCTTGCTCACATTGACTATTTCCAGTAATAGTTTGTGTTACTGGTGAATATGTGGAAGGCTAATTGTGCACTAACGGGGTCCCAGGCTCATTGGTGCGGACTCTCCTCCTCCGTGTCCACGGGGCTGGGTGAGAGGAACTTGCGAGCATACTTGGGATAGTGCGTCTTCTCATGAGCCTTCAGAATAGTCGACCGCGAGAACGTCTTGCCGCAGAGCCCGCAACGAAATGGCCGTTCACCTGAAACGGGTAGAATTGTGATCAGTTATAGAGACAGGAAAACCTATACTATACTTTCTAACTTAAATAAAATCTCCAAAGTATTGAAAAGTACTCAGAAAAGGCTAGCTAAATGGCGATTTCTTAGGTGAATAAGTATTTTAAAATAAAAAAATGCAATGTCACAAGAAAAAATATAAAAAAAATCTATAGACGAATTAATTATCTTTACAATAAAGACGGAAATTTTAAACATCTGTTTTCTGCTGGATTCCGACTAGGACTCTAGAAATTAAGATAAATCCTAGTATCTAATGAACTGTAAGTATGAGTAAAGAAATATTATATTAATTAGTAATATTTGTAGAAGTAAAAAAGATAAATCAAAGATGGCTTACCTGTGTGAACTCTACAGTGATCCTTCATATGATGCCTTAATTTAAACGCCTTGCCACAGAATTCACACTTAAACGGCCGGTCCCCCGTGTGCACAGGTAAATGTGTTATTAACGATGACACATCCGGGAAGCTCTTCCCACAAAACTTGCACAGCACTACGTTCCCAGGCTCCACAGCGCCTATGTCCAGCTCTATAGGGGACTCCTCCGCGTGCATGCTCAAGTACGTGGGGTCACTGAACTGCCCTATCATCGGCAACCCGATGGGCCGGCCCAGCAGGGCGTCCCGGTACTTCAGCGTGTCGAGCGTGTGCGTCGTCAGTATGTGCCGCGTCAGTTTGCTCTGGTGTGGGAACGCCGCACCGCAGTGTATGCAAGGATACCCCCTCTCCCCTTCATCAATTCGCCCCCTACCGGACCCATCGTACTCCTGCAACCACAAAAAAGAACATCAACTTCTTTTTTCTTGTTCCATTTTACACGGACCAAACTGTGTGCAATATCTCTACCACTACTTTCTAAATTGAGATGCAGTCTCGGTATATTTTTAATTTCCACTATCTAATTAAGAAGTTGACGCTCATTTTTGCCCAACAAAATGTGCAGGAGTGACCCGGGAGCCGGCTACGCGTAATGCCTTGTTGTTTAGCAACGCGCACGCGTACTGAATCACCGATTCGTACAAAAACGTATGCATGTAATATGGCCAAAATTTAAAATAAAAAACTGCCCAAAATATATATCAAACAAAATGAATGGATATAAAAATGATGGCCAACAAAATGAAGGTCAACTTCTTGACAGCAAGGCATAATACTCGATATTCAAATAGCGCAGCATATCAAACAAGCATGCGTGTAACTAATCAATTTACACATAGACACCAACAGCCAAATTAAATGTTAATAGTTACGGGATCTTCACAAGACTGTGTTAGTTAGTTACTTTATTTTGTGCCACCACTTAAATTAGTAGGCATACATACAACTATGTTCCAGACATGTATTAATCAAGCAGCCATTCACAACACACATAAGTCTTTAAACAAACTAGAGAAACTTATTGGAATGTGACAAGCTTATGGCAGTCTGAACATTAAATGAATTGGGCAAATATGTGGTTTTGTCGTTACGTAAAATATATTGTTTTGTAGGAGCAATGGGGACATAAAAACACTTAGTGTATCTTTTTAGACACTGGCATTTTTTTAAATTTTACTTTAAATAAGAAAAAAACATATTTTTTTTTATGATTGTGGAATAATAAATGAATCATGCAATACAACACAGATCTATCATAATATACAGAGACATGTATTACAAGCTACTTATACACACATGCATTATTATCTACATACTTTTATAAATACATAAATATTGACAAATGTCATGATAAAAAACATTACATTCATCAATATTTTCAAAAACACAATGTAAAGTATTGATCAAGATTTATTAGGGCCAAATTTTTTAATAAACAATAAGATTTATGTAGTAGAATTGAAACATTTTTTCCATGGTTTTTCTGATATAATTTTTCTATAAGTATCAAAATCAGTTTTAAGCAGTACTGTAGACTAATTAAAACTTGCAACATCTTTTTTCTTTACATAATGTCATGCTTGCTGAAGGAAGGGTAAGGCAGAAGAGTCCTTATAGTACACCAACGACCAACCAGACACAAATACACTTTTTCATCATTTCTTTAAGTTTTTTTTATAGCCAGTTAAAAAGGAACTTTACATTGTGTTCTATCTACATACATACACATTTTTATACATTTATAGTAAACAGTAAAATTTACTTACAGACTCATGTTGCATGCGGTAATCCGATGATGTCTCCCCAATTTTATCTTCATTGCTCCTGTCCCAGTCGATTTCTTTCTTCAAAGACTGGAATTTTATAAAACATGTTTTATTAATAAAAATATTTGAATAAACTAATACTTTAATAGCCAAAGTGATCTTTACACTGCTACTAAAAATACCATTGAAATGGCGAAGTTTTAACCTTTCGTATGCCGTGTAGTTAGACACAATTAAAAACTCGCGTGGATCTACGTCGGCATACGAAAGGTTAATCAAAAAAATACTTTCATTGCAAGTAGGTACACTGCACTTTATAAGGCAGGTTTTTTAATATTTGTTTCCTTTCATTTCCTTGTAAACATACACTGGATTTTAAAAATTCTATCACATAATAATTATAGAAAATTTAATGGACTTTTATTTATAATAAAGAAACATTATTGGAATATTAAAAAATAAAACAATTTAGGTATTGATAAAACATACCAGGGGTACTTGTTGAACAGGAGGTAGTCCGGAGGGGCCTGCAATAGGTTCACTCCTCGGACTAGGCAATGATGTGTGAGAAGGGTGAGTCAATCCGGGGTGTGAGATAGTGTTCAGTACACTTAGCCGCTGCTCCACTGGAGAATAATGAGCTCCTAGTATACTGCTACTGCCGTGACTGTTTATCGTCATGTTTAATCCTGAAAATAGAGAATGTGATAATATGAGTTTCGTTGTTTTTGATCTTCAAAAACAAGCCTGGATATGGTTAGGAATCAATACACAGATAAACTGAACTATTGGTGCTTAGACTGAAGGTGGTAATTGTATTAATCGTTCGGTGATTTTGCGATTTCACAGCGTATAAGACACGGTAAAATGAACCAAAGGAACATATACAATATTTGTGATTGAAATTGTGATAGAAGTTTTTCTGATTTTGTTGTTGTTTCAAAATGTTTCCAGTAAAATTAATCATGACATTACACGAGAGAGTTTACGTACACTGATACACTGTATCATAAGACAACTTGTTTCTTTATTGACTTAATACAAAAGTTTTACCTTTTCTCAAGTTACTGCACCCAAATTAAACATTGCTATTGCTGCTTGTTTTACGTAGTTTTGTCTTAGGAAAGTTATTGATATCTTGTGTAGGTTTGTTGTTTTTACTTGCATTGTGTAAAATTTCACTGTATTATCCATTTCTTGTAAAAAATAGATACGTAAAGGAAAAATTGAATTATTACATAGAATTTATAGAATACTCATACTGTCACTTTAAAAGTCAAAACAAATTAGAGATGTACCTCTTCGTTTACCGTAACCGATTACTTAGGCGATTATGAATCCCGTTGTAATAGTCGAGTACAACGCGAAATGATATTTTGCCTTTGAATGAAGTCTATCATTAGATAGACTTCATTCAAATGTAAATATTAAATTATCTATAGCTTACGAATTTGGATTACATTTTTGTAAAATTTGAACGTAACTAAAACACAAATTGTTTTTGCAATAGGTGTATTAGAAAAATATCTTTGATGAAATACAGGTGATACAGGTGATAACAATATCAACGCTTATCTAGGATTCATAATTTGGTACAGTTGTCTGACTATTTTAAGGTGGTAAATGGTCTAATAGTAGATTAAACCTTTTTTTAAGCTATTGCATAGCTTCTATCGCAGGCCTTGAGCGTGGGGACCGAATCCAGAAATTCCGTAACGAAAAAAACCTAACACTCATTTATTTAATAAAAGAAAAAAAATGTTTTTTTATCGGTCACCACGCTCAAAGTGTAACTGCATTAATAAAATAAATAAATAATTATAATTGCATAAGTTGATAAAAAATGCTATGCAATAGCTTTACCGCGGCAGTCTCCAGTGTCACACGTCTTTTTTTTTTGGCAGGTGGAAAATCATCAAATAACCCCCCCTCCTGCTCTTGGACAGAGCGAAAGGGAGTGTCAGACTTCTACTGACTAAAAACCACCCATGTTATTTCTTAGACCTCTATGTCAATTATAAATACCATAGAGTTACCGTGAATAGTCAAAAATAACAAGTTTGGAAACCTGTCGGCGTTATTTTTGGCTAAATGAAAACTAACGATAGGATAATTTTTGTAACATAAGTATCGCAACTTTCACGTACCGATACTTTCATTTTGTGCTCCATTTGATCGAATCGACACCGTATCGTCTTCTGGTGACGACGATCGCATGGGTTCATCAGGAGGTTCATCTTTTGGGATAGGAGGGTGTGAGAGGGTTGGAGTCTCGCCCGTGATGTCAGGCCTAAATCGCCGAACTGAAAGCAACGGGGATATCCTTGGGGGCGATGCTTCCGGCATTTCTCTGTGATCACGAGTCTCTCGAGATTCACGTAAGTCCCTTGGGTCCCGAACCTCCCTCAAATCTCGTGAAATATCTCTGGATTCTCTGGACTCTCTATGTTCCCGCAGTTCGCGGGGATCCCTCAAGTCTCGAGGATCTCTTGGTTCCCTAATTTCTCGGGACTCTCTTAAATCCCGAGGTTCTCTTTGTTCTCTGTCTCTATGTTCTCTTGGTTCTCTGGACTCGCGAGAATCTCTTGTGTGACTCTCTCTAACGTGAGTTTCTCTGACGTCTCGAGTCTCTTTGTTGTCTCTTTCACGGACTTCCCGTGTCTCTTTCAGTTCGCGCCGATCCTCTTTCTCCCTGTGATCTCTGCCGTCCAACTTTTCATGTGTTTCTGAACTTTCCCTTGTGTCCTGTGCTTGGCACTCTTCCATTGGTTCTTGAACTTTTCTTGTTTCAATGCCGGCGGCGCTTAGGGTAGTCATTTCAGCAAGTCCTTTGACCTGAAAATATAAAACAATACCTACTTTGAAAATCTGGCTGTAAGTTGCCTGCCTAACACTAAACAGAAAACGACAGTAGGCTAGTATAAAAAATGGGCAATGTTCAGCCCACTCAGTGGGTAATTGAAATAGACTTGACCTTAATATTTTATTAGCGATAGTAGTCTAGCTAAAAACCAGTCTCAATAGAAGCTACTTTTATTATTTTTATTCCTAGTCGTCTACACGTGTTGCAAGTGGCACCTTGGTACAAGTGTAGGTATAGGTACCGAAGGATGAATTGATAGTACGTATTTCCTATTAGTATCGTCAAAAATAAATGAACACTACAAATTGTCATCCCATATTTCCAGAGAATGAATTTTCAAAAATCGTAACTCATCAGGATCGCTATTGTAAAAAGTCATGCTTCGAGACCTAGCAATTTGGGTCATGTGTTTTCTTTTAGTCAAATCATCAGAATTTAATATTTTTAACCGACATCCTTATTTGATACCTTACTACTTGGTTATAAACTCAGTAATACCTGAAGGCTCTCAGCAGTTTTGAGGAGAGCAGGCAGTTGACAGTACTGCACGTTGACTTCACCCTTGTACATGAAGTCAACCAGGGTCCGAAGTTCCTCAAGACCCACGTCTTTGAGAATCACGATTGGATGTCGCGACGGGTGGTCAACGAACAGCGATCGGAAGTACGATGAACACGCAGACAGCACTACCTGTAAATGATGAGAACGTTCTGCTGTATCATTTATTTTAATTAACGGATGCGTTGGTTTGTGAAAAGAATTGTGCGATGTTGTATAATTCACACACGGGTTTAAAGCAGACATTTTATTTTTGAGATATAGAATATAATAATTGTAGGTAGGTAATATGTTGCTATTCAACTTAAAGACTACAAAAAGATGTCAGAGATGAAGAACGACATAAAACTTAAATGATTGCACACTTGTAATCTCAAAGGATTAGGCAGACGGTGGGGTACCCAATAGTACACCTACATTTCGCCAGTTAAGTTTCAGTCCCATGTAGGTAATAGGGGTGATGCTATTGCCATCAACCAGCCACCACAATCGAGGCTCCTTAGCTGCTACTGAGAACTTTGACAAACACGGGAATAAAACCCAGGACCTCAGGCTCAGGTATCCTGCTTACGATCAGTAGCCAAACGAGGCAGATGAAGTACAAATAGGTACCTAAGATAAACTCTGATCGGGGCTGCAGGTGGTTCGCAAGCGATACCGCGGCCTCGACATGAAGGGCTAAGAAGGAACATGGGTGGTTTTTAGTCAGTAGATGTCTGACACTCCCTTCCGCTCTGCCCAAGAGCGGGAGGGGTTATTTATTGATTTTCCACCCGCCAAAAAAAAAAAAGTACCTACCTATTGATTAACATAGCATAGGTAATTTTTTATGGTTAATCTTCTCTTAACTTTGAGTAAGCTTCGCGTAAACTACAGCTAAACGATTAATCTTTTTCGCCGTGTTCGTTGGTTCTTTGATGCGTCTTTCATTCCCCTTCATTGGGTTCAATACATTCGCAATCTCTCCTCTACTTAGAATTCAATAAACAGGCAAACTTACGCGGTTAAACCCCTTTGCCTATCTCGATTCACAGAAACTGATCGTGTAAAGATGAAAGTATTTCCTCGTATTCCCGATTAATGGCTACTAAATCTTAAAACAGGATTGGCTGCATAATTTCCTTTGCTGTCGTCTCCTTGACTGCTGTTTAATTTAACGTTTGGTTACCTCGGTGAGTATGTACAGTAAATTATAACTTAGCTTTATGTAATTATGAAAAATCCATAAAATTAGAATTCCTTGCTTGTCCTGTTAGCGTGTCTGCTGAACATAAGGGCCTTGGTTTGGTGGATTTATACATAAGAGAGAAATTAAAAGCATACTGAACTCTAACTGCGGTACTCAGAGATATTTAATGATTACTTAAGCCGTCACTTAGTAAAGGTTTGACATACTTTTGTATGACAAAACTGTCAAAACCTTTAATATGTGATGGCCTAAGTAATCATTAAAGCTCTCTGAGTGCGGCAGTTACACTTCAAGCTCCATTGATTCCAGGTATCCTTAAGAGAGCTACAAAGCTTGATAGAATTGAAAGCTTGATAGAATTGAAAGCTTGATAGCTTTGAAAGCTTGATAGCTTTGTAGCTCTAACAGAACTAAAACTAAATGCAAACAGCAATAGGTTCTGTATCATTAACATTCTAAAAGGAGACAGACCCGTTAAAAACAGATGCTTCCTAACTCGGATAATCCTCAGGTATCCTGCCAGACTAGGATTCATTAACAACTTCCTATTCCTAATACGAAACAAAAGATGGTAACATATTCGGTGAACGCAGAGTGCGTGATTGCAGAATTATGATGCAATTAATAATAATTGAATCCTAGCTATTGATATGCAATTATATTCTCGCGTTGACAATGTCGTGATGTCGAGACGTGCATACTAACAATTGTCGGCTAACTTTAAAGGGACTTAGGTCCGGTATCCACTAAAGTCGAAAAGGAGATCGTTTTGCTGATGAACTTGCCAGGAGGGGTTCTAACACGAAAGCCTTTGCTCCCGAACCCTTTGTGCCCCACTCTGTTCAATCAGCTTATGCGCTGATTAAAGGATCATACTCAAACACAAGTGGAGAAGTGGTGAACCTCGGAACCAGGGTGTAGGCAATCTAAGTAGACTATATGTCATCCCTGGATACGAAGCTGACCAATCGCCTGGACAGAGGTAGCATGCGACTGGAGGCGGGGACCATCACTGGATCATATCACTGGATATCGTATCACTGACAGTCCTCTGTGCAGAGCGTGCATGGAAGCGGAGGAAACGGTAGCGGATGTACTCCTCGAGTGCAATGGTGTCACCCTGATCCGAAAAGAAACTCTTGGAGCACCAAGATCCGTCAGTTGCGGATGTCCTAAGAGGACTGTCAAGTTTAATATGCTTCTGGATGGAGGTGGGCTGGTTGGAATAACAGCCACCATGACTCACGTACAAAGGTCCTCACTTTTGCCTGAAATCTACCCCTATTTATCTTCACAACCAAGTTAACAGGTAGCACGATATCCCTTGGCAAAAGTAATTACTTGACTTCCGGGCTGATTACCCGTTAAGTATGTCTAAGAGCTACAAAAGGCTGGGCGTCTGGGAACAAATTCTTTTTTGGTATTTTTTCGCTTTGCTTAGCTTCAGAACGGCTCATGCAGAAATGAGAGAAGATAATAGGAAAGTCTAAATCGGACAGATCTGCGATTAACACAACTTCTATAACAAACTGACAACAACCTAATCACCAGATCCTGGGCCCTAATTGGAAATCGTGAATTTGCGGAAGTCAAGCAGATTTTCCAGAAATAACACTCTCTTGCACTGTAAAACTAAGAAGCCATCGATCTACTTACAAATCCAATAGGAACTTTAATGCTTTTAGTAATATTGAAAGCTAAACCTCATTTTAATATTGGGAAAAGAATAATAAGCGATTTTTCGTTTGTGAATCTGGTAACCACGGTCCACGATCACACCCTGCCAACGACGCATTTTTTATCGCTATCACGATAAATCTCAAATTAGCTTTGAGTAAGAATTACTTCATTTATTTTGCCCAGAAATGTTTTAAAAAGGTTTTACACACTCCGTCTTTTCATTCCACCTAGGTACGCAAAGGCCCGTATTTGTTGACAAGGAAAACTTCGTAGCACAATAATTTTATAGTTAAAGTCCATTTCACGAAAGAAGTCCCGCAGACGCAGTGCTGTATGTAGCGCGACATAATGTTGTTTCACAACTTTTGGCAACGTAAATAAACCTTATAACGCACTTATCCAATAATAAACTCACAAAATATCTACCACAACAAACGCACCTTGATAACATCGACAAACGACAACATGGCCGATCTGTTAAATTTAGCTCCACAATTGTCCGCGGGACTTCTTTCGTGAAATGGACTTTATCTATGCGCGATGCCGGCCACTGACGGAATATATAAACGGGCCTTTAGAGCGTTCAGATTAACAATAGGTACGTACAAAGTAATGAAATGAAGCGTAACTAGAGGTTTCTACACGTGCCGCACTAAACAGAAGTCATTAAACTTATAAGGAATCACTATCGCTGACTCAATGCCATTGCCAACAGTGAGAACTTTGAAGGAAAATCGAAAGTGACGTAGGTAAGTTGTCAATTGTTGAAGGATCGTTTTAGTCCAATCAAATCGTTTGGTTTTGGGGTAACCTTTTCCCGTAAGCGTTGGCATCCGTGATTGGGTTTCTATGTATCCATCATCACCATCTCCCTCGTTACTTGATATCTTATTTATCATAATCTAACTGGAAGCAGTTGCCATTTTATCTTTCTATCTTCTATTCTATTCTATCCATCATTCTAGCTTATCCAATCGCGGCAGGGAAAAGCTTCATCGGTACTCCTGTAGGTACTTCTTTGGTTTCGCCTTTACTTAGTCTCATCATTGATAAAATTAATTAGTTTTTTGGACATGGCACAGAAATGATTTTCATCGCCTCCGCTCCTTTCCGGTCGTATCATCTATCAGATCCCAGTAACTATGATTGGGCTTTCTATCACGAATTTGTCTGAAGCAGTCCAGAGAATTTCAATACACAAACAGACTCCTAACCGGACACACATCCAATTGATAGTAATAGGTTAACCTCCACCGCGCTAGTGTTAAATAGATTAGGATGTTACCTTGTGAGCCCTAATGGATGCACCCTCGGAGCAGGCTAGCGTGACGTCTACCAGGCTCTCGTCGTGCAGCAACTGGCTGAATACTCCCAGCAGGTTGCTCTGATGATTGTTCCACCTTAGGCAATAGTGCTCACTTCCCATGTCTGAGCTAGCTCCCGCCGCTGTAACATATAAATGGAAACATTTTAATCACAAAAAAAAATATTTGTAAAGCTATCGTAACCTGTCTTTAACAAAACATAATTTCAATATTTAAAAATATGAATTTTTAATTTATTTTTGAAAAATATTTGTAACGAAAAGTTACAACAACAAAAAAGTGTAAGATCTGATCGTAATTAACACAAAAAATAATCTCAACAGGATGTACGAGTTTTTTTTAGTGTTTATCAACACGTTAGGTACTAAATTATTCAGTTTCATATAGGATGATGTTCAATCACTTTCAAGTTATCCCGCCAACGACCTCTACCAAATTTCGATATTTTCTGCAACTATAATATTCAAAATAAAATAAATGGGATTAGTGATTTGTGAAAGTCAAAGGTCACAAAGGACTCCCTTAATACCCACTTCACCACGGTCTTATAAATCTATGACCAAAATCTAAATAGATTGGATAGAAAAAGTAACGCAGGAACCAGCCTGTTAGAAATATCTCTGCACCAAAATCTTGCATTTTAGACCAGTCCCCACTGTTAATAATACCAACGTAAAGGAATAAAAAAAACCTACTCGTATCAACGAAAACAATGATAAAAAGTCAGAAATGAATTGTATTGACTGCATCACTACCATCTGCTTAACCTTTTCCCGACTGTGTTGGGGTCGATTTCCATGCAGCAACTGCCTATCTAACCTCCAAAACCCAGTTAATAGATACTTACCTACTGGATAATACGATACCCCTTCGTAAGACGTGGTTGTCAGGCTTTCGGGTTACAACACGTAATGAATGACTGGCAAAGATCAAAAAAATTACAGCCGGGGGACCAACGGCTTAATGTGCTTTCAGAGGTACGGAGGAAACTTGGTTTGTATTAGGTGGTCATACACTTAATGACCAACCTAGGCAAACGCGGCACAACCAAGGTCGACTCAATGAGCTCCTCAAGCTAACGAAATTCTTATTACAATAGGGATGTTTACTTACTAAAAAAAATATGACTCTAATTAGTCCGTCTGTTAGATTAACGAAAAATATTGGATACGTATTTTTTGTTTTATCAAATCAATAAAAATTTACGAAGATAAAACGCGTCAAAGATTTGAGTGGGGGGGTTGTGACATCACTAACCGGTAAAAAATGTCATACTAATGTCTTAGAATATGACGTCACACGAGTTTTCAAAGCACTGTATCGTCTTCATTGTTTGTTTACGTGAAAAAATAAAAATACGTGTCCAATATTTTTTGGAAATCTATCTGACGGACTAATTAGATTTTTTTAGTTAACTACCCTATTCTTTTAGAAATAGTAGCAGGATACCAAACACTTTGAAAGCCGTTCAGCATCTTAACTATAGCCACTTTTCTAAGTCTTCAGGTAGGTACAATACCCAGTGCAGTCACAATCAGTATGAAAACCAAAACACAAAATAAATACCTCACGGTGCTTCTCGTATCCGCTTCAGCGTCGATAAATATATATTTAAATAAAAAACATCACGTGATTCTATCTAGGTGAAATGTCCAGCTTCAGATAACAGCTTCGAGGTTGAGGTACACAATACAAAACAATCTTTACATACATACATTAAACATGCACAAAATCGGTACAACATGTCATTAACGCCATTCTTCTTACTCAACGTTCGTAGCGGTGAATAAAAACAATTGCGGTAACTTGGGTTTTTACAGGTTAATATTTGTTAATGCACAAAACATGTGCTTGAACATTTATGAGTGCTGCCAATAATCTCTAAATTAAGATGAGGAGTTTTATCGCCATGTAGATGTATTTAATTTCGAAAACGTGACGCATTGTTTTTTTGTTTATATTTTCCTAGACCGATTTCCAACCCTTTCTGGATTGTCAGTTATCGGAAACCGGATCTAAATCTGTCGATCGCGTAGGCCGTCTCAGCCCTATAGTTTGTGTAGTAGCTAGGTACACCTACACCGGTACACGGTTATCGTTACACGTGTATTTGCATCTGCCACACACTTATGTGTTATCAATTTTAAGGCCTATTTTCACACCAGTCACGACTCATTATTACTCATTATTAATTTGTCGCTTATTAACAAATACAGTGTTACTCTGTACCTCAACACGTACATGTTAAATCATCCACGAATCGTCATATAAATACAAAAGGTATTGTGTCTAGGCATAATACTAATTTATATGTGAACATAAATCGTTTTAGTCTGCGACCTCGGAAACATAATGGAATAATATAAATTAATTTTGTTTAACGCAGCCTCGATAGGTATGCTAAAAAAAAATGTTTAATCGTCTCGTTGATAAGTCCTTTTAGTGCGCGTGTATATTTCATCTGGATTATTACTTTAGTTGCCATGCGATTGATGTCCTTGTAAATATTTTTTAATAATAACTGTTCTGAAATTGAAGATCACAAACTGTAAAACATAATGCACCGCTGCAGATGAAGTTAAAATCAAATTTCGTGCGCATCTGCCACTAATTACAACATTTACCTACCCGACGCAGCAGCCGGAACACTCAGATTTGCTAATAAGTACAAAACGCCACTTGTGTATTATTTTTTATTCTGTGATTACCGCTTCGCGCCTACATGCGCGAAGATAAATATAGCTGCGAGTGTACCTAGTATTTAAACGTAGGTGTTGTGCGCACACGCGTGCGGCCGCGACGCAGTCAAGATCAAGGGCGCACGATTGCGCAAGAGTTGGCGGTCGCACCGCACTGCAACTCCGTGTGATGTCATCGGTCCGTCTGTCTCCCCCCAGCCCCCACTCCTCACTTCATCACACGCTCGTTGTAAATGCCGCGGACGCGGAACATTCTATTTTAAATTTTTGACCGTACGCTCTGTGTTTAGATCTTTTTTTTTTCAAAAGCCTTTGGATCCTTTTCTCATCGCATTCATCGGTTCTCAGAAAAACGTCATATCATTGTTCTAGACTTAGCTACAGAATATAATGGGCGACTAGCTTGCTGTGTTGATGGTATCTTGAACAATTTGCTGTAATTTTCAGGAACAGCTAACTGTACCTAGCTACTAAATGTTTTCAGGTTATTTGCTGTACAATTTCCGTAATGGGATTTAACTGAAAACTTACAGGTCTTATCTTTCTGTTTCTATCCGGTTTTTCGTAAAATGTTTTCTCTGTTTTTGTGAAGAAAGACTTTAGGCATTTTCATGATAAAAATACGTAATCTATCAACTTATCAGGACAACATTGTTCGTGATAATGGTTCTACAATCTTATGACCTTCCGAAAATGCACTAGATAAAAATGCAATAAATTGCCGTTAACACGCTACGCAGGTATTTTGATGTTATCTCTTCAGATACAATCGACTAATGGCGTGAATTCATGCGTTTTATTCATAAATTATTCAAAGGAAAAATCTAGGAATATTTGTTCCGGTTTGTTTACGTAGAAACTTCTTCTGTCTTCTTCTACTATATCTAAGGATAGAGTACAAGAGATACTCTTCAAATGTCTCCAGTATAAGACCTTATTCCTAACCTACGCAAAACTAGTTAAAATTTCATATCTTCAGGGTCTAAATAAAGAACTAAAAAGGACTTTGTGTGCAACGTCCTTGAAAGACTACTATGAGTATTTCTTTAATTAAATTCTTTAAAAACGCCAATTTTTTATTTTAAAAATATAGCAGGTTTTTCTCTCATCACAGCCTGTAGCTATGCACCTGTTTTTAAAAGGCACGTCTTACAAATTACCAATTAGACATCTACCAATGAACATACATTTGAACAAATAATTGTTTCTTGTTACTGAGTTAGCTAGGAATTCTTTGATATAACTTACTCTTTCAGGAGCTGTGTGTTCGTTTTTTGTTGTGTACTTTGACTTTAGAAACTGTTTGTTAAAGGGTACTCGTAACTAGGAGTATTGTTATGTTATAAAAATGTTTTAATGATATCCATAAGAGTAGAGTACTACGAGTAGAGTATGCTCACTGCTGGTGGCCCACGTTTCAACCTTATTTTATTACTCAGGGCACACTCCACGAAATTACTGAAAATTTAAAAAACATCGTGACTCGACTTGTTTTAGTTTGGTGAAAAGGTCATAGTGTTGGTTTTCTGTCTAGCTGAAAAATATCAGACCCTGGTCAAAAAACGAATAAACAATTATTTACGACTATATAATAAAGCGAAGGTATTGAATTATTTATGAAAAAATAAATTTTACGATGGCAACTTTCTAAGCTGTCAAAATACTCAGATTTGACTGTCAAGGTCATAAACTAATTAGAAGATGACAAATCCCTGTAACACCAAACAAATGAGGGACAAAACCAGTCATCAATATAACAGAATAGGAAGTAAGATTAGCGCGCTTAGCTCAAATGCTAGCACATACATTTGTAAAGCTAGGTATAGCTATGGGCGACCTTCACAGCACAATAGTCTAGCTAACGTGTTTAAAGGAGTGGACAGACGGTCGAACGCTACATTGTGGTTCTTTTATGTTATATGTATGTAGGCTCAATTAACTCAGACCGTTGATAAGGTCGTTTATTATTTTTGAGTGATGATAGAGCATGCATAAAGTTTGGATTGGTTATATGCATTTGTTGTAGGGAATATTATTTTTGCGTTTTAAGGATAGTCTGGCCTTAAAGGTATTTTATATGGAATAAGGGAATAATGGAACCATATTTGAGTACGGACAAATTATATTATTATCTGTTACTAACCTACTGCATTATTATTTTGTCACCTTCTGTAGGACACAAAGAGCAGTATGTAAACTCTATGTATGAAAATATTCTCTTTTATCTCTCTCTCTCTATTTGTATGAAAGTATTCCCAATGTCCGCTCTATAAGTCTATTAAATCTCTTTGAGTTGCAATAACCGAGCAAAACTATTAGGAAAAATTACTCAAAAAATTGCCCGTATGGTGTCGGACGTAAAGAATAGCACCATCCCATATCTTCCCGTGGGTGTCGTAAGAGGCAACTAAGGGACTTGCCAGAGAATGAGCAGCAGCGTTCTCTGTGCCTTCGTAACAACCATACTGCGATCGCCAACCCGCCTGCCAAGCGTGGTGATTATGGCAAATCCCCCCCTTCTGGGGGAGGCCTATGTCCAGCAGTGGACGTTTTTAGCTCAAAAGATTTTGTGAATAAAGACTCAAAAAATTTTGCACTGCGCAATCCCTAAATAAAACACAAATTATTATAAAGTGGGCGACAAATAAAACCAATAGTGAAATATAGATACCTAGATGTTCAAGCAAACTTTTTGTCGTAGTAATCAGTGTACCTTTAGCTTTACGATGCAATTCGCATCATGTTAATTTAATGGTACATTAGGTGTCTTTCACACTTGTCTTGTATGTCACCTCATACATTTTGCGTGTGCATTTTCCTATAGGCTAGGTGTACTTATGTGCTAGATAATATGTGTGGTCACGTGCACGAACCGATATAGCTATGACCAATAAACTTGGCTAAAGTTGTTAGTGTGAATGTCAGAGTTAAGTCTTCCTTGATAGGTCGCCTAGGTGATCCCTCAATATTAGCGTTAGCATAGTTTTGAATACGTAATAATAGACACGATAGCCGGATTTTTTCATAGTTTATTTATAATGTCAAAATATGTCGAGTTGAAATTTTTGGAGGAAATAATGAATGGACTTTATGTAGGTAAGTAATTTCATAATAATTTAAGTAAAGAAGCCAGCTCATCAAACTACCCAAAACTATCAATTTATTCCAGTCAACCTTGAAACTAATGGTTTAGCGATAAAGTTAAAAATAAATTAAACAAATTTAACAAATCCTGGTAGCTTGATTTGCTTATAAATAGAGAATGCAAGTGTGAGAAACCTTGTTTTATTAATTATTTTAACTATTTTACTATTCATTTCTCCATTCACTGCCCATTGACCTCAATAAACATTATAATTATAAAAAAATATATTATTATACCATACCTACACTAAAAAGCTTATTTTATTCACGCAAAACAGTGAATAAAAAGGCCTTTTATTCACTGTTTTGTTTTTATTCACTATTTTGGTGTTTGAATTTGGAACACAAAAATATATCCGGTCTCTATTTCAATGCTTACACAAACTCCTTGCGCTAAGATTCGAAATTCAAAACTCTTTGGTGCAAATAAATTCTCGAGATTTGATTGGTCGATATTTGCGACAAGGAGTTTGGCATTAGATTAATAAATATTGTTTCACAAGTTGACCACCCTTTTTTTTTTTTTTTTGGGGGTGGGAAATCATCAAATAACCCCTCCCGCTCTTGGGCAGAGCGAAAGGGAGTGTCAGACTTCTACTGACTAAAAACCACCCATGTTCCTTCTTCGCCCTTCATGTCGAGGCCGCGGTATCCCTTGCGGACAACCCGCAGCCTCGACAGGCGTCGGCCCTTGCGGGCCCCTTCCATGTTGCTGACTTCTCTTTGAGGCGAGCGTGGAACACGAACGCGCCGTCGACACGGCCTGTCGTCGTCATAAGACGGACGGACGGCGAGCTTACCCATCACTCACCGTCCACAGGCCCGCGTCTACGGTGGCCGGAAGCCATCACGTGGCCCCCGACGCCCGGAGCGCCTCCCGCGGCGGCTGGGACGAGAGGTTCTCTCCCTCTCACGTTCCGCCACCTCCTTCGCTAGCATCACTGCTTCGCAGAAGGAGGCGACGGCGTCCCATTCCTCCTCGCCCCGGACCATGGCTTGCACCAGGGCCGGACGCGAGAGGTCGCCGCCGACGATCGCTGCTACGAGAACACGGCGGGGCTCCGCCCAAGCGGGACACACCTCCACAGTGTGCTCCACCGTGTCCTCCGGCCGATCCTCGCAATGGTGGCATTCGGGAAGTTGACCACCCTAATGATAATAATAAGAAAATTAAGCTTAATTTCAGTCATTGCTCTAATTTTAATGTCCATTTCAATTAATGTAACAATTCTTATTTCTTGATTAAATTTCTATTTTCGCTTAAATTATGTCTTTTCTCGTAGTCATGATATAAAGTATAGTATGCAACTCCTGAATAAAGTACGAATTTATATCGAGGGCCATGAATCACTCGCGTCGTTCAGGATTCTAACAGTTGAATCACTCGCTGCGTTCGTGATTCAATCATTAGAATCCCTTCACTTGCTCGTGACTCATCTACGGCCCTCGCTTTAAATCAGTCCTTTATTCACTAGTTGCATAATATACTATTATAAAACTCTAAAACAAAACAATCAACCGGGAAATGCATGCCTAACGCACACAAGCGTTTATTATAATTGCATTAAACATTTTCTATTTTTGTTCAGTTCTCCAATCAATAGGGTGACGTCACACGTTGTCCTGAAACTGCAATGTGTGGCAGCGGCCTTACGTAACACGCGCGGATCGGGCGGCGCGGCGTGG
Source organism: Diarsia brunnea (assembly GCA_949774965.1). Taxonomy (NCBI): domain Eukaryota; kingdom Metazoa; phylum Arthropoda; class Insecta; order Lepidoptera; family Noctuidae; genus Diarsia; species Diarsia brunnea. Next base: position 7,326,671 of record OX459003.1, on the reverse strand, counting down.
GGATCAAGGCCGCGCGAAATAACGCATACGCCCGGTGCAGGTCGAACGCACGTCCGCGTCGAGTCGCCCGGTCGCCGACGGACGGCGTATCTTCGGCTGACGACGCTTCCCGACGGAGCCCGACGCCTGACAACGCATGGGCATCCGGTCGCGCCTAAATCTATACCTAACACTGAGGTCTTATCAAAATCATGACGGTTCTACGATGTTTAATGCATCCAATTTCCTTTCCATTTTTGACTTCAATGCCCATAAAAGGCTAATAATCCGGTCGCACCTAAATCTATACCTAACTAAGCCACGTGCTATCAAAATCATGACGGTTCCAGTACATTTTGACTAGGTACGATGTTTAATGCATCTAATTTCCTTTCCATTTTTGACTCCAATGACCTTTAAAGGCTGATAATCTTATCACTCACAGGGAATTCGTGTTAAAACCACAAACTGCAACATTTTGCACGAGCATGTTATTTTAGGCTGTTTCCAAATAAATGCGGTTTTATAATCTAGCTTCGGTTTCATATTTTGGACTTATTTTCCTCGTCGATAAATGTATAGGCACCATGCTAGCCTATAGCACGGCTAGGATGTTTAGGTATAGCATATGTGTGGAACGAGTCGAACAAGGAAGTGTGATATGAATGTCGACTCAATTTGATAAGGTTATTTTAAGTTTTCAAAATTGATCAGTGGTTTTATTTGCAATTGTCTGGGATCTTCAGTGTTCTGGTATCTCAGTGTTTTTGTTAAATCATTATCTTCCTGCCCTTTTTTTTTGGCGGGTCGAAAATCATCAAATGAGGGGTTATTTCTGGCTCTTGGGCAGAGCGGAAGGGAGTGTCAGACTTCTACTGACTAAAAACCACCCATGTTCCTTCTTAGCCCTTCATATCGAGGCCGCGGTATCTCTTGCGAACAACCCGCAGCCCCGACGGGATCTTCCTGCCCTTGTACCATGTTACTGGGGGTCAGCGAAACACGTTTTTTTTCTTTCATTTTCTTCAGTCAACCGTCACACTATCCATTCATCTTTTGTTTGGTTTTTGTCTTCCTCTCCCCCCAAAAACATTTATATTTATCACTTTTTAGTCAAACGCGATTCGTCCTTCCTCTAGACTAATATACAGAATTTATGGTAGCAGTTGTTGGCCCTGCCTAGTATAGGTCAATAGGTCACAGTTTTTATTTCAATGCATTCCTTGGTGTATCATTTATTTTATAATTATATAAATATGAGAATTTATAATTAAATTTTATGAAAAAAATGCACCTACGGCACGTTTGTTCCATCATAGACCTCCATCGCTTTCCACCAGGCGTAATAGAGGTCAAGAGCAGGCCCATTTTGCTTTAAAAAAAAAACGTTGCTTATTCAAATTCAATTCCAATTTCAATACCAAATGTCAACGCTCTGAAAACTTTACAATGATTAATAATTTATATATGTTTCCACGAATGTTTGACTAAACGTAATTACAATGATTATGTAGCTAGTCCAGCTCATTAATAATTAAAGATTTCACTTAGAGGTAGACAAGCTAATCTTATTAAAGATTTATTTCACTTAAAGGTAGACATGCTCTAGATGACCCTGATTAGTTGGGATTATCGTTGCTCTTTGAAATACCAATTTAGTGAAAAATAAATGTCAACTATATTTTCAATACCTTCACCAGAATGAAATAGTAAATTCGTATTGAATATTTGAGTCTGAATTGAGTAATTTGCGTGGTCGAGTTACTAGGGAAGTTTTCAGCAATGTGTAAGTATAAGAATGGCTGCTTAAAATACGCAGTTTGGACGTGGAGTTGCAAACACCAGCCCGTTACAAAATACTGCAGAGTTTGGCTTAGGCAGAGGTGTTAGGAAAAGACTAGACGGTTTATCAGTTATTAGTATCCAGTTGTTCGACTAGTTAAAACTAATAGGTACAGCCACTAAACCAAGGTACTGAATGTCATCAAAGATAACTAAATGACAATATGAAGAACTTCATGGGTCCTACTGGATACATCAAACTACGAAAACACGATATACGATTACGAAAAATCGCCTTTGGTCTTTCATTGCATCCGTCGTAGGAAGTCCCATGGTCAGTAAAGAACATCTACAGGTCAATAATGAACTGCGTAGTTTAGACGTCCGGCAATGGTAACGTCAGTTATGACGTCTTATCCGCCTTCTCACACGCTCAATTTGCCGGGAAACTGGCACTGGATCTTTACTCTGCCACTACTCGTTATTGTATACTACTCTCTCTTTCTAGTATTGTCTTTATCTCTTTCTTTTTCTCTCTCACATTCTAGTGTTGCGTCATCTCTAGCATTGCTAATCCCTAGTTCATCATCATTGCATTTCACTGCTGGACAAAGGCCTCCCCTAAGTGTCGCCACATTGACCGGTCCCGTGCGTCTCGCATCCAGCGGATCCTCGCAACCAGGTCATCGGTCGACCTAGTGGGAGGCCTTCCAACGCAGCGTCTCCGGTTCGCGGATCGCCACTCCAGAACTTTTCGGCCCCCTAGTTTACTGAATACTTTGGTCTTTTGTGTCGTCTTAACCCTAGTATAACTTCTCCCTAGATTACATAAGTGTAGCTTACGACCTAGTGTAGTCTACTGCCTATGCATAGCTAGATTCCAAGTGTAGTCCTCTCCCAATCATAGCCTTCTTCGTAGAGGAGTCTACTCCTTAGCATAGAAGCTTTCAAACTGCGGTACTCAGAGATATTTGATGATTACTTAAACCGTCACTTAGTAAAGATTTGACATACTTTTGTATGACAAAACTGTCAAAACCTTTATTAAGTGATAGCCTAAGTAATTATTAAAGCTCTCTGAGTGCGGCAGTAAGAGTAGTTTTAATAATATTTAATTAATAAACTACAACCTAGTTAGTCTACTGCCTAACCAGCTCCGTACTAAGTATAGAAGTATAGATAGCCTACTCCTCAGCATAGCCTTCTTAGCGTAATAATTTTGTTTAATCCTGTGCAAGACTTATAGTGGCTACAAAATTGGTTCAAAGTCGATGCGGACTTGATCTTGGGGTACCTAAGTGAGTAATGACCCTCTTTGACAGGACAGTCATATCATGAGCGCTACGATTTTCATTCCCCTTCGAGACATGCACAAAAAGATGAAAACAACTGCCATTGACATTATCTATAAATCTAATTTGTTATGCATTTAGGTAGAGAAAATAATCAACTTAATTTTTCCTTTCAAAAAACTTTGATAAAACTTTTATTTATCACACTCTATAGTAGCCATCTACGTGAACAACCAACTACCTCTGTATCCTTATCGCCAGACTGACGCCTTTATGTAGAAGTACAATATTCAAATAATATATATGCATAATTATATTTCGTCAAAAAAAAACTTCAACAGTAATTTGTTAAAAATTCGAAGCTAGCACTATGGCCTTGGTTCTAATCACTCCCAGACTAGGCGGGCAACGACTGACATGCAGTTGGCGGTATTTGCATTTTCTGAAGGTTGCTCACTTTATACGCGTATCTAATAAAAAATGGGCAAGCGTGAGTCGCCGTCTGTGTAGACTAAAAATAGGCCTACGGTGTTTGTAGACGGTTCTGTTGCATGGAGAGAAAAAGGACTATTTTACATATGGTTTAAAAAGCAGCTGTTGTTTTATTCAAGGATGCTCCATTTATTTTGATTACGTACTTCTTCTGACCACGACTTCGACCAATGTACATACACTATATAATATGGCACCCGACAATAAATAGTACCTATAGATTTTCACCAGTGACAGAATTTTGGAAATCGGATTTATAAGAATTTTCGGAAATGACCTCGAAAATTTTGAAAACTTTTATTTATGTGTAGAACAGAAAATATTCATAGACAGTAAATGTCTACTTATGCATATTTTCTGTTTAAAAAAGCGCTCACTCTTTGTGTTATTCTGCCAGAGTTGGTTAAAATTCCCATCTCGGATAACCGAATGCGGTCTAACGACCATTTATATTCGCCTAATCAAAGTACAGAGATAACCTACCTGCTTTCCCAGCATAGTGATTATTGGTACTATCCTGGCAAGATCACGTAGCGCTCTAGGGGAGGTCTGGTCATCAGCAGAGCGAGTCGAGCTCGCACGATACGTCTTCCTTATTTACATTTTATTTTGTATGTGAAGTAATTATGAAGCACAGGCAGTGGTATGTGGGCGTCAACCATTTTTTTTCTGTTGGAAAGAGGAGGGGGTTGTTGCTTAACCCGTTCTGTCACGATATATAACACGGTATAATAAAAAATGGTACAGTCAAAGGTCAATAAAAAAGTTGAGACACAAAAAAATATCCACAGTTTTTCTCAGTATAATTTTTTCGCATCAGTTTGATTTATAGTAGTAACAATGACCAATATAAAACTAATTGACTTCATCTTATCTGAAAATCTTATTTACCTACGACATAAATCTCTGTAACGCTACTATTATCAAGAAAAATAGTTTACGCACACAATTCTCGCGACAAGCATTATTCGAGCCAAGGATAACGCATAATTCCTTACACGCTTCTCAGATTTGCTCTGAGATAGCTAAATACACTACGACGCACGCACGTTTATAAAACACTATTAAAAAAAGCATTGTACGACTGTCTGCAGATAGGACGGTCGACAAATTGGTTGATATGATATTTTTGTAATTTAAAGACACTCACATAGACTACCTAGTCCTTTTCCAATCATATTAGGGTCAGTTTCCAGTTTAACCATATGCAGCCAGCGCCCTATCTGACCTTCGCATCCCAGTTACTGGGTAACACGATATCGTTTGGTATCCTGACTGCCAGAATTTAAGCCTCCTGACAGCCCCAAACGACTGTCAAAAGATGTAATTACTAATGCCGTAGCAAGATAATCATGCGTACTTTCTCGTAGCACTTTCGTAGAACGTGCGTAGCAAACTTTTACATTGATTTATGTAGACAGATTTGTACAGCGATAAATATATTACTAAAATACAGATGAACCAAAAAAAAATAAAACGCTTGGATGGATTTCGAAATATTAAAGGTTATTCTTTTTTTATTTACGTCACAAATCTAAACTAATAGGTAGTATAAAGAGGAAAGGTAAGATTTTTTGTTTGTTACGAGTACGATTTAACTCAATTTAATATGTTGGATAGTCGATTTATCGAGAAAGGTTATAAACTATATTATGTGACGCAGACGAAGTTGCGTGGGTCAGTTTTAGTGCAAAATAAAATGGAAACATCGTGAAGAAACCGGCACGCAAAACCAAAAGTTCAAAAACATGTGACATCTACCAAAATGTCATACCATAATATTGAAATTTTGGTAACCAATTTTTTTTAAAGTTCGTATATTTCTTGTGCAATTCATAGAATATATTATTATACATAATTATTTAGAATTTTAAATATTTCGTAATTTTACAGACGCTTTGATATGCTAAGTTTTCGGCCGATTTTGCCAAAGCTCAACGTTCGAACGAAAGGTCACAAAATACAAGGCCTTGGAAAATTTCTTCAATTCAGTTTTTATTATTATTTCTACATTTTTATTTGTTTTTATTTTTCATGAGCTGTCAGCGCTCCCACTGCTGTGGTTTTTTGTTATGTTTTTTTTGGTACAAAATTGAACCATTTGAGCAGTGGTGGCCCAGTGGTGGCGGCCGCGACTTACGAACGGTGAGTCGTGTGTTCGAACCCAGTCAGGCGCATTACTTTGTGTAATTTATTTCATCACCATTGCTCTCAAAACGGTGAAAGAAAACATGGTGAGGAAACCGGCATGTCTTAGAACCAAAAAAATCGAAAACATGTGACATCTACCAATCCGCACTGGGCCCGACCGCGTGGTGGATAATAGCCCATCACTCTCCTAGAGAGGAGGCCTGAGCCCTTGCAGTGGGATCACTATAGGCTGATGATAATGATGATGGAACCATTTGACAGTTAATCGATGGACACTATGCTAGCCACTGACATTTAAAAAGAGACGCAATAGCCCTGCAGGAGACCCATAGCATCTTCAAACTTTTCATTCGTAAGGGGGTAAAAAAATACTGTTACTATACAGGGTGTAAATCAACCAATCAGACAGCCATCAACCAAGCATTCTGTACATCAAACTAAGTACCCCTACGCAAAAATTTTTGCTGGGAAACGACTTTTTTTTTGGGTCAAAAATCACATTTTACGGTAAAACTCAATGTAGCTCTGTTAAAACATTGTGCTAGCTTTGAATAGTAAACGGGTCATGGAGGTAATTTAAGTAAAGTTAAAACCTGAAAAACTAGTACCTATTTTACAAACACAGCTTTGAAAAATTTGGAACTTTGACCCCCAATATCTCCGTAATTAAGAGGTTCCCAGATATGGTCCAAAACAAAAATGATCGCAGTGGTGGGGAGAACAATTAGTGTCCTTCGTTTAGGTTAAGGGTACTTTTACACCCTATATACAACTACGAGTATTGCTATTATGCATGATACATGTAAGAAATATATAATAACTGCTTACTGATCATACTAAGTAAGCATGTAGAGGTTGAAAATTGTCTTTATTATTTTGTGAAATGTGATTGACCTTAAGATGTAGTTCGTAGCAGTACATATTCGTATCTTCTATTTTGTTTTTATGTTTTTTAGAACACGAGGCAATGAGCTTGCAGTTTTTTTCCACGTTTTGATAGGCTCGTGGCTGATCATTATCTCATCCAATAGACTGATTACACTTGCTAATTCACCATTGGGTTCATTTATTCAACCATTTTTCTTTCGAATCATCATAAATTTTTCAAAATATATTTGTGGGTGGCCCAGTTTGACTTTAGTCCTTGGGAGGTTGCGGTGCGAATCCTTGGTCGGACACAGTGTTATTAGGTTTTGCGATCACGGCTTTCTTGGAAGCAGCCACGGAGTCTGGATTTGTGCCCGGTTGATGGTAATAGGCTCGCCCCTTTTTACACGGGACTTAAAACATAACAGGCGAAATGTGTGGGTGCACTATTAGGTCCCCCATAGGTGACCCTCTCTAGTTTTCTTTTGTCTCACTTCGTCTAAACTAAAATAGATTGATATCTCGATGGGGCCGAAAAGTTTTGTTGTCGCGACCGCGAATCGGAAGACGTTGCGTTGGGAGGCATCCTACTAGGTGGACCGCTGACCTGGGATAATGAGAAAGATTGCGAGGATCCGCTGGATACGAGACGCACGGGACCGACGACACTGGGGGAGGGGGGGGCTATGTCCAGCTATGGACGTTTTTCAGCTGAAATGGTGACAATGATGATGTCTCAAAGTACGCTTCTAATCGACATACGTTAATTAAGAGCCGTGCCATAGTAGCGACATTAAAATAAGACATCAGTTTTCGTACTAGTTCAGTGATGTGGTACACGAATAGCGCGGGCGGAGCATATGTAGCGCCTACGCAAGATTTTTGCACGGAGTGCCGCCTATCCGACATCGTCGCAATAAATCCACTATTATTGTAGGAAACCATGTCACAGGCTTGGGCGTGACACTGCGAAATGTCCGATTTATGTTCCCCTCATATTGATACAGCTCAGCTTGATGTATCACATGATATTGTTGTCCGATGATATATATTTTGGAAGACAGAAATAAATAAAGCAAGGAAGTCGATTTCTGAAGATATGTTTTGATATAGGCGAAGGAAGTCTATTTCGCTAGTGTCGAGTGTCGAGTGCACATCGTAAAGTCAATGGCACTTTTATATGGCAAAATTCAAACTCGATTTTCTCGTGAAAGAACTGTTTCTGCTTTCATATCTTAACACCTTTTTCGTTATAGTATGTGTTCGAAAATGCAACATTCGTAACGATATAACATATCTATCAATAATACAGTAGGAGAAAATCAATTTTAAAAGATCCTGCGTGTGAAACTTTCTGTTTTTTTTTATATAAATACCTAATTGCTCGAAACTGTAGACATATGTATGAATATGTCTATACATAGGTTGTTCACATAATTCATCTATGCTTAATTAAAACTTTGAGATCTAACGATGTAAATGAGAAGCCGAAGCGTGGGAAAAGTCGCTTCCTGGTTCAGAGAAAAGCTTCAGAAGAGAGATTAAGCTTAGGTAGTGTTAACTTTGGTTGGAATCTAAAACAACAAGCAATGATTGCCTATGTGTAGCAAAAACTATAATTGTATTCATCGATATCCTCCGGAAGCATGGTACAGTCATCGTAATGGCCGACCTTTATGCCTACTGGCAATAACATTATAATGTTACTAATAAAATACTGACCTGTAGGTAACAGGTCAGTTCGATACAATAATAAGACGTAATGTTATGTTGTCGTATAAAACAACATGACGCCTGTAATCTGTGTGGGGTTAGATAGAGATTTAGTCTACTCAAACCAGGAATTCCACAATTTGATATATTTTTTATAAAAATACCTGTTTTGTATAATTATCCGGAGACTTTTATGTGCCTGGTTTACATAATTCAAATGAATTTACAAAATCAAGACGTTTAAAAAACATTTATTATACCTAAGATCGAATGATACCTAGCCTAATAAATTTAAATTAAACCCCAGCCTAGATAGTTCACGAGATGACTGCATTCTCAAAAGTTGATTTCTTGTTACAGGCAGATTAGTAGATAATAAAATTATAAATGTTCATATCCATGTCTGGGTGCCAGACAGATTTAATGCCATTCACTAAATTAGTGTGCGTGAGTCATCATGACAAAAAATAGTAGGTAGGTGCGCATCTATAGGCAGCGCATCTAACTAACTACCACAACGTAGATAAGAGGCAGGGTATAGATGTACAATTTTAAGTAACGTAAAATACTTTAATACACATTTAACACACTTTTCGATACAAAATCAATAATACAAAATCAATACTCAACCGACACCAAAAAGCAAGATGTATGTGATAGGATCAGAGCAACTCTTCCAACAATCAAATCGAAAAGGAGTTTTTCATTTGCACCAATCATAATCACGTTATATAGACAGATTGGAGATTCAAACTAATCGTTGTTATAGAAAGTTCTTATAATATGCCTAGCTTTTTTCCCGAATTTATTGGGGTCGGCTTCTAGTCCGACCGGATGCAGCTGAATACCAGTATTTTACATGGAGCGACTACCTATATGACCTCCACAACCCAGATAGTAATGGTTATTACGGTTTCCCTTGGTAAGACTGATTGTTAGACTTTTGGACCACTGACTACGGTAGGTACCTACAGATCAATTAATCAATTACAAAGTTCCAGTTGATGAATGCACTCACATCGGTCGTACGAGTCAGTATATATAGCAAAAACTTCTAAATATATAGCTACGATGATTTCGGCTGGTTTTTTGTTTATATTCTGGCGCGTAAAACCTGTCTAGCCACCCAAGACTTTAGACTAAACTTTAGCAGTTTTAGTTCGGTACATTTGAAATGTTGAGCGAAAAACAGATTTGGTCTAGCTTAAGCAATATCTATAATGGATTTAGATAACTGATGCGGTAGTCAACAGCTACGGGTGCAACGTAATATGGTCTACGTTTTTCTAGGCTGCTACTGTGAAAATAGAAGTTCGACATTATAACACATAACATCACGTATGTAATCCCGGAAGGCTTAGGCAGAGGTGTAGCCATTAGTACACACACATTTCGGAGGTTATGATTAAGTCTCATGTAATGCAATGGGTGGGCCCTATTGCCATCAACCGGGAAGGAAATTGTAAGTGTTTTAATTTTTTTTTTAGATTTCGCACACCGTGTAGCAACCTAGCAAGTTCTAAAAATGCACGTCCTTTTTCCTCCTTTCTTAAAGAGGACCGTTTATTCGTTCTACAAATCAAATACTCTTGTAGTTTTAAAAACTATGCTTATTGCTCTTTTAGTAGTAAGTGCCGTGTTATTATTTCTAAATTATAGATCAACAACAACTCAGAAGTGGGATTCCCAAAATGTATGAGAACGGCAAAAAATTTCGCAGGCGAGGTCGTCGCGCCAGTTATGCGAAGAGCAACAAAAGGAATTTTACTTATTAACTGGAAGTAGATAATCTATGTTTGAGATTGAGTCTGACATACGGGCAATACCTGTCAATAAATATTTGTTTAATACCTGCTTCGAATAAAATGAAAATACTTCGAAAATTACATTACATATTTAAGTCTTTTTCAGATGTTGCTTTATTTATCTTGAATAAAGTAGGCCCTGAAGGGGACCCTAGTAAGACCTCTTGTGTTCTTGTATACTATTATAAAGAGGTAAATTTTTTTGTAACTTTCTATATGGTTATGGGATAACCTTTGGAACTACTGATCCGATTCAGCAAAACGTTCACTAACGGGAAGCTAAATTTCGTCGGTCAAATTCCATACATGACGGGAGCGAAAGCGCTAGCAAAAGCTAGAATGGAATGAAAATTACTTTTCATTGTTTTCTGTTTTTTATTAAGTTGGTCTAGACTTAAATACTGGTAAGCCAAGCGTAGAGTCTACCGGTATGAGTATTGCATTTTTTAAATATTGTCTCAAACGCAGATACTAATTAATTAATTAATTGCACATATAGCTTACAGGTTGCATTAGCTTTTGAATAATGTGCATTGGTATCCTTAAAATATTGCGTGTTCTTCAGAATATTGTTATACAGCTAGTTTTTAAATGTTATTTCACAAATGCAGATACTTACTAATTAATCAAATGCATATTTAACGTACAGAATTAGCAATAGTTTTTTGTAAAAAAAATATTGGTATTCCTGAAATATTGCGTGTTCTTCAGAATATTGTTTCGAAGCTAGTACCTAATATTTTAATTCAATTTATTATTCTTTACACTTGTTCAAAAGGGTCGTTAACATCACCACTCTCAAAGGACTAAGTTCAGTAACTGTTTAGGCTCCGTGTCTATCTCACTTAATTATAAAACCACTTTTATTTTATGAACTAGCTGTGCCCGCGACTTCGTTCGCGTGCTTGTCGGAAACTAAAATGCGTCGCTTAGATAAAAGTACGTTAAATCATTGCCATGCGTCAACTTACTGACGCTGTAGAAAATAAGAAGAGGGTAATGCAAAGTACTGACTATGTCTAATACTAAAGTTTAGATGGATGGGTGTTTGTTAATCAACCACGTCAGAACGGCCGAACGGATCTTGAAGAAATTTGAAACAGGTACATTATAGGGTGCATTACAGGTACATCATATATAACAATTAAGGGGTCCTTTGGGGCCCCTTAATTGTTGCTGACATATCTTTGAGGCACGCGTGGAACACGAACGCGCCAACGACAGTACCTGTCGACTGTCCTTGTCGTTGCCGTCGTCTGCCGGGGCTGACGATTGTCCGCAAGAGATACCACGGCCCCGAAACACAAAGAGCTAAGAAGAAACGTAGGTGGTTTTTAGTCAGTAGAAGTCTGACACTTTCTTCCGCTCCGCCCAGAGCGGGATAAGTCATTTGATAATTTACGAACCACAAAAAAGGGGGGATTAGAAGCTTTTCGAGAGGTACCTGTACCGAATCTGGGACATCGAATCTGAAATGGAACACCGTCACCTACTTCTGCGAAGCAGTAATGCTAGCGAAAGAGGTGAACGTAAGAGGGACACAAACCCTCTTCCCAGCCGCCGCGGGAGACGCTCCGGGTATCGGGGGCTACGTGATGGCTTCCGGCCACCGTAGGCGCGGGCCCTCTGTGCGCGGGCCTGTGAACGGTGAGTAACGGGCTAGTTAATCGTTTGTCCGTCCTATGACGATGGAGGCGCGTTCGTGTTCCACGCGCGCCTCAAAGGGATGTCAGCAACATTGAAGGGGCCCCCAAGGACCGACGCCCGGCGGGGCTGCGGGTTGTTCGAAAGAAATACCGCGGCCTCGACACATACTTAGGGCTAACAACACACCACATCTATATAAAGACATGTTTGGCGCAGTGTCTGGACGATTAACAGTAGCACTGCGTGTCAATGGTTCGATTCCCACACGGTACAAAAAAAATATGTCGTGGGTTTTATCTAATTTTAATTTAGTTAAAAAAATAGTATTTTTATACTGTGTAATTGGTAAATCTTAGAGGAGCTCGTGGCTTAATAAGAACTGCCACTTGGGCCGATCTTTAGGTAAAGCTGCGCTTGCCTAGGTCGGTCTGTGGATGGGTGACCGCCCAACATACTGAGTTTCCTCCGTGCCTCGGAAAGCACGTTAAGCTGTTGGTCCCGGCTGCCATATATAGATCTTTGGCAGTCGTTACAGGTAGTCAGTGACCTGAAATTCTGACATCCAGTCTTAACAAAGAGTATCGTATTACCTAGTAGGTATTAACTGGGTTGTGGAGGTCAGATAGGCAGTCGCTCCATGTAAAATACTGGTATTCAGCTGCATCCGGTTGGACTGGAAGCCGACCCCAACATAGTTGGGAAAAGGCTAGGCAGATGATAATTGGTAAATCTTTATTTGTTGACTATTCACGAAACATATGTTTATTTAATAACACCGCGGTTCAGAAAATGACATCAAATGAATAACGCCATCTATCGAAGACGAAGATAAACTGCTAAAAAAGAGCGATCAAACACACTATAGGGTTTAGGCTATGTAGATTTTGAAAGCAGCGTCATTTTAGACTAATATCTACGTACCTTTTGCTATCATAACTTATTTAAAGTTATCTTGTGAAGGCACTTATTAATAAGTACCATGTTCGTTCAATAGATGTCGTTGGTTGTCTCATTCTTGACCATAATGATAAGTTCTTCTTGAAAACTATAAATGCGCATATCTTTTGATAGAGAGCACCGATTACGATGAAACAAAGCCTAAGTAATAGCCCAAGTTACGCACAATATTTATGTATAAAAGTTACCTACATTCGTTTCGTGAATTTGACGTGATGCTTAGTCATCGAAACAGACAAACAGACAAACAGACAAAAATTCCAAAAATGCTGGAAATGTGTTCTGTTGGTTATACTTTAATACCCTGTCAATTTTTTTTTTTAATATTTTCGATGTACAAAAAAGATTTTTCTACAGATTTATTATATGTATAGATAGATATCTTATTTGTTCTCATTAAATTAAGGTAATTACGCAGCTAGGTATTGTACTGACATCTATTTTGAGTACCTATCTTGAATTTGTCTAATTTATCAAATAGGTAGGATATCCGTAATTTAAATTAGGAACACTAACTTTCATAAAAACAGGAATTAAACAGCAAAATCGCACCGATAGCGCTATATTTGATGCAAAAATGAAAAAAACAGTAACACGATAAAAAAAAATGATAAGCTCGTGACGTGACCTTATTTAATGATTTAACTCAACATCAGCACCAACAAGTTTTTAGCCCGAGTCTCAACAATACATAGTGTTACTGCATACAGAATTATGTAACTACAGAACTACAGATGCTCTTAGACGCATGTGTGCGTCTAAGACAAGAAACATACAGGCTCGTGACTCTCACACACACGCAATCCTTCACGAAGGCGTTGTTATAGTGACGCGGATAGGCGCTCGTGGAAATAACAGTTATGGGTTTTTTATTACATATATATAGATAGTCCCACAAGCTTGACTATTGAACTAACAGGCGAAGTACAAAGCATCGACGTTTTATTAGTTCGTCGGCTAATTAAACGTTAAAGTTCAGTGCAATTACACTACGCAATGCGTGTATAATAAGCACTTTACAAGCGATTTAGTGTCGGGCAATTAGTAACCAGAACATTTGTGTTTTTATACGTGTCCGTATCGGGTAGCACAGGATCGATTAGAATCTTATTTTACTCAATTTGCATGTTTAATGTTATGACATTATAATAACGTGAGTTCGCATACTGCGTTTTGAACTTAGAGTTTGCATTATAATGTTATGGTACACGAGGAAACCATAATAGTGCAAATAAAAGTTCAGCGTATGAGAACGTGATAGTTCGATGCTTTCAATTGTTGAAACTAGTGATGCGCTGTTCACAACAACCGTTGGAAATCATCTTTGAAGTTTTGTATATTTGGAGAGAATTTTTATCACAGTTTGTTTTCCCTAAAAAGCTTGCAGCATTGGCAGTTCTGATTTCCTGGCAAAAAAATCAAAATAAGAAGAAAATAGGCTGTCTTTCAATTGTGATATTATAGATTTAGAAGAATGAACGGTAGATTATTTGAGACTATTATTGTGGCTTAATAAGAACTGCCACTCGGGTCGATCTTTAGGTAAAGCTGTGCTTGCCTAGGTCGCTCTGTGGATGGGTGACCGCCCAACATACTGAGTTTCCTCCGTGCCTCGGAAAGCACGTTAAGCTGTTGGTCCCGGCTGCTTTATATAGATCTTTGGCAGTCGTTACAAGTAGTCAGTGACCTGAAATTCTGACATCCAGTCTTACCAAAGAGTATCGTATTACCTAGTATTAACTGGGTTGTGTAGGTCAGATAGGCAGTCGCTCCATGTAAAATACTGGTACTCAGCTGCATCCGGTTAGACTGGAAGCCGACCCTAACATGGTTGGTAAAAGGCTAGGCAGATGATGAAGAATGAACGGTAGATTATTTGAGACTATTGGTCTGCGATACAGTTGTTCTATAGAATTGTTTAATAATTCAAGTTTATAATTACTCAGTGAGCTAATAATAACGTTGTCAACAGCTGTTAAAGGGATGAAATATCTCTATAAACGTCGCAGGTTAATGATACGACTACGATAGCGCCACCTGCCGGTTCCGGTGTTAACATATTGTGCCTTTTTGACGATCCTAAAATAATTAAGAGTAAATTCTTATATTCGTACTAGCTATAAAAACATATTATTATGCTGCAGACACTGAGGTATAAGAAAAAGCTAGTAAGTAAATTGTAGCGTCTCTATATGTGTTTGAACGCAAACGCTATCACGGAGTTTCTCTTATTGGTAAATTTTGATAATCATTGTTTTAATTATTGTTATGATTAACTACGAGTATGTCACCATTTATTCATCCTCCTTCTTATTATTTATCGTGTGTTTAATACTTATCCTGGTGTCAGAGATTTTATGCCACCCGGCTTCGAACTTGGCTTTGCATGCCAGCGAGAAATACCACTTTTTTTTTTTGGCGGGTAGAAAATCATCGAATAACCCCTCCCGCTCTTGGGCAGAGCGAAAGGGAGTGTTAGACTTCTACTGACTAAAAACCACCCATATTCCTTCTTAGCCCTTCATGTCGAGGCCGCGGTAACTCTTGCGAACAGCCTGCAGCACCGACGGGATCGAAAAATACCTCTCAGGCATGCTTGCTTGCATGGTTTCCTCACGATGTTTTCCTTCACCGAAGCAAGTGATAAATAATACGCACATTAATGCGAAAAATCCGAGGTGCGTGTCTTATTAGGTTCGAACTTGCGACCTATTCCTACCTATACCTACTCGAGCCGACTTGGCAGTCCGAAGGTCAAAGTCATCTTTAAAAAATATAGGCTTACAAGATAAGCCATCATAATTAATTCAGCCTCCATCATAAAGTTACATAAGACATAAGAACCAGAGTGCTAATGGTTTATTTTTAGCCTGACTGTCATGTCAGTGGATTTTCCTAAGTACATACCTATGTCTATGGAAAAACCTCTGATTGGAATAACGGCATCCTAGAACAATCGTTTACTAAACACCATCTTGCCTAGTATACCTATGAGTGTTTGGTCAACTGGACCTTCTCGAAGTGGACCCACGAGATCAGTCGAATAAATCACATTTTAAATTGTTTTATTTTTCATAGTTTTATTGTAGGTCCAGTTGACCAAAGACTCCTAGTCTTACAGCTAACCTATAAAATACTAGTATTTATAAGGTACACTACAAAAGAATGACTGTTCTAGCTTACCCGTTCTCTCTTAATGATTTATTTTCAGGTCCCTATGCATTTTCATGACTTGCAGAGAGGCAGAGCGAAAGGGAGTGTCAGACTTTTACTGACAAAAAACCACCTATGTTCCTTCTTAGCCCTTCATGTCGAGGCCGCGGTATCTCTTGCGAACAACCTGCAGCCCCGACGGGAGCAATTGACTGCTGCGCTACGTGTCGCGAATTCGATCCCTGCACGGAACAAATATTTGTATGGCCTACATAATTATACTTTTTCGGGTCTGAGTATTTTTGTATGTGAGTTTGTCTGCGATAGCACCCATAATGCAGGAGAAATTCTTCTTAAATTCTATTGGGGCAAAGTTTAAAAAAAAAATTGTGAACAAATGCAAAACGGCAACATTCGAAGTTATTCTAAATAGTTTGCCTATTTCGAATAACTTCGAATGTTGCCGGTGACATGAAAACTTACATGTCTCTTTAATGGACAACACAATCTAGTTAAAAAAAAAAACAAAAAACAGAACCAGAAAAACTTAAGTTGGTTACATTCCCACATTTTGTTACACACCACATCATTTTACAAAGTTAATCAAATGTCAAGCGAATAAAAAAGAGGACACAAAAACTGCGCAGACGCACAATTTAGTCGCACATAGGTAGGTACATAAAACACAATGAGCGGGCAGGCTAGAAGTGACGAACGAAGGTTAGTGTTCCACGTCATAGGCTTTTTGTAGATCTGCGACCGACATCATCTCGACCTGCTAGCCTTGAGATTTTTTAATGGCCTACCATGACATTAGGACCTCGTTTCTCCAAGCAAATATTTTTTTAAACTACGGTAATTGATGATTTGACGTCGTTATGTATTAATAAATTGTCGACATTATTAATGTTGCATCCTGTTAGGTTTTAGGTGGCAAACTTGTTAAAAAAAATCTACTTCAAATAAAATTCTGTTGAAGATTGTGACGAATAAGATACAAACATGTGTTTGTTCGACACATCTATGGCAATCATCATCATTCTATTTTGATTCCAAGCCTAAGTGAATAAAAAGTGTTCTTATAATAAACTTAGTTACAATGATGATGTCTGGCACGACAACAGAACAGAATTACGGTAATTTTGAAAAAAACAAAAACTTATGCAAAAAAGAATTTTAAAGTTTGCCCGTTTTTACTTAATACTTGTCGCGTTGACTGTCCTTAGCAACAGGAAGAAAGAAACCCTTCAATAGACATCAACGGGCGCAGAAAAATACACGAAAGCATTATAGTAGTAATTCATTTTAGGAATGTACATATAATTACGTCAAAATTAAATAGTTTTTTTATTCAAATAATAAATAAGTTTTGCAAAAACGTTTCTAAATTTTTTTGCGCAAAACTTTTTTGACTGATATTTTTTTAGAGGAAAAATAGTTTGATTTTAAACCAACTATCTAAGTTCTAGAACACATAATGTAGCGGTCATTTACGATTTCTCTAAATTTTAACGCAAGATTTCTCTAAAGTTTCATAGGCTTTATTTTGTTTACAGGCTTATCGTATTCATTAAGGATGACGTAGATCTACTAATATACATAATTTTGATATTTACATCATGCTTGTTTTTTTTAAAAAAAAATAAGGAAGTGTAAATTTGGATGTTCTATCCTTCATCCATTTTATCTCCGAAAGTTATCATACGATTTCGAAAAATCATTCATTGGGCACAAGTTTCATATGACCAAATTGGGTTGCTTCGACATAAATTAAGTCGTGGGAAGAAGTTAGTAGGGTGTAACGTAAAACAGTCCTAAGAAAATAATACTAAAATTAATATTGCCATGTCTCTACAAGAAACAAGATACAAAAATACAAATCGCAAACGTAGTCAAATCAACCGACAAATTAAAATGGAGCTGGGCTTTCCATGGGACCTTCATAGGATTCTTTTTATGGGACAAAACAGGCTCATAAGAATAAATAAAAATAGTACCATAACACAACATCACGCCTGTAATCCCCGAAGGGTTAGGCAGACAGTTATCTGGTTTACACATTTCGCCACTTATGTTTGAGTCCATACATAGATAAGGTCCCATGTAATAGGGTAGTATATTGCCATCATCCGATCGAAAATACAAAGAAAAATAAATCTTTTATAAAGACCCTAAGAGATACGAAAAGGATTGCGTGTGCGCAATCCTTTTTGCAACATGCAGTTCCGCTATCGCCGACTTAGTGATTGATTCGATAAGGTATCGATAAAAGTGACTTTTGAAATATATTATCGATGCCCTTATCGGAGGGTTTCGTAAAGGCATTGCGAGTTCTTACTAAATTAAAAGCTGTAAAATGGAAGCTAAGAATGCCTTTGATTTTGTTCGTCTTTGTAGTCTATTAAATCATCATCATCTGCCTAGCGTTTTCCCAACTATGTTGGGATCGGGTTCCAGTCTAACAGGATGCAGCTGAATACCAGTATTTTACATAGAACGACTGCCTGTCTGATCTCCCAGTTAATACTAGGTAATACGGATAATCACGTTAAATAATAATTTTAGATAATATGAACAAGGAAATGCATTGTATCTTCAATGTTTATTCATTAATATTTTAGTAATCAATTCATTATAGTACTCGTATTAATTCGCTACATACAATATACATGCTAAATTGACCAAATCCGACAAGAAAATAGAATTTCCATGTATTAAACGAAATTCAAATAGCAAGGCCGTTGCATGCCTACAAATGAAGACTAGTGTAAACTCGTTTACAGTGTGTGTGCATGTACATATAGATACATAGTACAAGTATTGTACATAATGCCGTCATCAATATTTTCCACTTTCGGAACAAAGCACACTTAAAGCCTATTTGTTTGGCGTGATAGAGGAAGCCTAATTTATTCAGCTCATCTAATATAATTATTTATCTAGCTCGTTATTTTAAATTAAACCTATACAATATTAAATCATCGCATCATCGAATTGCAATCGGTGGATGCAAACGGCAGGCTGCCGTTCTTTATGGCGTTCTATGGGGGAGGCCATTGTCCAGCAGTGGACGTCTTACGGCTGATGATGATGAATATTAAATCGTTTTTATTAAACCTTATTAAAAAATAGTTTTTTTATTTTAAATTATACCAAATTTTAAAATCTTTTTTTTTATTTTAAATTAAACCTTACCTATTATATTTTTTTAAATATTTTAATTCAAAATCAATTTGATCCAGAGATTTAATTTGAGACTAAACAGGAAATCTTGAGTGACGTCTGATTTGTGGTTACGTCACTAGTAGACTAAACAAAGAGGATGTATAATTGTAATACCAGTATATAAAGTCCTTGCCCTTGTAAATGTGATGCACATCATATTTTCGGAAGTTGTAAGTATTATGTGAAGTATTATATTACTACAGTATCTACTTATGTAAGCATCGCCGTAGAGTGATGGCGTTCTGTAGTCTCTGCTTACCCCCGTTAGACAATGGTCCTATATTTTAATCATGAAGAAAAAAAATTACTATTTTTAAGTAACCTGTAACCGTAGTATGACAACAAGTCTTACATTACTCAGTAGTAAGTGGGTTGTGGAGGTCAGATAGGCAGTCGGTCAATTAGTAAAATACGGGTATTTAGCTCCATCCGGTTAGACTGGAAGACAACCCCAACATTGTTGGGAATAGGCTAGGCAGATGATGAAGTAACTTGTAGCAGTAATGGTGATGTAGAAATTTTTGAAGGTTTCGTGTTTTTTTTTATTTAATTTAGATGAGATTGGCAGATCTTGTAGCATCGTAACCTCATCTTATTGTAGTATGTTATAATTAGACCGTAAAAAGCGCAATCATTCAATTTATTTAGTAAACATGTTTTAATTATTAAACAGCGTTTTATATGTAATCATTTAATTATAAAATGTAAATGAAGTAGTTACTTAATTCTTATCTATTTTAATATTTTTTCGTCTATGAATGTGTCAAAAAAAGTTAAAATATAATATTCATTTGACTAGACAAGATGAATAAAATTACGATCAAAATGGCGGTTGCAACTGTTTGTGAAACAAGTTTTCGGGTTTTTACATTTCTTGCGTCTGCAGTTAATTGAGTGATACAAAACTAATTGTGTGGCAAGTACTTAATATTATGTAACTAAGAGACCTGTTCCAAAAATGGTTCTAGTGTCTTATCTTTAACTAGATATATTATTTTTAGACAGAGGAGGTCGTGGCTAAGTAATATAATAACAGCCGCTCACGTAAATCTTCAGGTTAAGCCGCGCTTGGCTAGGTTGGTCTGTGGATGGGTGACCACGAATCACCCAGTCATTTGAAGCTCTCTTTGACAGTCGTTAGAGGTAGTCAGTGGCCCGAAAGGCTGACAACCAGTCTTACCAACGGGTATCATATTATTACCGAAAACTAATTGGGTTGAGGAGGTCAGATAAGCAGTTGCTCCATGTAATATACTGGCATTCTGCTGCACCCGGTTAGTCTGGAAGCCGAAACCAAACATAGTTGGGTTAAAAGGCTAGGCTGATAATCACGTGATGTTATTTTTTCTAGCAAATACCCTTAATCGAATTCAACAGACACCTAAACTCCCCCCTCTTTAAATCTGAATTTTGTAATTTTGTATCCCGCAACTTCGTTACATGGCGATAAAATGAACGATACGGCAATCACAAGTTCACAACTATCTATTAAAGAGGGAAGATATAAAAAGCCTACGTGTTACCTAGAACACACTATAAACTTTTGATAATAAAGATGGTATAAATTGAGGTAATCTAATACTGGGAAGGCGATTGTGAGCAGGGATGTTATGAATCTCCGTAACCGTAACCGAAACTACCGAATAACTGAAATAAAAATATATCCGAAACCGATTTAAAAGTATTGAATTAAGGCGGGGTCTAAATTATTTTTCATTATTTCTACAAAAAAAATTTTTTGGGTTATTTTTGATTTTACTTTCAGGGATACATATATTTGAGAGTTGGTAGCGCTGTATTTAGTTTACCCGACCGAGCCGACACTTGTTAGATTATGGTGTAAGATTCTAATATCCGTAACCGAAATTAACCGAAACTAGTGGATAATCCGAAATAATTTCATATCCGTAACTACTCGTATATACGAAACCGATAAAAAATTATTTCTATATCCGTATCGTATCCAGATCCGAAATATCATATCCCTAACATCTCTGATTGTGAGTCGGCGCATGCGATCGTATAATCGGACTCAAGTTTGTCTACACTCCAGACTGACTAATTCGTTTGAAGTCTACCACTTTGTTCGCTGTCACTCTTCGTGACGATATAAGTCGTGTTGCGTAAGTGGTGTTCAATAAAATATTGTTCAGAATTTCATTATAACTTGGAAGACACGTTTACGTGGGCATGCGCTGAAGGGATCATCAATTTCATCGTAGTTTTTCATATTTAATTAAAGAAAGAACAAATGGGTTTAAACGCATAACAACTGGATTATGTAAACGTGCAAATTCATCATCATAAAATGGAAGCTTATGATGAATAGGCTCGATCTCGCATGAACTGCTGCCAAAACGGTAATTGCAGTTTCATTAATATTATTTTTATTTTAAAATTCCTTAAAAATATGTAGAACTGTGCGATATGAGGTCGTTGACGGATATAATATCCAGCTACAATAGCCAGGCTTAGCAACAAAAGCATTATTAACATTTCTTTGTCTAACTCTAAATGTTATTTTGATACAGTTTATTGCATTTTTTTACGACAAAACTGTAGCTATAAAAATCGAAAAAAATTGCCAAGTAGGTATGTCATCGCTGAAACCTGGCAACGGTTTATTCAGGTTATCATTTTTTATCAATGCACCAATTTGGCGCGGAATTATCTAGCGTTTCGCATGCGTTCAAGGGTAAAGTCTGTGGCGGGACGCACACATGCATAGACAACGATGTATGTGTGTAGACCGGCTAAACGATACCTATATACCTAGGCCTATTGTGCGCTGCATGCACGTGTGTTAGTGTTTGCTAGTGTGGGTGCGTCAGCGACGGCGGGTAACTTTTTCGCTTGCAGATATAGTTGCTATGCCCGAAATACTACGCGGATGAATTTCGCGTCAATGTTAATTGCTAGGCATTACACTGAGCGGCGTCGGTGCCGATATCAGACGGAAAGCAACGCAAGCGCACGCAATTCACGCGCGCTTTAGATTATGTACGTAAACTAGTGTGCGCTACATACAGCGCTGAAAAGGATGATTTATTCCATTTACGCTTGCTGCTAATCTCCGTCCAATCTCGCCTATTGATTTTTATTATGAATCTGTGTCAATAAAATAATCCATAACACTTGAATGAGCTATAGAATTCTCACAATCCGCTTATACGATGATTTACACTAAGAATCTTCATTGTGCTTATGTCCCACATTACTTGTTTAGACTAATCTATAAAATAATATTTAATGTTAAAATAAATAAAGATTATAATAATAATTATGTTGTTTTAGATGTAAATGCCCCGTGGACTATACAACTTCTTGCGTAGAGCAAAAATATTTTTGCTTTTTTTTGTGGTTGGCAGTTTGACTTCCCGTCGCTGATACAAGTGATTTGTATACCTTACTATTAGTTCCTATCATAGTACATTATTATAGTTATTTACCGATATAATAGGATGCAGTTGTGTATATAATAAGGTGTTTCTATTAGCGGACGCGCTCTTCATCACATGTTTGTTTTCGTTTGCACCTTTCCTGTCCCACGACTACGTTATGATGTAATTATACATCACTGAAAACACATTCAACATAAATTTATTATACAGATATTGATGGAAGGAGAGGGAGAGGAAGGCGGAGGCCAAAGAAAAGATGGATGGATTGTGTAAGGATTGATATGAAAGAGAAAGGAGTGAATGCCACCGTGACATTTAACAGGAAAGAATATAAGAAAACGTGTTGCGCCGACCCCAAATAAAATGGGATAAGGGCAGGAAGATGATGATTATGACAAATATACAGATTTGAAAAATATATTTATATTTTATACTATTGTATTTGCCTACTTCCCTTAAAATTGAAATGCCTACAGGAAAAGGAAAGGTAAAATTTGTATAAAATGCATTTTGTGGCATTGATAGTAAAGGAAAGGTTATTCAAAATATCGCTGTTATTAAAATTGGTTGAAAATATTTTTAATCGTTACCGGTACGTTTTAAATAAATTTCTGTTATCCTGTAGGTTATTTATTTAAAGGTACTAACAAAGTAGTTTTCTTTTGTCTGGTTGAGGTAACAAACTAATGATTTCAAAATATTTTGTGTGCTAATGTCATGTTCTTTCAAATATTCAAATCATATTTTTTATGGCTACCGCATAATTTTTTCTACGCTGAAAGTCAAGGTTCTATTTGCGAGAAAAAAAAAACAAATCATTGAAATTGCTTTCAACATTTTTAACCAAAAAAGAGTCATTATGTTCTCTGGATACATTTCATGATTTCGTTTAAGAAACGAGTGGAATGCGACTCACTCTCTCTCCCATAGAGAAGAAACAAAGAGATATACTGAAATTACCTCGCTGGACCTATGTTTCCATCATCTGCCTTGTCTTTTCCCAACGACGTTGGGGGGCCAGTCTAATCGGATACAGCTGAATACCAATATTTTACATGGAGCACTGCCTATTTGACCTCTACAACCCAATTAGTACTGGGTAACACCCCTGGGTAAAACTGGTTCTCTCCGAATTTGTTAAAACTAAATAGAGGTCCGACGTTTATTCCAAACTAGGGCAAAGTGTTACTGGGTTTTTTTCCATCAGGAGTTCTGCAGTAGCAGCCACAGAGTCTGGATTTGTACCCAGTTACCCTTTGGTAAGGCTGATTGTTGTTGTTCTTTTTCATCAATCTTTACTTAATATTATAAATGCAAAAGTAACTCTGTCTGTCTGTCGCGCTTTCACGCCAAAACTGCAGAACCGATTTAAGTGAAATTTGGTACACAGATAGTCTAGAGCCTGAAAAAGGACATAAACTACTTTTTAATGTGAAAAAAGGGTTGTAAGAGGTTGAAATGAGGGGATGAAAAGATTACTTTTGGTCACGATAACCGACATCCAAACGGACGGAGCCGCGGGCATCAGCTAGTTAGCCAACATTTCCTGAAAATTAACAACATACAACTATTCATCCTTGAGAAAATCTACTCACGATCAATCTTTAAAATTCTTGAATGCTGATAAAGGTATTGTTACACTGTTGTTATCAGTCCTTTGAGTATCAATTTCTTATGATAATCTACGCGTGACATTAATTGCAAAATTCATTTTAGTTTGCAGTTACACATTGGTATTTTGACATGCGTAAGATAACATCACACCTTGTAATCCCAAAGGTTTAGATAGAAACGTACTTAACAAGGACACCCACATTGACCTAATGCGGACACCCTCTTTTCGTCAGATATGTTTATGTCTCTCTCCGTGCCTCGGAAAGCACGTTAAGCTGTTGGTCCCGGCTGCCATAATAATATATAGATCTTTGGCAGTCGTTACAGGTAGTCAGTGACCTGAAACTCAGACAACCAGACTTACCAAAGGGAATCGTATTACCCAGTATTAACTGGACTGTGGAGGTAAGATAGGCAGTCGCTCCGTGTAAAATACTGGTACTCAGCTGCATCCGGTTAGACTGGAAGCTGACCCCAACACAGTTGGGAAAAGGCTAGGCAGATGATGATGTTTAAGTCTCATGTAAAAGCGGGTGAGACTTATACTATCAACCAGGTACAAGTTCAGTCACTTCATACCGAGACATTCCTAATTGAGAAACCCATTAACACTTGGCCCAACCTGGGAGTTAAACCTAGGACCTTATGCTCAGCAGTCGCGCCTGTGTCCACTAAACCAACGAGACTGCATTATTATTGAGTAGGCTATCTATAGGTAAAGGACTATCGGTTTTATATTTGAGTACCGCTTACTCAAACCAAGTTAGACAGTTACAGTAAAGTCCATTTCACGAAAGAAGTCCCGCAGACGCAGCGCTGTATGTCGCGCGACATAATGTTGTTTCACAACTTTTGGCATCGTAAATAAACCTTATAACGCACTAATCCAATAATAAACTCACAAAATATCTACCACAACAAACGCACCTTGATAACATCGACAAACGACAACATGGCCGATCTGTTAAATTTAGTTCCACAATTATCCGCGGGACTTCTTTCGTGAAATGGACTTTACCCGGCGATAAATATTGCACATCGACCTTTGGAAAAATCAATGCAATTTATTCGTTAAATAAGTTCTTATTTTGTATTTAGCTTGCCGTGAAACATTTTCGAACCGACCTAGCTTGCGGCAGTTATATATAAAAGCACAGTGGAAAAGAGATATCTCGAACAGTCATTTCGTAAGTAGTTTCTCCAAAGGTCGATGTGCAATAATTATCGCCGGGTACTGTACATATACACACACAGTTACAGGTAAAGGGCTGTTAACTCCAAACAATATCTCAACTTTACAACTTACTTAGTAAACCTAAAAAAGGTACGTATTATTTAAAATCTGTTTTACATAAAGTTTGTCAATTTTGTTGTTATGTATATTAGAATAACATTTTATTAGTAACCTGGCCGAGCAGAATTCAGCAGAACAATAACTGTGTTGATATGTAATCCGACGGGACGCCGCGCGCTTGTCGAAAGCAATATTTAGGAAAAATCTCTGTTTTATCGAGTATATATAGCATAATTCTTATTTCCTCTAGTAACAAAAAAAATATTTACGAGATAAAGTTATTCCGCATTTAAAAGTTTTGGATATTTTAATTTCATAAAGTTTACATACCTATTTACATACAATTTACACAGCTATTCCACTAAATATCTTTTACACTTTGTTGTTGTATCATTAACAATTAGTGTAAAACTACTTCATGATTGTAATAAAAGTATTGAAACTATCCAAAAACAAGTTTGAGAAGATACTAAAGGTAATCGTAAATATTATCTTAGTGCTTGATCTAATGACAAGGAATTAGTAAATGTTTGCAACTTTGATAGTAAATACCACTTACATTCTTAGGTTTGTTAGTTCTTCACCAGTTTTCCTACAACCACGCTATTTTACAGGTTACTTAGTTCTCGCTGAACTTATTTTTTATTGGAGTCTGGGAAATCATCAAATGACTCCTCCCGCTCTGGGCAGACCAGTAGGGAGTGTCAGACTTCTACTGACTAAAAATCACTCATGTTCCTTCTTAGCCCTTTGTGTACGGAGACACGGATGAGTCTGAGTCATTCGAACAACCCGCAGCCCTTCTGAGTCTGACACTCCCTTCTGCTCCGTCCGTAGCGAGAGGAGTCATGTGATGATTTCACATAAGTACTTAACAAAGAAAAAAAAGACTTTAGACAACTCTCCATCTCCACTCTTACTATGACTCCTCCCGCTTTGGACAGAGCAGTAATGGTCATTTGATGATTTCCCAACCTCCAAAAAAAAAAAGACTTACTGACTAAAATCCAATCATGTTCCTCCCAATGCCCTTTGCGTTCAAGAGTAGCATGGACTCTTTCAAACTGTTGTCTAAAGACTAGGCTGATGATGCTCCAACTCTTGTCTCCCACATTCAAACCTTTTCACGACATGCTAATCTCATACGGCATGTCATGCATGAGGGTTGTAAGAATATTAGCTAGTTAAGTTATATTTAGCGAGTGTACTGCCTGGGGTGTGGCGTTTCAAAACCGATACTCGTGAAGTTTACATTTGAAAAGCGAATACATAATTTGCCTAGCCTTTTTCACAAAATCTTGGGGCTTCCAGTATAGCCGAATGCAGCTGAATACCAGTTTACATGGAGCGACCGCCTATCTGACCTCCACAACCCAGTTAGTACTGGGTAATACGATAACCCTTGGTAAGACTGGCACGACTATCAAAGATGTACAAATGACAGCTGGGACCAATAAAAAAAAATATGTTCCTAATGAAATATAGTGTAGGTACGGTTAATATAGAAACAGAACCTCTACACTCACTAGAAGTAATAAAACTTCCCGTCGGGGCTGCGGGTTGTTCGAAAGAAATACCGCGGCCTCGACACAAATGGCTAAGAAGGAACATGGGTGGTTTTTAGTCAGTAGAAGTCTGACACTCCCTACCGCTCTGCTCAGAGCGCGAGACGTCATTTGATGATTTCCCACCCCAAAAAAAAAAGGAAATAAAACTAACGCATTATCATCAGTCATATTAATTAATAAATAACAACTGGTAATTAGTTTGAGTTAACAATTAGCAATTGTTTCCATGCCGCATGGGTACACTGAAATTATAATTGTCTGAAAACGAAACA
This sequence comes from Diarsia brunnea, assembly GCA_949774965.1. Lineage (NCBI taxonomy): Eukaryota > Metazoa > Arthropoda > Insecta > Lepidoptera > Noctuidae > Diarsia > Diarsia brunnea. The sequence goes on along the minus strand of OX459003.1, from coordinate 7,299,459 downwards.
ATGCGTCTAGCCATAGTATCAATATTTATAATTTAAGTATTTTCGACAGTCACGATGTTTCCTTACTAATAAAAATATGATTCTAATTAGTCCGTCTGTTAGATTATCGAAAAATATTGGATACGTATTTTTTGTTTTATCAAATCAATAAAAAATTACGAAAATAAAACGCGTCAAAGATTTGAGTGGGGGTTTGTCACGTCACTTACCGATAAAAAATGTCATACTAATGTCTTAGAATATGACGTCACACGAGTTTTCAAAGCACTGTTTCGTCTTCATTGTTTATTTACGTAAAAAAGAAAAAATACGTGTCCAATATTTTTTAGTTATCTATCTGACGGACTAATTAGATTTTTTTTGTTAACTTCCCTATTGCATCACGCGTAGTTCTCCAATGCTTAAAATTCAAATTGCCTACAAAATGTACATTTTTCATATATTATTGAAGAAAATTCGAAAACAGAAGCCAGTGAAAAAAGTAGCCGTAACTAAAATTTATGTGTAATTGTTTCAAATCAACTATGACTGTCTGAAACTCTGTTAATACCTATCTACGGCAGATAAAAAAATCTCTATTTATTATATTCTTTTGTTTTTTGTAATATTCACATAATATGTTAATTTAAAATCGAGATAGCATATTCAATCAACGGCCTAAAACACTGATCTATAACAGTACAATTAACCAATCCAAAACTCGTATTTTTTAAAAGCTTAATCAACCATATACGTTTAAAAATCAATGCTAAGAATGCTAGCGTCTAGGACTCAAGCCGTCGGCTCTATAGTTTTTTAATTACATGGTTGATTTTACGTGAAAAGCGGCTGCTTTTAATCTCAGCAGAAACGTAATCGACAGACGCACGGACGTTGATTTAAGTAGTATTGCTTCAAACGATCGTTCATGAAAAAAATCGAAGTAACGAACGTAATGTTCTACCTGAATAAGTTGTACAAAGTATTTAATTATAGTTGCATGTCTGGGTCTAAAAACCATTGATAGTATACTAGTTATGTGGGTTGCTTATGCAATTAAACTAGGTAGCTACATTGTCGTATAGTTGATATAAATACGTGGTCAGTCAAACTCAATTTACATAGTTGTCGTCTTATTTAAGTTAATGCTAGTTTTCACACTTTTGAATTAATTTTTATAAAACAAGAACATCCCCGATACTAAAATCATCAAAGGAGTTTCATTTTTAACACATAGGGCCTATCTCGGGATATTCAAATAGCCACAATTTAAATGAAGTTATCTGCCAAGTACCTAAGTTAACGGGATTGTAGGTGATTGTACGTATAGGTATATTGTCATAAGAACTACACAAGCAAATCTTTGACACAATCAGTTACTGAAAACTCGATCAAATCATTTGACTGTAAAATGACAGTGACGGATGAAAGAAGAATAAAATCCTAACAAAATATGGTAAAGTACAAAGTGAGACATCAACATTGTTACTTGACCATTTGTTCGATCATGAAAATTTCCGTTTCATGTTCCTAAGTATGAATTTTATTACTGTTTTAAACGTAAACCGCGAATATTACATACGGACAGGATGTTCTGAATTTGCGTGTATAAGTAGGTATCAACCTTTTTTGGCACTTAGTTCTTCACAAATTATACTTACGCAGAGAACATTAGTAGTCCTGCGCAACCTTATGCAATTAGGTCATATTGACTGGCAGGTTCATTTTTTTAAACGTATAAACAAACTACTACTTTGAAAATTGTGTTTGACAAAGTATTACTGACATTATCTTTTTTATTTATTTTGTGGGAAGTCATTAAATGACTCCTCCCGCTCTGGGCAGAGCGGTAGCGAGTGTCAGACTTCTGCTGACTCAAACCACTCATGTTCCTTCTTAGCCCTTTGTGTCGAGGCCGCGGTATCTCTTTCGAACAACCCGCAGCCTACTGATCTGATCTTCATGCTTCCAAAACATGCTTAAAATTTTACTGAATCTACGATTATAGTTGAAACGTTTCGCTAAGTAAAGTTAACTACACAAATGTCCGGTTTATAGATTTTTAAAGTTATAAGTATATGCAAGCATCGCAATGTTTTAAGACATCAAACTTCAGATAAGTCTCGATAAGATAAACTTTAAAATACCTCGGAAGCCGGCAGAGACTTTAAAATTAATCAATAAGTAGACAAACAGACAGAGTAGACATAACATATAGCATACACATAACATCACGCCTGTTGCCCCGAAAGGTTAGGCAGAGATGTACCTAATAGTACACCCACATTTCTCCAGTTATGTTTAAGTCTCATGTAATAGGGGGCGAGCCTATTGCCATCAACCGGGCACAAATCCAGACTCCGTGGCTGTTACTGATAAATTCCTTATGGAAACAGCCAATAACACTTTGCCCGACACGGGAATCGAACCCACGACCTCATGCTCAGCAGTCGTGCTTGCGACCACTAGACCAACGAGGCAGTCAGTAGAGTAGAGTTAAAGTTCACTCTGAGATGCAATACAAGGTGTTAACAAACCCTTCACGAAGTCTTTAACCAAGAATTCTTTACATCAACCAAACTCAGAGACGTTTAATGATTACTTAAGCCTCACTAACTAAAAGTTTTGAATAACAGTAAGTGATGGGTTCGAACCCAGGTGCGCATCACTTTGTGTAATTTATGTCATCACCGCTGCTCTCAAAACGGTGAAGGAAAACACAGTGAGAAAACCGGCATGTCTTCGCACTGGGCCCGTGTGGTGGAGCCGATCCCTCTCCTAGAGAGAAGGCCTGAATGGGAATATTATAGGCTGATGATGATGATTAATGTATTTATTTTATATTGGCAAATACTTTGTACCTTATACAAAAATAAATCATCTCCTTGTAAGTAGTATAATTATTGTACACATATCAGTAAACAGTTTTAGGAAAAGAAAGGCTTTCACAAGCTTTGCAGATTCAGTAAATATTTCTTAATTCATTGAAATTTTATTTTTTTGATATAAAAGGTGAACTAACCGTGTATCAAATTCATGTACCGTCATAAACTTGCAGCGTTCTCGTAGATAAACTAGCATATTAATATTATAATCTTATGTTGTAACAAATATTATCTGATAATGCGTTCAGTATTCGTGATGTAATAATTTAAATTAAAAATTATAAAATAGGTAATAATTGTGATATAATCAAGAAACATTTATTAGCACTATACCACACCACATTTATTGATTGATAAAGTATCTATCCGTCCATTGCAATATTAATGGACTTATTTTTTTAATGACAATAATAACTATGATCTCTTTCAGCTTGATTTTATAATATATAATTATTTCTCCAATATTTTAATGTATGTACTTGATATTAGGTAGATACATATCATTATAATATTTTTAAACGTCGCTTGAAGTTAGGAAATAGTTCCGTTAATGATTATTTAATTTAAAGTGATGTTTATAAATTACTCCTAGGATATGAATACTTAGCTTCTTAAGTATCAGTTAAAGTTCCGGTAAAAGATGAAACGCAATTGAACAGCTATAAAAGTTTATGGAATAAAGAAATCACACATTCGTAGAAAATTGTTCTGAGAAAGATTAGCTACATTAACCACTGGAACGCCACAAGGAAGCTTCTATAACAGATATTTATTACAAATTATACCGACGATAAACTAAGAAAGTTTTTTGTATACTTTTCTTTATAAGTAAAACTATTTAATCATTGTAAACGGAAAAATGTTCTGGATGCCATGTTTATTACAAATGTTTATAACTTAAAAGTCTTATGACAAGTACAGTTTTGTTGTGGAAACTCCAGTTGCAACAAAAAAAGTTGAATTATCCCGGGAAAAACATTAAAACTATGTTTAAGTTTGTTCTAATACATGTTAAAATTAATTATAATAGACTAAACCATTTATTTTAAATTAGCAGAAGTCTTAAAACTAAATAATAGCTAGAAAACTAAGCTAAGTTTATTTAACTCAAAGCTTCGAAGCCGCCAAGGTGTTCTCTCGTTTAAAATAATTAGTAATTATTTGAAACTCTTCGTTTACTTATAAGGATTACCTACTTATCGAAATAGTTTGTTAGGATAAGAGTCTTCTTTATTCAACTATTTACAGTTCGTACGGAGTTTTTTATATTATTCTTCCATTATTAGTTACAGAGAAGAATTGAAGAAGAAGACATGCTGCGCCGACCCCAAATAACCTGGGATGAGGCCAGAAGAATGATGGTTTTCATAATTAGTTATAATAGTTTACACCCTTATTAATAAACGCGTACTAAAGCTACAACAAATATATTACAATTCATTTTTCCAGATATGTTCGGCAAAACGTTAACCCCGTTCAAGGAGGTTACTTTTTCTTATTACATTAAGACCACATATTGTAACAAAGAGTTTTTAGTAAAATCAATTATCTCTGGTTACAGGAAACCATTAGCTTTAACGTTTAGAACAATAAACGAGTTGCCTATGACATAAAAGTCCTGAACAACAATCTTTTTCCTACCAACAGTTAGCCGGACACAATGTCAGGACAATGTTCTTAAAAACCGTAAAAAAAAACTAATTTTATTTACAAAAGGAAAATAAGTTTGATTAGGTTATACAAGTAATCTTTTGTGTATTACCTAAGTCAGTTGTAATCAAAATTAATGCTTTTAATGCGAACGTAAGAGTTACAATCCTATTTCAGGCGGCAATGAGGCTTTGTCTTAAAGTCATTACACGTGAGGTTCATAATTAAAAACATAATGATAGCTTGTGATTGATGACCGGCGCGTCATACATCTCTAACACTTTATTGCATGAGTATGAGAATAGAGATTGAGGAGGAAGTGTTTTTTTCTAAATTGAGGGTACCTACACAAAGAAAATTGAGTTTCCTGCTTTGGAATCCATACGATTTCAAACTTTTCGGTGTATAGCGCTCATTGTTCTCAAGCTGCACGACAATGTAATGCGATTCTCGTCGATATAATCGATTAGCTAAAGGGTAAAACCATCGCTGCATAGACGGGAGGTGGTACTTTTTTCCAATTCCTAATGTCACGCGATGTATGCGACGGACAAAAGCTGCTTTTTAAATATTGACTGTACGTGCGATCGCCGTTCCCCTGTATGTGCGACACGCACATCTTCGCATACCAGGTTCCACCTGCATGCACTTCTGTGAGCTGATTACTCTACTCATAATAAACTATTTAATTGTCTATCATATTATATCAATTAAACACAAATAAGAACTAGACACAGTCCAATTTCACCGCATGCTCCACCCGATGCGACGTCACGATTTTGTCCATCACTGACTCACGAACGATTTTTTACATTAAACTCATCTATGCTGATTTAAATGTTTATACAGGCTACTATAAAAAACGAAATCTTAGACCAGCTAGTACTACGAAGGATAACAAACCAGTTTGGCGCTAAATACACAAAGGCGGGAAAACAACTCCTAATCGTCTAAGAAAGGCGCTAGACTCCAACGATCTTCAGCGATTCAAATACTTGTTTGTAAGGTTCGGCTTAGATTTCCTTCAGGATGCGTTCTCGGGAAAACTGTTTCACCGAAAACAGCCTGTTGGAATTTTACATGAGTCAGTGGCTCGTGGCTCGTGGCGAGTGGGTTCTCACGTGTTTTCGACCTACCTATGTGTTACTGTAGTGTGCGCGAACAGCTGAAGTACAGGGGTGCGCTAGGGCGCGCTGGATCATCGGCGGGCGGCGCACTAACACTCACATTCAAATATTCGTCTAACCTTGATGCGAATCGGCGCACTCCGGGTTCCATCCGACGACTGTCGTCAATACAGACGGGCTGAAGGGCTCGCTTCAGGTGTAACAGTGAAAGTGACACTGATGAGGATATTGTGGATCGCGGGGTCGTGTCGCGGCGCGGGCGTCGGCGTGGGGCCGGGCGGCAGGCGCATCGGCGCGCCGCCACCGGCGGAGTGTCGCGGGGCTGCGGCGCGGCGGCCGCGCTACATGTCACTGTGCGGCGAGCGCGCTCCTCGCGCCGTGGTCACCGACTCTCAGTGGCGTCGCCGTCCTACTGTCTGCCCGACGGCCGGGACGGCGGCGCGCGTTGCACCGCCCCGCTGCACTCCGCCTGCCCCCCTGGCGCTATGCCCCCCTCGCTCGGCCCCCCTCCTCCCGTCGCACTACACCCGCCCCGCCCCGAAGAATTTTCCGCATCGGGCGGGAAAAATCGATTGTGCAGCGAGCCCCGAATAATTTCGGCAAGACGCACGGCGCCCTTGCGTACTCTCCGGCGGCCGGCGCTGCCGCTGCCGCGACGGTCAAGCGCATCGCCTTTCACTGTGCGACGTCGCCAAGCCGCACGGTGCCCGCCGCCACACCGCCGCGGCGCTATCTCTCGCTACTATTCGTTTATATAATATCACTGATATTATAAATATGTTATTGTCAAGGTTAGATAAAAATCCACTGAGATATAAAACGGCATAATTTTATCGCTTCCAAAAAGCCGCAGATAAACTATCTTAAATTGTGCATGTGCATTTAATAGTCACATTTTAGTTACGTTTTTAAATACCTTCCTTCATATCTAATTTTATTGTGTTCAATTCTTTTGTTACCGGTTCTGGCGCCATAACTAAACAAACTGTATAATGCAACAGGAAGAATCCTTCAAAACAATGTTTTGCATGTTTTTCTTTAATACGTTTATTGTTAGGTAGAGGCAGCCAAACAAATTTCAACATACTCAAAAAGTAGTTTAAAATTAGTTATGCCGTAATGATTTGCATTACAACTAAGTACATACTGTTTTCCATTTACAACAAAAATGTGTTTGAAACATGGTAGAGCAGAATTTCATTATATTTGAATTATTTCTTCTAACGGAATACTACGATTTACAGACATGTATTTTCTCAAAGAACAAATAATTACAGTTCACTTAGAAAGAAACTTAACTAAATTAACAATTTAAGGTAGGTTTACATTACAACGTTCAAGCCATCCAAATATTGAACACAATAATCAACACTATTATATGAAATACAATACAAAACAGTTCACGTAAAACGTATGTTAACAAAACTAAATTTATGTTTTACTTATGTTCCGGGTATACCCCATTGCTTTTTACAGCAAAACATTACTTTTGGGTTCCAAAGACTGATTCGTTAGGAGCTCAGAAATGCATTTTATAATTTATGTAAGTTGGGTATAACAAAACAATATGGAGTTTCTTGCCGTTCTTCTCATGAGACCAACGCTTTGGAATGGGCAACTACAGTACACTCACAGTTATTATGCCTTGTGACTGGGACTGTAGCTTAGTTTATTTAGTATTTGTTCGACTATTCAAAAGTGCCTTTGACTGGCCTACTAGAAAAAAAAAAATGATTTTGAATAAAAAATAAAGACACGTATATCAGTACTTACGTACAAGTAGTAGCAGCCGGGCTGCGGGTTGTTCGTAAGAGATACTGCGGCCTCGACATGAAGGGCTAAGAAGGAACATGGGTAGTTTTTAGTCAGTAGAAGTCTGACACTCCTTTCCGCTCTGCCCAAGAGCGGGAGGGGTTATTTGATGATTCTCCACCCGTAACTATGAGGTTCCCAGGTATGGTCTAGAACAAAAAAATTATCGCAGTGGTGGGGAGAACAAGTGCCCTTCGCTTGCGTTAAGGGTACTTTTACACCCTATATTATGAGACTTCTTAACTTTGTCTCCATGGTTGGCAGTGGCAACAAGAGCTGAAAAATAAATGTATCTGTCTTTTGTTTTCCATAAAGTAGTTCACTTTCTCTCTCATTCATAGGTAATTCTCGTGGCATTCAGTGTTAGGAACGGTGGCAAGTTTAACGGTAATAGAAGTTTTTTTAGGTTAAAATGGAATTGGGCGGGTCATGTCAGACGTATGCACATGATGGTTGCCGGGAGACGGACGGTGCCGCCGAGGTCGACCAAGAAAGACGTGGTGAGACGAACTGGTTGCGTACCACGAGATGGATCGTGGAGGCCTTTGCCCAGCAGTGGGGTAGTCATCATCTGCCTAGCCTTTTCCCAACTATGTTGGGGTCGGCTTCCAGTGTAACCGGATGCAGCTGAGTACCAGTATTTTACATGGAGCGACTGTCTATCTGACCGTTAATACTAGGTAATACGATACTCTTTGGTAAAACTGGATGTCTGAATTTCAGGTCACTGACTATCTGTAACGACTGCCAAAGATCTATATATGGCAGCCGGGACCAACAGCTTAACGTGCTTTCCGAGGCACGAAGGAAACTCGGTATTTCGGGCGGTCACCCATCCACTGACCGACCTAGGCAAGCACAGCTTTACCTAAAGATCGACCCGAGTGGCAGTTCTTATTAAGCCACGAGCTCCTCTAAGTACAGGCTAAGAAAAAGAATTTTTTATAAGTTTTTTTTTTTTTTATAAAAACGTTGCCCCACACTAGGAATTTCTCCTGTGTCGTGGGTGCGTTCACAAACATATAAATTCACATACACAAATACCCAGACCCGAAACAACTACCTGCAGGCCATACAAATATTTGTTCCGTGCGGGGATCGAACCCGCGACACGCAGCGCAGCAGTCCAATCGCTTAGCCACTGCGCCAACCGTGTCGTCAAAGTTGCTCTAGAATAAATAATAATTGCCGCAAGCGTCAATCTTCGAGGTAAAGCAACGTTCGCTAAGGTAGATCCTGGAAAGGTGATCAAGATCTAGACAACATGGCGTTGTTGTCGCGCGGAAATCACGTTAAGTCGGTCCCGGCTTTCATTAGTCAATGGGCAATGGTTTTAAGAATCATAGTCATCAGTCTATAATGTTCCTACTGCAGTGACTCAGACCTCCTCTCTAAGAGAGGGATAGGCCACCACGCGGGCCCAGTGCGGGTTGGTAAATGTCACATGTCTTCGAATATTTTGGTTCTAAGATATGTGAACATCAACATCTTCCTCACGATGTTTTCCTTCACCGTTTTGAGAGCAGTGGTGATGAAATAAATTACACAAAGCAACGCGAATGCCTGGGTCCGAACCCATGACTTACTATTCGTAAGACGGGGCCGCCAACATTGGGCGACCGAAGTTTATTAAAAATCAACATCTTGTCGTATCTGCCCCTGACTGAATACCTATACATTTTGACATAAAGTAGAAATATAATCTTGGTTAAAATATGGTTGCCAATATCACGAGTGAACATAAATTTACATTCGAAGACTGCAGACAAAAACTAGTTAAAAATTTGCATAACAGTTACGAAAAAAAACTTAACTTTTGCTTATTATAAATTAACTTTCTAACTCGATATTTAAAGTTAATTTGGTAATGAATTAAAGCGACATCGACTATGTCAAGGTTTCCAGTAAAATTGCATCGCTGATCTTCCAGTACACTCACAAGCACTATTATATAAACACGTGGTAAAATTAAAACCTGATTTTCTAGTAAAACAACAGTTTCTACATTAAGATAAATGCCTATTTCGGAATACTATAAGCTCGAAAATGCTATGTCCGTAACGGCTTAGGAATCAATACAGTAGGAGAAAATCACTTTTCATTGTTACTGCGTGTTTACATTTTAATGCCCGTGACTGAACATCAGTGTCAGATTGACTCGTATTTCTGTTTAGTTATTTAAATCATTATAGGTCTAGCGTCTTTCCAACTATGTTGGGGTTGGTTTCATACATGGAGCGGCTGCCTATCTGACCTCCACAAGCCAGTTAGATCTGGCTAATAAGAAACCCTTTGATAAAACTGGTTGCTAGACTTTAGTACAGTCAGCATCAGAAGTAGACTAACACTACTCAAAGTTTCAAAGTAGGTTTTTTTTACTAACAAGTTATTAAAGAGTAAGGAATGTTTTAAAGAATAATCTTCTGAAACATTTAAAATAATAGCTGGAGTCCTGTAGATCAAACAATTACAATTCCGAAATGTTACGCTACTTCTGTTGCTGACCGTACCACTGACTACCTGTAACAACTGCTAAAGATCCGCAAATGGCAGTCAGGACCAACGGCTCAATATGCTTTCCGAAGCTCGGAGGAATCACTCTATGGTCATCCATCGTCAGACCGACTTTGGCAAGCACAGCTCAACATGAAGATCGATTCGTGCGGCTATTATTATTTAGCTACGAACTCCGACCCGTATCTCATCAGTCATCACCAAAAGTAGAGAATCCAAGACGAAAAATAATTTCAATGTTATCTTTTTCATGAGCTTTTATTGAACTTGCCTTGTTAGTTAGTATAACCCGGTTCATTAAAGAAAGGAATCTAAAATGGCAGTGCTTATCATGTTCTTAGTGAGAGAATATGCCATGTGTTGCCATTTTAGATTCCTTTATTTAATGAACCGGGTTATATGTATTAATTAGTCAACTAAATTTTAAAACTAGTCTCCCCAAATCGGTTAATCTGAAGTTTTGCTCACACCTTTGGTTCTGTTGAAACAACAGTTTTATGACAGACTTGACTTCATCCTGCAGGCAGGATCACCATAAGAAAATTCTTCAACGGTTAATAGCACGGTTACGAAACTTTGAAAACGTGTTCATTGTTGATAGTAAACCTTATATTTTTTTTCTTTTCATTTTAATAAAAGCTTGTTTTTAATTTAATACTAGCGCACGTCAAAAATCAAAATCAAAAGTCATTTATTCAAACTAGGTTGAAAATCAGCACTTTTCGAACGAAAAGCGGTTCAAGCGGTTTCACCAGCGTAGTTACTGTTCCCGTGGGAAAACACTAATAAAAAGTATAGCCTATGTCATCCGGGGATAGTGTAACTTCCCAACGGTTAAAGAATTTTTAAAATCGGTCCAGAAGTTTTTATTCAGGCCTTTTTTTTTAGGTTTGGAAACCATCAAATGACTCCTCCCGCTCTGGGCGAAATGGAAGGGAGTGTCAGACTTCTACTGACTAAAAACCACCCATGTTCCTTCTTAGCCCTTTGTGTTCGGAGCCGCGGTATCTCTTACGAACAAGTCGTAGCCAGTATAGTCAGACCTCATGGCATGTTTGTGTTTTATTTTTAATCTGTAATTGGCATTGCATGTGGCATTAGGGACCTTTATATGGGATTTAGACGCAAGAAGACACAGTTTTTCAGAAAAGTTAAATCAGGAAATAAGGTTAAGCTCATGCTATTTCTGGATTCAACTTTTCTTAAAAACTTAGGATGTGTTCCGACTTATCTTTAATCGCGATAGTGCTCGCCAATTATGTAAATGAATACTTGTAAAATATCACAGGTGCTGGTTACAAAAACATCTTTAGAGTTGTCAACAAGTTATTAAACAAAATAAGTGTGTTTTTCTGTTTTTCTTTGTTGTACTTACTCCTGGACTAATACAATGTGCGTCTTGGTCCAAGAGTAAGTAGTAATAAAAATAGATGTAATGCTAGATAAGCCTTCGATATAGAGGCAAGTTGTGTCTTAGGCTGAATAAAGCTTTTGACAAAAGTATAAATATGGCTACTTTCCTATAATTATTTACCCGTCGGGGCGGCGGGTTGTTCGCAAGAGATACCACGGCCCCGACATAAAGGGTTAATAAGGAACATGGGTGGTTTTTAGTCAGTAGAAGTCTGACACTCCCTTTCGCTCTGCCCAAGAGCGAAAGGTGATTTTCCACCCGCCAAAAAAAAGGGCACTGATATAGAAAAGCAATTTTATTTGAATGATTTAATAAAACTTTCAACTAGCTAGTAAATATTTTTGCATCTCCCATAGTAATATAATTATAAAAAAAAAATTATTTATTAAAGTTAGAATCAACTGCACCATTTCTATCCTCACCAAGAAAAACAGTTAAAATAGTACGTAGGTAATAGTGCATTAGGTATGATTATTTTGCATCATAACCGTTTGCGTCAAAAATTTAACATAGTCATAAATTTAAGGCAAGCACATTTCGAATTCTAAGAATATTACCACAGTTGTTTGGTGTTGTGTTTCGTATTTATAGGTAATAAGGTGTTCGTAAGTGCACAATTTTATTTCTGTGTAAATACTAATAAAGGTTTCTATGAGAACTGCTACTAGTCTATGAGCTGATGAATTTACTACCTAAACACCTATACAAATAAATTGAACTATCTGCGTTAAGAAAAAAACAGCTTTTCGCTGAATGCAAATACCGTACTTATAATATATTTTTTTCTGTCAGTCTGTCTGTTTGTTCCGGCTTATCTCCAAACCGGCGAAACCGATTTTCACGAGACTTTTACTAGCAGATAGCCGATGTTATAGGAGTAACTTAGGCTGCTTTTAGTTTAGAATAAGAATTAGCCTTCTGTGCAAAATAAATTAAAAAGTTAAGTATTATTTTTTATAGTAAATTCACGTTCACGCGAGCGTAGGTCGCGGGCAACAGCTTTTAATAATACATCATAATTATATTACCAGTCAAACCCGATTAATGGCTATCGTAGTTTTATTTTGTTCTAGCCATTGTAGTAGGCAAACCGGTTTACGGGTTTATCGTGTCTGGATATGCTAACAACCCAAACAAAGTAATTACTCTACGACCAACTCAGATGTAGAGCTGGCCGGTCACTGCCGTGACACCGCTTGCTTTGCTCGCTCGGCTCGCGCGTGGTCGTCACAGTTTTAACATTGTCTTTGCCTGTCAATGTTGTTATTTCAAAGAACAACGAAGAATTACTTCTTGTTAAAAGAAATAACATGCGGTTTTCGTCTTAATAATTATTTTGAGAACATTTTCTACGAAGGATGCAGTGGGTAGATAAGAGTCTCACCAGTCACCCATACTTCCTAACTAATATTATTTATGAGAAAGTAAGTTTGTTTGTTACGTTTTCACACCTTAACCACTGAACCGATCTGCCTGAAATTTTGCATATTCCAATGTTGTAGAATGTTTGGCATAAGGATACTCCATATATGCCAGACATATTTTTTTTTTTTGTTTGTTCAGAATACTTTTATAGGTAGTATTGTCCAGCTGGCGTGACAAATTGGAGGCTTTTTGGCCGGAGAAAACCGCACGGAGAGAAGAGTGGAAAACTATGGGGGAGACCTTTCCCAACAGTGGGACAATAAAGGCTAATAAAAAAATGGCCATGTCATCATCATCATCATCATCATTTCAGCCGAAAGACATCCGCTGCTGGACATAGGCCTCCCCTAAGTGTTGCCACATTGACCAGTCCCGTGCGTCTTGCATCCAGCGGATCCCCGCAACCTTCAACACGCGAGCATTGCCACGGGCAAGAGCCAGTCTAGAACATTTTCTTCGGAGGATGTCGTAGGTAGAAAGCCTTTCCGGTACTTTCTCTATAACAGAAATAAACTTTTCTTGCAATTGAAGTTTGACGTCATAGGTAAGTCGTATCTACGTAGATATTAAGTGATTCTAGAAAATTATCCTATACAGGGTGTAAACGAATCCTTCACACAGCCGTCAACCAAGCATTCTGTACATCAAACTAAGTACCCCTACGCAAAATTTTTTGCTGGGAAATGACTTTTTTTTTTGGGGTCTAAAGTCACATTTTACGGTAAAACTCAAAGTAGCACTCTTAAAACATTGTGCTAGTGGATGCTTTGAATAGTAAACGGGTCATGGAGGTAATTTAAATAAAGTTAAAACCTAAAATACTAGGATTTACAAAAACAGCTGTGAAAAATTTGGAACTTTGACCCACAATATCTCCGTAACTAGGAGGTTCCCAGGTATGGTCTAGAACAAAAAAAATATCGCAGTGATGGGGAAAACAAATGCCCTTCGTTTGCGTTAAGGGTACTTTTACACCATATATAACAGACTGATTGATTGAAAAGTGAGCAATACTTTAAGCGAGTCATCATATGTCTACCTTTTTTCAGTCAGACAAATATTTGTTCTGTGCCACAATTCAGTTTTCAGTGATTGCTCTAACCGTGCAGTCTAATTCTTGATTCGTGCTATAAAATGAATTTTTAAATCAGATCAAAGTAGACCAAGATTTATCGTATTATCTTGGTATACTTTGTCTATCTATATTCCTTTGTGTACCCCTGTTTACCTAACCAATAGTTAATGGTTCATTCACAGGGTTGACGATCGCTGTACACGATATTATTAGTTCACAGGTGGATGCTGCTCCCACCCCTCTGATGTTACACCCTTAAAGACACCCATGGGACAAGACGGGGGGTTCGCCTGGTAACTAGAAACTGCACACCAAAGTTTTGTATTTAGTTTGTATTTTAATATTATGATGTTAGTTGTAATTATGTACCATTAGGGAAATTAATTGGAAAACAAATTTACACCCTACTTCCATATTTAAAGTGTTACTTGTGACTGTATCATAATAATATATTCCCTTTTTGATCGGGTTCTCAAACGGAGGAGGTTTAAATTAGGCTGTTTTTATGTTTTTTTTTCTCATAACTCCGTGATAACTGCTCGGATTTACGTGATACTTGTTTTCATTGGCTAGAAAAAGTTGCCGCGGTGATCCCTTATATTGTTATTCAAACTAGATTTTATGAGTTATCTTCTATCCTACTAATCCTACTAATATTATAAATGTGAAAGTTTGTGAGAATGGATGTGTGGATGTTTGTTACTCTTTCACGCAAAAACTACTGAACGGATTTGGATAAAATTTGGTACACAGATAGTTTATAACCTGGATTAACACATAGGATAGTTTTTATCCCGATTTTATCTTCCCGTGGGATAATTTTGGAGTTGTAGCGGGCGAAGCCGCTGGCAACAGCTAGTAATACATATTTTGTCTTGTGACCTTACTTATACCCGATTTGTAAAATAGTGCTTGGTGAGACAAATGAAACTCAAACTCAAACTCAAATTATTTATTGTATTCATGTGTTTAGAAGTTGTTGCATTGTATTTGGTTACAACATGAAACCCGGTTAGGGCATGCCATCATAAAGTAATAACTAAGTCATAAGTCATACATAACTCATAAAATGTAATTAGGTAGGTACTGTGACAATTTTACAAGCATTAAGTTTATGTAGTTATTTTAATTAATCATTATCAACATCATTTGCTTAAAGTTTTCACCAAAACGTTTAAAGAATTAACAATAGTAATAATTATTATTATTACAATGTTAGTTTGCAAATGCTGGAAGAAATTTTAGTGCTCTTCTATTTTTTACGTATTTGCCTGTTTTTGTATTTAGTGTGTACATAAATAAATAAAAACTATAAATGTCAAAAATTCAGTGGTTTAAAAATAACTACCGTTCTCCAAAATGATAAATGATTAAAATAATCCACCAGCACTCATTTTCAATTCAAAAAACTTTTATAAATGATTTTTTAACGGGTTTTAGTATTTTTATTAAAAACACATAAATTATAACACTTTCAACAATATTTATAATTTTTAACTGTTAGTCTAGTCTAGACTTGCTGCGGTCAATGTATTTCTGAAACTTAAACCTGATCGAGGCCGTGGTTGCAAACTTTCTTTCAAATAGCGTTTACGCTCGTTACAAATGCGACGGCATGGTTGGCGCAGAGGTTCAAGCAATGGACTATTGCGCTGCGAGTCGCGGGTTCGATCCCCGCACGGAACAAATATTTGTATGACCTACAGATAGTTGTTCCGGGTCTGGGTATTTGTGTATGTGAATTTAAATGTTTGTGAACGCACCCACGATACAGGAGAAATTCCTAGAGTGGAGCAATGTTTAAAAAAAAAAAAAATGCTAGCGGAAAAGTAAAAGTTCCAACCACTTCTCGTGCGTAGAGACTCAACTTCAGGGTTTGACGGTAACGCCTTTCTTCATCAGGTGCATGGTAATTTCCCTAATATGTTACGATGGACTGTCTGACATGAAAGTTTTTTGTGTGCTTTCCGAAAAACTCTCACCATTCGGTGATTTTATTTTGCAGTTGTCTTTTGGCGGTTTTTTTTAATTATAAGCAAGGATAATTGAAAGTTGAGTAAGGTATTATTTAAAAAATCAAATATTTTAATGTTGTAGTGGCAGTTTCAAGAGGCTGTGAATAATGTTAACATACCATCACGCATGTTTTTTCGAAGTGTTAGTCAGAGGTATAATCACCCACATTTCGAAGGCATTTTATAAGCCCTATGTAAAAAAAGATAGAGAGCCAAGGAAAATAGTACATTATGGTACAAGTGTGTAACGTTGGTGATTGAGACCGCTGAGGCGCCATTGAGACCGGAGCCGTTAGGTGAGGGTCTTAAGAGAGCCGAGGACGGTAATCATCAATACACACGTGTATCATACGACGTTTTTCAACACACTTGTGAAGAAAATAATACAAAAAAAATAATTTTCAACAGTCAAAACGAGTTGTGAAATATTTTCGCAATGGCGGGAAAAATTAATCAGTTTTCCTGCGCGCATTAACAATGGCGATCGGCCATAAACTAAAATAATGAAGTATATTTTTTTGGCTTTTCGCAGATAGCGTTTTAGCCACGTACAAAATGGGGAATTCAAAGTTTTTTTTTATTACAGAGAAAACAAAAGTTGTATTTATTAAAAACAAGTCGAAATTATCTATTTAAAATCGAAGTTGCATGAAATGAGCAAGCAATAGGATGTACCTTACTGAGCAAGTGTGTTGAAAAAAAGAAGGTTATAGGACATAAAAATATTTTTCAAATATACGAAGAAACCATAAATGTTTTTTCTACTAGTCTGCGTAATCTTTAATGAAACTGACAGGTCTGTTTGGATATAATAATTGTCCTCCACTTAGGGTTTATTATTATGAAGAATATACAGGGACAAGGACACAGGCTGGCCGAAGCAAGCACAATCTATTCACATGGTGATACACATATGACTCTGCCCTGTGCTGTTGCCCCACAAACGATGGGACATCTGATATCGTGTTCCTCTTGTTTGCTGATCACAGGAGCTTATAGACGCTGTTGCTGATCACAGTAGCTTCCCACGCTACGGGAAGTGCCAAACTCTTCGCACATGTTTAGGGCTGACTCAATTTGAATTGTTTTCGACACGCTCTGAAGAAGAAGAAGAAGAAGAATATGCATTAAAATAAATTATAATAAATAAACTTATAGTTATAATAACAAGGCAAGGCGAGGCACTAACATGCTTATACTTTTTTGAAGAGATGAAAAAGAACTCACTAAGATGTTATATTTGTAAAATAATTGTTTACGTTTTCTTGATATTGTACTCTTTTGCTGCATATATTGCATAATATTATACTGCTGTTTTATTTTAAACTAGCTGACCCATGCAACTTCGTCTGCGTCACATAATATAGCTCATAACAAATCATGTCAACATAAATTGAGTTAAATCGTAACAAACAAAAACTCGTATCTTTCCTCTTTATAATATTAGTTTAGATTATATTAAAGTGTGAATTACTATAGGTATCTCTTACTGTTAAATGTACAGTAACACCTTGTACCTTGTAAACAGTAAATATTTTGAATTTGAATTTCTCCAGAGTCCCCGGAGGCCAGAATCCCCACTAACCTACCGCACCGGACCGAATGACTGCCGCACGCGTAATTATTTTGTCGCGCGGATATTTTTACATTGCGATATCTTCTAAGATATTTGTTTAAACTGTATAGAGTAAAGGGCACAAATATTCTATATTAAATTTCTGTGCTAATAAACACATTTATTTAGATATAGACTAATACCATATGGGTTAAATAAGCTTCGCAAAATATCATTCTTTTTAACCTAACATTTTAATAGTAAAAAATGGTTACAGTGAGTCAATCTTAAAAGATAGACATATGCTATCGCGGACTTTTTTTTAGAACTTTTAAAGAGGAACAATTCCTTGATACATGATATTTGCGTAACTTAAACCGTTTTCGACGCGCACGCAACGGAAGCTCTCAAAAAGGAATATCTTTTCCCGTTTTTGCAACATTTTTCATTTATGCTCCGCTCCTATTGGTCGTAGCGTGATGTTATATAGCCTAAAGCCTTCCTCGATAAATGGACTATCCAACACAAAAAGAGTTTTTCAATTCCAACCAGTAGTCCCAGAGTTTACCGCGTTCAAACAAACAAACAAACAAACAAACAAACAAACTCTTCAGCTTTATAATATTAGTATAGATTAATTAATTGAGACAAGCAAACAATTATACTGCCTTATTAAAATACCATGCAGGTGTGTTAATATTTCCGTATTTCCATTGAAAAATGATTCTAATAGAGAATCAAGAAGATAGGATATCCACTTAGTGTACAGTCAGGACATTTAGCAAAATACATTCACTAATGAGACGACCACGGGAACGTTCCAAATGATTTCCGAGCATTAGGCGAATGAAACCGCGGGCAAAACCTAGTCCATCATAACTTTGCACGCAGACGTCTAGCCATAAAACTCTCATCATCATCTGCCTGGCCTTTTCCCATCTATGTTGGGTCAGTTTCCAGTCTAGCCGAATGCTATCTGACTTTCTAGACTTAGACTCAATACCTCGTTAGTACTGGGTAATACGAGTATACCCTTTTTGGAACGAAGTTCCTTATCGCGCGTTGCGAAAGGGGGCTAGACGCAAAAAATTAAGACCAAAAGTTGTAACGACACTTTTTGCTATAGTTGTAAGCCGTGCGGCGTGCGCGTGTTTCTCTGTCTGTCTCTCTCTCTCATAGAAAGCAAGCCAGTTATTTTCAGAACTTCGTTTCATCCGGGTGTCCCTTAGCACCTCTCAAGTTTTTTTTTTGGGTGTTGGGAAATCACCAAATGACTCCTCCCGCTCTGGGCAGAGCGGTAGGGAGTATCAGACTTCTACTGACTAAAAACCAACCATGTTCCTTCTTAGCCCTTTGTGTCGAGGTCGCGGTAGGTATCTCTTTCGAACAAACCGCAGTCCCGATGGGGTACGAGTATACTCTTTGGTAAGACTGGTTGTCAGACTTTCAGGCTCTAACGAATGCTAAAGATATATTTATAGTTAAGGTAGATATAAAACTGTAAATGATAAAAAAGATAGAAACGAGCCTCTTACAATCGGAAAATACCAATTTATTCCTGAATTCTTTTGCGTTGTCACTGAAAGTCTGCAGGTCGTGAAAGTTTTATCAATAGTGTAAAAAAGTACCACAAAAGTGCAGTCTGTGAAACCAATATTTAGCTAGGAACTCTTTCAATTTTGTTGTTCCTGAGAACAAAAGTTTTAATTTTAAATATTAATTTTTAATGGTTATAGTCCGGTCAATTTAGACCAAAAAATGAGAGTGAAGTTACATAAAGTCCCAACAAGCTGAATTTCTGTGAAGTTGTTCAAAACATAATTATAAACAATGTCTAGAAGTTCCCCATCATTCCCCTGTAAGGAAAAAATTTAATTCAAGGTCAAAGGTTAAAAAAATTAGTTTTTCGCGATTTTCAGCAAAACGGTAAGTTTTATCATAAAAGTACCTCAGACAAAAAATGTAGATCATAAAATTATCTATAAAAAATGGATCAATACTTTTTTTCTTATGAGCCACCGTTTCTGAGATATAACGATTCAAAAAGTTATAAAAGTTGTTATCGTCATAATATGCACACGTTTCCACGCCACCTATGAGGTAGTGTACTTAGCGCGTTTTTTTTTTACGTGGTTTCCCTAGTAGGCCTACTCCACGGGTCAGTTGTGAGCCTGTTTAATGTAAAACTATTGCAAAATAACGGACATTTTCAAATATTGGGAAATATAAAAGCGATGTAAATGAAAAAAAAAGTGTTGAAGTTTATTCGTCTTATTCGTAAGTTTCAAATTCTTGTTCTTCTTCTTGATCTTCTTCTTGTTCTTCTTCTCCTGCTTCTTCTTCATCTTCATTTTGGATGCAAGTAAATTGCGTCAATAGCGATGTATCGCATGATACTTTGTCGGAGTCAAACGAATCCTCCATTGTTTGTGATTCAATATTAGAGCACGACCGGCCTTGACAATTTGTGCATGCCAAAGAACAAGACAGTCCGACTTTTTTGCAACCACATTTAGCACTGCATCCCTTTTTGCAGTTGCAAAAAATAGTGTTCAGTAGTTTTTCCGGCGCAGGTGGAAGTAAAGTTTGAACTGGCTCTAATATATTGTTGACCAACTTCCAACCCCAGTCTGTAGGGTCTAGCTGATAACCAAGCCACACTTGAACTTGGTAATATACTCGAAAAATATGTTGGTGAGCAGCAACTGAGGTTGGAGGAAGACAAGCTAATTGAACTTGTTTTTTATTTTTAGTATTTTTAACGAAACATGCATATCGATGCTTATCTAAACAGGTAGTTTTTTTAGGAGCTCCGTACATAGAAAGAAGAAAGCGGATGCCGTTGGTAATAACTTCTTGTTGAGTTGAATTACTCTTTTTAAAAACTTCAGCACATTGAATTAAATCTTGTTTTTCAAACATTTTGAAAACTGCTGTTTTTTTTTCATCAAAAAGTTTATTTACTTTAGTAAAGTGTAAAGATCATGTACTATTTTTACACGCAATAACTGGCTGTGATACGACATCTGCATTTTATAGGAGGGGTAAAACAGCAGTTTTTAAAATGTTTGAAAAACAAGATTTAATTCAATGTGCTGAAGTTTTTAAAAAGAGTAATTCAACTCAACAAGAAGTTATTACCAACGGCATCCGCTTTTTTCTTTCTATGTACGGAGCTCCTAAAAAACTACCTGTTTAGATAAGCATCGATATGCATGTTTCGTTAAAAATACTAAAAATAAAAAACAAGTTCAATTAGCTTGTCTTCCTCCAACCTCAGTTGCTGCTCACCAACATCTTTTTCGAGTATATTACCAAGTTCAAGTGTGGCTTGGTTATCAGCTAGACCCTACAGACTGGGGTTGGAAGTTGGTCAACAATATATTAGAGCCAGTGCGCAGGTGGAAGTAAAGTTTGACTTTACTTCCACCTGCGGCGGAAAAACTGCTGAACACTATTTTTTGCAACTGCAAAAAGGGATGCAGTGCTAAATGTGGTTGCAAAAAAGTCGGACTGTCTTGTTCTTTGGCATGCACAAATTGTCAAGGCCGGTCGTGCTCTAATATTGAATCACAAAAAATGGAGGATTCTTTTGACTCCGACGAAGTATCATGCGATACATCGCTATTGACGCAATTTACTTGCATCCAAAATGAAGATGAAGAAGAAGCAGGAGAAGAAGAACAAGAAGAAGATCAAGAAGAAGAACAAGAATTTGAAACTTACGAATAAGACGAATAAACTTCAACACTTTTTTTTCATTTACATCGCTTTTATCTTTCCCAATCTTTGAAAATTTCCGTTATTTTGCAATAGTTTTACATTAAACAGGATCACAACTGACCCGTGGAGTAGGCCTACTGGGGAAACCACGTTAAAAAAAACGCGCTAAGTACACTACCTCATAGGTGGCGTGGAAACGTGTGCATATTATGACGATAACAACTTTTATAACTTTTTGAATCGTTATATCTCAGAAACGGTGGCTCGTAAGAAAAAAAGTATTGATCCATTTTTTATAGATAATTTTATGATCTACAATTTTTGTCTGAGGTACTTTTATGATAAAACTTACCGTTTTGCTGAAAATCGCGAAAAACTCATTTTTTTAACCTTTGACCTTGAATTAAATTTTTTCCTTACAGGGGAATGATGGGGAACTTCTAGACATTGTTTATAATTATGTTTTGAACAACTTCACAGAAATTCAGCTTGTTGGGACTTTATGTAACTTCGAATGTCTAAATTGACCGGACTATTAAGTATACGAAACTAGAGAAAGACGGTGTAATCTACAGAATTACGAATTATTGGGAATTAGACTACTATGTGGTGCTATTTTCTATTATCTCACGGTCATATAGTTATAATTTACCTAACCTTCTCCCATCTATGTTGGGGTCAGCTTCCAGTTTAACCGGACGCAGCTGAATACAAGTATTTTACATGGAGAAAGACTTATCTGACCTAAAGAACCCAGTAAGCACTAGGTTACTTGATACCGTTTGGTAAGACCGGTTGTCAGACGGTTATTTCACGGCCATAAATAAATAAATACACGGAATTAGTTCATCATCCACTAGCAGCGACAAAAAGCGCCCCCTACCGCAGCAAGCACGAACTGGCGGCGCTACGAACATACCAGACATGCCAAGCATTTGCCGTCATTAACACCGGCATAAGTTTCCACGGTGCAGCTTACTACTCAAGAAATAAAGTCGTATATCCACTGCAACTTAGAATGGGAATGAATAGGTTTGCTATAATATGTGCGAGATTAATTTGTTTACCAGCCACGCATCTGTGCGCTGCCTGGGCTGCAGTGGGCAATCCCTCAACATCATTACTTCAACCGAAAGACGTCCACTGCTGGACATAGGCCTCCCCCAAGTTTCACCACTTTTATCGTGTCGCATCTAGCGGATTCTCGCAACCTTCACCAGGTTCCAAGGCAACGTCTTCCTGTTCGCGGACACCGCGACGATGCCTACTACATTTCAATTAAAGCTAAGCTGCGTAGCTTAGCTGCGGGCTGTGGAACGGTGCCTTTAGGCTAGCGAGAACAGACTGCACTTATTCATGGTATGGTAAACAAAAAAAGGTTTAGAATATTTTCTTTCTACAGTGTTATGGTAACTGTAAGGCCTAACGTACACGAGTCGTGTAACGTGTTAGAAACTCAAACTGTGAGAATGTATGTGTGATTACACTACAAAGGATGTTAATGAACGGCCGTACCATTTATGTTTTGGTCCAATCGCCATCAACCGCATACAAAACCAGATTCCGTGGCTCATCATTTTCATTTCAGCCATAAGACGTCCACTGCTGGACATGCTTCCCCCAGAAGGGGGGATTTGCCATAATCGCCACGCTTGGCAGCGGGTTGGCGATCGCAATATGGTTGTTACGAAGGCACAGAGAACGCTGCTGCCCATTCTCTGGTAAGTCCCTTAGTCGCCTCTTACGACACCCACGGGAAGATTTGGGATTCCGTGGCTGCTACTAATCAATTCCTGAAGAAGGAAACCCAATAACACCTTGCCCGACCTGGAAATCAATCCCTATTTCCAGGCCATTGATTGCCAGGTGATTCTAACCCTTTTTTATTGGCGGATGGTAAGTCATCAAATGACTCCTCCCGCTCTTGGCGTAGCAGAACGGAGTGTCAGACTTCTTCCGACTAAAAACCACCCATGTTCCTTCTTAGCCCTTTGTGTTCATGACCGCGGTATCTCTTTCGAACAACCCGCGGCCCTGGCAGGCGTCGGTTCGTATGGACTATCGACCGGCCTGCAATGTTACTGACATCGACGATGGACGATGGTCCTTAGTACACTGAAAAAGTTGACTCATTGCGTATTGCAAGCACGGCTCTGGACTTTGAAGGTTTCAATTCTGAAAGAAAAATAGAAAATAGTGTTGGTGTCAATTGCATTTTTTTCTGTATAATTGTGTTAGGAACTACGAAGGTCAGACATTACCTACCGTTACCATATTAATCTATAGGAAAATGTGTATAACCTGACCTAGCTTTGTATAGCTGTCTGGATGATGGGACATCAAGTTATACTGGTTTACTACATTTGTGTTTTCAGCAGGAGCTCTGTAAGAAAGCTCGCCTCTTGTTTACCCATGTCTAATTTTTTTGCTTTGTTCATCATCTGTTCGGCAGCTGATGGTAGATTTTTTAAGAGTAGAAATTCGGCCACCAGCCGTAAAGGCCTCCAATGGTCTCGGAGAAACTGACGGTTGTTCTCCTTAGTGCTACGAGCAAACTTAGCGTTAACAGCGTTCACTTTATAAGACTTCATGTCATCATCTACCTAGCATTTTTCCAACTATGTTGGAATTGGCTTCCAGTCTAACCGGATACAGCTAAATACCACATGGACCGACTACCTATCTGACCTCCACTACCCAGTTAGTACTGGTACAAATGATTTTGAAAGACTTATAGAAAGAATTACGAGTACCTACTATATACAGGGTGTAAAAGTACCTACCCTTAACGCAAACAAAAGGCACTTGTTCTCCCCACCACTGCGATCATTATTTTTTTCTAATTTTTGTGTGTGTTTGTGGTATGGTCTAGAACACGGATGGAGATATGGAAGACGGTGATACGGAGATATTGGGGGTCAAAGTTCCAAATTATTCACAGCTGTTTTTGTAATATACTAGTTTTTCAGGTTATAACTTTACTCAAATTACCTGCATGACCCATTTACTATTCAAAGCATCCACTAGCACAATGTTTTAAGAGTGATACTGTTACATTGAGTTATACCGTCAATTTTTGACCCCAAAAAAAAGTCGTTTCCCAGCAAAAATTTTTGCACAGGGGTACTTAGTTTGATGTACAGAATGCTTGGTTGTCGGCTGTGTGATGGGTTGATTTACAGTCTGAATATCAAAACAGCTCTAACTCAAAACCACCCCTAGCAACATAAGCGGTCTGTAAAACATAAAAACATATTCACAAGAACAACAGTCATTCAGTTCCAGTAATAAATTGCACGATATAGTTTACGTAATCGCAGTGACGTGGGTGGCAACGGTGGCAACCCGAGGTGGCCATTTCTATAGGTGGCAATACCACGTGCTAACTCAGCAAAACATCTTCAAAGAAACCCCGACGTATGTCTTGAAGCCACGGAGCAGAGGCCCTAGCACGAACCTGCGGTGTAAACGTGATGTTGAAGATTTTTGAAACAAAACTACAAGTATTCTATAGAATTTTAGTTAAACTATTTACAATAAAAACAATCAATCATCTGCCTAGCCTTTTCCCAACTGTGTTGGGGTCAGCTTCCAGTCTAACCGGATGCAGCTGAGTACCAGTATTTTACATGGAGCGACTGCCTATCTGACCTCCACAGCCCAGTTAATACTAGGTAATACAATACCCTTTGGTATGACGGGCTGACAGACTTTCAGGTCACTGACTACCTGTAACGACTGCCAAAGATCTATATGGCAGCCGGGACCAACAGCTTAACGTGCTTTCCGAGGCACGGAGGAAACTTGGTATGTAATGGGCGGTCACCCATCCGCAGACCAACCTTGGCAAGCGCCGCTTAACCTAAAGATCGACCCGAATGGCAGTTATTATTAAACCACGAGCTCTTTAATAAGAGCAATCTATATCATCCGAAAATATGAATAAATGACCTTGTAAAGGTTGCGGAGATCCGCTGGGTGCAAGACGCACGGGACCGGCAACATTTGGGGAAGGCCTTCTCTTTCTATGTCCAGTAGTAGGAAGACTTTGGTTGAAACGATGATAATTATGAATAAATTCTTAAAATTACAACTCATCACGCCTGTAATCCCGGAATGGTTGGACAGAGGTGTGCCCATTACTGCACTCACTTTAGCTAGTTATGTTTAAGTCCCATGTAAAAGAGGGCGAGCCTTTTTCCATCAACGGGATACAATTCCAGACTGCTACTGAGAAATTCCTGATGGAACAACCTAATAACGGTTTACGCAACTCTAACTCAGAACCTCATTGTCAGCAGTCTACCATACTGACGAGGAAGGTTCTACACAACCATTCAGAAAAAAAGCCTTTGATTCCTTAAATTCGACGTATCTTCGTTACGTTTATACCGCCCGTTCGTGTTAGACCCTCGGATCGTATTTAGTTTTATAAGATAATCCTGATTACTTTCCGTCTCGAAATTGAAAAGCACCAAAATGGCGTGTTCCTTCTCCAGCTTATAGACTAGATAAAATAAATATTTGTTAGCGAAATCTATTTGACGATTTCAGATTGCTCAATTATTTCCAATTTCCGCTAAGGGAGAAGGTTCTAGTCGTTTCTATTTTGAGTTATTTTGCTTGAAAGTTCACGTGGGAGTAGCGTTATATTTCGAAGGAGCGATTATTTTATTATCAGAGTATGCCCACTTGAGTTGAGGCATAGAGCATTCCTTATAAAGTAATATTTATAGAAACATATTTTCTGGAACGTTTTCAACAATGAACACGATAGGTATATATATACCTACCTAAGTCATCAACATCATCATCATCATCTGCCTAGCCTTTTCCCAGCTACGTTGAAGTTAGTTTCCAGTCTAACTGCATGCAGCTTTTTTTTTTTTTGGCGTGTGGAAAATCATCAAATAACCCCTCCCGCTCTTGGGCAGAGTGGAAGGGAGTGTCAGACTTCTACTGACTAAAAACCACCCATGTTCCTTCTTAGCCCTTGCGCCGAGGCCGCTGTATCTCCTTCGAACAACCCGCAGCCCCGACGGGAACAGAATGTAGCTGAATACTAGTATTTTTCATGAAGCGACTGCCTATCTGACGTCCACGATCCAGTTTGTGTATGATTCTCCTTGGTAAGACTGGTTGTCAGACTTTCAAGGCACCACCTGTTACGAAGGTCAATGATCAACATATTTCATCCTCCCGGCTGCCAACGGCTTAACGAGCTTTCCGAGACTCGGAGGAAGTTCGGTATGTAATGGGTGGTCTACAGACCAACCTAGACAAGAGTGGCTTAACTTGACGACCTGATCCGAGTGAGCGGCTGTAATTATCTAGGCACAAGCTACTCATATATTCTCATGGGAAACAAAATATTATTATCAAAATATGACGAATTTCCTGCTAATTAAAATTATCGTGTGGTCAGTGTTTACAAGTTATACAAGTAATGTTGTTGCCTTTGGTAACTGTAGGTAAATTTATCATTAGATTCCATTCATAATTATGTAATGTAGACGCTTATGAATTAAACTTTCGTATAAATAGAGACAATTAATCTTTACCTATTTATTTAAAGACTTTCGAAGACTTACAGCTAGATACAATTTATAGTGATAAATAACATTATGATAATCAGACAGCCAATTACAAGTCTTCACGTCTAGAGCTTGTCTGGTATAAATACACTATGGAACAAAATATACACACTGCCAAATAATGCAATCAAAAACTAAATTATTAAAAACTTGCTAATAGCTCGTCACCTAAATATCTAAAGAAAACTTAATACAATTGCAACAGGCTATTTACCATGAGAACAAAGATGTTATTATTATTTTTTTTATAAGAAATAATAAAACTAAAGTTCAAGGAATTTAAGCTTTAAAGAAATTCATAGCTAAACGCTTTTTTGCCGAGTTCACACTAGTTTCAGAAATATCAAAGTCGAACTGTTTGCACACCTATATTATACTTAAGGGCCCAGTCCAAGAAAATGCATGACAGCTTATCGAAATACGCGCAGGTTACAGGTTTACTATGTTTTTGAAAGTGGACTAAACGAAATTATTACTGAACTGCAGTTATTTTGTAGTGTAACATAATATTAGTAACTAGCTGTACCCGGCATGCGTTGCAATGCTCTTTTTCCTACCTACTACCTACCTACTAACCTACTACCTAACTACCTACCTACCTACTACCTACCTACCTTAAAAATGAAGATATGTGATAAATCAGTGAGTATCCTTTTCCTCGATCCATCCCAAACAAATTGTCAGTGCCACCCTTCTGCAGGATATGCGCCATCTCCTATCCTGTCCATCCTGCACAACCACTTGCACCTTTCAGAATTTACTCCAAGCAAATGATAGAGCTGTGCAGGTGGCTATATACTGCTATAACACGATTTGAGATCATCGACAAATGAATCTAGGACGAATCCAGTGTACACTAAGCTATATCAACATTTCGAAAAACTCGTTTTAAAAGTTAACTTGCGAGCACATTTATTTATTAGTAACATTTTTTTTAATAGATGTCGCTGCATGTTTCTTCTGTAATGATGATAATTTCTTCTATAACACTTTTAATATCAGCATTATCTTCTATTTATATTGTATCTTTATTGTGGAACAGATTAAATATATTTTAAAAAATGGGAAAAAGAAATGTAAAGAGCTTAAAAAAAATATTCAAACAAATCACAAAAAGTATATCCCGTAGTCAAGTGAGGATCGAGCCTGCGACTAACTGAATTAAGAGCGGTCGCACAACCGCCAGGCTGTTTCCTCCGTTGACACTGGTTCTAAATAGCCGTTCTAATGCTCGTCATGACTGAAAGATAAAACTACCTGCCTACCTACTGCTACCAACTTTTTTCTTTCATTAGAACCTTCTCCTGACAATTACAAACACAACAAAAAAGAATTAGCGAAATCGGTCTAGCCGTTAAGGCGTGATGCGATGACCAAGGAAATATGGATTCATTTTTATATATAGAAGAAGATAGATAGAAGAAGAAGATATGCTTGATAGCTACGTATTTTATTAGTTCATAAAACTCGCTAGTGTTTGTACCCAAACTTAGGTAAGGTTTTACACAGTTAAACTATTGAAAATAGTGTACAAAGATCAATAAACTACATACCCATAATTAAGTAAAAAAAAATACTTTGCATTTGTTTTTCTTTTCTATTTAATTTGGTCTAGACTTAAATGCTGGTGAGCCAAGCGTATAGTCCACCGATACAAGTATTCCTTTTTTTTAATTTTATTTCACGAAATGCAGATACTACTATCTTTTTACATATGTAACTTACAGGTTTGCAACCGTTTTTGTTAAAAGAAAATTGGTACTCTAAAATATTACGTGTTTACCACAATAGTCAGCAAAGTGTTCCTTTACCGCGAAGTATTATGTGTATACCTTTAATTTTTCATGGCACTTTGTTTTTTAGTATAAAATCGAAAGACCTGAAAAGAAATCCAGACAGATCAAAATTGGATTTACAAAAAATGAAATGGCAAGAAAACCTGTTAATTCCGGAAAAATACAAAACCCGAAAAACTATACAAAAAAAAACAAAACTGTTAATAATTGTAATATTTCCGTATCCTCGGTTACAACTAATCGTCAACCCCAGACTTCGAGTAAATATCTGCACTACACACAAATTCAATGAAACATTCACACCCGAACCGAAAGATCGGATCAGTTAACTTCTAAAACCTCCAACATAATGGATTCGGTAATTACTATAGTCGTAACGACCATAACCATTATTTTGGCTACAAGTATAACCTAGGCAAATACAATTTGAGTTGGTTGATCGTATAAATCCGTGTGTGTAGGTCGCGACTGACGTTCTCGCTGCACGTCAAACAGCGCCGCCGTCCGAATCATTTTTTGCGTCATGTCTACTTCTTACCGCTTAAAAAGCGTGTTAGGCATTGTTTTTTCTACTAGCCCGTCGACTCGTGACCTCGGCTGACATTAAAAATGGTTATGCTTTGCGCACACGTGCTACTTTCTGCCGAGACAAGCTTTGTAAGTCGTCTCGTACTCTCGTCTCCTTATCAGCGAGATTCAGACGTTTTCTTTCACGTGACTTGACGTCTGAGCCGAATATAATGTGCACCTGTCCTAACAAACGCGTTCTACGTTCTACGGCAGACAGAAAAATAAAGGTCCGTTCAGTCTTTGTACACGTTTCCTTATAATTTTTGTTGCTTCATGTTTGGCATTCATTACTTGAAGCGCTCACGAGTCGGTCTAGACTTAAGGCTTGTTCAATGGTAAGGTGTTGTTTCAAAGCGGCCTTGATAGCTATTATTTTTCTTATTTCCTGTCGTCTTCGTGTTTCCGTCGTACATACATTTTTTTCTGCAAAAGTGTACACTCTCTCATTATTTTTTATTTAGCCAATTATAGGATTTAAGTCCGGGTTACAGAAAACTTAAATATCATATTCATTCAAAAAGTTGAGCCCTTGAATGTATGTAATGATTTACGGTATGATAAAAAGCAACAGAACCATTTAGTTGTGTTCGAAAATAAAGTAAATTAGTTTAATTAATTTAAATAACACGGTGATGACAGGTTGTTTGAAGTTCATGTAAACCACTCATTTTAATGAAAACCAATGATTAAATTGATTGAATTTGGAGACGGATGCTCCGAATTCCACGGACGGCCAAACGCACAAATGTGTCTATTCTTTCCCAACTCGATATCAAGACTATTCAAGACTCGGTTGTCTACAGTTTGCCTATACAGCGTATTTTGTCCTATTTCGGCCACATATTGCGAAGAGGAGATAACAGCTTTGAAAAGGTGGTAATTGTTGGTAATACCGAAGGTAAGCGAGCGCGAGGCCGGTCACCAACAAAGAGTACAAGTAAAAGAGGCTATTTCCTCAAGCAAATTTCAGCAGGTGATGATGGCAACCTTGGACCGGAGTAGATGGAGGCAGATTGTCCGCTTGAAGGGGTCCAGTGACCACGATCCTCAGTAATGAGGGACCGACTGAAGAAGAAGAGAATGATTAACCAATATGTATTTTAATATAGATGCATTTGCATAAAATAATTATATTAATGCAAATGCATTTATGCAAACGATAGTTAGTATATCAAGTTTATTTTTAGCTTCTAGGTTGCTACTTTCTATAATTATATTTGTAATATTACAAATCTTGATGATTGACTTTCAATTTGAATTTTTTAGTTAACAAAGCGGCCCTGATATTATGTTTCTTACTTCCTGTCTTCTTCGTGTACCTGTCGTACATCCATGTTTTTTTTCTGCAAAAGTTTACACTCTCTCATTTTTTTTTAATTTAGCCAAATACAGTTTTTTGAAAATTCCTTCTTCCATCGTCTTTGTAAGGTACTCATTAAAAGAGTTTTCCCATTTCATTATTTACTGTTCAAAATCTGCCAACAAAATTATTTTAACATGGTATTGGACTCTTCACTTCTGGATGTAGTATCTATGCTTATAGATGAGAACAAATTGTAGTCATATCGCAGAAGTCCGAGTTACATAGAACTTAAATATCATATTTATTCAAAAAGCTAGACCCTTGAATATCAAACATTTACGATAAGGTAAAAAGAAACAGAATCATTTTGTTGTGTTCGGTAATAATAATAAAGTAACTAATTAGTTTAATTAATTTAAACAACACGGTGACGACAGGTCGTTTCAAATTAAAATAAAGCTTTGAAATCAAAGTGTATTTTACTGAAATATTGTAGATTAAATAAATTGTAATAATTTTTCATTTAGTTGTGATAGTTTTGAACTCTTTTCGATTATTATAACTAGCCAATATTGTCCCACTGCAAGGCAAAGGCCTCTCTCCATGTCTATGGAGGCCTGAGTTAAATATCAGATACATAACTCACCACTCATTTTAATTAAAACTAATGATTAACCAACATCATCATCATCATCATTTCAGCCATAAGACGTCCACTGCTGGACATAGGCCTCCCCCAGATGGGGGGATTTGCCATAATTGCCACGCTTGGCAGGCGGGTTAGCGTTTGCAGTATGGTTGTTACGAAGGCACAGAGAACGCTGCTGCCCATCCTCTGGTAAGTCCCTTAGTCGCCTCTTACGACACCCACGGGAAGATATGGGATGGTGCTATTCTTTACGTCCGACACCATACAGTACCAACACGATTAACCAACATATATTTTAATAATAGATGCATTTGCATAAAATATATATGCAAACGAGAGTAAGCATAATAAGTTTATTTTTAGCTTCTAGGATGCTACTTTCTATTCTATTTATATGTAGTATCACAAATCTTCAATATTAACCTTCAATTTGAATTTTGGAGTTATAAATATGTTTTCGAATAAGTATCGAAATATTCAGATTAGTGTTTTCATTTTAACAAGAATGTCAAATGGTTGGGCTTTTGGTGCCAAAATCCACCAACACTTTATACAGGGTGGTGCCGACAATACGACAATAAATAAAACCACTGATAGTTCTAGTTCCTAAGAACATTATTAAACTATCAAATAAATATTAACACCAAAAATTTTTTTTTTTAAATAAATAAAACTAAGTAGCATAAAATTCATAACGAAATATATTGCAATTTACAAATAAATATTGACTTACTAACCTTAGGAATCATTTGCATCGATTAACGTGTGGAAATAAAATGTAACAAACGAATTTGGCAAAGACATTTAGGTAGGTTATTGTCGTATCGTCGGCACCACGACGGTGTTAGGATTTAGTGGTTTCATTTATTGTCGTATTGTCGGCACCATCCTGTATGTAAGTCTAAGGTTTTTATAAACAGTTTTTTATCTAGGCCTGGTTTGTTAGTACAGCAAGCCAGGAGTCAATGACACATTGAGGAAAACTCTACGATACTTGTCTATAAAGAGCATAAAATCTACGTGACGAATCTGATGATTTAGCACTACGGCAAGTATTACTCCTAGATGACTCACGGTACGAAATTCACGTTGAACTGATGCAGAAACTATAAGAATTAACGATAAAGTATTTTTAATTGTGAATTGTTTTATTGCAATTTATTGTAGCTAAGATAAGAATAACAGCCTTGTACAAAAACATGTACAATACAATCGAGGAAATCAATAAAAAAAATCGAAAAGCATTAATTGAAATTTAACACAATGGTTATGCAAACCGCATCTTCGCACACAATTGTGTTTTAGAATTATCATAACAATTCTACAAAAAAACTCGTTTTTCAATTTTGTACATGAATTTTCACGTGACTGTACATGCAAACTTCTTAACAACGTTTATTTTATTCAGTCTTCATGTTGTCTATAGTGGAATATTTTCAGTACGTATCATGCGTTGTACGTATTGTACATATAGCTACGTAGATACTATGTATAGTACTAGACAAATTCATAGACAGACTTCCAAGGCCAGACTATCTTTGCTGGTCAACGACCCCATATTTCGATATCTGTAAGGCAACCGTTAAGTAAAACAGAATATAAAAGCGCAAGTTTGTAAACTGTCTGCATTCAAGCCGAAATTATTTGTTTAGTCCAATAAAGATAATTACGCAAATTCGCTAATTAGGCGAGGGTGCCTTGTTTCATGGTTGAATTTGAAACAATTTTCGATCAGAAAGTTAAATAGACATATTTTTGCGAAATGTCTTGTTTTTGTAAAGTTACAACATAACTTCTGGATAAAACGGTGTTTATAATAATTATTATTTTACATTAAATTATTTTAATACATATAAATATACCACCAGGCTCGCATGTCTATAGGACTAAATAACCCTATTCTATGACATCATAACTTTTTCTATTCCACACTAATATTTCATCAAATTATTCAGATAATTATCTTGGAACGCCAAAAAACCCGTCTTATGAAAGTAATAATAATCAAAATCTAGCTAAGTGTTGTTTCACAGACAACAAAGCAACATGGCTATAGGCATAGAATCATAACTAGCCATAAAAATCGCGGCCCCGGCACAACGGCTAAGAAGGAACATGGGTAGTTTTTAGTCAGTAAAAAATCTGACACTCCCTTCCGCTCTGCCCAAGAGCGGGAGGGGTTGTTTGATGATTTCCCAACCCCAAAAAAAAAAATCAAAATCAAAAGTTATTTATTCAAACTAGGCTGATAATCAGCACTTTTCGAACGTCAAAATTTACTTTACTTTACTTTACTCATTTACAAGTGGCAGTCCCCCAAAACGCCCACCCTTCGATACTTCCTAGTGTATCCTTCCTATGCATTTAGTAACGGATCCAATTGTTAATAAGATACTATGAAAAACTTTAAGCTTGTTTAGCTAAGTTAATCTAATAACTGCGGTAATCTGAACATGTCGACTTCACCATGCAATGACCTTTTTATTAATTATAACTAATGGGATTTTATTTTATAATTGGCTTGTTTGCAAAAAGTCTTGGTAGAGAAAAGTGTTCATTTTCTTGTTTACAATAAATTTTAATTGGTAAGGAAGCCTAGAAGTAAATAAAACGCAGGGAAAAGTAAAAATAAATAAAAAAGCAGAAATCTTTTCTTTCGCCGTCCGGTGTGACAAAACTTTGGAATTTCCTAAGATTGACTTTTTCGTCTACGCAAGCTTTTTAAATGAGAGAAACGAAAAATAGTAAATCATCAATAGGTGCTTAATTATTGCTGTTTTCAAAAGTAACGGTTCTTTTTCGTGTTTTCAAAAATTGGCAATAACTATGTTTAAAATAGTTTGGCACAAAAACCTCGAATTTGACCAAACTTCCATGCTTTCTGAGCAGGTTTCCATGCTTTCAGGTACATACTGCAAATTATGATGATTGAGTGTCAAGCTCCAGCTGCTGCTGCAGCTGTTGATATTTTGACCATCGCTTTATAAAGACATCATCATTTTAGCCAAAAGACGACCACTGCTGGACATAAACCTCCCCAAAGTGACGCCATATTGACCGGTCCCATGCATCTCGCATCTAGTGGATTCCCACAACCTCCACAAGCTCATCGGTTCACCTAATGGGAAGCCTTCCTACGCAATGTCTGCCAGTTCGTGGTCGCCAATCCAGAACTTTCATCCCCATCGGCCATGCATCAAAGCTATAATCGTTACTAATTCTTAGTAAGCTCATAAAAGTTCAGACTGAAGTCTGTTTTTGATACAGACATGCTCATACTATACACGTGTTCAACAGGCATGCGAATGTTTTGACACTCTTGTAATCTTCTGCTAGCCTAGTAACTGCGAGACGATAACTTACTGCAAACTGCAACAACAAGGCCAAATATTATTATTATAATTCCAAAGATAATGTTTCCAGTTGTCTTTTTTATTTGCATTTCATTTAAAAGATATATTTCTTGACAATACTTAAAACAATACTTTACAGATTCGAGTTTCAAGCTTCAGAACACAATTCTTATTCTTTATCATAGGTACTTACTTTTAAAATAGAATGCATTTCACATAATGATGCAATTTAATTTATACAATCCATGTTTCATCATCATCATCATCAGCGTACAGGAATCTACTGCTGGATATTGGCCTTTTCAATTGCTCGCCACTCAGCTCAATTTTTGGCAACTCTAAGTACAAAAGCGAGCTTTAATAACCCCATCTTGGGATTGGAAACCTCAATGCGATGGTAAAATTTGCAAATGAGGCATCTAAAACCTGCGTCATTATTTACAGTTTCAGGCTTATAAATGGCGGCCCAGTCTCGAATGATGCATTTGATTACAGTTAACCAAATTAAGATGACCAATGACTCAAAGCAAGTTTGCATCTAGTTCGCGCTGCAGACACAGGCTACACCGCAGACGCATCTAATAGACTATATTATTAAATAATTTTTATAACGTCCGAGGGGCCGCAAATGTATTCAAGTGGGTCGCCAGACGCATTAGCGCGAATTCCTAAAACCGACTAGACGTGTTCATATGGCTTCTTTTGTTAGATGTTTTTCGGTCTGTCTGGCCGGCCACAAAGCCTTGAGGTCGACTCACACATCGGCGGCCCGCTAAGAAAACCCTGGCCTTTTGTACTCGTACTCGCAAGCAGTAACATAATTATTCTAACGCAATGTTGTCGTAGGTAACTGTCGGCGCTCAGATCCTAGACTTCACAAAAGAAATAGCTACTAAAATAATGTATGTGCCAGACGGTTGCATACATTTGCAAGTGAGAAACCTGTTTCTATCACAAAAAAACTGATGAATAATTATATCAAAAATGAATTCTTCTTTTTACTAAGACTGCGCCGAACGCGACGCGAAACCAGAAGTAATTAGAAGGCATGATCAACGACTTACCTGCAGACTATGAAAAATTACAGATTATTTATTTTGAAAGAGAAGTATTTCGAATGCCCACCGGGCATAATATTTAAAAAAAATGAAACAGACACTAGAACCCAGACTGTAATCATTAGACGCCTCTTCATATGCATTTGTTTTATTGCCTGAATTTCAAGCGAGATTACAAACAAAAATCTTTAGATGAATTCTTTTGTTATTTTAACAGTACGAAAAAAGTGCAGCATCACCCATTTCATAGTGGCAGGTGCAGAAACATGGAGTAAGATAAATGAAAGAGGAATTAACGGACTTCCTAGCTCTCTAGGACAATCTTGATCTATTGCATTATCTGCTTGAATGCAATACGTGAGTTTCGGCCAGTATCTTTTGGTAGGTAAGTGAGTGTTATCTATGAGCCCGGCTTGACTGCCACTAAAATAGCCACGGAGCACGATAAGGCATCGTGACACCTGCGTTCGCGAATTATCTAAGAAGAATAATGTGGCACACATCCACTTGTAAAGTTTACAAGGCCTGTTCAAACAACATAGGCCTTCAGTTCCAGATGTATAGTCTGTGGCAAATAGTTTACTCTTACTTATGCATTGCATATATTGACAGCTGTTTCAAAAAATGGTTATAAGATATTTATGAGATAAATATTTCGACCTTGAATTAAAATTTGGGAGTGCGTACGTGGTCGTGTAATACAGCCGCCTGCGCAGTTATAGATGCAGTAATTAATATACTTGTTGTGTCAACATATAGTAGAGTATATTAACATACTATTTGCACCTCTAGTAATTTCCTGACAGTTTCAAATAATAAATTATATTAAGAAACATTTCTTGACTCTACTCGCCTTGAGAGACGTGACCTAACATTTCGTGATTCAAGCAACTATTAGCGGCAATCTGAATATTTTTAATTACTAATCTATAAACAACATAGTGAGTTTTATAAACTTAACTATTTATCTAATAGGACCTGTCATCTCCCTCAGCAAGACGGGAATGTGCATCTCCTTATTTGAAGAAACTATTGCATGTAATGCAAGCCAGCATTTTCGGCAGGAACCGAGTTCTTCTATTTTCACCATAATTCGCCAAAACTTCGCCAAACGTTCAATGTTGCAATGCTCATTTTTACCTCCACGCACGTCTTCCCTGATGTGTTGACTGATGTGTGTGAGAAGCAACTGACCCTCAGTTGCTAGTCTAACTGGATGTTGTTAAATACAGAGATCGGCCCAGCTTACCTTTACAAGCCACCTGGGTTAACCCAATGACTCCTGGGACACACGATATTCGTCTGTAAAACTTTCAGGATTCGAGATCAAATAACTGCCGGGACCAATAGCCATTATAACAATACAAACTGTTAACTTGACCTTACGAGTTAGAAAACCTAGCATCTCAATATTTTGACCTACATTCCTATTGTGTACTGATATGCAACTTTACCGACTCGGTCTAGTCCGACGACGTAACAATAATATCAGGACTCACTTTGGATATATTGGCGAGACCTACAGCTGTAGAGAGACAGCTTTAGAGGTGTGCTGTCAAACTATGTTCTATATTTGGATGCTTTAAGAATTAAGGCAGAATTTAAAATCTTTGGTATTTCCCGCGGTCCCTCACCCTCTAGGCATCATAGATGAATTATTTTATTTAGACACGTGCGAAAAACTACCTAAACCTAAGATATAACCTGTAATCTATCTGAGAACCAATCACTATCCAAACCCGTTCAGCTGTCTTGTCCTTATATTAATTCATTTTGGGTCGTCGCCGCCATATTTTCTTTCGTACTTCTCTATTACTTGTGAAAAATCACATAATACATAATTATGTATTTCACAATCCTTAAAATCATAATTCTCACAGCCAAAACTGAAACTCAGATCAATTGTCTGTAGGTCACATAAACAGTTGTCGGTGCGGGAGTCGAAACCGTGCCAACGTGCAGAAGCCAATCACTTAGCTTCTGGGCCAATTGCCTACTACTGAATCCAAAAGTTTCCTTGTTGTATCTCACTTTCGGCGATATACATGAAAAATAGAACCAAATCTATTCGAAAGCTTACTGGTTAATAAATTAATATTGTTATTGGTTCATCATCATTCTCTTGCCCTTATCCCAATTCATTTGGTGTCGGCGCAGCATGTCTACCTCTTCCATACTTCTCTGTTTCTCGTCATATCATGAGACACCTCCATTTTAACCATATCATTTTTAACCATTCATCGTTGCTTTGGTCTTCCTCTACTCGTATATTCTTTTTTTTTTTTGGCAGGTGGAAAATCATCAACTAACCCCTCCCGCTCTTGGGCAGAGCAAAAGGGAGTGTCAGGCTTCTACTGACTAGAAACCACCTATGTTCCTACTTAGCCCTTCATGTCGAGGCTGCGGTATCTCTTGCGGTTAATTTATAACCAATAACTATTGTTGGTTATAAATTATAATATTATCAAGAGGTAAGATTTGTTTGTAGGGGGTTACATCCGAAAGTAATGATGCAATTCTGAAAATTCTTTCTCATAAAAGTAAATTATTCGTTGGTGCATTAGGCTATAAACTTAATTTTGAGGAAGAAGTCGCGGGCGGATTACTAGTACTTAGTTAGTAATATCTGCGGAACTTGGGCCTCTTCTTTTACCTGCTTAACAATTATGAAATCTCGTGTTTGTAACACAACATGCCTAAATTATTAAAGACATGAAGACATTATTGTCAAAACCTGCACTGACCTTATTCTCCTCAATAGAAATCATAATTGAAATAAACCTGGTTGAGGACTGCACGAATATAGCAAGTATAGAAGAATTAAGAGGGGGAGCAGTAAACATTAAGTAGCTCCGGGCTTCAATGATGGTGCTGATGATAAATATTAATTTAGAGATCACTATCTGGGGTTAACTCTACGAAATGTACAAACAAAAGCATCGGAGTGTTTTATGCGAGTGGATGCGAGACTGCACATGTTATCACGACTACGACTCACCTTATTTTTGTACTCCATATCTCTTAATGCGTGCACTTCTAATTTGAGGTACCTACAGCAAATAGCATTGAAGTAATTCGTACGAGTGGATGCGTGACTGCACTTGTTCTTAATGCGTGCACTTCTAATTTGAGGTACCTACAGTCAACAGCAAAGAAGTTTTTCATACGAGTGGATGCGTGACTGCACTTGTCGCCCTATCAGTGACTGCGACTCACCTTGCCCTTGTGTTCACTATCTCTTAATGCGTGCATTTCCAATTTGAGGTACCTACAGTCAACAGCAAAGAAGTATTTCATACGAGTGGATGCGTGACTGCACTTGTCCCTGTGTCAGTAACTGCGACTCACCTTGCCCTTGTGCTCACTATCTCTTAATGCGTGCATTTCCAA
The DNA here is from genome assembly GCA_949774965.1 of Diarsia brunnea. Lineage (NCBI taxonomy): Eukaryota > Metazoa > Arthropoda > Insecta > Lepidoptera > Noctuidae > Diarsia > Diarsia brunnea. The sequence goes on along the minus strand of OX459003.1, from coordinate 7,260,572 downwards.
TTTGAGGTACCTACAGTCAACAGCAAAGAAGTATTTCATACGAGTGGATGCGTGACTGCACTTGTCGCCCTATCAGTGACTGCGACTCACCTTGCCCTTGTGTTCACTATCTCTTAATGCGTGCATTTCCAATTTGAGGTACCTACAGTCAACAGCAAAGAAGTATTTCATACGAGTGGATGCGTGACTGCACTTGTCGCCCTATCAGTGACTGCGACTCACCTTGCCCTTGTGTTCACTATCTCTTAATGCGTGCATTTCCAATTTGAGGTACCTACATTGACTGTAGGTACCTCAAATTGGAAATGCACGCAATGCACGCTTCTTTGCTGTTGACAGCAAAGAAGTATTTCATACGAGTGGATGCGTGACTGCACTTGTCGCCCTATCAGTGACGGCGACTCACCCTGCCCTTGTATTTACTATCTCTTAATGTGTGCATTTCCAATATTAAGGTGCAGTCGTCAGTGACCCTATACATGATTTTTATTTTGTTTTGTTTCTTTGTTGACAAAGGTGCAAGTGTTTTTGGGTTTTTCAATCAGAATTTTCTCAGTAGCAGCGCGGTCTCTGGATCAGTGCCCTTTTGTATTACTTTAATATAACATACATAACAACCCGCCTGAAATCCCTGAAGGGACAGCGGTGTACAATATAGTACACCCACATTTCGCCAGTTATGAGTAAGTCCCATGTAAAAGGGGGCGAGCGTATTGAAATCTGTTGATGGGTAAGAATCCAGGCTCCGGGACTGCTACTGAGAAATTCCAAATAGAAAAACCCAACAACACTATGCCCGACCTAGGCATGGAACCCAGGACAACATGCAAAGGTATATATACCTTATGTATACTTATATGTATATATACATAACATAAATGGCGAAATGCAACTTTAAATAAGATTGATGTTATGTAATATTCATTTATTTTTAGCACAAGAGTGGCATCATGCCATACTAAATGCAACATCTAAAGGTCACTTTCGAATGACTTAACTAATTAAAACTAAACTCGTACAATTTTGAAAGTCTTGCCTACAACTTTCAAAGTTTCACCATGAAATATGAAATATTTATGAATATTTTCAAAAATGCATAATGCAGAATGTAAAAATCGATAATCCGATGCCAAAATGGCTGCTAACAAAAATGGCGTAACACAGCATCCAAGATATTGTTTTAAAAGCGTTCTCATGAATCGTGTGACGTCACAAGTGAAAAAGCGGGAAACAAAATGCAAAGCTGCGAACATGTGAGCCGCTCGTATGGCGGAAAACGAAAGTCTTTCGACGCGAGTTTCATTCAAGCGAAGTTGGCTCACTCGCGGCTGCTCAACGACAATGTTGGAAGCAACTGAGCACACGAATCTCTTGGACTTGACAATGATGGGAATAATTTAATATAACTCGTTAGGATAAGGTGGCGGTGTACCTGAAAGAGGAAAAACACACAAATAAGACACACATAAAAATAAGATTAGTGACCAGAATTCTACATTTCACCAGTTATTATTAAAGTCTTATTTAATAGCGTGCGACCCTATTGCCATCAAATAAAGACTCCAAGTTGCTATTGAACATTTCTTGATGGAAAAATACACTATCATTGTGCCCGACCTAGGAATCGAGCTCTGGACCTTTTGCTCAGCAGAAGCGTTACACAAAAATATATCATAAACAAACATACTCTATTTAAAATGGCGACCTTAGCAGTAATTTAAACTTACTCATCCATATTCAGTCTGAAACCGCGTTGAGATTGGAAAGAAGCGAGCATTTTTTCTCCAAAAATGAAAATAAAAGTACATGAGCCTTGGGATGACTTACTTTTTTTAATAACTTGCGATTTTTACATCAGCAAGACCGAAGCTTTTTTTTTTATTATAGCACTAATTAAATAATAACATAGAAGAATCTGAGTGTTGGAGCAAGTGTTTTCTAACTTAATTTGTAACTCCCAAAACTATTCACTGATGTCACTTGACGGTTGGTTTAATAACATATTGCAATTTGCATCACACTCTGATGCACAATGAGTCGTTGTAGAACTGCTCGTACCATCTACCCTCTCTTCAGGCCTCTGCTTAACTTGAAATAAAAGAAAGAATAAAAAAGTATCTGTAAGCCTAATAAAATTAGCAATTAAATAAAAAATATAAAAAGAAAACCTTGAAAATTAACTAAAATTGGTCCTATACGAGTCCACTGGCGAAATGTGGGTGTACTCGTATTAATGAGTACACCTCTGTCGGAATCATTCGGAGATCCCAGACTTCGGACATTCCAATAATTAAGACATTCATTTAGATATCACTTAGTGTCAGTGAAAACAGACATTAATCTCCCATCCGTGCGTGCCCACCTTTTTCAGATTTCATTTTATCCGTAACCTTGTATTAAATACGTGTGAATATCACGCTTAAATTTGACAATAATCATGGTTCAACCCAGAAATCAGTGTACGCCGACCGCCCGATTCTGAGCAGATTAGTTCTGCTTCTTGTATCATACGATTTATCGATGACCCTTAAAGAAAAAGAAAGTAATAATATCTTATAGTAGATGTGCGTTTTCCTGCTATTTCAATGTTTGGCCTCGGATCAAAAATATATTCTGTTGGCTTTTTGTTAAGACTCTTCTTTGCTTGTTGTTGGCATTGCGATAGATTTAATTTTACACAGATAGTATGAATCATAATACTATCACTATTGAAAGTCTATCTTCCCCTCCCCTCTTGGAATTTCAATACTATGGATGCTGGAAACCCGATTAACTCATCAAAGAGCAGGGTAGAACGACGCACGGTATTACTGTTTGAAACATGTTAAATTCTCAGTAAACCACAGCTTCAATAGATGGGGAGATTCGTGGAAGTTCGGATCAGAAACTTCGCTACGGTAACAGAATAATCTGACCGGTGAAATGAAATGAAATACTAATGGAACGAGTACTTTTCGAGAAACGCGTGTGAAATTCTTAGTATAATTTTCTAGATTATCAATTATGTTTTTGTGTGTTTTTCAATAAGCTAAGTTACAATAGCACCCTATAACTGTACAAATATTTTATTTAAAGAAACTTTTGGTAGTTCAAAACAGATTCCGAATAAATTGGTTTAATTGCAGGAGCATGATTATGATTGATGATAGTAACTTATTCAAATTAGTGCTTTTCTTTTGGTGCGTGAAAATGAAAACTCTACACAATTAAACAACAAAATCAGCATCCTTTTCTCAACTAAAATGGTTGGTTTGCAGTCAAAAGGGGTTCCGGCCTCAAATTATACGTATTCATTGAAATGATGAAAACCAACGATGATTTATGGTCAATTTTAAGTCTTTATCCTTTCCACAGATAATTATGATAAAAATCAACTTTTATTCAAAAAATCATAATAGCAAACATGCACAGTTCGGTATGTTACAAATAAGTAACTGTAACTTTAACATTTGCATCAATAATAAAAAAATTACAAGAGAAACTATTTATCTTTTTTCCTATGGCGAGTCAATCTTTTCCTACATCCTTGGAGTTAAAGTTTGCCAGACTCCTAACTTACTGTTTAATAAACCGCCAACAAATTATAGTTGTGAATGTTGTGTCTGCATTGCCCTAGTGCTCCAGTTAATGTTATAGTCTAGGATAAAATATTGATGAAGAAAAATAAAAATATTTTTATTGGATAAAAAAATGATTATAGAAGAGGAGTTGACATAGAATACGTGTGTTTCAGAGAGATAAGAGTGAGAGATTTTATTGATAACATTAAGAATTTTTTGGGATGGGTCATTAATTCATTATTGATAACAAGATTTTTTTTACTATTAACAATGTATGAAGAGGTAAATAGTTTAAAATGTGTGAGAATTAACCTCCTCAATTTGGCCAAAGGCTTTGTTCAGCAGGGAGTGAATGATAGAACGTGATGATGATTTACTTATACGTTATAATTATTATTTATGATATTCTGAAGAAGTAGAATGGGTCTATTAGTTTTCATTCAGAGTAGTGGAAAACATTTACTACTGAACATTACCTTCCACAAACGATGATCAAAAGGTTTTGCGAAAATAGTAGAGTTTTATATAAATACGGGTCAAACACTGAACCTCTTTTTGTATTGGGCAGTAAGAAGGTAAGCCATATTCTGTGAGAGAACTTTATACAGGTACTGTGTTTGGGATGGTTGTTTCTCAATGACATGCAGTTCAGCAAAATTTGAATTTTCAGTGACACAAAACAGAGTTAAGGATGACCTCGATTGTAATAAAATAAAAAAATACTTAGGGAGAGAGAGAGTTACAGAGCAAAAGGAAAACGACACTTATGCAAAATAGATGTCTGTTGTAAAAATGACTTGCGAATGCTTTAATTTTAGTTTTTTCGGCTTTGTATTGAACGCCTTGAAAATAGGTCAGTCTTGCATACATTAGCATAGTCTGCGAATGGCTCGACCTTAACTATAACATATATGTTTGCGGATGTTGTATAATTCACCAAGATAGCTTAATTTAAAAAAAATCAATTAACTTATGCAACAAACTGGTAAGTTAAAAATACTCGATGCGATGTCGCTTGATAACCTGTTCAACAATTGATTATATTTGGTCTATGTGGCTAGTTTAAAATCACAGAAAATTATGTAATATTTGCGTTGAGTTAAGTCAACAAATATGGAGTTAGGAGTGACAGTGCAGGGTTGTTTCAATGTCACGAATTGGGGGCCCCATATATTATGTACTCATGCGGTATATAGGTATACATAGATAAACACATAGCACTATTTCTATGAGCGCACCCCACCGATTGTAATCTGGGTGAGGGGCGAGTGGTTGAGGCGGACGGACCAATCGCTGTGCTCTCGTGACCAGAAAAGGGGGAGGAGTTTCGCACCCCTAGTTTTCTAGGGGTTAGTGTGCTTCCGCGGCCAACCTAGTTTGCCGTAACCCTCCGCGCGCCGCACTCTCCCCGTATCCACTAATTTAGGGTTGATCAATCGGCCGCGCGGCTGGCGTTACGTAAGAGACACCAGACGAATTTCATGCGATGCAACACCCGCAGCGCTGTCTCGCACAGACGGCGAACGGCGAGCAGACGCAGCCTAGATAACGAGACAAGCATACAATTCAATCAAACCCAAATAATTTTGTTGCTAAGGCTCTTTGTCCAAAAATTATTTTCTCAGTGTTCCATTGTTTTATTTAGTTCCATTCGTTTCCTTTGTTACATCTTCAATTTCCACACAAATACCAAATCTAGGTAGTTTAACACATTACAAATATTAAAAATGGCTACCAAATATGTCACCATTCATCATCACTTTCGTTTTCATATTGTTATCTTTTACCAGTACAAGTGTCGAACATGTCTGCACATTTTATTTGAAACTAGGTTAATGAGAATACTCTATTTGAGTGCTAGATTTGCATAGCTGTGCAAAAAATATTTCAGTGTTGAAAATAAACCTGCGTGCCTATTTTGGCAGCGCTGCCAACATGAAAACTTGTAAAAACGTGGTTTCTAATAACCTTTTCAAGTATCGATTTTAACGATAGGTACGTACTATTATATTGTTTGGGTTAGGTTGGTATCTCGAATTCGTAAATACTTCATAAAGAGCTGGATGACCTATTGACCTATACCTATCTATTGTAGTCTGAATTCCGTAGTTGCTGAAGTTCACTTACCGAATTTGAATTACCCAAATATAAGATTTCATTGTCTAGTGACAATGAAAAGTAATTTGGTAGCATTTGTTTTACAAATTCTATGACCAATAAGTCACATTATAACATCACGCTTGTAATCCCCGAAGAATTAGACAGAAGTGGGCCATTAACACACCCATATTTCGCCAGTTATGTTTAAGTCCCAAGTAATATGGGTCGAGCCTATTGGCATCAACCGAGCGCGAATCTAGACTCCGTGGCTGTTACTGAGAAATTCCTAATGGAAAAACCCAATAACACTTTGCCCGACCGGGGAATCGAACCTAGGACCTCATGCATAGCATTCGGGCAGACCACACAACCAACGATAATGAAAATCCCAGCTATAGTCAAATCACTGAAAAACAAAACCTGCAAAATAAAACCCAAGTTTCAGATTTTCGCGGAACTAATTGTTAAAAAGAGTAACAGGAATATGCACGATGTTGAAATAAAACGGACGGCCAACAAAAAAGTCCGCAGGGACCCTTGTAAATCCCCCCTCCCTTTACCCCCCTTAAATCTATCGCTCTTACACTATACCTCTTCGAAAAACAAACTTGGGAGAATGTTCGTGTCCCGCGTTTATGCAAACTATCAACGGACGGCGACCTCAGCGCCACCTATGCGGATCCTTTGAAACTCTTTTTATGCGAACGTCGTACTTTTAAAAAGAGAAGAGAATTTTCTTTTTTTTTCTGGTGATTTTTATTTGTTAGCTTCTGTATCATTTAATAACTAGCTGATGCCTGACTGCTGTACTATAAAACCTTTTGTCCTCGGCCAAAAAAACTTCAAAGTACTTATGTTGTTAACATGTCATTAAATGATAAAGGAAGACCACTCAGAGAATCTATTACAGTGGGCACTTGCAAAATACATACAACAGTAGTATTTCAAACATTTTTCCTTAAACGAGTCCCGCTACTTTTACAATTGAGCTTTTTGGCCGTTCAAGTGGAAAAAAACTTGCAAATAAACAGATAAAAAAGTGGCTACCTGTGTACACGTGACAAAAAATAATAGTAATAGAAAACAATTTAGGACATCGCCAAGATAAAATAAATGTCTCCGTAAGAAAATATACAGTAGCAGTACAACTCGCTAACCGAAACTGTAAAATCTTCTCAAACAACCTTGAACCTAATACTTTAGCGATAAAGTTGAAAATCTTTTAAAGAAAGTTGACAGATTGTAGTAGCTTGATGAGCTGACATCTGTACAGACTGTACTGACAGAACTTCGTGACTTTTACAGTGTGACCACTTTAAGTGTGCAATTCATGGTGGCGCTGCTTGGCTAGAAAAAATACAACGTTTTTCACTACTATGTACATTTATTTAAGTTCTTTATTTTTCCGCAGGCACAATAAGTTGGTTGTTGTGTTGATGTTTGATAAGTCTGAATTATGAATTGAATTCGATCTACTTTCTACAGTCTGTTTTGCCGTCATGTTTTTTTTATTATCGGTTATTACTCAACCGCATGTGTAGCCTATACAATAATAGATGTTGGAACTTGTGTCCCAAAGGAGAAGGGAGGTAGGGTGAACTTCCCCTGCCTCTAATTTAGGTCAGTTAAATTTAGGTTATAAATAGAAACGCCGATCCATAATCGGTGTTTCTAGGTTACTATCCCGTTGGTCTAGTGGTCGCAAGGTCGCGACTGCTGTGCTTGTGGTTCTGGGTTCGATTCCATGGTCGGGCAAAGTGTTATTGGGTTTTTCCACCAGGAATTTCTCAGTGGAAGTCTGTATTTGTGCCCGGTTGATGGTAATGGGCTCGCCCCCTGTTACAACCGCTGTAACCCTTCAGGGTGTTGGTGTTGTGTGTACGTTTCTCGGTTATGCAGTGTGTTAGGTTAAACAGACATATTGAAGAAATATTGAGTATTCGATTCTCGTCCCAAATATGTCAAAAAGACTTCTTAATCGCATTGACTTATATATTACTGCGTAAGGACTGGGTGGACCGCATGTAAAAATGACGCCTCGAACGTGGTCCTAAAACGGTCTTTCTTAAGCCGAAGTAAACTAGTCCACGATCGGCTCTCTTCGGGTGCGGTCGTAAATTTTATTAAAAGCTTTATTTATATTCTTTATACCTCGAAAATACCACGCTGCTTATACAAGGTTACGTTAACGAGCAGACTACACCGATTCTCTGTATGGCGAACGCGTCGAGCAAATGTTCGGACGACCGTATCTTTAGTTTTTATATCAATGCTTAATCGACATTTTCCTACGCCAGTTTTTAAATATGAAGGGAAAATGGCTTACACCTAAAATTAATTGACCCGCGCACATTTTCTGTGATAAGCGCAAGGTTACGAGGCTTTTCATTTTTATTTGCCTGTTATTTTTTTTTTGTTCTATATGTCCTATTGTTGGTTTCCTCGTTTAAACTAACATGGGTACTATATATATATATCTAGAGATTAACAATGAGAGGTGGAATGTAATAGTGTTAAACACGAACAATTCTATGAAGTCGCATTACTTTTTGGTTTCTAGTTATAGAAAACAATTTATTAAAGAATTCAGAAGTGAATGGTGACCTTGTCCTTGGATACAACAACGAACCCAAAGGTGCATCCACACTAAAGTTATAGTTTGTGAAGTACTTAACGTTAACAAGGGCTAACAAAAAGTTGAATAGTTTTGAAAGGAGATCACCCAGCCTCCATACATTTTTGTGCCAACAAACAAACATAAAATGTGTAATACATAATATTATAATAAAAAGTGATTGAATAAATTCTCGATGAATTGAGTTATGACTAAGGTGTAATAATAAAAAAAATGTTTGTCGGCCGGCAAAAAAAAATAATTAGCCCAATCTGAGTAAACTCCTTTAAACAATTTCACTATTAATATGGAAACACCTTTACATTCAATAAACAAAAGAGTTTGGTATGCATTTATACAAAGGAACTTGCGTATATTTTTTTCTATTTCTGATTGCTAATTTATTTTTAAAACAATAGACATGGGTGAAAAGATGTCAATGATTTAATTTCCTCGGTCCAATAGGTCAAAATAGAGTCAGTGATTTTAAATTTTGGCGGAAGTTACATCATGCTATACATATATAAATGTTTTTAAGCTATTTATTAATTGAAATTTCACAAATATAACAAAACAAACCTCAAAACTGTCAAAATGCGGAGTAAAATTTCCAGTATAACCTGGTCTCGCTTTGTATGAGCATCCCGTACAATAAGAGATCAGCGTAAACTGGTCTTGTACAGCTAATAAAAAAAAAAAAAAAAAAATATCTTTATTTCAGACCTTAGTCCATACGTAGTTAGTGGTTAGTGGTTATAAACAGACTGTACTTACATGCTATGTTAGTGTTGTTAGTACTTAATTCTATCTAACATAAACCTATTCCTAATTTTACCCAGTGCCTTTGGATGGGGCAGTCCACTCGGCCAACAATCATTTTCAGGATGCTGTTCTGTTAATTGGTTATCGTGCGTACTTCTCAGGAAAAGTACAAAAAATCCTGTACCTGAAACTGTATCCCAAGACTTTATACCTTGTCTATCTTCCACACATTCGCACAAAGTGCTTTGCTACATCTTTTATTATGCACACAGTCAAGGAGTGGAATTCCTTCCTTGCGCTGGTGTTCCCTAAGTAGTTCATATGACCTATAAAACACACAAAAAACACACGCACTGATCTTCAGAAAGGACAGGTGCGTAGTACGTGAATGACCAGATGTATGAATATGCAGGAGTCAAAAAGAGTATGAAAGGATCGTAGCAAGTGGCGTTCTGTGGTTTCGGCCTACCCCCATGGGAAAAGGGTGTGAGTTTATGTATGTATGTAATAGGCTTTATCTTGGTTAGCTTATTCTATCATCGACCTCATTGTCCTCAGGACAAGATTAAGATCAAGTCCAGAGTAGGTCCATTTCATATAAATAGACACTCAAAGTAAACGTAAATCCTTTAACCCTACAGCTGCCACATTTTATAGCCGAAATGTAATAACAAAACGTCTGCTCTAATTTCATTCGCGATTAAGGCGTCTAACGACCATCAAAACTGAGTAATTAGAAAGGTACAGTTAATCAGAAAAATAAATCTAACGACCTATAATCATTTAAGATTTTATTACCTAACTTCAGCTGTTTTTTTAATATATAACATCTCACCTGGTATTTTGGTCATAATTATCTCAAACTTGCAATCGTTATTTCAAGCGAAATTCGCGTTTGATTATTGCTCTTGACTGTACAACTAGTAGGTACCTACAATCGCACCCACATTTTGCCTATTTAGTTAAAACGCCATGTAATAGTCACAAGTTTATTGTAATGAACCAGGGACAAATTCAGATTTTCCTGGCTGCTGCTGAGTAATGGCTGATCGAAAGCTAGCAACTCTTGCCCAACTTCGGAATCAAACAGTAGAGCTTGAGGCCAAGACCAACGAATATTTTATCAATGCATCTATGGGAAGTATGCCGGAACTCCAGAAAATCATCATCTGACTGTTGGTAATCGGACAAAGTAGTGAGTATTTTCTTTACAACACCAGGTCATCTTCTTAGACTTTTCCCAACTATGTTGGGGTCGACTTCCAGTCTAAGCGGATGCAGCAGAATATGGGTATTTTCTATGGAGCAACTACCTACAGATTCAAGAGAATTATTAGTTTAAATTTTAAATATTATATTTGAAGCACCTACTTATAAAACCACAACGCAATTACCGTTGGTGCTGCTCTAAAATTAGGATGACAATACCGACAGTTAGACCAAATCTTAAGAACCAGAAATATTCACGCTTAGGATTAAAAAGTAAACCTTAATTAGATAAGCAAATTATAAATGAGTCAATTTATAATTTAAATCGAATAGGCAACTCAATTTGATTTGCAAGAGGCTGCCAATGTCCACCAACACCTGTATATTTATCTACTTTTTATATGATGTATATTTTGTGAATGAATTTTAATTATTTAAACGACATTTAATTTTTAAATAATATTTAATTCTAAAATCTCAATTTAATTAAGCTTGGATTAAGCACTGCACTGCAAAAGCCCGTCAAAATTGTAACAGCGGTTTATAAATACCGTACAAAATTTCATGTGCATTCAGTAAAAAGCAGCAATTTTGAAATTACAAATAGACTTTATCTTTACGCGTGTCAACAGAATCTGTTAGGAGCTTACACTTAAAGTTTTTATACAAACTCAAATGTACCATCAGAAAAAAATTCTAGGTTGTCATTGAGTAATTACGTTTGTGAATAAGTTCAACAATTCAGCATTATACGAGGAGGTCGTTGTCACGTAATTGCGGTTTTATTGAAGCTCGATAAGTTTCGGTTTTCACAGCTTGGCCACGGGATTCGATTCCCGGGTCGGATAAAATGTTATTAGGTTTTTTAATCAGGAATTTCTCAGAAACAGCCACGAAGTCTGGATTTGTGCCCGGTTTATTGCAATAGGCTCACCACCTATTACACGGGACCTTATCATAAAGTATGTACTCCCTGTCATTCTTTCTAATTTTCCACCTCATTCTCCTTCCTCTACTCCATGAATTAATGTTGATTATAATCAGTTCAAGTCTTACCTGTACTGAACTGTATTACCTGTCTGTATGTATGTATACTTTGGCTATGTAACCGTTTCCGGATCATAAGGTATCAGCGTCGCTTATTAAATGATAGAAAATACCCCCCCCCCCCTACTTTAGGTAAACTGTACCTAAATCTGCACTTGTAGCGATGCCCTGCTCCTCCATACGGTAACTTAATTTAAGCCTCGGCTGAGAAGCCGCAAGCCACCTATCTATTTTAGATTTTAGGGTTCCGCCGACAAGAATCATGTATCATCGTTTTTCCAACCATGTTAGGGTCGGCTTCCATACTAACCGAATGCAGCTTATACATCATCATCATAATCATTTCAGCTAGAATACGTTCACTGTTCGACATAGGCCTTTCTTTTTTTTTTGTAGGATGGAAAATCATCAAATAACCCCCCCCGCTCTTGGGCAGAGCGAAAGGGATTGTCAGACTTCTACTGACTAAAAACCACCCATGTTCCTTCTTAGCCCTTGCGCCGAGGCCGCGGTATCTCTTTCGAACAACCCGCAGCCCCGACGGGTTCGAGTTAGGCCTCCCCGAAGAATGCAATGCAGCTGAATACCAGTATTCTAATAGAAGCCACTGCTTATCTGACTCCCACAGCCCAGTTAGGACTGGATAATACAGGTTAACAAGAATCATGAATTGAAAACCAAAATTGATTTCCTTTCTTTGCAATTAGTAAAAATAGCAAGGCACTCAGAACTAAAAGCTTCATAAAACCACAATAATTTTCTACGCGTGATAAATAAATACATGTTAAGTATGTGTCCAAATAAGATTGAAAGAATCTAACAAAAACATTAACTAACCTAAGTAGTAGCAAAATAATAAAATACGAGTACTTATCTACTGTGTTATTGTTTGAGAAGTCTTCAGACATTAATAAGCTACATCCAAATACTATATTCACTATACTTACGTTACGCTTTCGCCAATAGAACTTTCATTATCATCTTTCTGCCGTCGAACTTTCCCTCCGTAAGTTAAATAATTTGTCTGGGACCTGTTGTGATAGGTTACTACTGAAATATTTGAACACATTTTTTTGTTTTCGAGGCGGAATCTCCTCGTTGAAGAGATAAATTGGTGGTCTTAAGAAACCACACATTTTTACGTACGACGTACCTTTCGATATAAAATATTGATTTCTAAATGAATTTTGAGACTAATTGTAATTTATGATTATTTGAGCATTGTCTATACAAATAACTCCATACTAAAGTGATATTTACAATTTTTGTTTTTATTTTTTATCATCTATTAATTTTGACATGCCTAGGTTGGACTAATGATGAACCGGTCAAAGACTAAAGTCATGACCAACAGCACAAAAAGTAGGGTTGAGGTAGATGGGCAAGAAATCCACTACGTCGATGAGTACATTTATTTGGGCCAGCTAGTTTCCTTCGAAAACAGGCAAGACAGAGAAATCGACCGCCGTGTCGAGAACGCCTGGAAGAGCTACTGGTCCATGAAGTCGCTGATGAAGGGTGACCTACCTTTATCCCTGAAGCGCAAACTCATCGACATGTGTATTCTGCCCATCCTAACCTACGGTGCTCAAACTTGGTCTCTGACCGAGTCACAAAAGTCCAAACTCAAGGTTTGCCAAAGGGCGATGGAACGAAGCGTATTGGGTATAAACACAAAACACAAACGCAAATGAACACAAACACAAACACAAACACAAACACAAACACAAACACAAACACAACACAACACAACACAAAACACAAACACAAAACACAAACACACACACACACACACAAACACACACAACACACATGGTACTAACACAAATGTTATTAGTATGTATATTTAGGTTAAGGTATTTGTCTATGGGTCTTTGTTACCTGAAAATAAATGTATTCTATTCTATTCTATTCTATAAAGCTCAGCGACAGAATACGTAATACCACAATACGCTTAAAAACTGGAATCGCTGATGTGGCAAATAAAACTGCTGGCTTGAAGTGGGATTGGGCGGGCCATGTCTGTAGGATGGATCAGAACCGATGGGCTAGAGTCGTCACCCAGTGGGTGCCAGAAGACGGGCGTCGTCGCCGAGGGAGGCCTAGAAAACGCTGGCGTGACGACCTAGAAGCGTTTATGACGAATTGGACGGGGAAAACCACACAGAGAGAAGAGTGGAAGGCTATGGGGGAGGCTTTTGCCCAGCAGTGGGACAATATAGGCTGATAAAAAAAAAAAAAAAAAAAAAAAAAAAAAAATGCCTACTAAATAATTTGTGTTATCTCTCGCATTATTAATAATCTGTTACCTTTTTATTTTTTACTTTTTTACGGCTCTTGATATAATACAACGACCTTAGGAACTATAATTAAAGAACCGTATTCACTATCTATGTTACACAAATAATATAGTTTTTTTTTTTGTAAGGAACCCTTTGTGGCCCAAGTATAAACAGTACTTGCCCAGATTTTTTTCTATCATTAAGAGCGAGTTTTTACTCGTTACGCTTTGCTGGGTTAGGATTTCCCCTGATCGAGTAAAGCTGGGTCAATGACTGTCTACACGAGCCCAAAATATTCAACCTACTATCAGCCTCCTAATTATGAACCCACGTGTAGCGACAGTAATCTCTTAATGTTTTATGGAGTCTATGGAGTACTAAATTACATAGGTGGTTCTCTGTTACAGATGACTTTTTTGTAAAAGGAATTTGATCATTCATATGTTATGGTGAAAATAAAAAAAAATTTGTAAAATATAGTTATAAGTTTTTAAATTGACATTATTATTAACACTGAAAATGGAATATTTACCATATTTAAAATATTTGTTATGAGTCGATATTTCGATTTTGTTATTTGTTTTTTTGTTATTAGAATAATTTAATTTTGATAGAAAAACCTGAACTAATGGTGGATTCATTTAGATTATATCACAGGGTAAAATAATATAAAAACCAATTAATAAGATACTGTATCGAAAACCTCTAACTACACTTGGGAGCAAATAAATCGAGCCACTTCCTTTTTCACGCATTATGGTAATTATTTTTGGTATTATGGAACGCATCGATTCGAAACATATATCGCCTAAAAGGGTATTTAATAACCTTTACAAAGAGGGTAGTTAGTTGTCAAAATTTCATTTTTTTTTTATTTAAATTAAAGTTTAAAGGGTAGAATAAAATTATCGCATTTAATTTGCTTATGACATTTTTATTGTACTCTGTTAAGAAAAGATTAAATTTGAGGTTTTTGTTAATCATACCCATATTACTTGTTATTGTTGTCTTTATCTGTGTCTGTGTAATCAAAATAACCTGATAAAATGGATACTACACCGACGGAAGCTGCCCAAGTTGTAGCTTTACTTGAGGTTGGACACGGACAACGTGAAGTGGCACGCAGACTTCATTTGAGTCGTTCAAAGGTACAGCGGGTATACCGCAGGTATCTGGAGACTGGTGCTTTTGTTCGGCGACCTGGAACTGGCCGACCACGGGCAACAACAGAACGTGACGACCGCTTTATTGCAACCAATTCGTTGCGCGACCGTGGACTTAATGCTGTTCAGCTACAGCAAGCGTTACGTGACGTTCGAGGAGTCTCAATCAGTAGGTGGACAGTGAGACGAAGACTAAAAGAACGAAATTTAACATCACACAAACCAGCAACTGGCCCAAAATTGACTGTAGCTCATCGCCGATCTCGCTTGGAGTTTGCTCGAGAACACATTAATTGGACGTTAGAAGACTGGAGGTCAGTTTTGTTTTCTGACGAGTCAAGAATCTGTCTTTTTAGCAATGACGGGAGAAACCGAGTGTATAGACGTCCTGGTGAAAGATTTGCCCAATGTTGCATTCGAGAAACTGTGAGTTTTGGTGGTGGTTCTTGTATGGTGTGGGGAGGAATTTCTCTAGACGGAAAAACGGAACTTGTCTTCGTCGACCCCGCCAACGATGGCAGTGGTAGACGTGGATTAACAGCTGACCGATACATAACTGACATTCTTGAAAACCACGTAATGCCGTATGCTGGTTTTGTCGGAGAAAATTTCTTGTTTATGCATGACAATGCGAGACCTCATACCGCGCAGATCGTTACGGAATACTTGTCTGCGATCGGGATTCAACAAATGGTATGGCCAGCAAGAAGTCCCGATTTGAACCCGATCGAACACCTATGGGACGAGCTAAAACGGAGAGTCCGAGCCAGGGTTCCCGCTGTTTCATCCATTCCCGAGCTTAAAGTCGCTGTGCTTGAAGAGTGGGAGAACATACCACAATATGTCATCGTAACGCTGATCAGATCGATGACTAATAGGCTACAAGAATGTATCAGGGCACGGGGGGGTAATACCAGTTATTAAGAATATTTTTTTTGCAATAATTTTGTTTTTTATTGTTTTTATGGACTGTTTTAGCCCTACTAAATTTTCTATCAAAATTACCATTTTTCTTGCAGAGCCAATAATTTATCATTCAATAAGGTTATTATTCAATAATTTACCCTCATTGTAAAGGTTATTAACTAAACTTTTAGGCGATATATAGTTCGAATTGATACGTTCCATATTACCAAAAATATTTACCATTTTACGTGAAAAAAGGTAGTGGCTCGATTTATTTGCTCCCAAGTGTATAAGGCTTAATAAAAAATATATCACGTTTCCAAGCCCGATTTAGAGCAAAACTTTTTTTAGAGTCGCCTTTTTCACCGTTTCTTTATATGTGGTGCTTTTCAGGGAAACTTAAAATAAGCATGAAGTAAAATAACATAATTACACGTGGAAAAAGAAAGTTGTGATATGGTTTTAACGATCAAGCTATTTAGAAATAAATAAAATACAATCGATTTGAGAAATCTTAAAACGGAAAAATAAACTATTTGGACGGTGTTTTTGTGATAAAACTGATAAAATCAAGACCGTCACGTTGGAAATTTCCGTGGGGAATCCCCCGAAGTAAAAGGCATTTCGGACATTCACTAGGCACTTGTACAAAGGCTCTGTTCTCAATTTATAGAGGCCCGTTCGACCCCAATTATATCGGTCACATCAACTGCGGTTTTTCTAACAACCAACGCGCGATTGTACTCGTAGTTATCTGATTTAATATATTTTGATAATATTACCGAACTTAATTGCGATCTTTGATCATGATGATAATAAGAAAGGTGCTTCTGGCAAAGAAGCCGATTGAATTGATGGATTTGTGTGGTTCAGCTTTTATCAGTGGATGGATAACCATTTGCATTATCTGTCACTAATAATAAAAACACCATAATAGCATTAATGTAGAAAGATATCCCTTCCTGGTTTATTTCATTGTTCCTTGGCCCTCCAACGACCTTTACCACCAAGGTCAAGGCCGTATGAGGGCCAAGGTCCCGTTCGTCGAACTTTCAGCCCTCACTGCCTTAAGTATGTCTGTGACAATCGTTACCAGTGTTGTCAGATGCCAGAAAATAGGCGATTAATAATCTTACCATAAACTATTAGATTTGTAACTAGAGCAATTGTGGGTATCCCAATGGTGAACTTCAACCAATATGTAGGTACCAAGTTTGGCACATCGATGCAGTTTGGCACATCGATGCAGTTTGACATACTTTCAACTGCACACCAGTGGTCACACTATATTGCTTTATCGAAATTATGTAGGCACATTACCATTGTCCTTACCAGACAGAACTTTTGTCTTTACTAGGACAAAAGTTCGGAGGTACGTGACATCCACGAATGCTCACTGGGTTCATGTGATGGATTAATTATTATCGCCCAGTTTATCTCTAATATTAATACTTAATAGGGTATTTCACCAAAAATCTAATTATTCCGTCTGTTAGATTATCGACAAATATTGGATGTGTTTTTTGTTATGTCAAATTAATAAAAAAATTACGAAAATAAAACGAGTCAAAGATCATGAGTTTCATTTTCAGTTTTGATCATGAGAGCTTTTGACGTCACTTTGTGTGTAAAAACATACTAACCTTGTGACGTCACATGACTTGACACGTCTTTTCAAAGCACTGTATCGTCTTCATTTTTTGTTTACGTGAAAAAATAAAAAATACGTGTCCTTTATTTTTTGGAAATCTATCTGACGGACTAATTAGATTTTTTTGGTGAATGTCCCTATTGCTAGGAAACAAATCCTCCACTATTCCCTAACCACTGCAACGACTGAAAACCAGAATCAACATGAAGCTCCACGAAGTCCCAGAGAAACAATTAAAATGTCTTGGACCCGGAACGAAATTAATCAGAAAGAATAGCGAAGGTGTAGGACAAACGGGGAAACGTTATGGGCTGTTTATGTAGACAGTACAATTACTGTCTGTGGTGTCTATCTGCGTGTGTATAGTTGGCTTTTATAGCCTGTATTTAGCCACCTAGTGGTAGCGGAGAACAGGTGAGTCCAGTGTGAGTCGTACTTGCTAACGAAGGGTTCTGCACCAGTTCGTCTCTCCTCATGATGTGCCCATACCACGGCAGTCGATTGCCTTTAATTTTTATTGTAACTGGCGCTACTTTCTTACTCACTCAAATATACCTACTCATTTCTTTTTTTTTATTGGAGTGTGGGAAATCATCAGCGGTAATGAGTGTCAGACTTCTACTAACTAAATAAAAACCACCCGTGTTCCTTCTTAGCCCTTTGTGTCGACGCCGCGGTATCTCTTTCGAACAACCCGCAGCAAAATATACCTACCCACTCATCAAAGGACTCCTCCAGCACTGGGCGGAGCGGAAGACAGTGTAAGTCTTCCACTGACTAAAAAACCACCCATGTTCCTTCTTAGCCCTTTGTGTCCGAGGCCACAGTATCTCTTTCGAACAACCCACAGCCCCGGCAAGCGTCGTGTCTTGCTCCATCATCATCATCATCATCATTTTAGCCAAAAGACGTCCACTGCTGGAAATAGGCCTCCTCCAGGTGTCGCGCCATTGACCGGTCCCGTGCGTCTCGCATCCAGCGGGTCCCCACAACCTTCACCAGGTCATCGGTCCTCCTAGTGGGAGGCCTTCCAACGCAACGTCTTCCGGTTCGTGTCTCTTGCTTACTTTACCCTAATAAAACCCTGTAGGTATTTAATTGCAATACTATCTAGATTAACTAATCGCATATTAATTTATCAAATACGTTTATGTAGGTACTCAATTTATTATTGTTTTACTATCTAGAAAGTTATTATGATAGAAAAGAAAAATATTATCATAAAAATCAGACGATTGTAAAGGTCATCTGAACCCTATTCTAAGTGTAGTAGTAACTGTTGTTAAAATTGTTTTCAATAATTAATTAATTTTATTACTAATTATTTTATTGCGCTTCTTATGTTCATAGTTTTATTGTTGGGGTTTTATATGATGATGATTCTACTTTAATGAAAGTATTATTAAAAAACTATCAGTTTAATTGAGTAATTACGTATTTACTGCGAATTGAAATATACACACACACACAGGCACACACACACAGGGACAGGTGCGTAGTACTCGTAATCGGCGTGCGTGTATGACTAGATGTATGATTCTGGACGAGGCAAAAGGAGTATGTAAGTATCGTAGCAAGTGGCGATCTGTGGTTTCTGCCTACCCCCATGGAAAAGGGGCGTGAGTTTATGTATGTATGTATGAAATATACCTAAGTTTATTATTACACGTTGCCTCACACTTGTAATTTTTCCTGTATCTTGGGTGCATTAAAACTCACATAGGTACAACCAGACCCGGAACCACTATCTGTAGGCCATACAAAAATATGACCCGTGCGGCACTCGACGTAATTTGTGACTCGACGCAGCAGTCAATCGCTCTGTCACCGCGCAAACCATGTCGTCAAATAATCTCCACATAGAATTTCACGAATGTTAACCACATCACCCTTTTTTTTTTGGGGGGTGGGAAATTATCAAATAACCCCTCCCGCTCTTGGGCAGAGCGAAAGGGAGTGTCAGACTTCTACTTACTAAAAACCATCCATGTTCTTCTTAGCCCTTTATATCGAGGCCGCGGTATATCTTGCGAACAACCCGCAGCCCCGACGAGGCGTGCAGCCCCGACGGGAACCACATCACCCTACTGTCAATTAAATTTAAGAGATACAAGAAGAACCATGCATCACTATAATACACTTCAACCAAGTTATCTGTATATAGGGTGTAAAAGTACCCTTAACGCATACGAAGGGCACTTGTTCTCCCCACTACTGCGTTCATTTTTTTGTTCTAGACCATATCTGGGAACCTCCTAGTTACAGAGTTATTGGGGGTCAAAGTTCCAAATTTTTCACAGCTGTTTTTGTTAATACTAGTTTTTCAGGTTATAGCTTTACTTAAATTAGCTCCATGACCCGTTTACTATTCAAAGTTTCCACTATCACAATGTTTTAAGAGTGCTACTTTGAGTTTTACCGTAAAATGTGATTTTTGACCCAAAAAAAAAAAGTCGTTTCCCAGCAATTTTTTTTGCGTAGGGGTACTTAGTTTGATGTATAGAATGCTTGGTGTGTTGGGTTGATTTACACCCTGTATAGGCGGGAAAACTCAGAACTAAAAAAATGTACTAAGTTTGACATACCGATGCAAATTTTCTTGACTAGTAACACCATCTTATACTGCACTTAAAGTGGCCATACTGTACCCATTTTAACTATCACTCTATTCGGTGTCAATATTTTTTCTCTATCTATTTACACTAATATTATAAAGAGGTAATTGTTATTAAGTTTGTATTTAACGGGTAATCTCCGGAAATAAAGATCCAAATCTAACAAAAATTCACTGTTAGAAAGATACATTATTCGTAGGTGTTATAATATAGGCTATAAATTATATTTATATCACGCATATTGGCCGAGCTACCACAATTATTGCAGACTAAGTCGCTGGCGAAGAACTAGTATTGTTATAAAGATCGGCCGCCAAATCCAAGGTTTTTAATTTTCCTCAACTTCAGTATGCATAATTTCTTACCTATAACGTTTGATTGGAACGGGTACTTTCCAACCTGTTATTTAGGTATCACTAGATAATGATGTAGGTATTAGAGACACCTCCATACAATACAATGACATTGAAAATGAGTTAGCTGGAACCAATATTATTAATCAATTCTAGACCACAAAAAAGTTGCATGCAAATGCAACTTTGATCAGTAGACAATAATGCATTAACGTCAGTCTTCCTGAAATACATCATAAATTACAGATACTCCTACGAAGTGAGAGATGACGACTGAACAAAGACCACACATTGTGCTAAAACAATGCACTAGAAATAATAGACAAATGTTCAGTTAGACTAGTCTAAAAAAGACTAGTTCAATACAATATATTAAAACGCGCCAGCCGATACATTCATGTCGGCCCCGCTTTATCCACGCCTGATAACAGCAACATCATTAGGTAACATGTCTAGACAGAACTATGACTTACAAGTCTAGACATTCGTAACACCTAGAACGCCTAGATCATTCCATACACCTACTCCAAATTATATAGAAAGCATTCAAGTGTCA
Organism: Diarsia brunnea; assembly: GCA_949774965.1. NCBI lineage: Eukaryota > Metazoa > Arthropoda > Insecta > Lepidoptera > Noctuidae > Diarsia > Diarsia brunnea. The sequence continues at coordinate 7,239,754 of OX459003.1, read as the reverse complement.
GCGAGATGGAATAATAATATAATTACGCGGCGAACATCCCCAGGCAGCCGTGCACGTTGGACCGAAAACGATTTAGACTGATCCGTATTAGGTCAATAGTCTTTACGTCGCAAACGCTGAGTGCGCACTAGGGTTGTATTTAATAATATTATAGTTCCAATATCGGCATCGGGAGATAGCGGAGATCGTGACGCGGCGACTGCGACGCGCCTTATCGCCGCATCGCCTTCGTGGCCGTCGTAAATAATGTGCAACTTTTCCCGCCACGCCCCCACCGATGCTAGAACAAAAAAAACCATCCAGTCGCTAATAAGCGTTTTCATGCGTAACGTTACAAGTTGTCCTTGCTTAATACACTAACGATGCATGCTACGTCTGAAGGCTAATGAATAATATTTGTCTGCGCACTGCAATGCCTTAAAATAAGCGTAATAAGCGTTGCAAAAATAATGCTTGTCACTATTCTATTCATGCAGCAAACTCACTTTGTTTTTGAAGCACTAAGTTTTCTTAGAATTAGATGTTTTTCTATTCTTTGCTCACGTGTTTGTTTGCATACTAACCTACATATTGCATAACCGGACAGTAGTAGTTATTGTTGATGCATTGTTTTTCGTAATCTGGTAGCTAGTTTATTTTTCTAAGAGGTTTATCTAGATGTTTTTTCGTCAAGAACATACGTGTTTGGCAAGTATACGCGAAATGATGCATGACACACATAACAATTCTGAAACCGTTTAAGGAATCCTTGCTTAAGAGCTCCATATACAGTAGCTAACATAATAGTGTAAGAATTAATTAGAAAAAGTGGTGGCACGAAGATTATGACATAGGCTCATAATCTTTTTTGTCAAAATAGATTGGCCATAGCAACAGCAAAACTATATAAAAAACCCTATAGACTGCTTTACTGCGTTGGTGCATGAACTGACGTAAATGTTCACATCACACTTGGGCTCATTGAGCACACTTTTAAGTAAACCGCTTCATTGAACGGCTCAATTATAGCGCTCCGTGGCCGTTAAAATGCATAGAGATTACGACGCTGATCGATATTAATATTTTCTTTGTACGTATAAAACGGTGCGATTACCATAAATTCGGGGTTATAAAAAAAACAGCTCTTTCCTACAAAATGTTTATCGTCGTTGAAATCTAGAAGTCTAAAAGTGCAAAAGAATTGCAAAAATTTGTTTTTTTTTTAACTTTTTTTGCAGTTGACGCAAATAGAAAAACTAAAAATAAAATGTGACCCAATTTTTTTAACTCTGAATAACCTAATATTCTCCTCAGTACAAATTTAACAAAAGAAATGGTATGGTATGGAGTCAGTCGAGTCACTTGAGTGTACTCCAAATTAAACCACCACGCGGACCAAAATTCACAAGTTTCCGCTACTTACGTATGTTTTTCGAAATAGAGGATGTAAATGGAACCTTTGCGAAGCCGTCAAGCATTATTTCATTTTAATAAGTAACTTTTACCAGAATTTTCCTAAAATCCTCCCCAAATATTCCCAGGTATAGTCCAAACAAAAAAAAATCGCAACGACGGAAAGAGCAAGCGCCTTGCCGCTTCGGTATGACTATTTTCCTAACCTATCTATGTGTTATCGTGTGACTATTCTTCTTATTCCGTTTTTTATAATGATCTAGCTAAAGATACGCAGAAGACTAAATAACTAAAGCGTGTTGCTCTACAGATTGTCTTATTCCTGTTAAGGCGTGCGTCTCCACGTGTTTCCTGTGCTGGGCTAGACGGTGCAGCGGTCGGTCAAACCGCGGCAACACTCGCAGTCGTGGCCATAGCGTTGTTTTTGACTGAAAACGGTGCACGCGCGCTTCATGCTTTATAGCGAGCCACTAAACTTATACGAGCAGCGATCTGTAGTGTTGTGCGATGCGATTTTATTGTCATTGCTTTGTCTGTGGCCGATGTTGTAATCGAAAGTTTGCTGTCGACGTTATAAACAACTTTTAGGTAAAATGTTTTTGAATGAGACGCTCCTATACGAATAGGTTTTTTTTTTGGAGGTTACACTCTTCCTCTTTTTAGGTAAAGGCGAGGGCTTCACTTTCACACTTTCGATTAAATAATCATGAAATCATACTTCATCGCTTTCAAACCTATAGCTATGTATGCCTACCAAGCTATATGTTGTCATATATATTCTTATGGGCCTACACAAAGAGACGTTTAATAAGCGACAAGTCAGAAAAGTTAAAGTGTTTTTATTAGACTAAGATTTATAAAACCATATTTCAACCCTGTTCATAATTTTATTAATCGCTGTAGAAATGTGAATCGCTTAAAAAGCAATCTTAGACGGAGACAGATATTCTACTATACTAAAAGATTACCCCATTTTGGAATGTGGAATAAAATAATCCTAAAACAGGTTTTTTTTTACAAAAAATGTGCATCAGATATGAGTAGCGGCCATCGCTATAGCATTTGAAACTAAACAATTTTATTATTTTTGCACTCAGCGAGGTCAATGCTAGGCCAAATCTAGTCGGGGCGTGGTTTACACGGTGATTAAAATATATTAAGATTCATGTTCTATTAGGTAGAAAAAAATTGATGATGATAATGAAGAACTAGAATGATCAAGGCCTTTGCTCTCTTTGGACACACGTGACACACGTGGAGATATTATATCAGTTTGTTATTAAATTCAATGGAGAAAATGGAGTTTTCATCAGCTTTATTATTATTTTAGAAGGTCTCTAACATTTTATTGAAATCCCCACTTTTTATCTTTTTAAATTCATTCATATAAATCTTATTTACGAAACCATCAATTACATATACATTCAGCTACTCTATAAAATGTTTTTAATATTTTGTGTTTATGTTCTGGCTGATTTCTTCCAAAGAAAAACATAAGCTTCCAAATTCAAATCCTCGCGCGCTATGGCCCTACTAAGTCCTACGACTCGACTCACGAATACGTTCTAGTCGTGGCCCAATGCTCTCCGACTAAACGCGGCTATGTTTACATGAGGTACTGGCTTCACTGACCACTAGCCAGCGGCTACGAACAAAATTCTGTTCGGATATTAAATTTATATCGACCAAACACCCACCATGGTCATCCATACGACTTGTCTATGTAGTTCTATAGGTGCATGACGCATCTAGATACTGTTTGAACGATGCAGTAGGTGGATTAACGGTACTTAATATTTGGTGATACCTTTTTCGTAGATATCTACATTATTACATAAAGTTGTTCGATAGATTTCGTCATGCATTGAACTAGTTAAAAACTAAATTATATTAGAGTGCCTACATGCATGAGAAAGACTTTTGTGCGAGATTGGCCGGAGCTACCCGCACGGAAAGAAGAGTGGAAGGCTATGGGGGGCCTTTGACCAGCATTGGGACAATATAGGCTAAATACAAAGAATACATGAAAACGTTGTCATGGCGTACCGTTGCGTATTATAATAGGTTGGGGAAAAAGTTTCTTCGCATTTTTTAAGAAAATTCAAAACATTTTTAATATAGTTTATTTACATTTAACTAAAGTATGTAGGTACCATTTTGTTCGATAACTTTTTGCCATCTTTTAGGTAGGGACATGATCCCATTGCTATAGAAATTTTGGGACTTCTGGTCAAAATACCGCGACAAGTGGTTTTGGCAGTCCTCTCGTGATGTTAACCTGACACTGCCTAAAGAATTCTGAAGAGACCGAAACAGGTGGAAATCTGAAGGTGCAAGGTCAGGACTATACGGCGGATGCATTAACACCTCCCAGCCAAACTCTCTTAATTTTTGCTGAGTGGCTAAAGATGTGTGAGGTCTAGCGTTATCATGATGAAAAACCACACCCCTTCTGTTGATTAATTTCGGCCGCTTTCTCTCAACTTCTTGCTTTAATCTCATCAGTTGTTCGCAGTAGACTTCAGAATCGATGGTCCTGCCTGGTGGTAACAGCTCATAATGAATAATGCCCTTCCAATCCCACCACACACACAGCATCACCTTGTTGCGAGTTAACCCGGGTTTCGCCACAGTCTGTGAAGCTTGACCGGCCTTTGACCACGACCTTTTTCGCACGTTCTTGTCGTACGTGATCCACTTTTCATCACCAGTTATCAGCTTCTTCAAAAATGGTTCGGTTTCATAACGTCGTAATAAAGAATCACAAGTACACGGTTCATTAGGTTTCTGTCAGTGAGCTCGTGAGGTACCCAAATGTCGAGCTTTTTTGTGTACCCAGTTTTTTCAAATGCGCCAAAACTATTTTGTGGTCAATTCCTAGTTCTTCAGCTACGTCGTAACTACTGATATGCCGATCTTGCTCCACTTTTTCAAACATGGCATCCATTTTATCCGTAACAGGGCGACCAGAGCGACGTGCATCTTTGACATCAAAATTTCCGGATTGAAAACGCTTAAACCAAATTTGTGCTACTCTCACAGACACTGCACTAGGTCCATAAATTTTTGTCGCGGCTTGCGTTGCTTTTTTACCTTTTTTGTAGTAAAATTTTAAAATGTATCGAATTTCTTCATTAGATTCACTCATCTTGACGATACGAAAAACAAATGAAAATCACACATTTTCCTAATTTAAATTTGGAATTATGTTCTTTAAAATTTAAACTTTCAATGATACCAAAACCAGCCAGATACAAAATAGTCAAAGAGATTTTATTACAAGTTCATACATACTATAATGCCTAATATTTACATGAAATGAAAAACTATCAAAAAGAGGAACAAAACTGGTTAATTCCCTTCTCTGTCTCTTTACGATAAAATATAGGACTAATAATAGATAATTTAGTTAAGGTAAAAATCATAAAATTTAATTCTCAAAATATTATTGAAAAACTTCTTTTCATTGTGAATCATTTTCCCACTCATAAATGTCATTGAATTTTATTACCAAAAAGATATTATTTATGTCTACAAAAAACGCATTTCAAAAATTAATTCTACGCAATAGCGGTTGAATATTTCGTGTCTATCGCAAGTTTAGGGACCTTGAAAATAGAGACATTTTAAAATGCAAATTTGTGTCTGTGTCTACTAATAATTTAATAAGTAAGTCTGTTTAATCGGTTTTCATGTATAACTACGTTTTATTATAAAATCCTTGTGTTATATATATATGTCGTAGGATAATTTGATACTTCGAATCTTCGCGGAAATCCTAGGGGTTTTGCGAAAACGCGGATAATTAGACATAGTTACCAAAATGGATTAATGGTCACCAAATACGTCGAAAGTAAAAGCTTTTTCAACGCGCGCTCGCTTCGCTCGCATATTAAATAACACTAATATCTTCTGTCCCCGAAGTGCCGGGCCTCCACCGGCCTCCTTCGTCGGCCTACGGCCCGGTGCCCATGCCGCCCCTAAAAAAATTTTTCGCCTATGTCTAATTATCCGCGTTTTCGCAAAACCCCTAGGATTTCCTAGGATTTCCGCGAAGATTCGAAGTATCAAATTATCCTACGACATATATATCATAACATCACGCCTGTAATCCCCGAGGGGTTAGACAGAGGTGTACCTAATAGTATACCCACATTTCCAAAGTTTTGTTTTCTAAGACCCACGTCATAGGCGATATAATTATACAGTCACATATAAGAGTCTTATTGCCATAGCTACACCTATGCCTAATCCTTCGGGGATTACAGGCGTGATGTTATGTTATGTTACTCAAAACAATAGGGTAGGTGACAAAAGAAAAAGAAAAAACTTATTAGTCCGTCAGATAGGTTTTCAAAAAATATTGGACAAATGTTTTTTTTCTATTTCACGTAAACAAATAATTAAAGACGATACAGAGTTTCGAAAACTCGGGTGACGTCAAATTGCAGTACATTTTTACCGGAAAATGACGTCACAAGCCCCCACTCGTGATCTTTGACGCGTTATATCTTCGTAAATTTTTATTAATTTGGTAATAACAAAAAACAAGATTATTATATTTTTCGATAATCTTACTGACGGACAGACTTTTTTTTTTTCGGTAAACATCCTTCCTCCGCAAACTTAACCGTTATATGATTCTTTATTAGTAACGTTACTCTACAATTATGTCAATTATTGAATCAACTTGGTTTTTCGGCGACTACCCGATGACCTTGATGGTCGGTTCGAATCAGACTAGACTAACCAGTCTAAACCTGGGCTGGTTCAGTTTATTACGATTAAAAAATATTATATTACGAACAAAAATTTAAATTCGAATGCATCTTGTAAAAAAAAGGTTAATTGCTCGTCCGAAATGCTTTGACTGTCTGAGTAATAAATTTCAATTATAATTAGTTATAGTTGCCAATTATTATTATTTTCATCTTGCAGGTCAACCTCGGGTTATTCGAAAGAGATACCGAAGCCACAAAGGGCTAAGAAGGAACATGGGTGGTTTTTAGTCAGTAGAACTCTGACACTCCCTATCGCTCCGCCCAGATCGGGAGGAGTCATTTGATGATATCACACCCTTCAAAAAAACGTCAACCGGTAATGCTGGATTCTACTTTACCAGACTATCCTGTGGATGCCTTGAGTAAGGCCTCCAGCCAGGGCGTCAGACTTATAGATTAACTGCGGTACTCAGAGATATTTAATGATTACTTAAGCTGTCACTTAGTAAAGATTTGACATCTACTACTATGACTATCAAAACCTTTACTAAGAGACGGCTTAAGTAATCATTATAGCACTCTGAGTGCGGCAGTTATTGACAGCATTTATTTTGAGTTAACAAGATATCCGCTGTTAAAAACACAAAAAAATGTGCCTCCCTTAATCTAATTTCTAAAGTAAGCGGAAAATTCTAAAAACAAATTAAATTAGTAAAACGTAAAAATAACTTTCAATGAATGATGCTTTGAATAGTAGTAATAACATTAATAACTAGAACCGGTAAAAAAAAACAATGTCTCCGGAAATAGAAGGTTTCCAGTTATGGTCCAGAACAAAACAAATATCGCAATGACAGGGAGAACAAGTACCTTTCGGCTTCGTTAAGGGTAGTTTTATACCCTATACAGGGTGTAAACGAACCCTTCACGCATCCGACAACCAAGCATTCTGTACATCAAACCAAGTACCCCTACACAAAAATTTTTGCTGGGAAATGACTTTTTTTTTTGGAGTCAAAAATCACATTTTACGGTAAAACTCAAAGTAGCACTCTTAAAACATTGTGCTAGTGGATGCTTTGAATAGTAAACGGGTCATGGAGGTAATTTAAGTAAAGTTAAAACCTGAAATACTAGTATTTACAAAAACAGCTGTAAAAAATTTGGAACTTTGACCCCCAATATCTCCGCAACTATGAGGTTCCCAGGTATGGTCTAGAACAAAAAAATGATCGCAGTGGTGGGGAGAACAAATGCTCTTCGTTTGCGTTAAGGGTACTTTTACACCCTATATAGTTTGTATAATGATCATTGACTAACTGACTAGCACACACTGTGACCACGGGTACCCACGCTGTGACTACGTGTGACGCAATCCTTGACAGAACGAGGAGGCCTATGTCCCAGCTATGGGAACATCAAAGGTTCTTTATGATATCCCAACTTGCCTCAACCAAGTCTTAAAGTATATGTAGGCTAATTGAAATAAATTATAAAATCAATGACTGCCTCGTGGGTCTAGTGGTCGCAAGCGTGACTGCTGAGCGTGAGGTCCTGGGTTCGATTCCCGGGTCGGGCAAAGTGTTATTGGCTTTTTCCATCAGGAATTTATCAGTAACAGCTACGGAGTCTGGATTTGTGCCCGGTTGACGGCAATAGGCTTGCCCCCTATTACATGGGACTTAAACATAACTGGCGAAATGTGGATGTACTATTAGGTACACCTCTGCATAACCCTTCGGGGATTACATGCGTGATGTTATGTTATGTTATAAAATCAATTCAGTATTCGTACTCTCTCCACTGAAATAAATCATTGAATTCTTCATGCTTTTATTCAGCTTCGTTGCGCAACATCAATGCCCAGCGGGCATAGTTTGCCCGACATCCGATTTTAGCTAGACAGTTTGGCTATTTATATAAACATCCGGTTCCGACCAAATGAAGCCTTTTGTCTGGCAGTTATTTTCATAATAATTAACCTAATTGTTACTTCTGTGTCGTGAGCTTTCGACTGCTGTCGTTTAATTATTCAATTTTGTCAATCGATGAATCTATTTTAATATGAGAATGAATATGTGATTTATATTTATTTACTCAGCTTGAGAAATATTATTTCATCATAAATAGCTAACATAAATAAATAACAAATATGAATTTAAAAAATAAATTATAATTTTTATATTTTTGAATTAGTTTCCATAAATGTCAACGTTCCGACTAAACTAGCTGTGAACCTAGCGGTAGCAGTATTGTGCCAGGCAATTTGTTAGACTACAATATGGACACAGTTCTTTCACATTAGTTTACCTGTGGCAGCTGCAGTCCAACAGCAACCTTATTGCAAATAACATAGATTAACTATGATTCTGACAGTGATGGAAAGTAAAAAGGTAAAATATCTATGAAAAGACTTATTATATCTACACGTCATAATAAATTAATTCTTGTCAGACAGTTCTACTATCTGAAAGTAGTTTTTTATCCGTATGTTTAAAATGATATGTACGATACTATTTAAACAGGTATTCGTAGTACTATTACGGTACGTAGTACCTACTACTTTTTAGTTATTAGTAGTAAATCAAAACATAAAAACTGGCACTGGCACTTAAACATAACTGGCGAAATATGGGTGTAGGCCGTTTAGGCCCTATTAGGTACACCTGTACCTAGCCCTTCGGGGATTGCAGGCGTGATGTTATGTTGAGTTGTTGTGGAAACTGAGTTTAACTAGACACACAACGCAATCCGGTGAGAAAGTATTGATGACAGTTATTTTTTGTAAGTTTCAAGGAAATCGCCTACACAAACTAAACTAAACTGAAAATGAAGTCAGCCTTTAGGAGGTAGAATTTATTTCCGTCTTACTTTTTTTTTTTTTTTGGGTCTGGGAAATCATCAAATAACCCCTCCCGCTCAGACTTCTACTGACTAAAAACCACCCATGTCGAGGCCGCGGTATGTCTTGCGAACAACCCGCAGCCCCGACGGGACCCGCAGCCCCGACGGGTTAACATATAGCCTGACACCTGCAAATAGCAAAAGTGTTAGAAAAAATTTCGTGCAGGGTGCTTCACGGATTGGTCTAGTTGGTCTAGTGTCTATGAAAGCGGCCAAAAGACAATTTACCGCTCTCAATCACGCTGACAGTCGCTGTCAAAACTAAGTAATTAAAAAAAATACTTTTTCTTAAACTACAGACGTTATTATACCTCGAACATTGTACGTGTCTAATGACATAATTCAAGATACCACACAGTTGGCATTTGCTCCGAGGGAAGTACAATCGAATACACACGGCGTTATTTTTTTCGACTTTTCATAGGCAGCAGATGTTGGCAAAGGCCAGTAGACTAGGCATGAAGACGATTAACGGTTATACCACACGCTTTTTTCGAAATACATTTACGTTTCAATTATTGCTAACATTTTGTGTTAGCTCCCATATTTGGTTTTGTCGAACGTGTGTAGTTTGTTAGTGTGTGTCACAAGTGTCAATTTGAAAAAAGCCGACATTTCTGTAAACTTGTTCCCATTACTAATTATGTAAATAAGCAGATAAAGATTTTCCGATTTGGCTAGACGTTTGCAGTTTTACGAGTGTAGGTATTCGTCTGGTAAAAAATAATTAATTTTAAAAACATGGTTATTAAAGTATGATTCAACAATTCAAGGTTTTTTTGAGTATTCAAACTTGTAACACATTAATTTTTTGTGGTAAATGATTTAAAGTTAAAATAGTATCTATTTAAAATACAGGTTTATTTTGCAAATTATTGGTAGAACCCTGAAGTTAAATCTATTGTTTCGTAACTTTGTTTTCACGACTAACCGATGTAATTTGTTTTATTTCACAAAGATTTTAACTATTTTATTACTTCCTTGATTTGTATAGATGTTTCGAGTAAGAAACGCTTTGTCTATTAATCTACAGTAATGAGTGACCTGAAAGTTTGACAAACAGTCTAACCAAGGAGTATAGTTTTACCCCGAACTCACTGGGTTTTGTTTACTCCATGTAACTGGATGCAGCTAAAATATCAGTAACTAGCGTACGTCACGCGGTTTCACCCGCGTAGTTCCCGTTCCCGTGGGAATTCAGTGATAGGCTATGTCACCCGGGGATAGTATAGCTTCCCACCGGTGAAGAAATTTTTCAAATCGGTCCAGTAGTTTTTAAGTTCATTTGTTACATACAAAAATCCAAATAATCTTTATAACATTGAATACAGATTTCAGCTACATCCAGTTAGACTGGTAGCCTACCTCAACATAGTTGACAAAAGGCTAGGCTGATGAAGATAATGCCAATTTACAAACTACAATGATTTTTAGGGTTCCGTACCCAAAGGGTAAAAACGGGACCCTATTGTACAATGACCACATTAAAAATGGACCTTTTACGTGTCTATAGGCGTTGTTTATTATTATTACTGTTTATTGAAAGAGAGTAGGTTCATTACATACTACTAGGAGCACGAGAAAACTATTCTTTGATATAACATAGCGTTTCATTGCGATGCGAAGCGATTTTCTTGTGCGTATAATAATAAACAACTTGGGAACGATTTTTTTTATTTAGTAGAGCGATGTTACTGACGAGTGTCACCTCACTCGACACCTTAAGTTAAATTCATCATCATCATCAGCCTATAATGTTCCCTCTGCAGGGACTCAGGCCTTCTCTCTAGGAGAGGGATGGGCTATGATCCACTACGCGGGCCCAGTGCGGGTTGGTAGATGTCACATGTCTTCGATTTTTTTTTGTTAAGTTAAATGAACAAATCATTATACAGTTACATCATTTATATACTTTATAGCAGTAATAAATAATTGCTATAAAATCCTCAACAGCATTATAAAAAAATGCATCGTTATAACGGCAAAAAATATAAGAGCGTCGCCACAAATATGTTTCATATATTTTAAGAAATATCCTTATTAACGTACTTGACCAGTCGTTGCATCAAGTTTTTGCATAACCGGATCACCCGATAAGGCAATTTGAAAAAGATTATAAAGATAATAACGATCGATTATGAATTCTAAATTCAAAAACATCGACTCGAAAAGAATAGAAAATTAATATTTTATTCTTTTAAACAGTGAAGAAATAAAGACGCATCTTTCTTTCCTTTTTTCTCTAACCAAATTAAAGATCTAAGGTCCCAAGGTAACCCCGTCGGGGCTGAGGGTTGTTCGCAAGAGATACCGTGGCCTCGACATAAAGGGCTAAGAAGAAACATGGTGGTTTTTAGTCAGTAGAAGTCTGACACTCCCTTTCGCTCTACCCAAGAGCGGGAGGGGTTATTTGATGATTTTCCACCCGGAAAAATAAAAGAAGGCGATTCCTGGTGGCTTTCCTTTGTATGACGATGGGAAGGGCACATTGCTCGGATAGGCGATGAGGTTGAAAGGTTCTGGAGTAGCCACCACGTAGTACAGCGTTAAAAGGCTTCCTTAAATATGGACCGAAAAGACAAGTCCGAACAATGTGGTGACGCTGATCACTTTCAGCTGATAAATGACGATGAATGAATGGTGATGACAACGTATACTGGACATATTAAACAAAGCTGCATCTGATACAGGCATCTGACTATGTTGGTTTCTATTACACTAAAAACCAGATTCGGTATGATCTACATCTATATGTTTTAGGCACTATCAAAAATGCACACAGGTGTAACACAATTTATTGTGCAACCTAGTCCCACTATTCCGACTATTCCTATCCTTTCTACAAGGTGGCCCTCCAGGTGGGATTTCCGGTACTCTTGTAAGTGTAAATGCACTCAGAGATAATTTAGAAGCACCGAACTTCGAAGCCGGAACCAACATTCGTAGTGCACAAACGTTCATCCCTTTGCGGGATTCGAATATTCGTCCTCAAACGTCAACGTTACGTCGTTAAACCTACTTCGTTACTAGTTTTGTGACATTAGAACTCTTGGACGTATCAGATTTTAAAATATAGTGTTTTTTTAGTGTGTTATGCAATCGATACGGCTAGAATATTATTATGCATAAAAATAAATTCATAAACTAAAATCCGCCTACTGAAAAATCACGCTCTAAAAAGTATGATGAAACAACCCATTCAATATTTATCGTCTCTTAGATAAATAACGTCCACGTTATATATTTTAATGCATATTAATGAATATCATAGTTGGTTTTGATTTTGATTTTTAATTTCAAATGGCGGTCGTCAAACCATGTCCGAGGCCTTTGAGGTGGTTTAGAAACTCTGACACTAGGGTGTGTGGGGTCCCGTCGGGGCTGCTGGTTGTTCGAAAGAGATACCGCGGCCTCGGCACAAGGGCTAAGAGGGAACATGGGTGGTTTTTAGTCAGTAGAAGTCTGACACTCCTTTCCGCTCTGCCCAAGAGCGGGAGGGTTATTTGATGATTTCTCACTCCCCAAAAAAAAAAGTATGTGGGGTCGTTAGACCTTACTGCCCACACGATAAGAAGAAGATAGTGATTTACAGAGGATAGCCGTGGTCATATGCCAACCTTTCCGGAAAAAACAATACATTGATAACAGTACCTAATACAAAGTGGCATGCGATCACGGTTGTCCTCTGAACATCACTTTAGAGTATGAAACAAGAATATTTTCTCGTTCTATTTCACTTTTCAAAGCGGGATTTTTCTGTCATCATCATCATCCACAGCCGGAATTCACGCACTGCTGGGTATAGGCCTCTCTTTTCTGGTGCCCATCGCCACGTTCTTGTGTCAGTCTCATCCAGGTTTTTCCCTCGATGGCAACTATATCGTCTGTCCATCTCGCCGCCGGCCGACCTACATTTCTTTTCCCCGTTCTTGGACGCCATTCGGTAGCAGGCTTACTCCACCTGCCATCTCTACGCCTTGCCAGGTGTCCTGCTCAACCCCATTTGAGTTCCATAACGCGCTTACCAATATCGGTAACCTTTGTATCTTCGGATGTCGACGTTTGGAACTTTTTCGGGATAGCTCCCTTTGTTGATGCTCTTTGCCAAATGAAAGAACATAGCCGAGACATCTGGTCAAACATCTCCAACTCTTCATTTCCGACTTTGACAGAAGGATTTGCAAAGGTATTGATGTTTGTCATAATTTTCGTCTTGACCATATTCATCCTAAGACCTAATTTAAAAAAAGCATCATAGGTCTTGAAGCATTGTTTGAAGATCCCCGAAGTTTTCAGCAAAGAGGACAAGGTCATCTGCAAATCTTAAATGCGACAAGTAAGCATCATTGATGTTAACACCGCAACAGTCCCAATTTAAGCATTTAATTTTTCAGTAGTCTGGTTTTATTTTTATTCATAACCTGTTGATCCTTATTGATTTTCGTACAATATTCCTGTCTTACTGCGTTACTCAGAGATATTTAATGATGACTTTAGCCGTCACTTAGTAAAGATTTGACATACTTTTGTATGTCAAAACCTTTACTAAGTGATGGCCTAAGTAATCATTAAAGCTCTCTGAGTGCGGCAGTTAGATTAGACATTTAATAACGCGTTAAGCAATATCGGTGGCATTCCTTTTAATTGATCACTTTAGACACGGATGTGAGTGTCCTAGAAGAGCCCTATGTATTTATATCACAGTTGCATAATAACAAATTTTTTATCTAATGTCAATAACCTCTCAAATTTTAATTTAGCACTGCAATAAAAATATAATTTATTTAAATTGCAACACTTAATGCAGATGGATAACCTGAGCCGAGACATAGGCAATATGGCAATACTGTTTAGCTTAGTCCAACCGGATTTCATTCGCTTTTTTGAAAATGGATTTAATATTTCTTTCTTAGTCGGACATTTAATGCCACACAACGGTTGACAGCCGGTGACCACAGGTCAAGAATGACATCGATATTAATATCTTATGTCTAACCGATCAATTCCTTTTTTCTGGGAGCCTGTTTCAATATAATCTGCATTACAATTTGAACAAAAATTTAATAGTGCGGAATTATTATAGTCTCAAGTCGAGCAGTATTATCAGTTCGATATTCTTTGTATAAATGTATAAATGAGCTCGTGGCTTAATAAGAACTGCCACTCGGGTCGATCTTTAGGTAAAGCTATGCTTGCCTAGGTCGGTCTGTGGATGGGTGACCGCCCGACATACCGAGTTTCCTCCGTGCCTCGGAAAGCACGTTAAGCTGTTGGTCCCGGCTGCCATATATAGATCTTTGGCAGTCGTTACAGTCAGTCAGTGACCTGAAATTCTGACATCCAGTCTTACCAAAGAGTATCGTATTACCTAGTATTAACTGGGTTGTGGAGGTCAGATAGGCAGTCGCTCCATGTAAAATACTGGTATTCAGCTGCATCCGGTTAGACTGGAAGCCGACCCCAACATAGTTGGGAAAAAGGCTAGGCAGATGATGATTCTTTGTATAAATAAACCTCCATACTGCAACGAAGTCAGATGATGGCACCCGGTGTCGCGAAGCGTATTCACGCTTCTAAGCTTCGAAAGGTAAGGAAGAGGTGTACCTATTAGCACATTCACATTTCGCCATGTAATAGGGGGCAAGCCTATTGCCATCAACCGGTCACAAATTCAGAATACGTGGCTGTTACTGAGAAATTCCTGAAGGAAGAACCCAATAACACTTTGCTCGACCTGGAAATCAAACCCAAGACCTCAGTCTTGTTTGCAACCACCATACCAACGTGGCAGTATTCTCAGTATAAATAAACCTCCATACTGCAACACACTGTAACGGCATCTTCTCGGAAGTGAAAATGAGTATTAGTGGTGATCCTAATCCGGTGTCGTGCTAATAAGCGTATTATGGTTAATGGTTTATATTTTATCACCCAATTTTGACATGGCTAAGTTCAACGCCCCTAAATTAGGTCACGAAAGAAAAATACAAAAAAACATTTTCATCCTTACGAAAGCTAAGGATGATAATGTTTTTTTGTATTTTCTAGCCTTCTCATTCTATCAATATTACATTTTCTTAGAAATGTTTTTGCCGAGAGTTCTAAAAAAAGTGTAAACCCAGATTATGTTTTTGTTTAAAGTTAAGGTTCCTGGAAAAAGAACATAAATTAGATTCTTAGTTTATTGGAACCTGAATTTTCCCATTGGATGAAACGTCCATAACTCCCAGTTGTTTAAGTCAATATTTTTGAAGTGATAACTTCTTTTGGGATGGGTAAAACATGTCCTCTTTCTTCACCATATGGGGACTCAGCCTATGAAGTTTCTACGAGTACTGGTGAAACATAGGCCACCTCTCTATGAGTGTAAGATTGGGCCGTAATTCACCAGTTCATGATGGTGAATATTTCATGAAATCGATTTTTTTTTATTCTAGGTCATGTTTATTTCTTTCCAAGGTTTTCTTTCTCCGTTTTAAATTAGTAGTAATGAAAAAATTACGCAAAGTAAGGTACCTATTTCAAACCTATGACTCTCTTGTAATTATAAGCCAATACCACTGGGACAATACAGCAACTCCATGCAAAGCCGTCACAATATTCCATTCAATCATAATAATATTATATAGAACTAACGTAACTAATTGATGGCACGGTTGGCGCAGTGGCTGAGCGACTGGCTGCTGCCCTGCGTGTCGCGGCTTCGATCCCCGCACGGAACCAAATATTTGCATGTCCTACATGTAGTTGTTCCGGGTCTGGCTGTTTGTGTGTGTGAGTGAGTTATGTTTGTAATCGCACCCACATCGTAGGCGAACCTGACTTAAATTTTTCGAATTTTTTCATCAGAAAATTCTGAGTAACAGCCACGGAGTCTCGATTTGTGCCCTGTTTATGGCAATAAAGACTTAAACATAACTGGTAAAATAAATTGAGGGTGTACTATTACCCGTCGGGGCTGCGGGTTGTTCCCAAGAGATACCGCGGCCTCGACATAAAGGGCTAAACATGGGTGGTTTTTAGTCAGTAGAAGTCTGACACTCCCTTTCGCTCTACCCAAGAGCGGGAGGGGTTATTCGATGATTTTCCACCCGCCAAAAAAAAAAAAGGGGGTGTACTATTAGGTATATCTCTGCCTAACCTTTCGGGGATTACAAGCGTTACGTTATGTTAAAAATATTACGCTTTTTTCCACCTCTGCGTCCAATACCTAGGTGTGTTGTAGTAACGGCTTGCATGCGAACCCCGGTGGGGTAGACACGCAGTGCGCTACGAACTTGCGTGTGCCTAATGCTTGCATTTAGGTTGCAAGCGGGTCAAAGATGGATTTTATATGAGGTAATTATACTCTTTGCTATTTATTTTTTTCACCGTTGTGTTTCATGACATGACAATATTGTTTGTCATTTTGGTACCTATTAATAATTATGGGTGGTATTAAAGGCCGGTGTTATTGGAGACATTTAAGTAAGTTTAAGTTTGTCGAATTTAATTTGATTATTATGTCACTTCGTCTTTAGAGAAAATAGATGGCACAAGGACTGCGATTCTCCACACAGAAATCATTTTTTGCCTCTAGAGATTTTTTTTTTTCTTCAAATCTTGGAATTGGTTACAGTTGTGTAGCCTACCCATTTTTACGGCATGAAGAGTTTCTTAAAATTTCTTTAAATCTTCTTAGCGTGTCGATGACAATATTTTAACTGAGTCAGCCTAAAATTTAGCTACGAGTTTGGCATTTCCAGTTCCGTCGATCAGCTCCTGTGATGTGCAAGTAACGGGACAGGCAGAACACGATATCAAGTGTCCCATCGTTTGTGGGGCAACACCACATTTACACTCCAGGGCAGAGTGATCTATGAATCACCACTTTAACAGGTTTTCCTTGCTTCGGCCAACCTGCGTCCGCAATCTATTTAAGGACTTCCAGGTCTACTTCAAAGGATAGTTCTTATCTCCCTCATTTCACACGGAATTACGCAACTCTAGAATAAGCCTCTACGTTCCATTGCACAACTTATTTGTTTGTTTACTTTAAAACTGCCTTATTACCAACACTGCATAAATACGTAAACATGCGTCGATGTTCCGGTCTATCGCTTCTAGTAATTTCGGAGCAAACACCAGCACATGACTTCATAGAACTTTTTTTAGATCGATAATAAATTACACGCCTTTGCATAAATAAAATAAGTAATTAAACTAATTAATTATTTTTTTAAAGACAGTTTCGACCTGAAATGTATGCATAGGTATGTGAAATAAATGAACGAAAGAATTACGTTTTACGCATCAGTAACGATCTATTTATTTACACCTGCCTGCTATTCTATTAGAGTTAGATGCTCATTTAGTAATTTCTTCGTTCTGAACATACTCTAGTACTAGCGTAAATATCCGTAATTCGTGTGCAAGAATGCTGACTTAAAAATATAAAAGTAATTTAGATATTTTCAAGTGAACAATCAAGTTTTTACAAAAACTATAACATAAAAAGCTGGTAAGGGCGATATAAATCTTGATAATGTAAAAGTATGCAGAGCACGGTAGTTAAAAACAAGAGAAAAGGCTCACTACCTCAAAGACCTTACATTATAGCGAACAGCTGAAAGTTCCTCTATCAGCTGTCGCATATGGGTAGTGTAGCTCCAACTGGACTTTGAGGAACCTGTCCGAAGACACTAATAACGCTGGTGGACGTGACAGAGTTCTGGGCGAAGTCCATCTACCTCATCCTCCTGTCCTTTTCCCAATTACATTGGGATAGGCTTCCAGTGTAACCGCATGAAGCTGAATACCAGAATTGTTTATAAATTGACTGCCTTTCTTACCTCCGCGACCCAGTTGGAACTGGGTAATACAAAACCCAAAAAAAAAAACTAGTATAACTGGTTCTCAGACTTTCGGCCCACCTGTACCAATTTTCAGAGATCTACTAATGACAACCAGGACCAGGTTTAACGGACTTTCCGAGGTGAAAAGAAACTCGGTATGGAAAAGACAAGCACGCAGGTCCGCACCCATAATTAATTCATGTGGTAATTCTAGGAAACTACGAACTAGAACAAGTGCACTCAACAATCAGCTGTTGTATCAAGCAAACATGGCAAATCTTCAACTACCAAAACTAAATAAAACACTTCAAAGTTATAGTTTATTATACAAGCTTAGTTTTTGTTTACTCTATACATCAAGAGGTCGTTGTAGTCATAATTATGCATACCTTTTACTACGGGACCCACCGTGAAATCAGAAGAAAAAATCTGTTCCGTTTTGTGTTCAAGTAAATCGAAAAAATGGAATCTCGAAACAGCTGTTTCTTGCATGATTTCAGGATTCGTCCCACAGTAATCTACTTCTACTTCTTCTTAGCGTGTCAATGACAATATTTAAACTCAGTCAGCACAAAATTTTGCGACGAGTTTTGCATTTTCTGTTTCATTCATCAGCTCCTGTAATGTGCAAATAACGGGACAGGCAGAACACTTCTACTTATAATGACGCGTACGATGACGCCTTAAAAGTACAGTGTAACAAAACTTAAGGTTGTATACTGACATAGTAGACAGGAGATTCGCACCACCCTGAGCCAACGGAGATGGTCGTGCGCAGTTCCCATGGTGCCTGGCAAGCGCGCACGTCCGCAACCATTATCAATTAGGCGGCGCGCGCGCGTGCGGCCTGTCATTACTGCCAGTGCACGACCACGCACAGGGATGCGTATAGCCATAATGCACCAGGAACGGAGAATAAAGTGACTTTAGTTACCATTTTATTATGAAAGTCGAACGTCAACAATTACGTGGGCAGCATTTTAGTCATCACCATCATTCTCTTACCTACTCTTGTCCTAATTCATTTGGGGTCGGCGCAGCATGTTTTCTTCTATTCTTCTGTATTACTAGTCTCACAAGACACATCCTTTCTTGCCATATCATGGTTTACACAGTCTATTCATCGTTTCTTTGGTCTCTCTCTACTGACTGAAAGTGTAGAACTACTAAAGCCATGTTCATGTATTGTTACCTGGGAATATAGGCGTCACAAGGACCTTTCAACATATTTACCGTTTTAAAAGACAATTTAGATAAAAAACATGTATAGGTTTAACCAGTCCATGTAATTTTATATCTGAAGGCTGTACAAAAAATATTTTTCATATTAGCATCAAGCCTGCGGCGTTGAAACCAATTAGGAATGACACCTTTCATGGGCATCTGAATTATTATAACGTCGTGGGTTTAAATAAATACCTACAGCCCTAACAAAACCCTAACCGAGTTCAGAGCCTCACACACGAAGCATAGTTTGCTCTCTCGCTGTCAAGACGTTGGATGCAAATGGCAAGATCGCGAGATACCGCGCGACCCGCGTGCATTCAGCCAGAAACGTGTGCGGTGGCCCTTACAGGGTTTAAGCGACCATCTGATATGACGTCTAAACCATTTAAATTAAAACATTTTTATAAGACATTTAAATTTTAGAAATATATTTATAATTGAATATATAGCTGCGAGTGAATTTGCATATTTATGAGCTTCCAGAAGTTTTTATAAGTAGCATCTGCTAAGACCTGCTACTTATAATAAATTATTGGACTATTTCAGTCTGATAAATACAAGTTTCATCATTGTCGGCAACAGAGTAATTTTACATCAGTAAAAGATTTTGTTATTCGTTTAGTAGTTTCAGGGATACACTGGCAAACTGTACTTTATATATGTGTATGTATATATTGATTTGCAAGTTATTGAGTGTAATTGCGGGAATATCTTGAATGAGACTGGCACAAGAGCGTGGAGCTTGACACAAGAAAAGAGAGGCCTCACCCACTGCTGGGAGTGGGTGAGGCCGGGCTGTGGATAATGGTGATGATAAGTGTAATCGGCACCAGTTCATAATTTTAAGTATGAACTTAGAAACAAACATACATCGAAGAAAGATTCTTACTTACTAACGCGACGTAAGCTACAATTTATTTTTCTATTTTATTAGTCGATTGTGTTTCAAAATGATTGTATAGGGCTAGGCCGCCGTACAATTACATGCAGTCAATCATACACGCGTCGTATAAAACAAGCTAACGTGACAAACAGAGCAAACAGGGCCACGTTACAACGTAAAACGAACACTACGTTTAACGTTAAAATTATGGACGTGTCACGTGTGACACACGCAAGTCTGAAATTCAGAATTAAAGTTGTACCTTTTTTATTATATGCCTTTTTATTTACAATGCAGTAGGTTTATGTATTTAATGTATATTAACTAACTTATTGGTCTAACTGCGGTACTCAGAGATATTTAATGATTACTTAAGCCGTCACTTAGTAAAGATTTGACATACTTTTGTATGACAAAACTGTCAAAACCTTTACTAAGTGATGGCCTAAGTAATCATTAAAACTCTCTGAGTGCGGCAGTAAGTCTAACTAGTGGTCCTAAGCGCAATTGCTGAGCTTTTCGGCCCAAACTTTGATTTCCGGGTCGGGCCAGGTTTTATTGAGTTTCGATAATATGTTAACAGCAGGTCAAAGTAATAATAAGTATTCGTAATCCGGTTGATGACAATAACCTCGTATGTATAACATGAGACCACACCACTATACAGGGTGTAAACGAACCCTTCACGCATCCGACAACCAAGCATTCTGTACATCAAACCAAGTACCCCTACGCAAAAATTTTTGCTGGGAAATGACTTTTTTTTTGGGGTCAAAAATCACATTTTACGGTAAAACTCAAAGTAGCACTCTTAAAACATTGTGCTAGTGGATGCTTTGAATAGTAAACGGGTCATGGAGGTAATTTAAATAAAGTTAAAACCTGAAATACTAGTATTTACAAAAACAGCTGTGAAAAATTTGGAACTTTGACCCCCAATATATCGGCAACTAGGCGGTTCCCAGGTATGGTCTAGAACAAAAAAATGATCGCAGTGGTGGGGAGAACAAATGCCCTTCGTTTGCGTTAAGGGTACTTTTACACCCCATATAGACTGCACCTCTGTCGTATCCTTCGAGGATAACAGGCGTGATGATGTCTTATCTATCAGAATATCTATGTATTCGTTATGGACTTCTCCGGGATCCGACCAAGTTTATCCCACACTACGATGCCAACATTAATTAAACCGCTCTCAAATTACAGAGGCTAAGCATGATCTAGGTTGGTCTGAGGATATTTTAAAACGCAGTTGTCTCATTGTTATTATTAAATTTGCAAAACAGCTAACTAGTACTGATAATATCAATGTCAAACGAGAAAACCGTGAGAGCCTGCAACGCGTTGTGTGCATAACTGACAAAAAGAAAATACTTGCAGAAGTTTCAGTTGGAAAAATTATAATGTAAGGCAGAACGATTTCAAGTCGCTATGAAGAAGTGTTGATAGAGTAAAGCTACATCTACGTACAGTCGTATTCAATACTCAGGCTTATAAAGTTCTCAAAATAAAAGCGCATTTAATGCTTCTATGAGACGGTTTTCGGTTGACAGCTTCGTATTTAAAGCCCAATTTAGTTGATTCATAGTAAAGACATATAAAGGGGATAGAACCAATGTGGCATATCAACTTGCCCGTCATTTTGATTTTTTTTCGAAATCGCGGCCCAAGATGAAAGTGGTATGTGTGGATAGAGGAAATTTAGACGAACAAAAAATGTCCAGTAATACGGTACCCCAAAGTGTCACGTTACTGAGATATTTAGAGGTAAAGATCGACAAATGAGTACAACGACAATCATTAAAAATAAACTTATTACGTGTATAGCCGCTAAATTGTGTCCAAATAATTGTTCCCAGGTTGATTATTATTATGCAAACGAGAAACACGTTATTTTATATCAAAGAATAGTTTTCTCGTGCTCCTAGTAGTATGTAATAAACCTACTCTCTTTCAATAAACAGTAATAAAAATAATCAACGCCTATAGATACGTAAAAGGTCTATTTTTTATGTGGTCATTGTACTCAATGTCGATCTTTACCTTCAAATATCTCGACAACGTGACACTTTGGGGTACCATGTCACATGACATTTTTTGTTCGTCTGGGTGTCTGTCCTCTACCCATACATACCAATTTCATCGTGGGCCGTGAATTCTAAAAAACATCAAAATGGCGGTGGGTTGATATGCCAGCCTACATATAAAAAAGTTCAAACCCCTTAGGAGCATTTAGTAAGATATTTATTTTGAACATTTGAAAATATAAAATTAATAGCCCACACGTTTTGAGCACAGATTTACCTATTTTATTAAAGTCCTCGATAATGATGAGTATTATAGACAGAGATTGTTTAAAAAGTGAACCTTCTGCAAAAAAAATCTCTTCGCAAAATTTACGTCCACATTTTACGATGTAAGTACATACGTGTTTTATGGTTTTATGTGTTAATAATCGTTGAATTCAAACAAGGACGAATGTACAGGCATGTTTCAGACAAAAAGATCTATTAGAAAGCAGATTTGTATGAGACCCCAAATATGGGAAATAAAAGTCCTAGAACACGTCTTACAATTTTAGACTATTGTTTTCAAATAGCGACAAATTGTTGTTGGGTGTCATTGTCGCAAGCCTCGTTGAAGAAACCACAGGATAT
Source organism: Diarsia brunnea (assembly GCA_949774965.1). Lineage (NCBI taxonomy): Eukaryota > Metazoa > Arthropoda > Insecta > Lepidoptera > Noctuidae > Diarsia > Diarsia brunnea. The sequence continues at coordinate 7,217,136 of OX459003.1, read as the reverse complement.
GAAGAATAACAAATGAAATAATGGGTCTATGAGACTTACCTTAGTTGAGATACCGTGGTGTGGGTGTAAGATTGTTTATCCCGATGCCTTATGGAATGTATTATTTCAGTGTAAAGAACAGAATATTGTAAAAAACTTATAGATCTTGATTGTTGCACTGTGGTCCCCTTAAAAAGTACGCTTACATAATTATGGAGGATGTAAACGGATTCTACACGAAACCGTTAACCGAACATTCTGTACACCAAACTACGCAAAAATTATTGCTGAGAAACGACTTACTTGCCAACCCTAGCTGAATTGAATGGAAGTGCGGCTTCCAATCTCTGGTTAAATAAGTTAAGTAAGTACCTACATTACGTAACAACATTTTTAAATGAAATAAATAACTGTATATGGTTTAAGCTTCCTTAAACTAATTATTTCAATTGGCCATCAAACAAATTAATGCGTGCTTGCAATAACGTTGTATTACCCAAAGGACTGTGAACTAAGTTATTTAATTTCACAAAACCAATGAAATACACACGTGTGTATCAGAAAGTTATGTTCAACAAAGAATAAACAATTTTCTCTATGCAACAAAAATCGCAATATAAAAATACTTAAATCTAAACGTTAATAGGGGATCGAACTGAGTCAAAAAAATGTTTCTTATTAGTCTGTCAGTTAGATTATCGAAAAGTATTGGATACGTGTTGTTTGTTTTATCAAATTAATAAAAATTGACGAAGATAAAACGCGTCAAAGATAATGAGTGGGAGGTTGTGACGTCATTTTTAGGTAAAAATTGTACTGACATGTGACGTTTTCGAGGAGTTCACGAGTTTTCGAAGCACTGTATCGTCTTCATTTTTTGTTTATGTGAAAAAAGAAAAAATATGTGTTTAATATTTTTTGGAAATCTATCTGACGGACTAATTAGTTTTTTTTGTCCGATCCCCTATTGTAGTATGTGCCCTCACGCCTGCGCCTTATTTAACGAATTTTTTCAGAAAAATGCTGGGAAACTAGTGCCTGTTACTGGTTTTCAACTGAACCTAGATCGAAGGGCTTACGGATGTCCCGTCGGGGCTGCGGGTTGTTCGCAACCGCGGCCTCGGCACAAGGGTTAAGAAGGAACCTGGCTAGTTTGTAGTCAGTAGAAGTCTGACACTGCCTCCCGATCAGCCCAGAGCGAGAGGAGTCATTTGACGAATTCCCACCCCCCCAAAAAAAAAGGGCTTACGTATGTAAAACAGTCTTATACGTTGTGTTAATGTGATTATTTTTTCGCGGGCCCAATGTTGGTCCCCGAAAATAGTTGTTCGGTTTGATGGTTTCAATCACAAGCTTCAATATGACCACAGGTATAATGTTATTATTATCACTATCAATACATATTCTAAAAAAAAAGTCCTCCAACGCGTCTGTCTGTCTGTTCGCGACAAACTTCAAAACTACTGCACCGTTTTTCATGCTGTTTTCACCAATGGATAACTCTATCCATTGGTGAAAACAGCATGAATATCAGCAAAATTAGATAACATAAAAATTTTGTCGAAATTTTCCTCAAGGCCTGAAATATGGAATGAAACTTTGTTGGGATATTTTTCAACATACACGAGGGCTTTGTCTCGGAGGTTAGTTATGTATCCGCAAACTATTTGATCATACAGAAGTTTAATAGATAACCACTTCCTATCATATATGCCAAAACTTCTACCATCCTATCTAATAGTAATAAATTCCAAACCTTACCTACTGACGTTTTAGAAAGCACTGTTATAATGTTTGTATAAGTATGCATAAAAAGATGACCTTACACAATTAGATAACACAAAACAACTGTAACAATTAGGGTATACGAAACCCAGTTTCTGTTTCCAGGAAAAACCGGTTTTACTTTGGAACTGTAACCAGGTTCCGCATAATAACAATGTACATTTTAATAAGCCGCACTTAAAAGTTGTTACTACTTCAGGTCGGTTCGTAGTATTTAATAAAGCAGCTAATAACAATATTATAGTGAGCTATTTATTAATAAAAATACTGAATAAAGCTCTGTTTAAAGCTCGTTATTAATATTCTTGTAAGCTCTCGAACAAAGGTTCGAGGAAAACAGTAATTCTTTTGCGAAAGCTTCTTACATGCGTTGTTAAAGCATCTATAGGTACTGCTATACTTGAAATTATGAGAGTTACCTTTTGTATTTAATTGTATTACTATTCCTATCTACCCACATAATGCAGTTTCAAGTCAAATTAAAATTACGTTGTCCGACATATTTCACACCAACAAATCGATCCGTGATAATATCTACCCGGTACCAAAATAGGTACAACAGCTTAGTACGTAATTGGTACTTTTAGTAACACTAAAATTTGTTGACACGCATCCAAATCAGAGAATCCTGGTATCTGAAAATATAAAGCATTTCTACAACTTACCTCCCTAATCCTGAAGTATGAAAGTTGATGATTTTTATTGCAAACGCAATTTTTAAAAATAATGATCTTTTCTATAGATAACAACACAACACATAGTACCTAATTCGACCCATTTTGAGTCTTGTAAAGCCCTAGGGGGTTTACGGTTGTACTTAAGACACAACATTTATATTGGTAGACATAAACAAATAAGCTACCTTACCTTATTTATACGTTTTATTCATGAACAAAATTTAAAAAAAATACATGTGAACAACGTTCTCCTACTTAAAATACATTATTTCATAGGCAGAGAGGTCATTAACCACTTGTGAATGCTATCAAAACAGAATTAGAAATTAAGAGGAAAAATAAATAAAGATAATAATAATTGCCCATTCACAAAGATAATGTCTTTCACAGCGAAGAATGAACAAGACCCATAGTCTTTCAAAAAGTGCACACTAGTAAAAGTACATACTGGTAAAAGTCCAGAAAATAAGCTTCCCTAATCCAGTGCATCCGCACTCGTAGTTCTTGCTCGCATCCGAAAGCGGCGCGTGGTCGTGCAAGCTGCGCCGGCGCAGAGCTGCGTCGTGAGAGCGCGCCAGATAAGTGCGAGGTCGCGGCGCGTCACGAGCGGGCCTACCGACGCTAACAATAACGATAGTACCTACCATGGTATAGGCTATGGGGAGTTTATAATTAGAGGATTGGAGGGTGGAGTTTAGAAAAACTAGGAAATTAATATGATTGGGAGTTTTGATTTCGATTTTTGAAAAGTTTTGTCAGAATACAGGCAATCCAAAAAAAATTGTAATATAATTTTTTTTTCAATTTCAATCTATTCAATTTTAAATGACGTTGCCGTACAAATCCAGACAGATGGCTTACAATCCGGACGGACGGTAACCCGCAAACAACAAAGAAAAATGCGGAATTTTGTATGCGGAACTTAGGATAAGAGGATTAATCGGTTTCAGGGTCAAGATCAAAAGCTAAAAACCACATGATTAGAGCTATGATTTCGATATTCGAAAAGATCTCACAGGAAACTGAAAATTTTAAAATAACATATTTTTTCCTGTATACCGCTTTCCTGTATACAGGTGGGGTAATCGGGTGCTTGAGTGGAGGCCTAGAGTAGGTCATAGAAATGTAGGCAGGCAACCGACGCGTTGGACCGACGACCTTGTTGGAGTGGCCGGAAAAGACTGGATGCGAAAGGCGCAAAACCGGGAAGAATGGCGTGCATTAGGAGAGACCTACACTCAGCATTGGGTGGTGACAGGTTGAAGAAGATACCGCTTAAACTTTTTCAGGTCCTTAAAAAACCTCGAAGCCGAAAGGTCAAATTCAGACTCCGCGCTAAAAACACCGTTCATGTCCGGACAAACTTGGACGGATTGTAACCCTATTCAGACACGAAGCCGAAAGGTCAAACTCAGACTCGGTGCTAAAAAAACCGTTCATGTCCAGACAAACCTGGACGGATTGTAACCCTATTCAGACACTAACAAAAACGATAGATACCTAATACTAAACAGGGTCACCAAATTAACAGTAAGTAATTAGAAAACCGACGTAACAAATGTTGTCTGTTGTGCCTAGAAACAATACTATAATGCCTGGGATACACGAGGCCAGCTTTTCAAGCCAGAATAACAAGCTAGTATCAGCAAACTAGTACTTCTGGCTTCATATAGACAAAACTAGCTTCATTTCTAGCATGTTCCAAGCCAGGCCAGTAAGACATGACAGTTTAGTAGAGCTTGCTCCCTGGCTTGAAAAACTGGCCTCGTGTATCCCGGGCATACGAGCTTTATGAAGATCCATCAAGATATCCCGTTATACAGCTCTCGTATTACATGTACTTTGCTTCTAATAATTATTTTTCTCCGTAATACTTCATCATAGTTTCCTCGGTGTCGAGTGGTCGCGACTGCCGAGCAAGAGGTTCTACATTCGATTCCCGTGTCGACCAACCGATATTGGGCAAGATTTTAGCCGTTCATGTCCCACGTAATAGGAAGCGGATATTGATAGCAATACGCTCGCTTCCAACACCGGTAATTAATTCATAGGGTGAGAAATTAGTTCACTCAGTCTATGAATGATCAGTTTGGAAAATAAATGTAAAGTTCTTCAATGTCACGACCGAGAATACTGAACAACTTTGTATTTAAACATATGCAACTAGGATATATTAAAACCAATATAGGTAGTATAGGTACAGTCAGCATCAGAAGTAGATTAACACTACCCAAATTTCAAAGCGGGTTTTTGAAATAAAAACTTCCTATATAACAAGTTATTGAAGAGTGAGGCATATTTTAAAGAATTATCTTCTGAAACATTAAAAATAATAGCTGGTGTGCTAGCTGTACATCAAATAATTAAAATTACAAACAGTTAAGCTACTACATACTGTTGCTGACCGTACTATCAAGGTTTGGTATTGACGGCTTGTCTATCGACCTTTGTGAATGTTTAAGGGTGGGTTGCACCATATTACTATAACGAAAACCAAACCGTAACAAGCCATCAAATTATGCTTTTGTTATGGTTTTATGGCTTGTTACAGTTTGGTTATCGTTATAGTAATATGGTGCAACCCACCCTAAGTAATTAAATATGAACAGATAAACACTGTTTCGAATGTGGAATATAGAAGACAGTTAGCTCGGTTTGATGATAGCGTTCAGTCTAAATATGAGAGTAAATCAAAACTATAATTAATTAATAAGATAAACTAAAATTAATAAGAACTGCCACTCGGGTCGATCTTTAGGTAAAGCTATGCTTGCCTAGGTCGGTCTGTGGATGGGTGACCGCCCGACATACCGAGTTTCCTCCGTGCCTCGGAAAGCACGTTAAGCTGTTGGTCCCGGCTGCCATATATAGATCTTTGGCAGTCGTTACAGTTAGTCAGTGACCTGAAATTCTGACATCCAGTCTTACCAAAGAGTATCGTATTACTTAGTATTAACTGGGTTGTGGAGGTCAGATAGGCAGTCGCTCCATGTAAAATACTGGTATTCAGCTGCATCCGGTTAGACTGGAAGCCGACCCCAACATTGTTGGGAAAAGGCTAGGCAGATGATGATGAATATTCCGCTTGCCACTATACCAATTCTTTTGGAGTCGGTGTAGCATGTCTTCTTCTCCCATACTTTTATATTACTCGTCATCTCATAGGACACTTCCTTTTGTTACCATATTATCCTTTTTTTTTTTTTATTTGGAATGGGCTTGCTCTTGACCTCAATCTTACACTAAGGGCAAAGATGAGGTCGACGATGGAACGAGCTTACCCAGAAGATCCTTTACTCAGTCCATCCATTGTTTTTTGGTCTTCCTGTACTCTTGATGATGAAGAAAGTAGAAAAGGTCACAACCCGATGGGTCCCTGAGGATGGACGGTACCGCCCAAGGCCGGCCTAGAAAGAGAAGGCGAGGTGATCTAGACGCATATCACGAAGGCTGGTTTGAGGTGGCCCAGGAGGGGGCTGGGGGTTGTTCGCAAGAGATACCGCGGCCTCGACATAAAGGGCTAAGAAGGAACATGGGTGGTTTTTAGTCAGTAGAAGTCTCGCACTCCCTTTCGCTCTGCCCAGAGCGGGAGGGGTTATTTGATGATTTCCCATCACCCCCCAAAAAAAAAAGGTGGCGCAGGAGAAGAGTACCTGGAAGGATATCTGCTCCTCCCTTCGCCTTACCCTGCTGTGGGACATACAAGGCAATTAATAAAAAAACTGTTTTAATATTATTATAGTGGATACCTTAAACGGTTAAGCTCAACCTAGCTCAGCTAAACTTGTAATTATCAGATTCAATAATTATAGAGATATCATTTGAATTTTAGGGGCTTTGATTAGGGTTTTCAGGGTATCGTGAGGGATCTTTACAGGTAGACAGGCAACTTTGTGAAGGTTAGTGTAGGACGTCACAGCTATTTTGAAAACCAACCTGATGTATTTTGACAATATTAAAAAAAATTTACGCATATCTATCGTCTATGTTGGGGTCGGCTTCAGTATAACTGGTATTTTATCAGTATTTTACATGGAGCAGCTACCTATCTGACCTCCAGAACCTAGTTAGTGAGGGATACCTAATATAATACACGTTGTCAGACTTTCGGGCTACCTGACTACCTGTTGCGACTGCCAAAGATCTAAAAATAACAGCCGTACCAACTGCTTAACGTGCTCTCTGAGGGAAACTTGGATGTAATGGAAGGTCACCCATCCACAGACCAACCTGGACAAGCGCGGCTTAACCTAGAAATCTCAAAAACGTAACGTTTATGTCTTAAAAAATACATTTGCACCGTGTAATGACTACGAATTCAATAAATTCAAAGCTCCTTTCCCTAGCGAGTTCTCGCTGAAAAATTGCATTACAAGAAGTGTAATTTGTCTAATAAAAAATATTCCACTCACAGTTCCCATGCAGTTCCCACAGATATCTAGAATGCAGAATGGTGCATAGTTTTCAATTAGAAGGTAGGAAAGCAGTCGTACACAATGGACAATTACTAGTGTTTGTAAAAACGTCAGTCCATCCGTCCGTCCGTCCGTCTGTCGACGACATTTTACATCTAAATTGGAGGGTAATTTGCGAACCTTTCCTCGATGACAATTTCGTAATTAGCCAGGACTTGTTTATTTTCTTCGTCTGTTTTATTCGCTTCCTCTTTTTGATGAGAAGAAAAACATGAATTGCAATTCTAAGAACAGCCCTTAACTACAAACGAAAAAATTGAGTAACTGTACTTAGGTAAGTTACAGATTGATCAAAATCAATTAAAATGTCATCATCAGCCTATTAATGTTCCCACTACTGGGACACAGGCCTCCTCTCTTTGAGAGGGAGTGGGCTATAATCTACCACACGTGCCCAGTGCGGATTGGTAGATGTCGCAAGTCTTTGAATTTTTGGTTCTAGGACATACCGGTTTCCTTACGATGTTTTCTTTCACCTTTTTTGAGAGCCGATGAATTAAAATGTAAAAGAATTAAATTAGATGTTCGACACGATCGTAAAATATTGACGTGCAAAGGATATAACATAATCAAACAGCAGAACATTGTAACTTACTTACATATGTTTTAATTAACCTTTGCCAGCAAATAATCGATCATTTCGTTGTCGCGCACGTATCGGCTGGTGATACCTACGCGCTGTCACACAATAGCAACTTTGATCCTTGAATAATAGATTACGAGTCGTAGAAAATTACTAACAATTAGACATTCTTCGCGCTTTTTGGCCCCTTCATTTTATTCAACTGTTTTGCAATTGGCGCCAAGAGCCTTACCAAAGCCCCATGTCGGGTATGAAATACTTGGGAGTACAGTCAGCAGCACTAATATGTACATGTAATAAAATTCAGAAGGTATTTTCTTCGGAAATAACGTTTATACTTTGAGATAAGACCTATATCGTAAAGCTATGACTTCCGAAACGCTATGTTCGTGGAAAAACACAGTAGCAGAAAAACACTTTTAAAAGTTGCTTCGTGTACCTATACTTTTGGAGCTCGTGACTGTACTTGCCTAAGAAGGCCTCCGGCGAAGGGACATTAGACAACAAAAAATATTTATTTAGACCTCCAATGACGCTTCTACAACCTAGGTTAATTATAAAAGACGTGTGCAACTAAAGGTCATATTTTTTCACGTTAATTCGCAATTATGCGTGAGTGGCTCTGCTTATACAGCAGCAATTAAAAGAATTAGACCTATTACGTTTAATGTACACGCTAAAGATTATGATAATAAAAATGTTTCCGTTCATTTGAGCGTTAAAGTTACCGACATGGCTTACAGAATACTAACCTATGTATCTTTTAATAATACTGCTTAAGTGAATGCAATATCCTTTCTTATTATGTAACCTATACAATTAAATGGAATCGGATGACTGGTATGAATGGAGGCTTCATGCGAAATTTGCAACATGAGTGACCATATCAGGGGCTGTTCGATTAGAAACCAATACAGACCCATAGAAAGTTCTGCTATGGCCATTAACTCAAACATAAAATTTGTCATTCGAATCTTCAGACCTAAATGTCCATCGCGTGCGACGACGGCGCACCATATAGACATCTAAACTTGCGTTGGAGTTGTCGTATATCATTAAATGCATTGCTGGTGTTACATGAAGGGTGTTTTTTAAGGCTAAGTTGTGTCGTCAATGTATGGTAAAAGAGTGAATTTAAAAGTTTGTGTTCGATTTCAATTTATAGTGTCGCATACTATGCCGCATTGGTACCATGAATCGATTGTCCACTGCAGTTACGACCTCGACCACCTAGTAAGCACGCAATCGTCTCGTTCAGGACCGACTAATGATTTTAAGTACATTTTTAACGTGACGCAAACGTTTACGCGGCCATTTTCAGTGCGTTTATGTGTAATCAAATGTGTTACTTGGTTGCATAGAACTTTACTAGGAATAACATGACGTGTGATATCGAGGAAGATCTGATAAGCACTGACACACGCTGCAGAGATTTCATGGACTCGAACATGAATAAAGGCAAGTATGTAGTAGAAAAAGTCGAACATAAACTGTAATTTCAATATAATTCGGGAAATCGATTATTTAGTCACAAAAAGAAAAAAGAGTGAGAGTATGCTATGGTGGTTCAGTTATGTGGAGAGGATGAATGAGAGCCGATTAACAAAAGGTATTTACAAGGCAGATGTGAGTGGTAGCGCCAGGAGGGGACGCCCTAGAAAGACAAACACTGATCTTATTGGTGACGTTCTTCAGAAAGGACAGGTGCGTAGTACTCGTACCGGCGTGCGTGTATGATGTATGAATGTGGACGAGGCAAAAGGAGTATGTAAGGATCGTAGCAAGTCGCGTTCTGTGCTCTCTGCCTACCCCCATGGGAAAAGGGCGTGAGTTTATGTATGTATGTTTAAATATTTTTTTTGGAAATATGTTTGAAATTGCGTAACAACATCACGCCTGTAATCCCCAAAGGTTTAGGCAGAGGTGTAGGTACCCATTAGTACACCGACACTTCGCCAGTTATGTTAAGGCCCATGTAATAGGGGGCGAGCCTATTGCATCAACCGGGCACAAATCCAGACTCAGTGGCTGCTAATGAAAAACACCGATTATTAGCTAACCATAATGATTCAATTAAAATCGAATAATCTTCTCGTAAATTATCTACGTTAGCAAAGATAGGTAATTAGAATTGATACTTGACTGCTTTTTACAAACAAACGTAACGAATTAACAATAGGCACTATTATCATTGTAAATATGCGTTATTTTAATTACGGTTCAACTTGAACTGAAAACTCTGAATGAACGTTTATCGTTTTTACTATGTTGGTTAATACAGGTACCTATTTATTCAATTTTAAATAACAACTTCATAAATCAACTTAGCGACTGCCTCATTGGTCGTTTCTCATCAAGAATTTCTCAGAGTATGGCGAAGTTTGGTCTTTTGACCGGTTGATATAAAGGCTCTTCGGACTTAAACATGACGGGGTCAAATGTGGAAGTATGAACGGAGACGGACAGAAAGATCAAAGATAAGATGAATGAATAGGGATGTTTCCTGACTAAAAAAAAAAATTGGTTGCCTGTAAAGTCGGTATACGGGCGAAAGTTTTACGTGACAACGAAAATAGAAGCGCAAGACATGAACCGGTGTGTATGCCTATCTCTCTCACTCTCTCTCTCTCGCTCTGGACGCGTGCCTCTCACTCGCTCTCATTGTGAGCGCATAACGTGAGCGGAGCGTAACGCAGTTTCTTGAAGTGTCACCCGGCAAACCAATTTATAAGACGTTGTCACGTCAAAAATATTATTCTAATTAGGTATCCCGTCTTTTAGATTATCGAAAAATATTGGATACGTATTTTTTGTTTTATCAAATCATTCAAAATTGACGAAGATAAACAAACCAAAGATTTGAGTGGGGGGTTGTGACGTCACTCACCGGTAAAAAATGTCATACTAATGTCTTAGAATATGACGTCACACGAGTTTTCAAAGCACTGTATCGTCTTCATTGTTTGTATACGAGAAAAAAGAAAAAAATTTTTTTTTTTTTGTTAACTACCCTATTATGTGTGGAATAATATGAGGGAGAACATAGAAGAAAAAGACGTGTTGCGCCAATCTTAAATAACATGGGACAACGGCAGGAAGATGAAGGCTTCTTCTTAGCGTGTCGATGACAATATTTAAATTGAGTCAGCCCAAGATTTAGCTACGAGTTTAGCATTTTCAGTTCCGTCGATCAGCTCCTGTGATGTGCAAGTAACGGGACAGGCAGAACACGATATCAAGTGTCCCCCGTCGGGGCCTCGACATGAAGGGCTAAGAAGGAACATGGGTGGTTTTTAGTCAGTAGAAGTCTGACACTCCCTTTCGCTCTACCCAAGAGCGGGAGGGGTTATTTGATGATTTTCCACCCACCATTAAAAAACAAAAAAAAAAAGTGTCCCATCATTTGTGGGGCAACACCACATTTACACTCCAGGGCAGTTTCACCTATGAATCTCCGCTTAATATGTATACTCGTACTGCCATAGGTTCACTGTCTAGTGTCTAACCCGTTAGAAAAAGAGACGTTGTGATGAGTTATGCAATTTATCAGATTAATCTTCTTTGGATCTTAGGTTTATTTTCGGGCTAGGAAAATGGCGCCTGAAAAGCTGCCGATAGTGAAAACAAAAGATCAGCTATGATTTCACCACTTTTATTTTGAAGGATGGTAAATTACCAAATGACTCCATCCTCTCTGTATGGAGCGGTATGTCAGAATTCTACTGACTAAAAACCACCCATTTCCTTCTTAGCCATTTGTGTCCGAGGCCGCGGTATCTCTTTCGAAGAACCCGCAGCCCATGATTTCACCATCATACACGCACACATAATATCTTCTCAAAGCAGGTTTACATACCAACATTATTAAGGAGAGTGTGAACCAAACAATATGTTATATCAGCGCTTCTTATCTACAGCCACAAAATAATGATATCATAACATTGTTACCTTAGCCTTGTAAGTATAGGAAATTTATTATTTCACCCGAAGGCGGCAATGTTAACGCCTTGAGAAAACAGAATCTGCATACAATACATGGGACACGATTATGTTTGGTCCCAAGCGAGCCTACGGGATTTCTTCTTGTTGATTTATGTAAATAAATAATTAAATTCTTACACCTGCTGCATTGTATAATATATAGAAACTAAGGCTTAGTTGGAACGTAATGCTTAGTACTAAGCTATAGAATTAGGTATGTATTGTTTATTCATCTTTTTTAACGGATTACGTTTCAATTTACTGGTGTTTAATATTTATCCGTAGTGCTAGGCAACCGGTTTTATCCTATTTGTATACCCCTTCATGTCAATTGGCCTTGTTCTGTCGCCTGCGGATATGGACGGAAGTGGAAATTATGTTTTTACTACTCCTCCGTTATTATTTTCTGATTAATTTCGTTGCGCAATCCAATACGGTTAAGTTGTTCCTCTGTAACTTTGTCGAAATTCATTGTTTCGGCGGTTTTCTGGTGGTCACTACTGTTGATTCTAGCTTTCAGGAGTTATAGTGGTTTGGGCATAGTGTGGCAGGCCAAAAAAAGTGGTAAATTCTGGAACTGTTATAAAGAAACTTTTGAAATAAAGACTTACTACATACTTACTACATAGACAGATATAGAAATAGAACTTTCTTAGCTGGTACCTATGTCAACTGATCAACTGGTCTTCAAAATCGCATATCATTCATAGTAGCTACTTGGGTGAAAATAGAGGGAACGAATTTTCCCTGATATGAGTCCTAGCTCGATAGATTAGATCCTAGATTGATTTCTCACCCCCGATAACCCCTATATTGCAACTTTCATCGAAATTGTTAGAGCTGTTTTCGAGAATGTGATTACAAATATTGCTTTTTTGATAGAACAAGATAACGATAGTCATCATCATCTGCCAACTCTTTCTCAACTATGTTGGGGTCGGCTTTCAGTTAAATCGGATAAAGCTGAATAACAGCATTTTACATAGAGCGACTGCCTATCTGACCTCCACAACCCAGTTAGTACCTTCTGGGTAATAATACGATATCCCTTTGCAAGACTGGTTCTTAGTCTTTCGAGAAGCCGGGACGAACGGCTTAGCGTGTTTTCCGAGGCACGGAGGATACTGGGTATGTAATGGGTGCTCACCCATCCACAGTTAGGTTGGTCCTAGGCAAGCGTGGCTTAACTTGAAGATCAAACCGAGCAGCTGTTATTATTTAGCCAAGAGGTCCTCACAATAACAGGATAAGATGAGGAGGAGTCTGGAGGAGGATAAGATAACTATAATAACATTCCTTTTTAGGATATTAGTGGAAAAAACCATTCGATACTGCACCACTTCCTCACCAATCAACCAACTTATCAATTACCTTCTTCATCAAGCTTATAAAGTTATATTATATACTATCATATATCATATCATATGGAGGAGCTCGTGGCTTAATAAGAACTGCTACTCGGGCCGATGTTTAGGTAAAGCTGTGCTTGCCTAGGTCGGTCTGTGGATGGGTGACCGCCCAACATACTGAGTTTCCTCCGTGCCTCGGAAAGCACGTTAAGCTGTTGGTCCCGGCTGCCATATATAGATCTTTGGCAGTCGTTACAGGTAGTCAGTGACCTGAAATTCTGACATCCAGTCTTACCAAAGAGTATCGTATTACCTAGTAGGTATTAACTGGGTTGTAGAGGTCAGATAGGCAGTCGCTCCATGTAAAATACTGGTATTCAGCTGCATCCGGTTAGACTGGAAGCCGACCCCAACATAGTTGGGAAAAGGCTAGGCAGATGATGATATACTATCATATATCATATATATACTTATCACTGGAATTACCAGTAAACTCATTCATTTATAGCACCAACTTCCGTTTACCGGACACTTGCCTCACAACGCCTTTCGTTGCTTTTATTGTAACTTAATTCGATGTTCACACGAACATGACTCATTCTCAATGTGCGGGCAGTTCACATACGACACAAGTAGGACTCGATTCTCGATACCGCGATGCTGATTCGATACATTCTCGGATCGCTCGGGAATCGAGTGACACAACACCTGCGCTTGATTCATTGCAGCAGAGATCACGTGTGCTTATAAAGAGTGTCATTTTTTAATTATATTATTTCCTTTATCGGATAATGAATGGAGATGATATTGCCGGCTGGTTTGGGAGGTGGGACAAATGGAGTGAAAAGTAATTAATAGGGTAATGGAACAATTACTTGGGTGCCGTTATCGTTTGATCGCTGCCGGCTCTTTAAGTAGGATTAAAAGCATCGGTCATCATCATCTGCCATAAATATGTTGGGATCGGCTTCTATATTCACCGGATGCAGCTAAATACTATATATTTTATACATAGTCCTCTTTACCGATTTTTTTTTTTTATGGTGGGTGGAAAATTATCAAATAACCCCTCCCGCTCTTGGGCAGAGCGGAAGGGAGTGTCAGACTTCTACTGGCTAAAAACCACCCATGTTCTTTCTTAGCCCTTCATGTCGAGGCCGCGGTATCTCTTGCGAACAACCCGCAGCCCCGACGGGGTAACGGCGACCCTTACAAGCTTTTTCCTAGCGTGTGCCCTTAAATGGCTAGCCAGACCGAATTTGCTTTTAAATACCTGGTCACAGCTAAAGCAGTAGAGTTGACCGGAGTTGTTTATATGCAGTTACTGCCTATCTGACCTCTACAACCCAGTTAGTAGGTACTGGGTAATAAGTTTGCCAAGGTTTGTCTTACCAAGGTAATACTGGTTGTCATACTTTCGGGCCACTGACTACCTGTTTCGACTGTCAAAGATCTAGAAATGACTGCCAGAACCAACGGCTTAACTTGCTTCCCGAGGCATGGTTATTTGTAATTTGATTTATTTGTAATTTAATTTATCTTTAATTCAATTCATTTGTACTTTCATTTATTTTAACTTAATTGATTTGCTCAAATTCATCGATTTGATTGATTTATTTTATTATAACTTAATTTAAATTCACCGGATTTGTTAATTAAATTATAATTTTTATGTCATAGGAGAAATGTACGACGGAGGGTTAGCCTGGTGATCTGTAATACAGGTTCTACCTAAAACAGACACCAGACTCTATGTAGTTACTATTTAAAATTGTATGATTTATGATGATGAGAGAAATAAATTTATTTATTATTATATTATGGTCATCCATTCCATCCAGAGACCAACCTAGCCAAGCGCGGCTTAACCTAAAGATTGATCCAAGCGGCAATTAATATCCAGCCGCGAGGTCATTCATCTACAGTAAATCCTAAATGACCCTGTTCGACCTGTGTTTGCAAAGAGGCAGTTATATCAGGTCATTCAATATTCAAGAACAATCGCAAAACCAAACAGACATGACTGAGTTTTCTACGCTATCGATTTTTGTTCATAACATCATGACTGCAATCCCCGAAAGCAGAGGCGTTAGGCAGAGGTGCATCTTATAGTACACCTGCATTTCGCCAGATGTTTAAGTTGAATTAGTGGGAGACAAGAGGCGACTAAGGGACTTACCAGAGAAAGGGTAACAACCATACTGCGATCGCCAACCCGCTTGCCAAACGTGGCAGTTATGGCAAATCCCCCCCTAGCAGGGGACGTCTTATGGCTGAAATGATGATGATGAGCGGGAGAGAATATTGCCAACCTCATTCTCCTGCCACCCAGACTCCGTGGCTGCTTTTAAGAAATACCTAATAGAAAACCTAATAACACTGCCTGGGAATCGAACTCAGTACATCTTGCTCAGAAGTCGTGCTGGCAACCACAAGACTAGACCAACCAGACAGTTTGGGTTTTGTAATAGTTCCCTATTAGACGAGGCATCGACCAACCTGACAGTTTGGGTTTTGTAATAGTTCCCTATTAGACGAGGCATCGACCAACCAGACAGTTTGGGTTTTGTTATAGATCCCTATTAGACGAGGCATCGACAGGATAGTCCGGTTAAGCAGATTACTCATAGATCGACCAGCGAAATGCCACGTCGACAAAAAAAAACAATGACCTGGGAACTGACTCTACCACCATGTAACTGTGCCAAAGGCAATAAATTCTTTCCGACGAATACACACATTGGTGTATGTGTAGCTTCTATTCCATCCGTAAATGAAAAACTAAAGTTATCGGCTGTTAATGTCGATTTATAACTAATGAGGCATAAAGTCAGGGTAATTTCCATTTCTTATTCACCATTGTAATCTTCGAAGATAATTGTAATAACGTTTCTCACTTCAGTAGTTTGCACTTTCAAACTGAACACCCCTACGTTAATCAGGTGAACTGTATAATTATCGAGAAAGTCACGCTTAGTTCTTATGTAAATACTATTGAAGGTAATTAGTATATTACTACAAACATGACATAAAATCACGTCTGCAATTACCTTACCCAGTTAGAGATGGCAGCGGATGTCGCATTAGGCCTCACTTACGGACACGCGGGGCGTTGCGCGGCGCGTTGTGCGTTTTTAATTCAAACACATGGCGATGTATGAAAACATTAACGATTTCAAACGTCGATTTTACGAGAAGCGATTTTTCGCTCGTTAGTTTAAAATGCAGCGTTCGTTGCGGTGGACGCGCCTCTCAGTAAATGAATAAAAAAGCTCGAGACGATCCTTCTGCACTCGCCGCGCGACGCCCGCGTCTCCGTAAACGAGCCCTTAGATCCTTCTGCCCTCCCGACGCAAGGTTGCGAAGGAACACCGGTTTGGTGTTAGTCAGTACGAGTCTGACAGACCACTCAGCCCTCCCCAGGGCGGAAGGCATCCATTGAGGATTTACACATCGTGAAAACAAAATTAGTCACAAATGTACCTAACACATGGCATGTGCTAGAGGGCAAACTTATTGCCATCAACCGCACGGCATGTCTAGGCTCCGTGGCTTTCTCAGAAATTCCTGACGGAAAACCCTTATACTCCGTCCAGTCACAGCAGTCGCGCTTGGGATCACTATTACACCAACAAGGCAATCACAAGTAAATAATAATCTGAGTTAAAATAAAAACGTCATGTGTTTTTCCTAATTTACTGAAAAAATAGAGAACAAAGCAGCTCAACATCCATTTTTACTAACAAGGAATACCTAAACGAATGCCTAAATAAAAGTGCGTTGGATATTCAACTCTCGGTTCAGCACCAAAAGTTGGTAAATGTAACAACTGATCTTAACTCAGTAGGCAATCTACCTTCATACACATAATATGAAATCGTTTTCCTGTTAAATCTTCGCGATTGTCAACTGAAGTGTAAACTAATAAGAAAAGAATTCGGTTAGCAGAGATTTTGTCTAATCATCATTCGACGAACAGAGATTGCAAAACATCATCATCACGTAAATTATATTGATGACGTGTTATTTTGGGAAGGCCACCTTTTGTTCTTCTTTTGTATTATGGCCTCATAGGTTGTACAACAAGTACCCTGAGAAATAAAGTTGAAAATTGGTGGACCGTCAAGTAATAGTACCACAAAAGTAAGTTTTGTAACTAGAACTAGCTATCATCATCATCATCCACACCCCAACTTCACCTACTCCTGGGTTTAGACCTCTTTTTACTTCTTGTGCTAACCTCCACGCTCTTGTGCCAGCCGTCGTCCAGGATATTCCCACGATGGCAACAATATTGTCTGCCCATCTCGCCGCCGGACGACCAACACTTCTTTTTCCATTCCTTGGACGCCACTCTGCCACAGCACAGCTTTACTCCACCTACCATCACCACGCCTTGCTAGGTGTAGTAACTAGAACGCACGCACGACCAATCAAGCTATGCTAATCAAAATGAAGTTGATCTCTCATTGTACGGAAAGCTGCAACACAGCGACTTTAGGTTATGCCGGATGTGTCTTGATGTGTCTCCGTGTGTATTTTTAGCTACATTAGCACCACGTTTTGAGTCTTTAAAGGTTTGGGTAAAGGGTACCCAAAAATAAATATTAGGTAACTTTTAAGTACATTCATTTAATGACGGATGGATAAGACCTGACTGCTTGAAACTGGTGGATATCTATATACCTCCGGGTAAATCGTCAGCATTTTGATAAGCTATTACATAACGAGGTACTTTCATAAATAACAAAAGCATAATAAGAGATAACAGCAGATTGCGAACGCAATTTCCCCGCTACTCTTTTGTTAAAATCAAATCATTCGATAAGCTGTTTATTTTTTCACAGAAATAAACTTATTGCGTCTGGCCTCATTTGCCGCCCATTCAGCAATATGTCGGAAAAAAAAGAAAAAGAATTGAATTGAATGTACACAAATCTTTGCGAATTAGGAAAGTTTTCCTTGAATCTGATTCTTGGAGCATAATGGATTTAAATCATGTTGGTTCGGATCGAATTCGTTTAATTTACCTGTCGGTTGCTGTCTGGAAACGAATCTACCAGCGATATGTTTTGGTGCTAGCTAGCTAATGCTTGTCACTTCTGAAAACTGCTCAAATTCGCCTTTTATCTGTCCATCTTAACTTAAATGAAAAGAAAGAAAGAAAAGAAGTGTTGTGTTGTGTGAAGCGTTTATTTGTCTCGCACATGACCTAACAAAAATTGTTACAACTAACAATAAACCAAATGATACATGACAAATAAAAAAAAGGAAACGAATCATCCTCATTCTCCTGCCCTTATCCCAATTTATTTAGGGTCGGCGCAACATGTCTTCTTCTTCCATACTTCTCTATTACTCGTCATCTCAGCAGTCACCTCCTTTCTGACCACATCATCAAAACGAATACCTCCAGATAATATTATATAAAATACCACCCAACGTAACACCAACGTTTGTTTAAGTAAAGAGTGTCATGGTAAAGATGACTTGATATTGACACACGCACGCAATTCTGTGTTTAAAACTTTAAACGCATAACGGTTGGTTAGTTATAGGAATCTGCCAATAATATGTTACCGGCAGTTTCTTTTAACCAAGGTAAGTGGTAGAAGGTAAATGTCGACGAAAGATTAACATAATTAATCGATGTTTTGCGTGTGCGGGGCACGCATCACGTTGTTGTAGTCCGACTCTCGCTGAAATAGTACGAAAATGGAGCAAAAAACATTGTACGTTGAGTAACGAAGACCTATTTAGTAGACATTTTATGAATTATCAGACATTTAGCTCTACAAAGTGACAGTAACTCATACCGAAATACGCATGCCACTTGTTTTTTATTTGAAAATGTTTCGTTTAACTTTGATGTCACAAATAAGTATAAATACACAAACTGAATACCAGTATTATGCATGGGGCGACTACCTATCTAACCCCCGCAACCCAGATAGACTGGTAATACGGGGTTCTGGGTACTGGTTTCCAGGTTTTAGCCACCAGTTCACAATTATAGTAGTTCAGTTCATTCCACAATCTCCGTTCGAGCTAATAGGTCATTCAGATATCAGTGTGATTCCATTAAACTGGACATGACAACCTAATTAATACAAATAAAATAGAACTCTATATTTCTAGTTTACTGCTAATCGGTTTGATTAGTACTTTACTGCACTAATTAATGTATTACCAAGATCACAGGCGGTTGAACACTTTTCAACTGTATTATTTAGGGTTATAAGTGTGAAAAGTGGAGGATCGTCAGTCACATACGTAAAATTAGGTCCATTTTATTTACTTTACATAAAACATTTATCCCTAAATGAGAGCTTCTGTATCCATTAAATTTAGTACTAATAAACCTTTAATTCTTGCCAAGTGTGTTCTTAACTCGATGTACTGTATAATGAAGGCGAGCGAATGATTGAAAGGCGTGAAGTTGGCGCCGCCTGCGCGGGGAGGCGCGTGCGCCGGTTCACGCAACTGCGCCCGCGCAGACACACACTACTTAGTTTTATTGACGGGTACGCGCTTCATGATTTATTTATTATGGAAATTAATTAGTGTTGTGTTTTCTTTTTGGTTTGAAGTTTGTTGGGCGAATGGGGACGGCTGTTTTGGCATGGAGTGAAATTATGGCGTGGACAAAGTCACTGCCTTGTTTGTCTAGTGGTAAACGCGGCTGCTAAGCATGAGGTCCTCGGTTATTTTGTAATGGTAAAATGGGCCTTCTCTTGACCTCGATTACACCTGATAGAAAGCAATTCTCAGGTGAAAAAATGGAGAAACGAGACCAGTCCGTCTAAATTTTAATTTGCAGATGAGACCTTAATTAGTCCTTAGTTAGTTCGGTTTAAAGAAACTTTATTCTCAATAAAAACATAAGTCACTTACTTGAGAACAATACTAAAAATATAAATTACAATAAGTTCGTCATCAGTATTACAACTTAATATTTACCCATCCAATGCATTCATTTCTCCAGAAGTGATCGATCCGCAATTATGTGCTGGCTAAGTTGAGTTTTGAATGCATTGAAAGAGTGTACATTTCTTATACAGGACGGTAATTTGTTATAAAGCTGTGCTCCTTCAAAAGTTAGCATTTTTTTGCCATAGTTAGTTCTTGTTTTGGGTAAAACTAACAAGCTTGCTCGCCGTGTACTGCGTTGACTAACTTGTTTATATTGAGTGAGTGTTAAGTTTGAGTGAACGCTTTTGTTAAGAATATTTCTGATGAAAATGCATGTGTTGTAAATGTAAAGTTGTTTTATGTTCATTATTTTTGTGTCTTGATAAATTTTGCTGGTAGATGTTAGATATGGGTAGTTAAATAGTATTTTTATGATTTTATTTTGGGTAATTTGAAGTTCAGATAATTTTGTTTTAGTAGCACTGCCCCAAATTTCGATTAAGTTAAGTAGATGTGGCTTTACTAGGGAGTTGTAAATAGTATACCGCAGTTTTGGTGGAACACAACGAACAATGTTACGCAGTGACCCGGAGAGTGCCGAAAGTTTACTCTTTATGTGATCTATGTGAGCATTCCACGTTAGTGAGCTGTCCATTCTTAGCCCGAGGTATTTTTCGCATGGTTTTTGCTGTAGCGGGATATCATTAATTGTTAGAGGGTCATATGGTGGAATCGATTTATTTTTAGCCTTAAATATTATATAACTTGTTTTAGAGATATTTATTGTTAGGAGATTAAACTGAAACCATGCGAATAGGGTATTTAAATCTTCTTGTGCTTGTGAGATAATGTGATGGATGGAAGATCCGAAGTAAAATAAACAAGTGTCGTCGGCGTATAAGGTAAGGTGACCATGTAGTTTAATTTCGCTTATATTATTTATATATATTAAAAACAGTAAGGGTCCCAAGATAGATCCCTGTGGGACGCCACATGTAATAGGTAGTGCATCACTTTGGTGATTACCAAGTTTGACCACTTGCGAACGATTTTTTAAGTAAGACTCGAGCATTTTTAGAGCTTTTCCAGTGATTTTTATTGATTCCAGTTTTTTTAGGAGTAGTTTGTGGCTAACTGTATCAAAGGCCTTTTTTAAATCAATAAAAATACCCAGGGCTACGTTTTTTCTGTCTATGTTTTGTTTAATTTTAGTGATGAGGTCAATAGTGGCTGTAGTAGTATTACTTCCGGGTCTAAATCCATATTGTCGATCGGTGATGAAGTTAATAGAATTAAGGTACTTTTCTAATCGCTTGTGAATAATTTTTTCTAATATTTTTGACATTACAGGCAACACTGAGATAGGTCGATAATTTCCTGGATCTGTGGTAGGGCCTGATTTATAGATTGGTGTTACTTTTGCTATTTTTAGTGTATCAGGGAAGTTCCCGTCATCCAGTAATTTATTCAGACACTTGCTCAGATCGTTTGCGATTAAACTTTTAACGGTTTTAATTACTTTGGTATTTATTCCGTCTAGGCCAGTGCTGCAATTTGGATCGAGTTTAGCTATAAGGGTTGCTATTTCATTAGCAGAACACGGGCTGAAACTGGAGAGATTTTCAACGTTTTGGGTTATAGAATTTGGTAAAGCACAGTCATGATCGTTATGAAATGGACTAGGTATTTCGTTCGCTAGGAGTGGTCCAATTGTAGCAAAGTATTCGTTAAATATTTGGCAAATATGATTTGGCTCGGTAATGTTATCGTTGTTTACTACTAATTTTGGAGGAACACAGCTCTGTTTTATTTTATTACTTGTTAAGGTATTGATTAGGCCCCACGTTTTCTTAGGTTTACTAATACATTTGTTAAATTCATTATAATAGTAGGAATTTTTTGTTTTTGATATTAATTTAGCTACATAATCTCTTTTCTTCGTGAATTCGGTTTTTAGTGTGTCGTTACTAGGGTTAGTTTTATGTTCTGCCGATAGTATGTTCCTCTGGTTGATTTCAGCGATAATGTCCTTGTTAATCCAGTCTTTTTGTGGAGGATTGAGAATCTTGGTCTTTATAGTTTTAGCTTTGTCTGTAAATAGTTTTATTTGATTTTCAAACACTAGGTATTCGTTGTTAGGATTTTTGAACTTAGCTGTTTCAACAGTGTTATATAATTGTGTGTAGTTTATTGCTTCATATTGAGTTTTCTTTTTCGGAGGAGTTTTGGTTTTTTTGAGTTCTAGGTACATCTGGTTATGATCAGACATAGAGGATTCAATTATTACCACATGAAAGTAATCGTCTTTTAGGTTGGTGCTGATATGATCGATGATAGTCTTTTTTGTTTCGGAGTTTCTCGTACAATATTTTTTGTTTATTTTATTTAGTAGTGTGTGTCCAGCTTCCTTGACTATTGCTTTGTATTGTTTTGTCTCTTTGCTTTTCTTAGTTAGTAAATCGACGTTGAAGTCTCCAAAAACAATTGTTCTTTTCCTTTGTTGTAGCTGCGAGTCATACTCCTGGAGAAATTCTTTGTAGTTAGTGTTTCCAGGGTAATATATGACCCCTATTTCAAGCGCGTACCTTTCGAGATTTATCCATAGGTAGTTGTTTCCATTTGAATACTTGGACTCTGATAGATTATGTCTCAAATCATTGTGTACATAGGCTGAGACTCCCCCTCCTCTAGAGTCGGTCCTGTAATTATAATAGTGGGTGTAATTGTCTATTTGTAGTGTCAAGGCTTGAGCCTCCGAGCGAATCCAGGTTTCTGTTACAAGTATGACGTGTGCTGTTTTCGGTAATGATCTTAAGACGCATTTTAATTCATCAAACTTTCCCTTTTTACGAATACTTCTAGCATTGAGGTATAAGAACCTGAGACGTGATTTGGTGGCATTAATATAGCGGTAGTCATTGAGTACTTGATACGTGTTGCAATTTGTATAGGTGGGCTTAGTGTCTGTCGTTAATTGTAGTTTTTTGGAGGGTTATTTACTATAGTAGGTGTACCGTGGATGTATTTAATTGTAAGCTCATTTTCGCCATCATTTTGGCGACGTGCTAATTCTTCTTTCAGGCTCTTTAGATATTGCTGCTGCGCAGGAGTTTGATCAGAGAATATTTTAACATTTTCAGGTAATTTGTCTTTGTTGCGTAGGAAATATTTTGCGGTAATGGCAGTATCAAAACAGACCTTAACTCGGCGGTATTTTCCAGGTACGTATTTACCGATTCTGAAGATCTTGATAGGCTTTGGTGGATTTTGGCACACTTGTGAAGTTATATTTAAAATATCTCTTTCGTCTCCAGATATCCTCTCTTCCGCGGTGGTGGAAGTCTGCTCTGGCAATCCAGCGAAAACAATATTTTTTTCTCTGTTGTTACGATCCATTATCTCTTTAATCACTTGCTCGTTCGAAGATGACTGATTGTCTGATTTAGACACAGAGGGCTGGACAGTAGACAGCTTGAGGTTATTCAGGTCTGACTCAAGAGAAATTATCTTTTGTTCCCCTTGAAAGATTTGCTTTTCTAATTGCGACACAGTTAGATTTAATGATTTTTGTTCCATTGCGATGTTAGATGTAGAAGATTTGATCTCGTTAATCTGAGCAGTATTTTGTCGAATCAACTGTACAGTTTGTTCATTAGATGATTTTAACTCAGACATTTGTGATTTAATCTCAGTTATATTTTCTTGCATATTATTCATGATCTGTTCGCTCGAACCAACATATTTTTCAAGTAGTGAGCCGATACGACTCAATTCCGAACGCATTTCTTTAATTTCATTCGAGCATTCACAATTATTGTCCATCAGTTGTTTACGTTTGCGGAAGGTAATTTGTGACTCTGCCGCAAGCGCACTTAACTTCGATAAATCGGGGTGTGAACTGTGACCGGTATTTGCAGCGCTGCTCACACCCGTGCCGGTGAGATTCCGTGATGGTGGTGATCTTTGAGGATTCATTCTAATATTTCGCTTTAATAAATAGCACGAGCAGGTAATCGAGCAAAACTTTGTTTTCGTGTTATAGTTAATAGCTATTGATACCTTGTTATCTTAGCGTGATGTATTCAATCCGTGAACGCAGAGTCACTGTGCGAAAGAGGAGTAGATATCCAATGTTCTGTTCTCGCGGGGGTGAAGCACGTTATGCTCGAACGCGGAGTCACTGTGCAAGCGAGACGGAGATAGCCCGTCTTCGTTGAGGCACTGTGAACGCGGAGTGTGCGCAGGAACAAAGCGATGTAATTAACAAACACTGTTTGCACAATTTAAGTTCTGACTGTACTTAGTTATGAGTTATTTTTGAAGGACACTGATTTGAATATTTTTTAACAAAAACGATACACGTCTGCTCTGGGTAGTGACGAACGACGAATATAGTTTGATTAAATTATGCATCTATACAAAATCTGCAACATTAAAATCTAAAAAGCCTGAATATCTAAACAGCCTGACTTTGGCCTCTTTTGAGTTATGGAGAACAGTCCATCTCCATGACTCAAAAGAGGCCTGAAAGTAAAAAATAACATTGAATCACCACATGATTACACCTTCGGTTATATTATATTTTAGTGCTGTGGCTCCCATCAAAGTACATAAGTTCTATAAAAAACAAATGGTTGTTGAGGTATGTTCCTAAAGTATGACTGTTGATAATTTCGTATTTTTTTCTATCCGAGCATTAGTCAGTGAACGTCTCCGTACCTAGCTGAGTTGGGTCTTTCCCACAGAGCGTTAAAGAGAACGGTCTTGAACCCACACGCTACGGTCAGTGGACTGATGATAAACTATATTGAACTAGTCTAGTAAACGAGTAAAAGTGGACAATAGGGTAGTTAACTAAAAAAATCTAATTAGTCCGTCAGATAGATTTCCAAAAAATATTGGACACGTTTTTTTCTTTTTTCACGTAAACAAACAATGAAGACGATACAGTGCTTTGAAAACTCGTGTGACGTCATATTCTAAGACATTACTATGACATTTTTTACCGGTGAGTGACGTTACAACCTCCCACTCAAATCTTTGAAGCGTTTTGTCTTCGTAAATTTTTATTGATTTGATAAAACAAAAAATACGTATCCAATATTTTTCGATAATCTAACAGACGGACTAATTAGAATCATATTTTTTTTAGTCAGTAATCATCCCTATTACA
This sequence comes from Diarsia brunnea, assembly GCA_949774965.1. Taxonomy (NCBI): domain Eukaryota; kingdom Metazoa; phylum Arthropoda; class Insecta; order Lepidoptera; family Noctuidae; genus Diarsia; species Diarsia brunnea. Next base: position 7,192,222 of record OX459003.1, on the reverse strand, counting down.
ATCCTAATCTTTAAGATTAGAATTGTCTGTTTTTTTTTCTATGTTTACATTGTGCTTAAAATAGAAGCAACAATATTATGGTACCCAGGGCTATGTAATATTTAACTTAATTTGAAAAGAGTGTCAATGGAGTCTCTCGCTCATTCTTCTCATGTGATCTGTGATTTGAATTGAGTAACTATAGCCCAACTGTGAATGGGTAACTAATTTTTGACTATGCTAAAGTGCCTGTCACGGGTCTATTTGAAATAAATGCTTCAGGTTTGAGTAGAATGGTACTCTTGTCTATATGACCAAGACTTTTATGACTCTTGTTTGATTACGTTTTTTACTCTAAAATTGTATATTTGATATTTTCATAATTTTCTGAACCGCTTTTTGAAAGTTACTTAAAAACTTCACTGTCCATCTCTTTTACTCACAAAATACAGACAAATATCGACGAGGGTACCTCTGTTGCGTGTCGATCATGTGCAATGCACTTTAAGAAATTTCTCGCTACCCCTGGGGTCTTAGGCATTAACGGTATTGGACCATTCAGAAATAACCTTTTAATCATGTAGACCCTTTAAAGGTTGTTCCTGAAGAGTGTAACCTCATTGGACTTTGATAGATACCCATCACTACATTGTTACCCTAGACAGTTTAACACACAATTTAAAGGTCAGAATGAGCCCCTAAAATAAACCAGCACACTATTCAATTAAGTAGGCTCTATCAAGATGAACACAATTTCAGGAATTCGAACTATTTGTTAATTGACTTCATCAAGAGTTGTCAAATGACACGCTCGAAGCAGCTGTCAGTATACTACCGAGCGTGATGTTTTACTCGCATAGTTTTCGACGATGTGTGCGTGAATTTGAGCAGCTAATATTCCAAAGATAATACTATGTATGTATGTGGATGAGGTAAGGGTGCGTGCAGAGCATGCGCGGCCATTTAATTGCGTTTATGGTGAAATTCAAAAGGTTAAGCCTATTAGAGCCGGCCATCCTGTTTTTGTAACATTTTAAGCATAGTTGTAAGTAAACCGCCTTTCTCGTAATCATTGTAATTAAAGTACTATCCGATTTGAATATTGTTATGGAATTGCTTTCGGTAAAGGCGTAATTGTTTTAACATTTGCGCGAATTGAAAACCTGTATTTGCTAAAATTGCAATAAACTTATAACTTTAAATGTTATAATTTCTTCTTCCAGTCTCCTCATCAAATCGTCAAGGCATAATTTACTCCTTTCCCTTTCATCTCATTCCTCACACACTCACACAATCCATCCATCTTTTCTTTCGCCTTCCTCTCCCTCTCTCTCTATCCATCAACTGTGTCCATCAAATGTTATGCGAAATGTTTAGCTTAAATTCCGACTTAGAATTAATACTAAATATGTTGCATAACATTATTTTAATGTAAGTAACGCCTGATTCTATTGCTTTATAAGACCACTTCAGTCTCCATAAAAGAAGCAAACCAAAATACCTCTAAAACAATGACTGTGCTCAAAACTGCATTGTACTCCGGTATCTAGATGAGCCGTCTGGCTCACCTTGCCAAAATTAACCGGGCCCGTTAGCAAATCAATAAACAGAGACCGCCACCTCTGCCGTGCTGACCCAGTGCAAACTGGAACGATACTATTTATAAATAAAATGGCTGCGTCTGCAAACTGAATGTTATTCCAAAGCCAATTCGAATTTTAGTTTTTATTCGATTATTCGATACGGACATGGGAAAGCTTTTATTTTGAACTGATTTTTGTTTTAGCGGTTAAATGTTTTATGATGCGAGATGGTTATAGGTGTTACGGATACTTGCATGTGTTTTAATTTTAGAATAACATTTGCAACTAATATCATCGGAAGCCTACCCTTTTCCCAAATATGTTGGATCGGCTTTCTTCCAGTCTAATCAAATACTAAAATTAGACATCTGCCCTCAACAACCCAATGACTGTAATAATTATGTTATATAATTATAACTTGCATCGGTGAAGGAAAATGTCGTGAGGACCGAGGAAACCAAATCAACATCCCTGAGAGATTATATCTCGACGGCATGTAAAGTCAGAGGTCCATGGGCAGCATAAAAAACACTCACACCAGATTAGGCACACGATCAAGAAAGAAGACTATTTATAGGTTATTTTGCTACTGATAACGAGAAATAGAGAAGTATGGAAGAAGAAGACATGTTGCGCCGACCCCAAATAAATTGGGATAAGGGCAGGAGAATGATGATGATGATGATGAACGATACCTTTAAATAGAAAGTATGAAAACACTTAGACATCGTTTCTCCTTTTGCCTGGGCACAAATCCAAACTGCAGGGTGCCACGACATGAATCCAACTTATGGAATCGGACCTGGAACTGAACATCGTTTTTACAATAAAGATAGCCATATATTTACTAACCTAACATCACTCCTGTAATCCCCCAAAGTCTAGGCAGAGGTGAACCTAACAGTACACCCTAGCACACTTAGTTAGTAATTAGTAAAATATTAGAATTTATTATGTCGATACTTATAGGCAAGTAAAAACGCCAATTTGCTTATGAAGAAAATTGTTATGATGCTGTGATAAACTTAAAATTATAATTTTTATAAATAATACGGATGGTAAAAATGTATGCTAAAACTGTTCTGTTAAAGAGATAAAAATCAAATGTTAACCAGCATATTATACAAATTTTACAGAATTTAATTTAAAATTATACACTATTCTAATGCATTATTCATTTCTGAACAAAAATAACTTGATTGATCGAGATGTTTATGAAGTTACATTTGAATAGTTAGAATCACATAAAATACATTAAAATTCAGTATTTAATTCAAAATTAATAGTTCAAAATGAAAGTAAAGCAATCTATTTAAATTAATAATTATATTGTTTAATTATTAATTGCTTCGGTCAAGAAAAACATCGTAAGGGAACCAGCATCCTTGAGAGATATTTCTGGACGTCATGTAAATCTAAATCAGAAGCCCATGGGCGTTATAAAAACTGGGACACCAGGTTACGCACTAGCTACCCAATAAAGAAGTAGAATTTGCCTATTAAAATGCACTTTAAAACAAAAGAAATGGAATGAGGTAGTTAACAAAAAAAAACTAATTAGTCCGTCAGATAGATTTTCAAAAAATATTAGACACGTATTTTTTCTTTTTTCACGTAAACAAACAATGAAACTCGGGTGACGTCATATTCTAAGACATTAGTATGTCATTTTTTACCAGTGAGTGACGTCACAAGCCCCCACTCAAAGCTTTGACGCGTTTTATCTTCGTCAATTTTTATTGATTTGATAAAACAAAAAACACGTTTTCAATATTTTTCGATAATCTAACAGACGGACTAATTAGAATCATATTTTTTTTAGTCGGTAAACATCCCTATTGATTCTACCCTCATTCGCAAGAGTACAATCAAGCATACCTTTACCTACCCGCATCTACATCGGCCACCCCTAGTCCAATTCACACATAGTCTAGATCGAGTGACCTATAATCACGTGTTCTAACCCAATTAGACTTCGATCCCTGGATCAAAACAAACGCGGCTCAGTCGTGTGTGTCCGCTGTTGTCCACTCGAGTCCATCCGTGTCCATCGGTGTCCGGGGGGTGTTACGGAGTGTCCGTAAATTTGTTCTGCCGCGTGTGAGCGCCGATCCGGCTCATGCATTATTAAACACATCAAAGGAGAAAAATCGAAATGTGCAATGGTTAGTGAAGTGGTTTTCCGGCCGATTAGATGCACTCGGATGTATCAATTATCATGTGCAATCTCGCCACCGTGTTACGCTTTTAAACTTTATTTTTAGAACTAGTGACCCGCTCCTGCTTCACACGTTTACATAACTTGACAAAATATGCAGACTTTCTTTTCATTTGTAAGTTAAATAACGTATATGACACACATAAACCTTTCGGAGTTAATACACTAAATTATAATAAAAAAATCGAATTCACTAAAAGAACAGTCGTTCTCGATTTTTTCAGGCTTTTGTCATGCTTTGTGATCACAAAGCCTGACATAAAAAGCATCTTCAATTTATAATAACTACGTATACATATTTCGGTACAGATAGAGATATCTTTAAGTAGACAGTTAAGTACTTATTAAGTATCTTAAACTTATGACACGAGTACATGTATGACTGTCTGTTGATTTTCCAGAAGATTAATTATTTGATTAATTATTTTTATTTATTTGATTTTCTGGAAAATTATAAATAGAATACGCTCGTTATATGAGGTAATGTTAATTGTTTGTTTCAAACACAGAGATCTCGGGCAACACTGAAAATGCTAAAGATATTTTTGCTATCGTGTTGACGGTCTATTTCATATTATCCGAGGTTATGGACAGCATAAGATAGCAAATACCAATATTATATTATCAAAATAATACTGACATACGTATACTTTTTACTGACTATTCAATCAATAAATTCATATATCAATCGATATTTATCAGTGACCATCTATCAAATGACAAAATATATTAATGATGATGGACGAATGATGAGTCTCTTGTCAATTATTATCGTCATTGTTTTCAATTGATTGTCGCATAAATTATGATACGTAAGTAAGCAATCTATCAAGGAGACAGAAAAAAGAAAAATGATTACAAATGTTAATACCGAGGAATTAAATATGAATCTTGATATTGTGGACTGTTTTTTGAGTTTAGAGATAGGTTCTGCAAGACTAAAAACTATCTAAGAGCAAGGTAATGATAAATACTTCATCGTATACCTTTATAATTACTTATGAAAGGTGTTATGGCCAATATAGAATTTTAATTGTCCAATTAAATACTTTTTTATCATTTGAATTTAATTGGGTATTATAAATGATCACACGTTGGCCGCAAATGACGCTTATAACGAGCTCATTAATATGTATTTGTAATAAATGTAATAATAGTTTTTTGTGTTATAATTTTAGCAGCTTAGAATAGAAGATGGCAATCGGGTTATTTGCAACTGACTTTTACAACCGGTTTTTTTTAATCTTTAAAATCTTTAGAAGCTATAAAATTGCATGAATAATTTTGATATGCATTAATTTGTCTCATTGGTTAGGTAAGTAATAATCTTGCTAGCACGTTATTTAACTCTCTAAAACTTTTAACAGTTAAACGGTTATACAGTCATATTAAATTATATAACTATTACACTATCTTATGATGGATATATTATCTTAATACGATAAACAATAATATATGATTTGTCTTTTTTTTTCATGTGATCACCCGTCACCTGACTTAAATCTAATTTTACTTTGCTAGCAAATTTTACTGAAAAACTTTATATTGAACCTGAAAATATTTTTTTTAAGTACAAAACCAAGTCATAACATTGTAAAATTAAAACATTATAGCGATAAGCAAATAAAACTTATCTCTTCATCTATTCTCAAACGTTTACCCATTGAAGCAAGAAAATACCTTCGATACCAAGAAACAACCATTTGCATATAATAACGATTATATTAATAAGCCACTAAAACTCGAACAATGAGAGAACATTCGCATTTTTTGCATCCCTTCGCCATTGTAAGGGCAGTTTTACATAATAATATATTATAAATGTAGGGAAATGTGAAGGCAGCCGTCCACAACAGTACGCGAACAGAATTAAGTCAGCAGAATGGTTTATAGGTCCGAGGAAATTGTTAAGTCATTTCAACATTGTGGAAATTATGTTTTTGTCACCACTAGTAGTACGTGAAGAAGATTTAGATAGATGTCTATGCTTCTAGACTTTTTACACTTCTTGTAGATGTTGTTGTTGAATAAGAAACAGTGTATGTCCACATTATACTCTATGGACAATTTATGAGTGACGTATAAACAATGCGTTTACACGAAAACTTGGCTGTTTTAAAAATCAGCTGTATATGGGTGAAGATAGGGTTGTCATCCGTCCGAATTTGTTCAGTCATGTGCAGTTTCTTGGCTCTGCGTCAGGCCTTAGTCCAGTCTTGTCACTTGTCTCACCTCATCATATGAGATACTAGCTGTTTCCAGCGGCTTCGCCCGCAACAATTCGAAAATTATCCCACGGGAAGAATCGGGATACAAACTATCCTATGTGTTAATCCAGGTTATAAACTATCTGTGTACCAAATTTTATCCAAATCCGTTCAGTAGTTTTTACGAGAAAGAGTAACAAACATCCATACTTACAATCATTCGCGTTTATAATATTAGTAGGAAGGATAGTAGGATTCTTCGGAGTTATATAACAATTTTAAGCATTTTAACGTTAAGAAGATTTTAGTAAATATTAAAAGTGAAATTTCTATGAAAAAAAAAAGTTTTTTCCAAATATTTAATTGGCATACTCTTGACCTCAATCTTGTCCTGAATAGAGACATGAGGTCGACGATGGAAAGCTAGAACTTGAACTCGCGTATTAAATAGATTGTGGTCATAATTATGATCTTCGGAACATCGAGGCAGGTATCCCAATTCCACTCCTTGGTTGTGCGCAAAATTATTAAAAAGTAAAATAATTCACCTTTTAGTACTTCTCTCGCGAAATGGAAACCCTAGGTGAAGATGATATTTTTTATCATTACAGCGAGTTAATCGCTTGCGTGCGTTTAGAACGTGCGTGCGGCGCTCGAGACGCGCACGCCTATTCAATTACGGAAAGGTCACGCCGTTTGTAAGCGCAGGCGCAGCTCGCAGTCCGCAAGATTATCGCGGCTCACCTGTCGGGGCGCGCGCATTGGATTAATAGCTGCACACCGGGGTCGCTAGATCAGGTTTCTGCATTTACCCCAAAACGTTGCAGTTTTTAACTTGTTTCCCCATTCAATTTTCAAAAATACATGTTGTGTAAATGTGGTAATAAATAAAAAATAAATCGTGTGTTATTTCAGGCAAATACCCATTTATAGCAAAACTAAAATACGTTAGTAACGGTAGAACTAAGACATAAAACTAAAATGTAAAACTATGTTAATTCTTAAAATGGACGTGTCACCTTTTATCTGCCTGCGCTAGGTATCGAATTGTGTGCCCATTTCGTGCCCCTAAGTTTTATATTCAGAATGCCATTTCCCCATAACATTCCCTAAAACGATTTATTTCCCCGAAAAATGGGAAAACTCCCCTATCTTTACGTTGCTTCACACTGCCCCCCCCCCCCCCGCGACCCAGCGGTAAACGCAAACAGCGTTTTGTTATTAAATATTCTTGTTAGAACGAAAAAAACTGCATTTGCAAGTATGCGTGTATGCAGACGATATCGATTGAATTAAGATGTTTTTGTCGAATTGTCTTTTAGGTTTTCATGAATTTCTCGTTAAATGCTCGAGTGTAATGAGACGTTAAAAGAGTGTTAATCGCTTAATCAAACACCGAATTCAACTGCCAAATATGATTGTACAGTTGGAAATTCAACTCAGGGCCCTGAACCTAGGGTTGAAGTTCCAAGAATACATGTAACACTGGTCAGTGTCCACTAAGGATTTTAAAACAATTGGTGGCATACAACAACCGACTCACTCTAACTATAAATAAGAGTTAGAAATCTTTATGAATAAAATATAAGAATGTAGAATATAATACGTAAACCACCTTTTCATCTCTTAGTCTCAAAATTGGTCTTCTTTCCAATCAAACAACAGTTATCTTTCATACGAGTAGATAAGTTTATACCTAATACGTTTTTGTCTCACCCTCAAAGAAATATAGCATAAAATAAAATGATAGCTTTAACTCTGTAATATAATACTATCAACATTTGTAGAGACACGTCTATAAAGTTTTCAAATATGGCGAAAGGTATAAACGTCTCTTAGAACTTCGTGTGGGCATCATTCGCTACACTACCGCCACCTGGATTGTTTATATGAACAGTACATTGCACACCAAGCTACTAATATCTGTCAAATTTCTGTAAAAGATTTTCAATTTTATCGCTAAAATATTAGGTTCAAGGTTGATTGGGAAAATTTTACAGTTTCGGGTACCTAACTTGATGTGCTGGCGTCTGTCTGTACATTAGAGTGTACAGTGTGTTAGGTACTAAAGTTAGTTGGAAGTCTGCAACTGAGCTTATAGGCTTATAAAGTAATACTAAAGACGGCGGGTCTTCTGTATTATTTTTTAAGCCTATCTGCTTCTCACGACTTTTACGACATCACAAAACATGAAGTTTTATCAAACCTACGCAAGTTTAACATTATCTACACGCATAAAACTTCCGGAATAAATTCTACAAACATACATAAACTCTCGCCTTTTTCCTTTGGGGGTAGGCAGCACCTACAGAACGACACCTGCTACGATTCTTACATACTAGTTTTGCCGTGTCGACGTTCATACATCTGGTCATACACGCACATCGGTTGCGAGTAGGTACTACGCACCTGACCTTTCTGTAGAACCTCACCTGTAAATAATTAATAATGAAAAATCCATTAAATTCCTTCACACAGTTTGAAATAACCACGGTCATAAAGACAGTCACAAGAAGATATTTTATTATTTCAAACTCGTATACCTATATAATACACCAAGTATTTAGTTTAACACGTAATTTGGACCCAGGTGAACACAGGACACTAAACCGACACATCAATTTAAACATTTTCAAGGCGTCGCTATGATAGATACATAGATTTACCGTACAATGAGAGATCCGTATAAACTGGTTTCGTATAACATGAAGTTACGAATATATTTTTTTTAATTTAATTCGCAGCTGGTTCAAGGAATAAAAACTCTTAGTTCGCAACGGGTTACGAATCGCAGTTGCGATCACGGCCGGAGGGATTTAGACGGACATATGTTATGTCATACCAACTGTATAAAAACTTTTATTAAAAGAGGAATTAAAAATTAACTTCTTCAAAAACCACCCTGTTTAAAATTAAATTAATTAATTACACCCAGCTGTTTCTAAAAACAAAAACTGAAAACAAGTGTCCTTAAAAATGTAAATAATCGTAAACATAAACCAGGAAAACTCACGACCCATTATGAGATCATCTTCATTTATAACCAATTCAGGAATTCGCACACTACGATCCGAGACTAAATACAAAACAGTAGCATTAGTAGGTAAATCACTGAACCGGAACTGAAATGACTTATAAAAACATTTATAACAATTAAGAATTTGAAAAGATTATATTATACGAGTACGTGTAACTAATGAAAACTGTACAATTGAATGTACACGCGAACAAGCTAATAAGTATGCAGCCACCTAACTTGCATCTACTTATAACCTCTCCGTACCGAAAACCTATTTTTTACATAATAACGTTTAAGTTAGCTTGTACAGATACATTAGAACCTGATGTCAAAAGATTTGACAGCATTTGACATCAGTCGCTTAGTGCGAAACGCTTTATAAAACAAAATTGCAATCAATATTTTCAGTGTACTAGAATTATAAAGATTTCTGCTTGTATACTTATTAGTTTGTTCGACTGTACTATTACATAAATGTACAATTAGACAGCCTTGAAAGTCTACTGCGTTTTGTAGTGACGGGTTATAATTTGTATAACTTTGCATAGAAAATACATTTCGTTCAAGATGTGGTTGTCATTTTGAAAAGCCAGTCTGTTTTTCAATGTCACTTAAATGCATTTAGATAACTATCGGTTTTAAGGCCAAACAACTAGACATTTATGTTTAAACCATTTTTTTTTTCGATAATTTATGAAAACCTATTTAGTAATAATATCAAGAGGTAAAGTTTGTACGTGGCCAGAGATCACACAGGATAAAGAGGTATAGAACGAGAGGGGAGGCCTTCCTTTTACAGCAGTTTGTACGTTGAGAAAAAAAGGTTTGTAGGATTGGATATATTATTTTCGTACGTTTTTTTTGTTAACACTACTGAAAATTCTTTCACCGTTGAGGAGAAGGTACACTAACCCTGAGTGTTAGCATGGGATAATTTTCGACCATAACAGGAGCGAAGCCGCTGGAAAAAGTTTGTGTACTTCAAAAGTTTTCTAACAAAACGGGCGAATTTATATAATCAAATTAATTTGTAGGCAAAATAATTTGATTATTACCATAATAATAAAGGCGCCAGATACCGGTTTTGTTAGACTCTCTTAGTTTTACAGGGTCTACAAGGGACAAAATATTTATTTGAATCAGTAATTATTATCCAAAAATAGATACATAAACCGAAGAACGTGTTTGAAAGTTGAAAAATGGAAACCGACTCCGTTTGTCCAAATAACAATCGGGCATTTCATTAAATGGTAGTAAAACATGTACCAACACGATAGGGGAAAATTATTCGCAATTCGTTTCCCATAAATGTTTCCCATTACATACAAACATTTATTTCACTCGTGTCACGTGCATTTACAACATTTGCTGGTGGCTCACGTGAGCGTGTTAAAATAAATAAAATAGTGGACTTTAACGTTCTCGAAAAACATCAAAGAAACTGTTTTTCGGCACGTAAGAGATTCCACGTTAACGTGATTAGATTCCGCATACATCAAAGGTTATATTATTATTTGGAACACTATAAAGATTAAAGTGTTAATAAGTAGCGCTTCCGAATTTTAATGCATATCGAAGGTCGAAAATACAATCTTTTCTCACGTAAAATTGACTAAATATACACGTCAGATGGTTTTCATTGCTTGATTAAAAAATGTACGTGATGAACATATTAGGTTAACTAGCTTTAGCCCGGAACTTTGTCCGCGTGGAATATAGCCTATAGCCTTCCTCGATAGAGGTTCTATCCAACACAAAAAGATTGTTTTAGTTCCGACCAGTAGTTCCTGAGATTAACGCGTTCAACCAAACAAACACACTCTTCAGCTTTATAATATTAATAAAATATAGACAAGAAGCGACGGAAAATAAATTGTTTACTTTATTTCCTTTTTTATTATCATTTCTTCTATTAACTTTTTATAATCATTTCTTCTATTAACTTTGTTATACTACTTACTTTGTTTGTTTGTTTGTTAGCGCTTACGAATTTTAATGCATATCGAAGGTCGATAATACAATTTTATTTTTTCTCACGTAAAATTGACTAAAGGTAGACGTCAGTTGGAATTAATTTTCCTATTAAAAAACGTACATGACAAACATATTAGATTAATTAGTACTGACGGGAAAGAAATTGATTGCTTTATCCCGTTTTTATTTTACTTTTCTTTTATTAACTTAAACATGCTACTTATCGATGCTTTGAGATCTTTATTAGTTTTTCTTCGAGGTCCTGGGGCTAACGTGCCACACGCTCATATTGACTTAACAATCATTTAGTGGCTAGTACTTGTGGTTGTGACCTAGGTACGTTATTAATATTCTAGCTGGGACGCTAATGTTCTTTATTAATTTAATCATCTTTTTTTTAATGCAACCTGTTTTTTTATGGCAACATTTTTGTTTTTAGACACGTTTATGTCAGGAACTCAGGATGTGCTTAGTTATCAATTTTGTTGTGATAATCTAATTGACTTACAAGCTAAGAAATAGGTAACCTTTGAAAATATTAATAACTGCCTACCTCGTTAGTTTAATAGTTGCGAACGTGTCTGCTGAGTATGAGGACCTAGGTTCGATTCGCGGGTTGGGCAAAGTATTATTGGGTTTTTCCATCAGAAATTTATCAGTAGCAGCCACGGAGTCTGGCTTTGTAATCCAGTTGATGGCAATAGGCTCGCTACGCTATTACATGGGGCTTAAACATAACTAGCGAAACGTGAATGTACTATTAGGTACACCTGGTCCTCTGCCTTACCCTTCGAAGATTACAGGCGTGATGTTATGTTATGTCTATCACTAACAAACATATTATGTATAATTTGAAGATGATATTTCATGCATGTAATAAGGTAAGAAGCTTTTACTGAATTAGTTTTATCTAACACTTAGTTAAAATTAATAATCCAAGATGAAACTCCATTTTGCAAGGCGGTTCAAGCTGCGTTCGTTGCTTGCGAGGTCGGGCTCGATGACCCGAAATAAGGCTCGTGGGGTGGTATCGCACCCCACCCCGATGCACCCCCTTACACCCCCAGGGCCCGAGCGCCGACCTCTCATTCATTACGCAATAAAAGTGTTCCGTTAACTTCTGTACACAGAGGGACTGGGGACCTTATTTTAAGTTAAAAATGTTTTTTTAGGGTAATAATAATTTAATAAGTTATATGCATGTCTGTGTTTTAATTATTAATAATATATTATTAAGTACACCGGGCTTAGAGTTTTCATATACCATGTACTATTTCGACTTAAACATAACTTGTGAAATGTGGGTGTTAATAGGGTAGTTAACAAAAAAAATCTAATTAGTCTGTCAGATAGATTTCCAAAAAATATTGGACACGTATTTTTTCTTTTTTCACGTAAACAAACAATGAAGACGATACAGTGCTTTGAAAACTCGTGTGACGTCATATTCTAAGACGTGAGTGACGTCACAACCCCCACTCAAATCTTTGACGCGTTTTATGTTCGTCAATTTTGATTGATTTGATAATACAAAAAATACGTATCCAATATTTTTCGATAATCTAACAGACGGACTAATTAGAATCATATTTTTTTTAGTCAGTAAACATCCCTATTAGGTACGCGCTGCCTAATCCTTTGGAGACTACAGTCGTGATGTGATGTTATGTTATTTCAATTTCCACGTAGGTACTTTCGTAAGTACTTTCTTTGTCTTTTCTGAAGATAAACCACAACGTTCCCACCCTTAGAAAACTCCTTAGTTATGTGGTATGCTAGAACTAGACATTCGACAAAGGGATGGGACTATTTCTTACAGCACGAACCACTTTTTTTTTTTTTTGGCGGGGGAAAATCATCAAATAACCTCTCCCACTCTTTGGCAGAGCGAAAGGGAGTGTCAGACTTCTACTGACTAAAAAACCACCCATGTTCCTTCTTAGCCCTTTATGTCGAGGCCGCGGTATCTCTTGCGAACAACCCCCAGCCCACGAACCACTAACGCTGACTTTCAATTTATTGGCAATCCTTCAGGGGTGAAAGTGCATTAACATGGGCAACTTTTACTGCGAGATGCAACTCTGAAAGAACGGGAAAAAACGTCGTTACGAGTACATGCAATTTCATGAAAAAAATATCTACAGCGATTAAATAATAATAAACTTTTATTTGCAGACTTAGAAGTCCATAGTCTTAATATTAACATGAAATATACTTACTTAACTAATATTAGTAACACACATAATCAACAATTACAATACAAATAATAACAGACAATAATCTTATACAATAGATAACAACACAAATGGAGAGTGTTAAAGTCACTTAAAGTACCCTTAACGCAAACGAATGGCACTTGTTCTCCCCACCACTGCAATCATTTTTTTGTTCTAGACCATACCTGAGAACCTCCTAGTTACGGAGATATTGGGGCTCAAAGTTCCAAATTTTTCACAGCTGTTAATAAATACTAATTTTTCAGGTTATAACTTTAATTAAATTACCTCCATGACCCGTTTACTATTCAAAGCATCCACTAGCACAATGTTTTAACAGTGCCACATTGAGTTTTACCATAAAATGTGATTTATGACCCAAACAAAAAAGTCGTATCCCACCAAAAATTATTGCGTAGGGGAACTTGGTTTGATGTACAGAATGCTTGGTTGACGGCTGTGTGATGGGTTGATTTACACCCTGTATAGATGACCTACTTTGAGCCGACCTGTGTGTACAGACTAACCCATCGGCCAAGCATCGGGCAGTCCCACTGGTCACTCAATGTCCTCAACATATTTAAGAAAGATTAGATTTAAGAAAGAAACAATAGAAAAGTAAGAATTTGTAAAATTATAATATTAATAGCGGATAGTTTAGATCATTGTTTAATGCATCATCAGATGAGAGATATATCTCAACGAATCGACTACTCAGCAGTTACTCACGGCAACTTTTTCAGCCATTGTCGAGCGTTGGTCGCATTTGAAACGCGCGGCAAAAGCGATAGAAACGTGCGACTAAATCGCGATAGTAGCGATACAGAATCGTGGTTACGTGGGTGGTATACAGAGCTACCCGAAACTAGTAAATCCTCCCACTCAACCTTAATACTTAGCAATAAAGTTGAAAATATATTAAAGAAATTAGACAGATTGTAGTAGCTTGATGTACATAGCCAGCGACAGCATCGCAACGGTATCACTGCCGTTTTGCGTTTACTTCGCTGCAAAAAGTCGAGAACTTTGTGTCATTGTAGTCAATTACAAAAGAATATTTTTAACCCTTATGCGTGTCTTTAAACTTGACTTTTTTTGTCAACAGTACAATTGTACCTACATAACATACATTTATTCACTTCAGCGCATAGCTGTCATCAGATATTCTTAATAAGGGCGCTATTTAGAGCTCCAGTATAGAGTTACATAATTTATTTACAAATTATTTTCCAGGTGATATGTTTAGTTATCTGTCTTCGTTATTCGTTGACTTACAAACAGAAACATTGGTCTGGTTCGATTATTAATTAATAATAATTTATTAATTATTTTTAATTTACTTCATTAACTTTGTGGTTTGATTGAACTTTAATCCTTTTTTTTATTATTAAAAACAGTAAAAAGTTATCGCCAGCTGTTGCATTATTTAACTTTATTAATTTTACCGAAATAATCTGCTGTTCAAGTTATAATGTACCTACTAGCTGATGCCCGCGGCTTCACCCGCGTGGATGTCGGTCAAATTATATACTAAAACCTTCCTCTTGAAATCACTCTATCTATTAAAAAACCGCTTCAAAATTAAAGATTTAAGCATACATAGGGACGGACAGACAGCGATAGCGACTTTGTTATATACATATATATGTAGTGATGAACAGGTAAACCAGAAATACTATGTGCTTCGGTAATCTTCTTCTTTTGTCAGAATTAGCAAGTTCCGTTAGTCCTCCCACATTTAAGTAATATTGTTCCAATTATTCGCAATAATTTGAAGTTTTCTCTGTTTTAATTTATCTTCTCTGTTATTCAACTAACACTCAAAAGGTGTTTTGAAGTGAGTAATAAAGTTGTTAAATCTATAATTAATTGAGCATGCTAATACAAAATAGGCAGGTGTTTCCGGGGTCGTAACAGCTCTATATTTAATCTCAACAGTGAGCTTGTGAACGTTCGTATTTCCAAAGATTGACGATGATTGCAAAAGCGCATAATTTTTCTAGGAGATCAGTAGTTCTATAATAAACTTACGTAATTCTTCTCCGTTGCATTCAATAACATGAGTATATTCAAACTCGAAATTCTCGTGAAGCAACAGTTTTTTAATACATAGTTGTAAGTATGAGTTCTAAAATGCTGTGTCCGTAACGATAACAACAAATATAATAGGAGAACATAACTTTTAAAAATTGCCGCATGTGTACAAATTAGTGCATAACTCTATCAATCGTTCCCAAGAAATAATTCATAACTTATTTAATATTACAAGTACGCTAAGTTATAAAGTATTCGTTGACTATGTGACGACTCAATGTCTACCGTCGTCAATGCGTTATCAGCACTACCATTCATAGTAAACCCGTAGAAAGATAAGCAGTTTCAGTAACCTCTCCAATTTCTATAGGACCTCTAATTACAGTGTCAAGAAACTTTACCCCGTATTGAATACTTGGAACTCCTAGAATGTTTGTGAAATTACTGTGAAAAGAGTAGAATTGTTCGTTTGTTTGTTTTAATATGGTTTTGTGCACATTTTTGAATGGTTTTAATAATTGTTTTCTTTTTCTTCTTATTGTTTGCGCTGGCGTTGCCCCACTGGGCATGAAGAGGAAAAAGGCAACGCCAGCGATTGAAATATTCGGAGCAGCAGCCGACCGGGTCGTTATTAAACTGCTGACCATTAGAAGCGAAATATTTTGATTAGACGTTGAAAATAAATCATGTAACTCCAGTAATATTCCCGTTTCAAGGCATATTCTTATACAGGAAAGAAATGAGCTTTGTTATCCAAGGTAGTCGGGGAGGGCCCCGCACTATAAGAAAGGAGAAGGTGTCCAAGAATTATCTGACATCCACCTGTGTCCTAATATTATGTTGTTAGATGAAAATACCACACTTTCTCTGAAAGACGTAGGAAAATATGCGAATGGAAACTTTATACCAAGCAGGCAAAGTCGCGGCGCTAAGCTAGCCGAGCCGCCCCTCGCAAGCTCTTTATTAGAGAAGAATTTCATTCATCATTTACGACCGACTGGGCAAGGAAATGAAAAGTCTTTACATCGCCGCGTGAGGTCATACTTCAGTATTGTGTATACACATCTACAAAACTGAGACAAATAGCGAAGCATCAAGCAAATGATAAGAAAATAACAGATTTGTTTAATAGGAAAGTGATCACACAGTCGACACCTAATAATTATCCTTATTAACCAAACCAAAAGTTAATGTAGGGAGGTGGGTATAAGTACACCGGTTTGCCTTATATGGTAGGTCAGAAGAACACAAAGTCATAAAACATCAGAGTAGACCAAGTCAATAAATAATTATTTAAAAGCAAAACGATAATTAAAATTTATCGTTTTCAAAAATCTTTGATTGTCACATACCTATCTTAATAGGTTATAGGAATACAGATCTTTTCAGTAATTACCAATTTTTTATGAGAACAATGTAGACGACCTGGTCTGGTCTGATCTGGGTTCTTTGACAGACATTCCATAATAGTCAAACTCAAAGCATATAATTTTGCAATTAGATAATTACAGGCACATTTGGATGTTAGAAAAACAATAAAAATGCAGTAACACATATTTTTTTTTTGGCGGGTGGTAAATCATCGAATAACCCCTCCCGCTCTTGGGCAGAGCGAAAGGGAGTGTCAGACTTCTACTGACTAAGAACCACCCATGTTCCTTCTTAGCCCTTTATGTCGAGGCCCCCGCAGCCCGCAGTAACACACCTTTTTTTTGGGCGGGTGGAAAATCATGAAAATGTCGAGGCCGCGGTATCTCTTGCGAACAACCCGCAGCCCCGACGGGGCAGTAACACACCGTACGGTACAAACACCTACCCGTGCGTTACTAAGTCCAGATTCTCAGCTGCTACACACAAGTTCCCAATGGAGGAACCCAATCACATTTTTTCCCGGCCTAAGCACCTCACAGTCAGCAATCCCAATGACTTTAACCCTAACCTAGGTGTTAATCCAAGCCTGTCGTTTAACAAATGAACTATGCCCGGCCTAGGGCGTTAGGCTAAAGATCGAGAGGTCTTGAATTCCAATCGTACCGTACTAATGTAGTGAATCCAGTGATGCTGCAAATACTTGCGTTACCCTAATTGGAAAGGTTGACAGGATTATTAGCAGTTGTTATTACTGTGAAATGTATTTGTTACGGTAAAGAAAATGGCTTAGACAGCTTCGTTGAAATTATGAAGATGCTTTTTTTTACAGGAAACAGTATTATTATGCTAAAAACGGGATATTTACCATGTTATTAATAGTGTTCGTGACCATGTCAGTTTAAAAACTTATATAGTAAACAGTGTTTGTTTTACGATCCGTAATGATAGGTTGTTAAAAAACCGTAAATATTCGTTGTTCGAAACGAACTGCGGTACTCAGAGATATTTAATGATTACTTATGCCGTCACTGGCCGTCACTTAGTAAAGATTTGACATACTTTTGTATGACAAAACTGTCAAAACCTTTAGTTAGTGATGGCCTAAGTAATCATTAAAGCTCTCTGAGTACGGCAGGAAATCTTGACGAAAAGCCGAACATTTGCAGAAAAGTTCAGATATTTTACTATTCTTCGATTGCCAATTGTTTTGTAACTGTCGAAATGTGGGTGTACTACTAGGTACACGTCCGCCTTACCCTTCGGGGATTGCAGGCGTATTGTTATTTTTTCATATCCTAAAATTCGCCTTAAATTGTAAAGGCTGGACAAATTCCGGACAAAGAGCTTAAAAAGTTGGAAATATCCGGACAAATCTGATCGTTCGGTAACCTGTATTCAGACACCTATTCCACCGGATGACCAGTTCTTATAGTTTTGTATCCAAAAAGCAATAAGGGAACCCTTATAATTTCTTCATATCCGTCTGACCATCCGTACTCACTAGAAATGTGTGAAATGGCAAAAAAAAAAATTAGGGTTGGAATGTACGTAGTTTGCCAGCCCACACACACACACATTAGGCTGCTTTTTTTATTAATCACTAATCTGTTTTGCATATTAACATTAAGATCTTTATTCACAACACCCAACACTCACTCACAACACCACTTGAAGTTTATTTTTCCTAACACATTAATTTTTTTATTGCCTCGTTGGTTGTTGGTCACAAGCGTGACTGCTGAGCATAGGGTTCGATTCGCAGGTCGGGCAACGTGATTATGGGTTTTCCACGAGAAATTTCTCAGTAACAGCCATGGACTCCGGATTGGGGCCGATTGATGGCAATAGGCTCGCCATATTGGACTCAAAAAACATAACTGTAAAATGTGGGTGTACTACTTTGGCCTAACCCTTTGGGAATTTTTATTACTTTTACATTTTTTGACAAATAATGCTCTATCTATTCTTTCCGACTAGAAAATATGCTAAGACACCGCTTCATAATGCTATAACAGGACGTCAAGGCACCGTAGTGTAGATCCCCTCAGGCCAAACGTTAGGCCTGTTTGCGCCAAGGCCTAATAGCGTTATAGCGGCCATCCGGACCCCAGGCCTACAATTTGCAGCGATTCAATCATGGATATGCCTATCTTGTTTAGAGTCTAGGTTTACGAAATGAAATATAATTATTTGTAAATGATTCTGATATGGGTAAATTACGTATGTAAGATAAATTAAAAAGATTTTGGTTGTAATAAGAAATGTGGTTGATGAAAGAAAACTACGTGGATTATTATTAAAAAAAAAAAAGAATGTGCTGAGTAGCCATTTTATTGTCGTATTCAGCTGCTTTCGATTAGACTAGAACGTTTATAACACGTCTGTATTTTCGGAAGGGTTAGGCAGAGGTGTACCCTCATTTCGCCCGTTATTCAGTCTCTGTGGCTGCTACTGAGAAAATGATAAAAAAACCAATAACACTTTGGAATCGAACCCAGGACCTCATGGTGTACAGTACTCACGCTTGCAACCACCAGACAAATGAGGCATTTCAGTTAGGCTAGATGGGCCAAAATAGTTAGAGAAAGGCTCACTACATTATAATGAGCTTAGTGAACTCTGGTCCTAACGCTGCAGTTTCAAGGGCAAGCCGTAAAATATAGTAATCTCGGATCTGCCAAGAAAATTAAGAAAATTTTTGTTTTTTTTTTTCGAATAATGCTCAATTAGACTTGTCTAATACACCACGTGATAGTAATTTATTCCAATAACCCCCTGTTCGTTCGTCTAGAACTCTAAGAGTCTCTAGAGGTCGCAAACTGGGCCTGGGTTCGATTCCCAAGTCAGGCAAAATGGTACCCCGTCGGGACTGCGGGTTGTTCGAAAGAGATACCGCGGCCTCGACACAAAGGGCTAAGAAGGAACATGGATGGTTTTTAGTCAGTAGAAGTCTGACACTCGCTTCGGTCCTGCCCGGAGCGGAAGGTTAGGTAGGTTTTATAGGGTTTCATCAAGATTTCTAGATAGCCTGAATTTGTATCCGATTTATGACTTGTCTCTTTTAGCTCTGCCTAGTCTGTTCCCAACCAGCTTTCTGCGGATTCCAATCTATCCAAACGCAGTAAAATGTTTGTAGTTAACACGAAACGACTGCCTGCATGTCTGACCGCTACAACCCAATTATTATACTCTTGGTAAGACTGGTCAGACTTTTAAAGATAACAATAAGTGAAATGTATGTGTTCATAAGTACCTCCCTGTCTGACCCTTAAAAAATATGCAGGCACGTTATGTTGCTTGAAAAAATAACACCCCCTTTTTTTTATTTGGCATGTGGAAAATCATCAAATAACCCCTCCCGCTCTTGGGCAGAGCAAAAGGGAGTGTCAGACTTCTACTGACTAAAAACCACCCATGTTCCTTCTTAGCCCTTTATGTCGAGGCCGCGGTATATCTTGCGAACAACCCGTAGCCCCGACAGAAATAATACCTCCTCTGTTAGAGTTAATACAGAACATTTTCACTAAATATTTGATATCAAAACAGGCTTCTCCGATTGCCCTTCACCCTAAGTATCGATTAGTTTACTAGGCTCGGGTCCTTAGAGGTTAACATCCTTCAAAGCGGTGTGCATCTAAACTATAGCGTGTATGTCTATTGGTTCTATTGAAATTGATTCATCATCAACAGCCTTTTAATGTTCCCACTGCTGGGACACAGGCCTCCACTCTTCGAGAGGGAATGGGCAATAATGTACCACGCGGGCCCAGTGCGGGTTAGTAGATGTCACATGTCTTCGAATATTTTGGTTCTAGGACATGCCGGTTTCCTCACGATGTTTTCCTTCACCGTTTCTGAGAGCAGTGGTGATGAAATAAATTACACAAAGCGGCTGCCTGGGTTCGAACCCACGACTTACTGTTCGTAAGTCGGGGCCGCCCCACCGGGCCACCCGGCCCCCTCTTTGGTTGGTAAATCGGTTTACTTAGGTGAGTTATGTATGAAAAAAGATCGTCATCCTAGCCTTTTCTCAACTATGCTGGGGTCAGCTTCCAGTCTAACCGGATGCAGCTACAATATCAGTATTTTACATGGAGCGACTGCCAATCTGACCTCCAAAACAAAGTTAATACTGGGTAATACGATACTCTTTGGTAAAACTGGTTGTCAGACTTAATTTATTACAGTTAAAAACACACTATAACTGACGTCAATATATTTCGCGTCGTTTTCTCAGCAAACTCTTTCATTTGATAGCCATATCATGGGGACTACAAAAAAAAACTAGTCCGCCATATTGCATTTAGAACGACGTCACTTAATTTTCAAAATTAGAATTTTTTCATCTCAACCGAAAAGCGGGAAGTGGATCAAAAATTTATAAGATTTTTTTACATAGTTACAGTTGAAGCTAAAAGCGTGTTGAGCTCTGAAGCCCGTTTTCACAAACAGTTGCGAACTGTAGAATTGACAACGCTCGAGTCGGTAACTCGGCATCGAGAGTTGACAGTTCAACAAAGGAATAATATGTACTACTGAAAACAAGTATTTTTCAGAGTGATACTATTTTGCTGAAGTAATATAAACTATAGACTGTTTGTGGAGAAACTACTTTCCAGCCCGCCTAGCATGCCACTGTAGAAACGGGTTTTGTCGACGGAAGAATCGACAAAATGACAGATTGTGGAAAAATTTAATGTCAAATTGTATGGAAAAAGCTTTGTCTATTCTTGGTAGAATAGAGATAGAATCGCCATACTACGCGTGCTGGTAGATAGATTATCCATAAACCATAAAACAAAACCTTAGTGTAATCAAAAATGCGAATGTAAGACAAAACCGTTTTTTTTTTCACTTCTGATGACGTAATCAGACGCTACTACATAAATAGCCAGAAGAAAATATTAAAAACAAAACAGTCAGTTCAAGTACCCAAAATATCTTACCAACAATTTCAAAATTTCCCTCACAACTATTCACCCTATACACAAAGGTTGTTATGTTATATAAGGCGCAGTATAGAATATAGATGTCAGCTTGCCTAAACTGAGCGTCTAGGTCCGTTCACCTTGCACGCAACGCTATCGGGTGGTATTGCCCCCTATGCAGGAATTTTGGAGCCCCCCCTTGTGTCAATGCCTTTATGATTCGAGAACGTCGTTCCAATTGCAGCCTGGGCAACGAACTTAGAGTTATCCGTGTATTTGTTTATTGCCCTTTATGTTCACGGGATTCTCTTTTAGGAATTTGTCAGTTGATTTTCTGAAAAGTCTTTGAAATTTAAATAACGGAACTGGTATTCGTAACATTTTTCTGTTGAACTATTCAAATAGCCCTTTATTCCTTTGTATTGTGGCATAATATTTCAAGGATACTTCAAGCTGGAAGTCCTCTTCTTCCATTTGAGGCTAGATAGAGCCTAGAACATTCGTTGCCTTAAAAATAAAAATTGGGAGGAAAAATTTGTTCTTTTGTTCAGTAATTAAATCATACTTGAAAGAACAATGAATACTTATAGTGAGATGACCTTTTATCTAACTTTAATCTTAATTGTTTTTGTAGGAAACACATTTTTTATTACAATTATGCATCACAACGACAATCATGATACCAGGGTAGCACTATGTTCAGAATAAACAGTTTTCCCACAAAACACTTTCTCAAACGACTGTAAGTTTTCTCCAACATTATCAAGGAGACCTCATTTCTATTTCGTGTGGCGAACAATTTCTTGACAGAACACGTCATGAGCTATTTGATGGCGTGCACCGCATCGTGTCGAATCTTATCTCAAACTTTTAATAACACCCTCACCTAACCGTATAAAAATTCATGTAAAACTTAACTAACATGGAAATGTGGACAGGCAGAAGTTACACTGCTTTGATGTGAGGAAAGTGTTTAATTAGTTCGTTTTTTGGACAGCATTTTGATTAAAAAAATGTTATGTTGTGTTGTTATGTTATGTTTGCCCTGCTGTGGGATTATACAGGCTAACAGTATCAGTATGTGTAAGCTTTTTTTTATGGAAAGAAAATAACTAAGTATTATTTGAGATTGTATTCGAACTGACATAAGAACCAATTTTCTTAAACACGAAGAGGAACCGTGAAAAAGGTAGCACCAAAATGAGACCCTCGCATATGTCATGGGTGGCGTCTGAATCAAACAACTTAAGGCGATTTCTGAATCAAAATATTTATTCAATATCAAAATATTTCATTTTAAATAGGCCTTTATATGCACTTATAAAACGTCGAAAAAAGGCACATGGTTCAGGTCGATTCCTATGGAGAAGAACCAGCAACAAACTCCATGGCTTTGACATTCACAACACCATCAATCTGGTAGATTTCGTTCCGTTATCCCAAGAAATAGGTACAATAGTATAGTCTGAGCTTGTCGGATCTGTGTCCTCTGCGTAGTTAGAGCTGAGGAGTGAGGGTAGTAAGGTTTAGATTGGGTGCGGTCGTGCGCTAGGGTCCGCGACCCTGCGCCCTCGCTCCCGATCCAGGTTATCAACTTCATACCACCCTCTACTTCCACCCCCGTTGCGCACAAATGCTGCAGGGATTTTCTAAAACATTATGTGGAAGACGCTCCTAACATAAGAGAGTGCGTTGACTCTACCTACGCTTGGAATGTTCCACGATAACTTATTATTTTCTTGCTCTATTTTACATTTTCTGCACTCAAGATTGAAGCTTTGCGCGAGGTGAATTATTTTCATGAAAATATTTACGCTTTCGGTATTAATTTATTTTAAATTGAATTTGGATGTTGTGAACTAACATCGTACATCGTCCTCGTTACGATAGCGTACCTAATTCTTTTTAAGTAATGAATTGTTGCTTCTACTGAAACACTTTTCAGACTTGTGAAATAATTTTGAAAATTAAAACAGTTCTCAATAACTTCGATGTAAAATCGACAAACGTCTTTCGACATTCAAAGGAATCTTCGATTATTAGTATCAAACCAGGCACAAAAACCTTTTCTTTTCAAACGTCTCCAAAAATTGTTCTCAATAGGGGTATTCCTGCTACAGAAAGGAGCCGCTTACTTGTCTCTGCAACTTTAAAATAACGTAAAATGGGACTTGGTTTAAGATAAGTCGACGTTTAACCAAATGCGATTTCCCAGGAGGTTTACTAAAGTTTCATGATAGATCTATTCCTAATCTTCTAACGTATGAAGTTTTTCTAACATGCACGTAACTGGCAAGTAATTACATCGTTGTAAAGTAGTCCTATAATCACTCAATTTGTATTGTAAAAGGGCCATGTTTATCTATTTAAAATGCAACGTGGAAACCAGCTTACCGTATATAGAACAGCACAATTCAATAATTATAATTTATACGCTATTAATTACTATGATCAATCATTAATGTGTTTTTCAACCCTATGCAGGCATGTACATTAAAATGGCGTTATTGCATGACACTAGTTGGTACCCGCGTGACACTTCGTCGTCCATAACGCGTTAACGACATACCAGTTGAATAAAGTAAAAGAATCTCATATTTATATTACATGTTGCGATATAAAAAATCTTATGTGCTCGTGTTAAATATGATATATATATGTGCACGCACTAACGATACGCATGATAAAGGTCAGTGTAGGTTGCAAGTGCCATGTGCGATGCGCAGGCGCAAACTAGCCTGTGCTGTGTAACGGTGGGACACGCAAACACCAATTATAAATTGAAAATTGAATAACACTACGAACCAATATAACGAATATTCGCTCATGTATGCACGTAAAAAGGTATTTTATCACTATATCCGTGTTTTATATTTCATGTCGCTTGGTTAATTGATAAAATAAACAAACAATATTGTTTTTATGTTAGCTTATGCAGTAATGCTGTAAGGCGCGTAATGTCATTTTTATATTTATTGCTTGAAATGTTATTAGACTTACTAGAGTGATCAGGCCTTCTAAACCACTGCCAAGGAGTGATAGTTACCCCGTCGGGGCTGCAGGTCTCGTCGGGGCTGCGGGTCCCGTCGGGGCTGCGGGTTGTTCGCAAGAGATACCGCGGCCTCGACATGAAGGGCTAAGAAGGAACATGGGTGGTTTTTAGTCAGTAGAAGTCTGACAATCCCTTTCGCTCTGCCCAAGAGCGGGAGGGGTTATTTGATGATTTTTCACCCACCATAAAAAAATTAAAAAAAAGGAGTGACAGTTATAACGCTGGCACTTCGTGATCGCGGCTTGGATGTGTTGTTTTCAGTTTTGTTAATGAAATTCATCCTGATAGTTTGAAATCGTATTTTTACGTGTTTACGGAGATTTCATTTTGTTTTTCCATATCCTCTTTTGCTATAAATTAAATGTTATATCTGAGCCGAAGAGGCGATTTGTGCCTCAGGACCTTCCTACTTTATACACCTTACTCTATATAAGAACGTGTACCTATATGTGAACAAGCACCTGTATTTTCTGATGTCTAGATAAATAAAGATTTTGATAATGATTATGATCCTTCACTTAATAGCTACCTATACTAATATACCTACCTACGTGAAATTAATTTTCATATCTGTTGAAGATCTAAATCCTAATAACTCTCGTTAAAAGGCTGACTCATTCTGAAAAATACGAAATAATGAATTATTAGTTACAGGTCCTGAAATATAATACCTGTAGCATCAAAATCACGTGACAACAGCCATATTGCGTGACGCTGTATCCGTGCGTGACTCCAACTGCACCTAATGCACACAGAACCTCAAGCTTTTCAGTTGGTTTTTTATTATAATGGCCACGCTATTGTGAAAATTGCTGCACCAACCTATCAGGATAAGCTGTTCTGTACGCTGGATTATATTATGTAGTTAGCCTGTTATAATGTGAATCGTTTTTCAAATGGAATTGTTGCAGTGACCGGCGGACTGTCAACGCCAAGTCATAGGTCACTGGTCAACTCTACTGCTTTAACTTTGACCGGGTATTTAAAAGAATTCGGGCTGTCCAGCCATATAAAAGCACACGCTAGAATATTTCCTAGCCTTAGCTTTTAAGCTATTGCTTGAAAGGGTAAAGCTACGTCGAAAAGTTGAAATAAAATAACAATTTCATGAATTTTTAACAGTAGTCAAATAGCCAATTCACAAACGCCCCAATGCTGGATAAGAACATCCGTGATTTCCTCTTTTTTTACGCCATCTTATTCCTCCATCAGTATGGAAAATCCTGTAAAATATTGATTATGAAAATAATTATAAATAAGAGACTCGAACCGTTTTTTATTAACCACAGTTCATATTTACAAATAGAAGTTTCCCCAAGTATTTATTATAGTAAGCACTCGTATAACGTGTAAGTACATAATAAATAACTGTTTTACATACAACATGATTTATCTAGAAACAAATAACTATACAACTCATATCGCTGCTCGAGTGGATGAGCATGAGGTCGTGGGTTCGATTCTCGGGTCTGGCAAAATATTATTTGGTTTTTATATCAGGAATATCTCAGTATCAGCCAGTTCGGCATTTGTCCCCGGTAAATGGCAATTGGCTCACATCCTATTACATGGGACGTAAAACAAAAACTAGCAAAATGTGGGTGTACTATTAGGCCCACCTCAACCCAACCCTTCGGAATTACAGGCGTTAAGCTATGCTACGTCAATAACTATACCACTGTGATAAAACAAACGATAACCACAACGGGTACTGTAATAGAATTCAAAGTTCCTTTACAAATACTAGGTACTTATTTTTCTTCTTCTTCTTATCGTGTGGGCAGTAAGGTCTAACGACCCCATACACCCTAGTGTCAGAGTTTCTAAACCGCCGCAAAGGGCCTCTGACATGGTTTGACGACCGCCATTTGACGGCCGGGAGCACCGGCTTATACGGCCTTCCGAAGCACGGAATCATCTTTTTATCAGACAAACTGGAAATAACTTTACAAAGTATGCTTCCCGTGGGAATCGAACCCACGACCACCGGGTCACAAGGCAAACGCCTAAACCGACGACCACGGAGGCAGTTAAAAAAATTATTACTAGGTACAAAAAAAATAGAACTTCAACCACCCCGAAAGTTTTCAAAAAGGATATACGAGTATACCCGGCAATATATAGGTTTATTGCTGGTTATATTTCGAGTGGAGAAAGACCGTCGCTCGCAATGCACGGCATGATTGCAGTATTGCATGACAGCACTATGACACCCCCAGCGCCCGCTTAATGTGACGACAAAAGGACACGTACTTTGCTATATTTTTTTAATAATACTGTTAAGCTGACAAAGCCGTTATACTTAGCCAGAAGAAGAAATTATTGCCATGGTTTTGTATGTTTTTAAGTATGGAGAACACATAATTTATTTGGAGACTACGCAGTTCAACAAATAAATTCGAAAAGGCTAAGAGAAATATGTTGGTAAAATTCCTAGTCGAAATTGAATAATTTTTGGCATGTAGGTATTCTATTTAAGTACAAATAACAAGGAATAACATATATATGGCTTATTCAAATGAAAAAACCTCTGGGTTCACAAATAATATACATGACAATGACATTTTTTTTACGTGAATACATAAAAATATACTCATTGCTCTGTATATTCAACAACTCGTCAAACAAACAATTGATAGTCACTTTTAAATTACCCTCCCACTGAATGCTATTATTACGTATTTTCATAAGCTTTTGCAAACAGAAGGAAAAACAATACATACGATATTAAAATTCAATGAAATTGGACGTAACATTATTTCAATACTAGCAAAATGAAGCCTTTTACATTCGCCTGTAAATATTTATAGCAACGCCATAATTGGTTATTCATGTTTATTTTAATACTGTTATATTCAGTTTCCAATAAAAAGTTATTAACATTACCTTACCGTATTCCTTATTATTGGCCGGAGGGAAATACATGTTCAGAATTGTATAATCGAATTAAATTACATATATTCATCTTTTTGGTAATTTTATCATTTTGTTCACGCTATACTTACTTTTTCGTCACAATGAGTTAATGGCGCATGAAATATATGTTTTATTCTGTGTTGTTCCGTGTGTCTCATATTCTGTTCGCGGTGTGATTCATTTTTTTAAAGTGGATGTGTGTGTTTCTGTAATTTAGGATTAATGTTGAACAAAAAAAAATTCGCGGCCGTAATGCGTAAGTATGTATTCACAGAATTATATAGTCATTAAAATCATAAAAATAAAATACAACCCCTTTACGTTCATTTAAACCCGTGAATGACATTTTCATAAATTATACACTTATTTTGTCCATTATAAAACCTGACACGAATTGGCAAATTGTAAAAAACGTAAGAAAATTTGAATTTCACGGACTACCTTGGCGCTTCTGCCTTAATATTACAAAGTGTTTCAAAACTACTAGTCTTCACATTACAATAAATGTGCAATTTTGTTATCTTAATTGGTGTTAAATACTACCATGAAATTCGATGAACATTTTACATAGATTTCTCATTTCTAATTTTATATTTTGATAACGCTTACGTCATCGTTCTTGTTTTGCGTAATCATTTTATATTTGTATAGATTCTTAATCAATCATTCATGAAAGATGACAGGAGTTTTTTAGGTGTGAAAGTACAGAATCAGTTATTGTTGCGTACAGTCACGAGCAATAAAATTATATACATTAT
Organism: Diarsia brunnea; assembly: GCA_949774965.1. NCBI lineage: Eukaryota > Metazoa > Arthropoda > Insecta > Lepidoptera > Noctuidae > Diarsia > Diarsia brunnea. The sequence continues at coordinate 7,163,967 of OX459003.1, read as the reverse complement.
CTCATTTTCTAAAATATCTTAACTTCTACCATTCAAAAAACATGTGTACGAAATTTTCTCATAAATTACCTAACCATTAAAACTGTGTCAAAACTGGGTATACATTAGTTTTTTATTTTAAAGGGCTACTGCGTCGGTCACACCGTGCCATCTCTTTCTGTCTCTATCGTGTGGTTGATGCCTAACTCAGCCTAACCTCAGCGTTTTTATGCGGCCCATGAGCCGTTGACTTGACTTTACATGCCGTCGAAGAATATCTCTTAGGTATGCTGAAAACAAATACAATTCTATAACATTTACTTCTTAAAAACGCATGACTATAATTATTTATTTTCTTTTAATATGTTTTCCCTGATAATCTTATCCTGATACCACAAAAGTTGCCGGTATCATAACATAATATACTTTTCGCTATCTATTCGTTACATGCCGTGATGCATTTTGTTCGGGTGAGAATTAATTTAGCTAAGCATCCATGTAGACGTCTAGATGGCGCCACTGTGCGAAACTTATTCTGTTACAGAGCTTCTTTACTTACACTATATAAACTGCATATTTCAACAGCTTGGTTTGTGTACTTTTTATATGAAATTCTGTTTTGTTCAGAATGAATAAACCTTGGTTTATGGTCTGGAAGAGCTAGTAAAACGTTTCCAAGTGTTCAAGCAAATTCATTGATATTGACATTCATTCATAATAACTGACAGAATACTGAAATCCTCGTCAAAGCTTAGTAACCACCGTTCAATTACTAAGTTCAAGAGCTATGTCACCTACTTTATTATTCCGGTAGCTTTTCCCTACAGCTTCGCTCGCGTTATGGTCGGGCATTATCCCCGGAAACATTTTAAATACAGCCTACAGCGTTAATTTCTAATTGTGTAAGAACTTTCGGAATCGGTTTAGGTGTTTCGAAGATTATCTTCTACATACTAGAAAGTTTACAGCTCATCATCATCATCATACCAGCCCGAAGTCACCCAATGCAGGACCCTTTTTTCTCCTACATTTTCCGGTTCTGTGCGTCCGTTATTCACGAACGAACTTTCCGAACTTTTAGTACCGCCGCCGTTTCATCCTTTCTTCTTGTTTCTTTACCTCTCTAAAACATCAGTTATTCTATATTTTTAACTTATTTTACAAAATAGCGTTTACGTGGCTTTATATTTGTAGGTGAACTGTAAATGTCAAGGACTCCCGTTCATATGCAGGCAAATCTGAGGTGCGCCAGCAATTATGAAAATTGGTCATGCACAACTCTATCAAGCTGCATGGCCGAATACTAGGTGAATAGGTAACTACATATACTGACCATTACTATAACAACATACAGGCATATTTATCTATGTTGGCTAATTAGATAAAAGATTTAAACTAAGAGAAGAAAAAAATAGTAAGAGAGAGATAGATATGTCAACATTTTTATGCGAATACACACATACATAAACTCTAACCCTTTTACACAAGAGTAGGTAGAAACCACAGAACACCACCTGCTACGATCCTTACATACTCCTTGCGGTGCGTGTATGACTACGCACGTCAGGAGCTTTCTGAAGAAAATCAGCAATAAGAATGTTTCGCAGAAATCTAATCACGCTACTATCAAAACAGTATATAAGTAATAAGTAAAATATGTCGTTTCCAAAAAGGAAGTAGGGTTCAAAATCAATTATTGGGTATCGCGATGGCGACGTCATTTAAGTAGATTCACCATTTTTTAATAAGTCTTTTGACACCATATGTCACCGCCTGTTTGGACCAAGTCCACCAGCTATACAGGGTGTAAATCAACCCATCACACACCCGTCAACCAAGCATTATGTACATCAATCTAAGTACCCCTACGCAAATTTTTTTTCTGGGAAATGACTTTTTTTTTTGGGGTCTAAAGTCACATTTTACGGTAAAACTCAAAGTAGCACTGTTAAAACATTGTGCTAGTGGATGCTTTGAATAATAAACGGGTCATGGAGGTAATTTAAGTAAAGTTAAAACCTGAAAAACTGGTATTTACAAAAACAGCTGTGAAAAATTTGGAACTTTGATCCCCAATATCTTCGGAACTAGGAAGTTCCCAGGTATGGTCTAGAACAAAAAAAATATCGCAGTAGTGGGGAGAACAAGTGCCCATCGTTTGCGTTAAGGGTACTTTTACACCCTATATTATTCGACAGCTTTATGTCATCATTCACCGAAACAAACCTGTTTCCTAAGGAATACCGTTATTTAGTTCAGGGTACATTATTTTCACAATAGACCCTGACAAGCAAGCTTACAGAATTTATTCGCTAAATGAATAAGATGCATATTTTAATTGTTATGTAACAAGAAACGTTAGCAGGTTCAACAGCATTAGGCATTGTTTCCAAGCAAGATGACACGTGTGAAGTTCAACAAAGTAATACAAACAATAAATGTGTAATTACGACTCACGAACATTGCACACGTATTTTTTATAACAATGTATTAAAAATCACAGCTTCAGCCTTAAGTACTGCATTTACTAACGAACTACACGTACGCAGTAATCTTTGCAGATAAAACTTGAACGCTTCAAGGCGAAGTCACAGTAATAAATAAACAATAGTTTGCAACATTTATGTACGTACCAAGTCACAAAAAAATTCAATGTTTAACCATGGCGATGTTACAGGCCGTACATAGTTTTAATATTAGCATAACTATCAGATATTCGCGGGTAGGGCAATAGAAAATAATTGTATCGGCCATTATTTATATGCGAAGCTCGGCTACCGACGACGGTAATTAGCGATTTGCATGTAGTCGATGGTCAATTAGTCGTCTTCGCTCCACTTGCCTCCACCCCCCATTCCTACTTGGCTCAGCGTTCAGATTGCGTTGCTAAACGCTTAGCAACTGCCACAGAGCAAAATAACTTGTACAAACACAGTACAATTACTTGCAGTACGACAACGGCGGACAACGATATTAGTTTTACACCGGGAACATTTGCTCCTTCTAAGTTCTCACAACTTTCCTTGTCTACCATTGTGGACAATAGGAAAACTGCCGGATTTTACGAGCACTTGCGACTTCTAACGACATTCGTCTCCCATTAAGTAGGGAAATAGGAAGGATAATTCCCGAATGCGCTGCAGTTTGTGGATTTAAGTTTAGGTGGTACCTACATAATTGATGGTAGGTTTAGACAATGACTTAGGACACGAATGCCGCCTATTTATTGTTATAGTTGGTGGAGTGTAAACTTTGAGGGTGTAGTTTAAATACGAACTAAGTATCTACAACGAATTGTCGCTTAGCAATTGGCAAAAACATGGTAAGTTTTCAGGAAAGACAAAAAACTGATTTTTTTCTTTATCGTTTGGTCTGTGGTTAACCTGGGCCCCGAGTCTGCTATTCAATAGTGTCAGAATGGTCTATCATTGATCTCATAATTGTTGATTTTGACAACACCAAACTTGTCAAAATCAACAATTATGAGATCAATGATAGACCATTCTGAGACTATTGAATAGCAGACTCGGGGCCCTGGTTGTATGCTTGACTGATACTTGGCTTTAGATGCCGTCAAAAATTGTCTCTCAAGCATGATGGTTTCCTCACAATGTTTTCCTTCACCGAAGCAAGATGCAAGCTGATAATTATACGATACGCACATGAATCGAAAAATTCAGAGGTCTGGGGTAAATGAACTCGAGAACTATGATTTGGCAGTCCGACGGTCACACTACTAGGCCTACTGCTAAAAAACTGATTAAATCTTTGAAACACTTCTCATATTGTCATATTTAACTTCAAGGTTATTGTTAGTTAAGCGATGAAATATGACAATGACAGTGAACTGGAGGACGGCTGTGTATGACAGCGTAGCAACGCATTATCTAGGTATACAGAACATAACGAGCCGTGTTATAACTGAAATTGAATAGACGTTTAGAATATTCTAATGTAAAGATTTGGTTTATCATAATCTGCCAAGCCTTTTACCAACTTTATAGGGACTTTTTACGGTCTAACCAGATGCAGCTAAATATCAGTATTTTAAACAAGACGACTGCTTTATTTTCCCATTACTTTTATTTCCTGCCTATGGACGCCCAACAAGGCTCGAAAGCCGATGTATTACAACATATGTTTACCACCAAGCTAATTATATAAGTAACTAGCTGATGCCCGGTCAAATTATATACTAAAACCTTCCTCTTGAATAACTCTATCTATTAAAAAAAACCGCTTCAAAATCCGTTGCGTAGTTTTAAAGATTTAAGCATACATAGGGACGCACAGACAGAGACAGCGACTTTGTTTTATACTATGTAGTGATAGTGATTACTTACGTTTTGCAGACATGGCTCCAACAGTCAGGCAATACTCGTGGATTCCTGATGCGTTACTAATCGTCTCCGGATTGTTTAATATGCGTGGTTTCCATGAAATCATTAAAAAAATATATGCTAATTGGGGGTTTTTTTTTTGTCTTTTGCTTACACGTGTAGGATCCGGTCCTATGAAGAGATGTGGGAGCCGGTAGTAGTAGTCGAATGCTCAAAAATGGGAAACCACTATCCAGGCGGATAGATAGATACCACATGTCTTCTATTTTTCTATTCTAGAACAGGTTGGTTTCCTCCGATTAGATAAGGAAATAATACCTCAAAGTAATCCATCCAGTAAAATAAAATCCAAAATTAGTTGAGAAATGACTCATATAGGCGTAGACATACCTAGAAGCGACTTATCTAGAAGCGCACTCAGCCTTGGTAATAAAAAAAACTAAATTATTATTCAAGTAAGTGCCTAATTATGTGCATGATTAAAATACTAGCTCTGTGAATGCGGCACTAGCAATGACTTTCAAATTCGTTCCAGAATGATTTTGAATAGTTGAATTCTCACTAATTACCATTCATGAACAAAATTTGTTAGAAGATATTACTGAGGCTTATCATTTTGGTAACGACACCATACGACCATTTATTGCACCTACTGTTGTTCGTCTCTGTATAACCCAAAGCTTGGTAGTTATTTCATAGAAAATATATATGCGTCCGTCCACCTCTGTACTTAAACCTGTGTTTTTAAAGTACTAAATAAATATATGAATAAGATTGTTATGGAAAGAAATGCATGTTCACTTTAATGTGGGCTGTAATCTGTAGGCGGAGAATTCTTTCGATGAATAAGATGAAAGTATATGTATAAACAAACCGTTATAAAACAGTATGTATACAAACAATTATGTACAAATCTATACTAATATTATAAAGCTGAAGAGTTTGTTTGTTTGTTTGTTTGTTTGAACGGGGTAAACTCAGGGACTACTGGTTGGAATTGAAAAATTATTTTAGTGTTGGATAGTCCATTTATCGAGGAAGGCTTTAGGCTATATAACATCACGCCACAATTAAAAGGAGCGGAGCATAAATGAAAAATGTTGCAAAAACGGGAAAAGATATTCCTTTTTGAGAGCTTCCGTTGCGTGCGCTGCGAAATCGGTTTAAGTTACGTAAATATCATGTATGAAGGAATTGTTTCTCTTTAAAAGTTCTAAAAAAAAAGTCCGCGACAGCATATGTTTATCTTTTACGATTGACTCACTGTAACCATTTTTTTATATTAAAATGTTAGGTTAAAAAAAAAATTTATTTTGCGAAGCTTATTTAACCTATATAGTATTAATCTATATCTAAATAAATGTGTTTGCTAGCACAGAAATTTAATATAGAATATTTGTGCCCTTTACTCTATACATTTTAAACAAATATCTTAGAAGATATCGCAATGTAAAAATATACGGGGGACAAAATAATTAGCGCGTGGCAGTCATTCGGTCCGGTGCGGTAGGTTCGTGGGGATTTTGGCCTCTGGGGGCTCCGGAGAAATTCAAATTCAAAATATTTACTGCACCATAATGTTTACAAGTACAAGGTGTTACTGTATATTAAACAGTAAGAGATACCTATAGTAATTGGTACTTTAATAATATAATCGAAGTCAATCTAAACTAATAGGTAGTATGTGTGTGTTTGTCCGTGGCGTACGTCTGTGTGAGCAGACGGCGGCAAAAATACAAGGCGATAGACCCTTGGATGTATTATAATTTATTACAAAACTTTGTGTTTCTTAACGTTTAAAGTATGATGTACTATTTAATGTTATTTTAACTATATAAGAGCTGTATTCACGAGAACACTGCCGACAAACTGTCCTGCAGTTTGGCAGAAAATTTGTATTATACCCACTCATATAACTTTGGTTGAAATAAATAAAAAAAAAGAAAGGTATTTTATAGAGGAAAGGTAAGATTTTTTGTTTGTTACGAGTACGTTATAGCTCAATTTAATAAGTTGGATAGTCGATTTATCTAGAAAGGTTTTATGCTATATTATGACTGTGTTGCAGACGAAGTTGCGTGGGTCAGCTAGTACTTAATATAAAATTAATGTGTTACTTTTTTCATTCACGCGTCTCGTCACTCGTCGAAGGTAATTTTGCTATCTTCATTAATATAAAGGGATTTGGAAGGGCTCCCCCACCAGAACTATCTTTTGGACGACATTTTTTTCATCCTCAACTTTTTACTTTCCTAAAACCAGACCATCATCCCCAAACCCCAATACGTTCCCGTGAGTGCTGTCACTGCACGCTACGGGGCATTTTATCGTAGGAAGTTAGACAGTCTGAGCGCCGCGTGCTAAGGTGCTCAGGGCGCCATCTAGACGTCTACATTGACGCCCTGTGCCGCCCGCTAAATTAATCTCGAGGGACCCAAGGACATCACCGATGGATATACGTTTTTTTTTAACCGACGAAAACAAAGAAGGAGGAAGTTCTCAGTTCGACACTTTTTTTTAATGTATTGTGTAACTTTTATAGAGAGTCGAATTTAATGACATTTTTTTATTGTTAAGAGTTTCGCCGTTTAATGGTTTTTTTTTTATGAGAGGAGAGGGAGCGAAATACCAATTATAAAAACAAAAGGATTATATGATAGCGTGATGACTGATTTGGAATGAAAGAAAAAAACGTGTTGCCCCGACCCCAAATAACATGAGACGAGTGTAAGAAGATGATGATGCTTTCACTCAAAGCACAGTTTTGTAGGTTACTTATTCTAAAAATTCTTGAATTTATAGCGCAATATTATATCTTATGAGAAGAACAGAAGGCAATGGAAGAAGTTTTTGTCCAGCAGTGGAACAATATAGACAAATAAAAAAGCGTTCAATACGATATCTGAGAACCCTAATTCAAATTCAATTCACAATTCACTAAATAAGGGTCCAATTCACACAATTCAAAACCAAAGCTAGCGATTATCAACAATACAAATAAACACGTTACGTCAAATAACTATAACGCTACACGTGTTTCAAATAAAATTTTATATCCACGCCTGTGTTCTATAGGACTATAACTCTAAAAATATATAGGCGATTCTTATGTATGCGTAGGTACATGGTTGTTGACATCACAATGCACCTTATGTAACGTATTGTGTCATGCAGGATGCTGAGTGTCATGGTCACGTTGTATATAAACTAGAAGTTCATAAACTATAATTATCTATACTAATATTATAAAGCTGAAGAGTTTGTTTGTTTGTTTGTTTGTTTGTTTGTTTGTTTGTTTGTTTGTTTGTTTGTTTGATTGTTTGTTTAAACGCGGTAAACTCAGGGACTACTGGTTGGAATTGAAAAAATCATTTAGTGCTGGATAGTCCATTTATCGAGGAAGGCTTTAGGCTACATAACATCACGCTACAATCAATAGGAGCGGAGCATAAATGAAAAATGTTGCAAAAACGGGAAAAGATATTCCTTTTTGAGAGCTTCCGTTGCGTGCGCTGCGAAAACGGTTTAAGTTACGTAAATATCATGTATGACGGAATTGTTCCTCTTTAAAAGTTCTAAAAAAAAGTCCGCGATAGCATATGTTTATCTTTTAAGATTGACTCACTGTAAGCATTTTTTTATATTAAAATGTTAGGTTTAAAAGAATGATATTTTGCGAAGCTTATTTAACCCATATGGTATTAATCTATATCTAAATAAATGTATTTGTTAGCACGGAAATTTAATATAGAATATTTGTGCCCTTTACTCTATACAGTTCAAACAAATATCTTAGAAGATATCGCAATGTAAAAATATACGGGCGACAAAATAATTAAGCGCGTGGCAGTCATTCGGTCCGGTGCGGTAGGTACGTGGGGATTCTGGCCTCTGGGGGCTCCGGAGAAATTCAAATTTAAAATATTTACTGCACTATAATGTTTACAAGTACAAGGTGTTACTGTATATTAAACAGTAAGAGATACCTATAGTAATTGTTACTTTAATAATATAATCGAAGCCAATCTAAACTAATAGGTATTGTAAAGAGGAAAGGTAAGATTTTTTGTTTGTTACGAGTACGATTTAACTCAATTTAATAATATGTTAGATAATCGATTTATCGAGAAAGGTTATAAGCTATATTATGTGACGCAGACGAAGTTGTGTGGGTCAGCTAGTGTTCAATAAATGTCTAAATGTTAATTTTCGGATCATCTGTGTAGCTCGTGTATGCCTGTTGCGTAGGTCAACGGCCTATAAGCTAGAAACCGTTGTTTTTATTATGTCTGTGTTTACAAAGTTCACTGCCTCGTTATTATTGTGGTCGTAAGTGCGATTGCAGAGCAGGAAGTCCTGGGTTCGATTCCCGGGTCGGATAAAATGTTATTGGATTTTTCCGTCGGGAATTTTCAGAAGCAGCCACGGAGTCTGGATTTATTCGCGGTTGGTGGCAATACGTCCTACGTAATAAGTAATAACGTATAGTCCTAAACGTAATTTTTCACAACAAAAAAAATCGTCTCTCAGCAATATTATATATGTACAGCTGCTTAGTTTGATGTACAGGGGGTCTTAAATGGCCACTTTATCAGAATGATCTGATAAAGTGGACATTTAAGACCCCCTGTTTAATTATTTTGTCGATTTTATGCAATTTATTATGAAATAAATTGCGTAAAATCGACAAAATAGTAAATGCGTCTGTACCTAAACATTTTACGAATTTTAAAGCAATTCATATAATTTTCTTATTATGAGACGCAGTTACTATTACGAAAGGTCCAGGTTAGGCTTTTTAACGCAATTCATATTATGATCTGCTAAAGTGGCTATTTTAGACGCCCAGAATGCTTGATTAACGTATTCTTGAAGGGTCTCATTTCACTGTTAAGGTTCAGATTAGACTCCGTCCGGACACCGGACATTGTCAGATAAACTTCAACATCGAGTTCTTCGTTATATGTTAATTACAGGCATTAAATTATACAGTCCTAGCCACGAAATGTCTGAATTTCAAGATAAGAAATACATCAACTGACAACTCAAACAATAGATTCAATGTCTCTGTTCCGTCGTGGGTAAAAAAACTTTTCTACTTGACTATACAAATCATTTAATTTGACAGCGGGTCCAGTTGACCAATTCAAAAATAGTTTCGTCGATTGGACCCGCAGGTCCCATCTAAGTGGGATCAATTTACCAAAGAGCCGTAAAGACGACTGCATTAACTTGTTGTATGCCGTTTTTAAGGACACAATTAAAAAGCCATTGTGTCTCGCGTGGATATACGTTCCGGCCGCAGGAAGAGTTAATCAGTTATCTCTTGCGAATCAACAAAAATAAACTCATAAAGGGTGGGATATCATCAAATGACTCCTCCCGCTCTGGGCGGAGCGGAAGGGAGTGTCAGACTTCTACTGACTAAAAGCCTCCCATGTTCCTTCTTAGCCCTTTGTGACCGAGGCCGCAGTATTTCGAACAACCCGCAGCCCCGGGTACCTAAGTAATAATGCAGCCTTTTTTTTTTTTTTAGGGGGTTGGGAAATCATCAAATAACCCCTCCCGCTCTTGGGCAGAGCGAAAGGGGGTGTCAGACTTCTACTGACTAAAAACCACCCAAGTTCCTTCTTAGCCCTTCATGCCGAGGCCGCGGTATCTCTTTCGACCAACCCGCAGCCCCGACGGGCGTCGGCCCTTGCGGGCCCCTTCCATGTTGCTGACTTGATGCAGCCTTCCGTAGAATTCACTGAAATAGTAATTTATGAAGATTTCCATGAAACATGGTCAGCGCAGCATCTGTTCCGGGGCTTCCGAAGTGCGGCCGAAGCGACAAGACTAATATTGTTTGTGGAAGACACATTTGTTACCGCCTCCACTCATTTAAGTTACGTTTCAATTGCACGTTTAGTATGGGACTTGTGACTTGCTATCATGGTTGAGAAACGTATGTATCAGGCAAAATGTATGTTAAAAAAAAAATAAAGGGAACTTTCCTTAGAGTGTTAACACTTTTTATTGAAAAAGATCTTTCCGTGAAATTAAGCAATTCTAGGAAGAGTTGTTTTTTTTTTTTTTTACCCGTACCGGTAATTATGAAATAACGACTGTTGTGTTATTAAAAAGTCCTAGCTTAACTATATATACAACTTCACTTCATGCAAATTCAATAAATTCTAACAATATGGTTGTCCGAACAAATCAAATCGGAATCTTGTTTTCGCAAGGACGTTGGATTAGAGAGCTATCATACTTTTCTCTGCATGAATGGATACGCCGAGACTTATTTGTGTTTTATTTGAGAGTACAAAAGGCGTCCTTTAGAAAAATCAAAATCAAAATCAAAAGTCATTTATTCAAACTAGGCTGATAATCAGCACTTTTCGAACGTCAAAATTTACTTTACTTTACTTTACTCATTTACAAGTGACAGTCCCCCAAAACGCCCACCCTTCGACACTTCCTAGTGTTTTTTGCTGGAAAGAAGAAGTGGCGGAACAAACTCCCCAGCAACACATCTGTCTGTTTGGTTAGAAGAACCAGACTCGATACAATAGAAAGGTGTAACTTAATATTACGATTGATTACAGACACAAGTCAAAAATAAAAATGTATATAATAATAAAAACATAAAAAAGACATAACATGTCAGTAAACTAATTTTGGAGAAAGAACATAAATAACAAACAAACATTGTCTTGTGTTCAACTCAGCGACCAACTATTCCTATCATTTAAGTAGTCGTTAATGGAATAGTAAGCTTTTAAACAAAGATTAGATTTTACTTTGGCTTTAAATGCATTAAATGGCAAGTCTAGAAAAGAAGATGGCAATTTGTTATAAAATGTTATACCGAGCCCTACGAATGAATTATGAACTTTGTGAAGCCGGTGAAAAGGAGCGCGTAGTTTATGCTTATTTCTAGTGTTAAAATTGTGAATATCACTGTTTTTAGTGTACAGGTGAATATTTTGTCTAATATATAAAATGTTGGCAAAGATGAACTGAGAAGCAACCGTGAGAATACCAATCTCCTTAAAAATATCTCTAAGAGAAACTCGGGCACCCAGCTGATAAATTGCACGAACCGCTCGCTTCTGCAGAACAAATATATTTTGAATATCAGCAGCTTTGCCCCACAGCAGAATACCGTAGGACATAACGCTGTGAAAATAACTAAAGTAGACTAACCGTGCTGTATCAACGTCAGTGAATTGTCTTACTTTTCTGACGGCGTATGCGGCCGAACTTAGCCTTCCCGCTAGGCTTGATATGTGTAAGCCCCATTGTAATTTTGAATCTACTGTTATGCCCAGAAATACAGCAGAGTCGGCAGTTTCCAGCTCTTGATTGGCGAGGATAATATTGGGACCTAGATTTCTAATATTGGGTAAAGCGACCTTAATTATTTTAGTTTTCTTAGCATTAAGAACAAGGTTGTTTGTTGTGAACCAATCCGTGACCATTGACAGCGTGCTGTTTACGTCGTCAAAATCGTGTCTATTCCTATCTACTTTAAAGATAAGAGAGGTATCATCTGCAAATAGCACAACGTCACAAAAACCTTTTAAATAATATGGTAGGTCATTAATATAAACCAAGAATAAAAACGGACCCAGTATTGAACCTTGAGGTACACCAAGCCGAACCGGTAGTCCGGAAGATTTGGCGCCATTTACGTCTACACATTGGAATCTATTTTGTAAATACGAATCTATCACATTTAGGGCCTCATTTTGAACACCGTAATGACGCAGTTTCCGTAAAAGCGTGTCGTGATGTACGCAATCAAAAGCTTTAGAGAGGTCGCAGAAAACACCGACTGCATTTTGTGCGTTCTCCCATGCGTTAAATATGTGTTTTAGCAAAGCAACACCTGCATCCGTAGTCGAACGACCCTTTGTAAAGCCATATTGATCATTGTGAAGGAGATTATTTAAATTAAAATGTACTAACAACTGTTTGAGAATTAATTTTTCAAAAATTTTGCTAAATGCGGGTAATATAGAAATTGGTCTAAAGTTACCAATATCATGTTTGCTGCCAGATTTAAATAGAGGGATGACTTTACTGCTTTTCATAAGATCAGGGAAAGTCCCCAAATCAACGCATTTATTGAAAGTGACAGCAAGACAGGGGGCTACAATGTCGATTATGTTACTTAATAGTTTAATAGAAATGCCCCAAAAATCACCTGTGTTTTTAGACTTAAGTGAATTAAAAACGTTAACCACATCACGAGGCGTTACATGTTCGAAACTAAATACGTTACCACATTTAGACACGCTGCTATGCAAAAGATCTTCGGCTTTAGACGGCGACGAACTTAGGGAACGAGTCGTCGCTATAGGTATGCTGGCAAAATACTCATTAAAAGCCTCGGCTACGTCGGCTGCTTTATTAACTAATTTGTTACCCACCATGATCTCAAGGTGATTATCTTGTTTAACAGATTTACCCGTTTCATTGTTAATGATTTTCCAAGTGGCTTTAACTTTATTATTAGAATTTTTAATGGTCTCGCTTAAGAATTTAGATTTTGCAATAATACAAATCTTTTTAAATAATTTAGAATAATTTTTAACATAGTCTAGAAAAGTTGTATCAAACCGGTATTGTTTAAGACCATACAACTCGTATAATCGGGTTCGACTTTTGTAAATACCTGGTGTGGCCCATTGGTTGAAGCCCACAGAAGGTCCCTTAATGTTAACAGTTTTCGACTTAAAAATAGATTGGTATTCATTTTGAACAACATCAAAAAGGGCTTTATAAATTTCATTAGGAGTTTCGTGTTCTACTATTGACGGTGTTACTTCAAAATGAAATCATCAGTTAAGTGTCGACTAGTTTAGTGAAAACTTCACCTAAGAAGAGGGTCTTAATAACCCCGTCGGGGCTGCGGGTTGTTCGCAAGAGATACTGCGGCCTCGACATGAAGGGCTAAGAAGGAACATGGGTGGTTTTTAGTCAGTAGAAGTCTGACACTCCCTTTCGCTCTGCCCAAGAGCGGGAGGGGTTATTTGATGATTTTCCACCCAACATAAAAAAAGGGTTTTAATAACCGGTTTGGAAAGAATGGGTACGGTAACGAGTATTAGGATTTTTATTAATTATTATGCACAAAGAGAAATTTATTATTTCTCACCGTGTAACACAGGCACAGGACATAATAAATTCTTTAGTGTCCATCTTCCATTTTACGCCATGAGTTTTAGTCATGAGGTTCATAAAACCAAAAAACTCACAAATACTGAATTCCTTCTCAGCTCTCGTCATAAGACGTTATCCAGAAGGAAAAAGATCGTTAATCCAAGTATTACATGGCGTGGAGCGCCAAGAAAAATCCCGGGCCAGTTTTTCTCCATAATCTCGCGTTTGCTTGGTCCCGGGCCGCCGACGTTGATCGATGCAGGTGAACAAGAAATGCCTTCACTCCTGAACATTACTGCAGCCAACTTTCAAACTGTTTGCGCGAAAACGTGAAGCGTTACGTTTTTTGTGCAATGAAGTGTAAGTGATCGCACTATTCGCTGCCCGTCGGGGTTGCGGGTTGTTCGCAAGAGATACCGCGGCCTCGACATGAACGGCTAAGAAGGAACGTGGGTGGTTTTTAGTCAGTAGAAGTCTGACACTCTCTTTTGCTCTGCCCAAGAGCGGGAGGGGTTATTTGATGTTTCTCCACCCAAAAAAAAAAAAAAGGTTGTTTATTTTAGTGGTAGCTTATCTAACACCCTTAGACTGGAGACTGTTAGATACTGGACTGATAAACCGGAGGCCGCCTCCAACAAAGGCATTGGGAAAAGGCTAGGCAGATGACGATGAATTGATGATGAACTGTTATAATAGAAACCTAAGTTAAAACGAGTTAATGTCAATGTGCGTACTTCATAAACATTAAATTAAAATTCAGTGTCTAGACGAAAAACAAATACAACATATTTCGTATTAAGAATTATTTTAAACAAAATGTTAAGCAGGTACTAAATATTAATATAATTTTACTAATCTCTGTCTTTAAATATGCATACTGGCATTGAACTATAAGTTTAACCTGCCAACCAAATATCAACAATATTAAATGGAATATTATAGTAAGCCACAAGGTAACCTGCCAGTCTGAACAAAGCACCAAGCCTGGCAGGTCCAAGCTTTGACAACGCTTGACGTATCTCAACGTCTTTGAGAATGTGATACGCAGAGGATGCAGCGGTGGCCCGACAGACTCCCTAATGAACACGCAATTATTTTAGACGAAGGTGCTGTAGAGGTTTTGTCTGGATGGATGATCTCTTCGAGTTTTTAGTTCGATTTTTAATGTTAATGGCATAATATATCGTCGTAAGTCATTTGTAGGAACTTTTAAGGAGAGACAAAAAAAAACGATTAATTTGATCATAGTAAGTCAGCCTTTAGTTCCCTATTCTATGGAACTACGTACTGTTTCTATTAGACATGTCTGATTGGTGGCTTCCGTGCTGTTACTTTTCCGTAATTAAAGGTTTTTATTGGTCGTATCTTGATTCTGATTGGGCAAAACTCTAGCCAATGGCATCAAAATGTCAAAACCGCCAAAAAATAAGTTACGTGGTGAACCATTCACCACGTAACTTATTTTTTGGCGGTTTATATTTGGCGGATAGAACTTAAACGACGATATGACAAGATGATAAATATTATTCATTTTATGAAAAGGAAAGCCAAGTGCTGGCGTTTCTTCTTGTCATAATTAAATGCGATCTTATTATAAAAATACTACAATTCGTTCAAAATAGCGAAGATTCAGCACTTTTTAAGACCGAAGTTACACAAGAAAGCTCGAAAATGCTCACCAACTAATATGTTTTAACCAGAACCATTTCTTTGTACAAATAATAAATTAAGGTTATAAATACGTACATAAATCAATGTTTTAATATAATTTACTTGACATTTAAAACTTTTAATCTTACTGTTCGTTTATCACCCAACGCGGGAAACCAATCTGAAAAGCAAAAGCTCCGAAGCCTTCCTCACGGCCGAATTGTATTCGCTACCCAGTATTTTTAGAAATGTAACCTGTGTATCTGTCTTTTATATTTTATTCTTTCATTCACGAAACAATTACTAACAGCGGCTAGACAATCAATAATACAATATATTTCAATACCAATCATTCAAAGTTTTCCATTAATTTTCTTTCACAATTTTCCCTTTCAATTGAAACTTTGTAACCTCTGTATTTACACTTTATTGTATGAAGAATACTCTCAAGAAAGTTGTGTGCACAAAGCTTTGTGTATTGTTGTGTACGTCTGCAAGACGTATACATACGTCCCTGAGACGTATACATACGTCCCCGAGACGTATATGTAGGTACAGTCAAGGAAGTGACGCGACCGCGGTGTTTGTCGACGACGGAGGCGGAAAGGAGTGACGTCATAGGTGTCAAACTGTCGAAGACGGGAACGAAGTGGAAAAGTAAGCAACTATCACCATGTTTTATGGATTGAACTCTTTTATGGGACATGTCAGTAGTGTATGTAGGTAATCTAAAGGTGTTGGTGATGCTTTTATGGGATATGTAGACATGGAAAAGGGTATTTTAGTGTTTGTGTTGTGTTCTTGTTTTAAAGTGTTTTTTCCAGGTTTGCGCTTTTTTTTTTATTAAAGCCATAAAATCAATAAAAAAAGTATATTAACTAGAAACCTTTAAAATAATAGAATTGAGGTTTTCGAATCAAATTGAGAAGCATCATCATTATCTTTCTGTAGGTACTTGGTTTAGGTAATTGGGGTTACACTTTTTACACGACTGCCCCAAAAAAAGAGTGTTATGTTTTTCTTCAACCATTCGTCCATAAAAACCGTCAGGTTATGATATACCTCCTTTTTTCTTGAAATAAGAAACATAATGAAAGAATAAGTGAACAAAGAAAACCCTACAGATTTCTTTGCTAAATTAATAATCTTGCTTGAATATAATTAATTTAGGTGGATATATGTATATATACTAAGTAGTCAGTACCAACACCGTACTAACTCCCAGAATTAATTTCCTACGAGTCCTCAACATTTACCTTTGTTAATTTATTTACGTCGACGATCTGGCTCAGACTGCAAAATCCTTTGCAGCTTTTCAACTTAATTCCTATTCACTTTATCAACTAAGCAAACCGCTTTAAACCTCCCTTACATAAAGGAGCAACCAAACTGGACAACCCCGTGAGAAATCGTTTTAATACTCAAAATCCGCTTGGAGTTTCAGCGTTTAATGAATTACGTCGGGTGCAGCCTCCGGCGCAAGACGTGCATCGATCAACGTCGCACCCCCGGTCGCACTCAGCGCCCACCGGGGGGGTAACACCCCCCGATAGGCGCGGGGAGGCAGGGGTGCGGGGGCGACACGTCCCCGCACTGCCCAAATAAAATATTCGCAGCGGTGCACTCGCAAGCTTAGATGTGACACCAGTTGTCACGTGTCAAAGTTGACGGATGACAAATTGTATTAGTTTAACCCGTGTTTTATTGAACTTATTTTCAAAACTATTAGGACCACCCCGTGGGTGTTATAGGGGGTGAATGTTTGGCTTTTCACTCCAAGCATGGAGTTACCCGCTATTCTGTACACCAAAATAAACTTAAATCCTTAAATTCTTTTAAACTTGCACGTAACTTTAATGTAGCAGCTTTATTTAATAGCAGTTTATTTGGCCCAACTTTCACTTAGCATAGGTATCACAAACCTAAACAAAACAAACACGAATAAAGTTAAAGTGCGGACTAACTAATCAAAACCTATGGACTGAATATAAATTACATAACTCTAAAATAATAAAATATTCCTTCTCTTAAAAAAGTATATTAAATATAGCGTTGAATTCAAACCAATTTTCTTATCTCGCTTTATAGGTGCGGGCGTGAGATAAAAAGAGGTAACTGCAAATTCGCTGGCGTTCTTGTGTAGCCTGGCTTTCAGCCTGGGGCTGCGCTACGTACAGTCTACGTGACGCTTCTGAATTATAAGAAAATGCATTTACGACTCTCTGCCGCAGAGCAGACGGCCCCACGTTTTCGTGCCTAGTACTGGGTGGGTTTTACTCTGAAAGGTGTTTCAAAGATACCCAGCTGGGATTAAAATACCAGTTCCAGTTGAAAAAATACTAAAATAATTAAAAACTTTGCATATATACATATATGTTTATCATAAAAAAAAAAAACAAAAAAAAATGCAGCCATAATTTTATACAAAGAAACGAAAATTATGTAAATGTTCTGCACGTGTAACCTGTACATAAACAATTAACATAATGAAATGAGAGTGACTAAGTTTATCACAAACATAGTTGCAATCTACATAAGTTGAAAATGTCACCGCGGCTGCTTAGAGTGCCCCCGACTTTGTAGCCTCCAATTAAATCGATAAATTAATGTAATTTAGATGTATCTTAACACAATCTGATAAGCGATCGTAACATGTGCAATATGGGGCATTTTATTTATTTTGTGTCATAACTAACAGTATAAATGCAAAAGTTTGTTTGTTTGCGTGTTACCTTTTCACACCTAAACGACTGAACCAATCATTCCGAAATATTACATATACGTTTTCAAGTGTATTGAAACGAAAACAGACCACGTTTTATTCCGGAAAAAAGTTTTGCTCCTGAGGAAAACAACGTAATTCTTATAATATATAATATATGGCGCCAAGTTTCTTTCGAATGATAATTGAAAAAAAACAACGGGTAGCAATCCGGGAGTGCATTTTTGAATATTTTAGAATGATTAGGGAATAATTTCGCACGAAGTACTTTATTTATCTGCATAGAAGTACTATAATTTATGTGGTTAAATACTATATTCATTTATTGCGCTATCGTACACAAACATAACAATTGATGACATTTGACACACACGCACTTTCGCGCAAGCGCCCTGCGCCGTCTTACGAATTTTCGATCAGGTCACAATCACTTGTCCTGACGCGAATTTTACATTATTCACCCATCCCAAAAAAAGTGCACAAAGAAAGAAGTTTTGACTTCAATAAATATTGTTATAGAAACTTTAGTAGTATTCTCATGATTTAATTTCTTAAACAGACATGGTCACTAACATCATTTTTTTTAAAGTTTATTTTTACAATGATTTCACGCGGACAATGGTCGCGGGGTTCAGCTAATTGTTACCTCTCGACCGCGACGTCACACCATCGAATGACTCACGCACGTTCCGGGGGTCTAAAATTGCCATTTTAGCAGATCATAATATGAATTGCGACCATTTTACGAATTTTAACGATATTAATATTATTTTCCTGTATGGTCGCTGACGCAGTTACTATTATTGAAGGTTCATTTTACCATTCCAACCAAGGCCATTTTAGACCCCGTCGAGGCTTCGGGTTGTTCGAAAGAGATTGAGAGAGAGATTTGATGATTTCCCACCCAAAAAAAAAAAATAGCGTCGCGAGTTAGATCACCTCAGGTCGTGGACAGGTAGTAAAAGTGGCCCTGTACTCATAACCTTAAAGTTTGTTTGACTAGTGATCAATTTAATTAGTTATAAATATTAATAACACAACATTTATTTATTTGCAAGCAACTTTGGCCCATAGACCTGCAGACTAGAATCACTACGACTAATGTAATTCTGATGTCATTCAAGCTAATTCAGACTGTAATATGGAGCTTGGATTATGAAACACCCGTGATCTGTTTTTAACAATATTTTGGCCACCAGCTCCCGGTTACGCGAGACGCATGCTACCACAGCGCCTGCGGAGAAAACCATTGACAAAAATTGCTTAGAGCATGTTCGGAGTCCACTCGTGGGTTAAAAATAACTCCTACTCGGATCGATCTTTACGTTAAACCGCGCTTGCCTAGGCTAGTCTGTGGATGGGTGACCACCCATAGCATACCGAATTTCCTCCGTACCTCGAAAAGCATTAAGCTGTTGGTCCCGGCTGCCATATTTTATATATATTTACATTTTTTTTTTAAACGTTGCCCCACACTAGGACACAGGAAGTCAAAGTGAAAGTCTGACAACCAGTCTTACCATAGGTCTTACTTATCTTAACCCAGTATTAACTGGGTTATGGAGGTCTGAATCAGATAGGCAGTCACTCCATATATAAAATACTGGTATTCAGCTGCATCCTTTTAGGCCGGCGACCTCTCGCGTCCGGCCCTGGTGCAAGACATGGTCCTGAGCGAGAGGGAATGGAACGCCATCGCCTCCTTCTGCGAAGCAGTGATGCTAGCGAAGAAGATGGCGGAACGTGAGAGGGAGAGAACCTCTCGATCCCAGCCACCGCAGGAGACGCTCGAGGCGTCAGGGGCCACGTGATGGCTTCCGACCACTGTAGGCCTGGGCTTGTTGACGGTGAGTAATGGGCTTGCTCATCGTCCGTCCGTCTTATGAAGACGACAGGCCGGGTCGACGACGGCGCGTTCGTGTTCCACGCGCGCCTCGTAGAGATGTCAGCAACATTGAAGGGGCCCGTAAGAGCCGACGCCCGTTGGGGCTGCAAGTTACTCGAAAGAGATACGACGGCTTCGGCACAAAGAGCTAAGAAGGAACATGAGTGGTTTTTAGTCAGTAGAAGTCTCTACCGCTCTGTCAGAGCGGGAGGAGTCATTTTGATGATCACACACCCTCCAGAAAAAAAAATACCATTAGCACAATAAACCGTGATATTTCACCCCAAAACAAAAGTCGTTTCCCAATAACAATTTTTGCGTAGACCTTATTGAAGGGCTTGTTTACACCTTGCAATTTGTGATTTCAGGTGTAGTGCGGGAAGTGTGTGAAACAAAAAATGATTAAAACAAATACTAATTGGTTGTAATTTGTTAAACATAACGGATATGTTTAACATAGACTACCTACTTTTAATAACAGCAGAGCTTGATAGTTTATTGACGACAGTTAATTTAATTAGGTAGGTAATAAAACTTTTATGGGTGTATTTTCTGTGAAACATAATTTATGGTTTCCTATTTCAATTTTAATTAAAATTTTAAACGTTCATATCTCGTTACATAGATTCTAATACAGAAATAAAAATGTTTGCTCTTGTTCACTTATTGATTAACAACTTACTTAGTTCAATAGATAACTGCCTCAGTCCTGTCAGGTCCTTGGTTGGATTGGTCGGGCAAAGCATTATAGGGTTTTTGCTTTAGGAGTTTCTCGGTAGCCGCCACGAAGTCTGGATTTGTGCCCTGTTGATATCATTAGGCTTGCCCCCCATTACATGGGACTTAAACATAACTGGCGAAATGTGGGTGTATATTTAGAAACATTTCTGCCTAACCCTTCGGGGATTACAGGTGTGATGATATGCCTGCTGAGCATGAGGTCCTGGGTTCGATTCCCGGGTCGGGCAAAGTGTTATTGGCTTTTTCCATCAGGAATTTACCAGTAACAGCTACGGAGTCTGGAATTGTGCCCGATTGATGGCAATAGGCTCGCCCGCTATTACATGGGACTTAAACATAACTGGCGAAATGTGGGTGTACTATTAGGTACACCTCTGCCTAACCCTTCGGGGATTACAGGCGTGACGTTAAGCTATGTACAGAAATAATGTGTGTATGTATATAATATATGTCATAATATTGACAACATAGCTACTGGTTACTTTCGCTAGGTAATTTCTTTGACCATACATATCAAGTCGTAAAAAAAAGCTAACTTAGTACCTATTTCATTATGGCTTTATTAAGGCTTTTTTAAATTATTTTTCCTTTTATTTATATATTCGGACTTTAATTATTTTTGTTCATATCTTACATTAGCGTTAAAGTACTTTAGCGTATATCATAATATATTATATTAACTTGTACAAACTTATTCCATTTTTGCTTTATTGTTGTTAAGAAATCTATTGTCCAAATAGTAATTAGTAGAAACATATGCCACCTGTGATACAGGTCTGACCTAGTACAGGCATCGAATTTTGTTAAACCTACATTATTTCTAAGATTTAAATTGTATTTATTTGTACCAATTCTAATTTTGAATAAATATATTATATTATTATTTATTATTACTCACATATCAATTTCCTGAAAGTAGGTTTCCATGAGAAAACTTTCATTATTTTTCACGTTATCTGCGATATAATCAAAATCCTGTCACAACGGCACCCTAAAAATCCGTCTCAACTGTTACCCTTAACCTCGATTACCTCGTATTTGGGTAAGTCGGTCAAGGTTACGAATATTTTTGGAGGGTGCGTGGGTCAAGGTCAGCGCGAGGGGTGCGTTGACAGTGAAGGGTGCGTAGGCCTACAAGGTCGTTCGTAGTTTGGCGATCAATATTATGTGGGTGTCATGAATGGGAATATTGGGAATGTATTTAATTACAAAGCGTGTATGAGGAAAGTGTGGTCATAACAATGTCAAAATCCTGAATTCAGAATCAAGTAATTTATTCAAATTAGGCTGATAATGATCAGCTCTTGTACGTCAAAATTTAGAAAAGAGAGTCCCCCAAAACTAGCCCTTCAACACTTCCTAGTGTTTCAACTGGAAAAAAGTGGAGGAACAAACTCCACAGCAACATATCTGTCTGTGAAAAACAATATAATCAGCTGCTCGCACTAAATGTATGAGACTGCAACTGATACTCATTAATTTAGGGCAAGAAAGAAAAGTAATCTTTTTAGGAAAAAGCAGATGATGATTATTGATCTCACTGAATAAATGCTGCTGCTTTACAAACGTTCTACTCCTGGTATTGATAGATCCGTTGCTTAGTCGTCCTTGTCTAACCAAAAACCTATCAATGAATTTCAACAAACCAGAATATCCTGTGGTGCTATAACGTGGTCGCTCACAATAGGCCTCATCAGAAGGCTTAAAGTCACCCAACGGGCAATGGACAGAGCTATGCTCGGAGTTACCAACCAAGTTTACCGACGTAGCCCGAAGAATTGTCAGACTTAAGTGGCAATGGGCAGGGTACATTGTTCGCAGAATGGATGGCCGATGGGCCCGAAAAGTTCTGGAGTGGCGACCGCGAACTGCAAGACTATTGCGTATTCTTTTTAAATGTCAGTGACAATCATTAGTGTCCATCGATTACTTGTCAAATTCCATTTTCTACCAAACCATAACCATTTGACAGTTAATCGATGGACACTATGATAGCCACTGTTATTTAAAAAGATACGCAATAGCCCTGCTGGAAGACGTTGCGTTGCGCGGCCTCCCACTAGGTGGACCGATCAATGTGGCGACACTAAGCGGAGGCCTATGTCTAGCAGTGGACGTCTTTCGACTGAAATAATGATGATGATGACGAGAATATCCTGAGCGAACGTTGTACCTACCACGGTAAACAAACAAACGGTAAATAAATACATGAACCCTGAAAACATTAAAACTTGCTTTTTTTTGGGCGGTCGTTTAAAAAGTTTGGCTTTCCCAGCGAAATCTCATCTTGCTACACGCAGTGTCACATCGATGTTAACGACATAAACGCACCGCCTCTAACAAAAGCTCCGACTTTTAATTTTAACAAACTGGCGAGTAAATCAATTTACATTATGTAACACAATAAATAACTCTTTTAAATTATTTATAACTTTTTTAGGAGTTTAAATAACTGCCACTCGGGTTGATCTTTAGATTAAGACGCGCTTGCCTAGGTTGGTCTGTAGATGGGTGACCAACGGGTGGTCAGGTGGTCACCCATCCAACATACCGAGTTTCCTCCGTGCCTCGGAAAGCACGTTATGCTGTTGGTCCCGGCTGCCATATCTTTGGCAGTCGTTACAGGTAGTCAGTGACCTGAAAGTTCAACAAACCAGTCTTACCAATAGGTATCGTATTACCTAGTATTAACTGGGTTGTGTAGGTCAGATCGGCAGCCGTTCCATGTAAAATACTGGTATTCAGCTACATCTGGTTTGACTGGGAGCTGACCAGAACATAGTTGGGAAAAGGCTAGGCAGATGACTAATTCTTTTAAATAACTTTTTAGGAGTTTTTAGTTAGGAAGAAACTGGATAACCATGACACAAAACCGCCAAAAGGAGAGAGATTTGGACGATACCTACAATTAGTACTAGGTAGCCAAAGCTTGAAGAAGAGAGAGGGAAGAGAGGTAAAAGAAAAACAATACTCCAACAAACACCTTACTTATATTAAACCAGCCCTACCCCGCAACTTTCTCCCGCGTGAAATTATTATGAAAATATTACTTCCTTATTTGAATCTCATTGTGTTGCAATTCAAGGGTTTTTATTTATATTCCGAGGAATCCTAATACTTTTCCAAAATAAAGTACCCTAAGTTGCTCCTTATGGCATCAGCTATAAGCCCGTAAAGTGCCGTCAAAATTGGTCAACCAGCACCTGACTAGGCTCACACTAAAAGCTTTCAATTTTCACAGAAGAAAAGTACTCTTAGAGTCACAATTTCACATGATATGACGTTACAAACTAATGGACTCACATGTTTACTTAAGCGGTCCCTAGAACAAATAATTAACATCGCTTAATCACTGGCTACAATTAGACAATCTATTAAAAACGAAAAGATTATGCTAGAGAGAAACTGTAGCAAGAAATGTATGCAGCTTACTTGCATCCGAGCTTATCGCATCTATCAACGTCCGAAGGCTTTCACGGAAGGCTTTGTTCGCACGGTGTGAGCGCCCCCCCGCCCGCCCTGGCCGCCTCCCCGCCCGCCCTCAGACGGTACAAACAACTTCAGCTAACTCCGACAGCCGCCCAACTTTCTTTGTGGGTTGATAGCCCACCGAAATGTAGCTCATTTGTTAGTTTTGGTATTCATAATGATGATATGGTATAGGTTATTTGTGTTTTATAAGTTTTTGGTATTTTTGATCTGAAATAGAAGGCATTGCAGGGTGTTTATTTGACTTGCAGAGTGAAATTAGAATTCAATATTTTTTTAGTACAAAACCACGACGTTTAATATTTCCACATATGCAAAACACTATTCGTTAATTTTTAAAAAGAAATAAACGTTTTTCAACTCAACAGGGAGCTTTTTACCCACACCTATAATTACGCATCACAATTCATAATACTCATAACAGAATCCACCTCCTAACAAATAAAATTCCACACTACCCACCTCCAATAATTACATACAATTTTTTACCAAAAACATCGCAGCACAAAAGCTGACGCACGGTAGCTGGCAACACTGGCAAGAGGGTGCATCTGAACGTTGCAGGGCGTCCATCGATCAACGTCGCCTCGCCGACCGATACTAATGGCGGCTCAGACCAAGCCTTGGAAACCTAGCCTGCCTGGAACCTCCTCCCCGGTTTTAACGAGAATTATATTTCAAATGATATGGTGCTAATGCTTCACGGGAGAATGTTTGTGAGTGCTTTTTTGGAGATGGTTTTTTGTTCTTAAGAATGATGGGGATTTTTATGTAGATGTGATTTGTAAAGGAATTAAAATGGTCATATAATTAAGTTTTTTTTGGTAAGGCTGTGTTTGGACGTTAATGACGTTAACAATTCTCGGAATGCAAATACGTACTCAAGAAAACAATGCTTCCTGTTTTTGATTCAATTTTGTACATGCTCAAGATTTCGATGATGCCCTTGTAACTAATCCCCGCCTGAAAATCAATCATAGTTATTATAACTACTTGTGACTGTAGCATTAATAACAAACCCATTCATTACCTGTACCAAAGCACTTATAAACCAACCAATAGCTGCCTCCACAGAACAACGCGATATTAACCAATAACCCATGTTATTACCACTCCAGGCATCGAATGTGACATGTTCGTACAGACAAGGCCTTGTTACAGTAATAAAGCTAATGCGCTTTACCGAAGCCGTTTCGGATGTGGTGGGGGGGGGGTAAAGGGGGTTTAGGGCAGTACGGAGGGGGGAGGGGTGGCGTCGCGAGCGCGCATCGATCACACCGATACGATCACCACCCACCACCGCAAGACTACACAGCCGAAACTAGCGAATTAATAGATAACAGGCTTTTTATTGGGAGCTGATATGGCGAACGAAACTGCTTGGGTTTTCGAGGTTTTTGGGCAGGTTCTAAAGCTGATAATACTGCTGAGGATTTTTTAAATCGAATGCCAAATGGCGCCCAACAGTATCTTCCGAACTATCGGTTGGGCGCCAATTCAAAGATAAATAAACAGGTTGTATTTTCTTTTTATTATAGAACGCGATCCTATATCGAAGACAAACACCTCGTTATCGCTCCGGAAAACTATCACTAATTAATCAAAACAACCATCAAAGCTAGATAACACAAGCAAATCATTCCCAACGAAATTGGCGCCCCGATAAGGACGCAGACAGATCGCGAACTCTCCGTCAAAGGGATCGCTGGTTTCAGGCGAACGTTTCATCCTGCTACGTCGGGCGGGCGTTTAATATCCGAACCGGCCGTCTCCACCGTCTTTTTACTGTACGCCGAGCGAAAAATAATTGATCGATTTCACCATTCCACCGTAATGGCGGTATGACGTAAAAGGAACGCGTACACCAGCGGATCCGGATATTCTCTTTCACCTGCTTTGAAATTTTGCTAAATGTATCACGAAACCAATTTGGTTGTAAGCCAATGTTTTTGTGTGAGGCTGATAGGTTTTAGTAATCAGCGTCGTGGGGATGGGAGGTCGTGTACATATGATTTCTTGTTCTGTAAATGAGATTTTATTTTACCGATTTCAGAGTCGATTTTTCTATGCTTAAGCTTAAATGATAGGTAGATAGGTAAAGTTGGGAAACCCAGAAGACCATATTAATGATGAAATGTGAACAAAACATTTATAAAATCATTAATTAGGAAGCATCCCAAGCATCTGGTTAGCATCATGCAACAGCATGGCAAAGTACTAACATGTAGATAAATTCTTCCACAAACGTCTTCTGGTTGTTATCCTCTCTTAAAAACACCACAACACTCGACTCCACTCTATACTCCAAACACAAAACATTCAAACAAACAGCACGAACCCACATTCATTACATTCCAATGCAAAGCATTCTCCCCAGCTGCTCAGAAGACATTAATTCCCAGTTAGAAAGGATCCAAATCCAGCATTCCTTAGGCACTAATATAAAATTCCATTGGCAGAAGTGCCAGTGGCGAGACGTCTGATGTAAAACGACTGGTACAAACGCTCGGTATGCCAATATCACAGATTAGAATGCTGGTAGACGTCTAATGGAGCAATGATTAGATGTTAGTTATGCTGCCTGTAGGTGCATTCAATTTAACGGCCAATCGTTTAAGACAGTGCACACAACAAGACACCCGCGTTGGGTGTCTTGTTGTGTGGTTTCCAACTATTCAGTTCGTTCTTTTATCCTTTTTAGATGGGAAAGGCACCAAAAGCTTTCCGAGTATCTTTCTACGAAGTAAATGATTAAATTAAAGCAGATGATACATCCTCTACTTTTGAAAGTCATGGGGGTCAGGCTATCAGTAACAGATGACGTGGGTATATGGTTTCTTTCTTTAAGTCTAATTAAGTATCTCTCAACTTATCTCTTGTCTCCTAACAGTAATATCTGATGCGATTGTCTATCGTTATATTATTATCTTCTTCTAAAAACTTAACAGAAAATCTATTTTGGTATTGACAGCGTTTGTTCTGTAGTTCCTGAACCTTATAACTGAAATAATACGAAACCCAACGATGGCTTTTCTTTGGAAAACTTTAAGTAATTCCCAATTCCAACACAAGGTAACCCCAATAAATATATAGGAAAGCACCTATCGGCATGACTAGCAAAAGCTCACGGCGCGCTATCGTAGTATCCAAGATACAGTGCCTAGGTCGGGAGCTCGCGGCCTTTTGAGAGATACGGGCCATTGTCGGCCCATTGTCAGAGAAACAATGGCTATTTCAACACCTCACAATGGGGCGAGTTAGCTCCGTGAAAAATTAACGCGCCCGACCTGCGTGCGATGAACGTTGCAACTAGCTTCCGTGCTTTACTACTCTCACTGCGAACTCTGAAGTTTTCGTTTATGACGGCTGAATAATGAGAGCGGTTAAATAAATAATTTCTTTTTTTTTCAGATTAATACTCGTAGGACTGCGTGAAGTACTAAATTTTAGGTTTTAAAAGCTCCGGAAAGAATGATTGAAATTTTGAAATTATAAAACAAGCTTTAAAGTCTTACATTTCAAACACACTGTGGGTACTTAAGTGAGGTGATGAAATGACCATTACAAAATAAATTAATTTGTCTTTCTTTGCTTATTAAATCTGAAAATGCATTTGCACAGCAGAGAAGTCAGCATCGTATCACCTTGGTTTTTCATATAAGCACACACGGTGACATGCATCAAGCTAGATATTTCCAGTATAGCATGGCCGCATTTTGTACAGATTTCCCGTATAATGAGCGATCCGCATAAACTGGGTTTGAACAGTATTACTCACTATTACATTTTTTTCCAATTATATTTGAAGTTAATTAATTGACACTAATCAAATAAAAGACTGCTCCTAGTTTAAAATAGTATTGAGTAATTAGTACAAATACCAGCTAAAGTTTCACTTACTAAATATCACTCAGTGGAAAGGACGGATGCACCACTGGCAACCGTTTCTCTGGACGTGATATGTCATCCAACACTTAATAGACTTGTCTCTTAACTATGAAAATACCGTAATACCTTTATTAAGCCGACCAAAGATCATAGATACGTATGTCGCCAGTTCTAAAAAAAAGTTCTCAATTCAAAACGCGAAGCCTCGGAATTTGCCCTTTAGTGACATTTCTCCATTTGTAACGGAGACTACTAAAGTCTCCTGCGCATATCAACAGTTGAAATTCATAATGTAACGCGCAGCTAACACGTTTTGTGGAACAGCTGTCAGTAGCACAAGTTCTAATTTATTTCATTTATGTTTATTGTCACACTTGTCCTTTGTCGATCAACACGTCATGCTATTATAAAAAAGGTGTCAGGTTGATTGAAAAGTAAGTTAAGTACATACCGTAGCTAGGTTCAAAGGGATCCAAATTGGACTAGAATTAAATTTTGCATCTGAGAGGTTTTTGACTCAGCGCAGTATTACTGAAGATTTGTTTATGATTTGTGCAGATGGAATGCACTGCTTGGCTTTCGTATGTTTTTTCCCGAGTGACTACTGAAAACTAGCACATAGCACAGCATCATACAACTACAACCTCATCACTACGGTAACCTGCTTGGCTTTACCTTCCTATCGAATTTCAAATATTTTGTTATCCGTTGTGTGTTTATTTTGATTTTTTGACATTTTGTATGCACGTCATGTATCTGCTTGATTCAAGTAATAGTAATTCTAGCCAATAACGGCAAAAATATCGATAAGTAAAATTTAATTAAATTCTTCCATCAAGTAATCTTCAAAGCCACCGTCCTGCTTAAAGCCATACATAAGTATTAAATTAAAATCGAACACAAAGACCATCCAATCTTCCCACAGAAAGCCTACATCGGCGGCTCAATGGCTTTTAACGAAAATTAATAAATTAAATTGACAGGTCACCGACTTCATCCAATGAAATTTAAGTATTAAAGCCCACTATACCTGAAA
Organism: Diarsia brunnea; assembly: GCA_949774965.1. Taxonomy (NCBI): domain Eukaryota; kingdom Metazoa; phylum Arthropoda; class Insecta; order Lepidoptera; family Noctuidae; genus Diarsia; species Diarsia brunnea. The sequence continues at coordinate 7,135,084 of OX459003.1, read as the reverse complement.
TATCGATACGATAGTGCCGTTGCGGTCTCAATACAGCCCAATTAGTCTGTGCTGCCTTCCGCACGTTTTTGCCCCAACACTAATAGGCAAGATCTTGGTTAAAAGACTTTTATAAGAGCCGACATGTGCAAAAAACTTTTGTATTATGTTATGTGTGCGTGATCTGAGAGGGGCTCGTGGCTATATAATAACAGGCAAAGTTGATCTCACAGGTTAAGCCAACCTTGCCAAGATCGGTCCGTGGATGGGTGACCACCTATTGCATACCGAGTTTATTCCGCGTTTCGGAAAGCACGTTAAGCTGTTGATTCCGGCTGCCATTTGTAGATCTTTGACAATCGTTACAGATAGTTCGAAACCCAGTCAGACAGGTATCGTGTTGCCGAGTAACTGGGTTGTCGAGAAACATCTTTCGGGCATCATGGTATCCTCACGATGCCTTCCTTCACCGAAGCAAGTGATAAAAAACAATACACACATGACTCCGGAAAATCAAAGGTGTGGTGTGACTCGAGACAACTCGTTTTGGCAATCCGACTGTCACACCACTAACACTAGCACTGGTACTTGACTAGCACTGCTATACCAGATGTCCATTTAAAATACTAGTGTTCATCTGCATACAGTTAGACTGGAAGCAGATTCCAACATAGTTAGGAAAAGATGACGACAAGAGCCGATCATCATCATCACACATCATCACTTCAGCCATAAGACGTCCATTGCTGGACATAGGCCCAGAAGGGAGGGATGTGCCATAATCGCCACGCTTGGCAGGCGGGTTGGCGATCGCAGTATGGTTGTTATGTTACTAAGAGAACGCTGCTGCCCATTCTCTGGTAAGTCCCTTAGTCGCCTCTTACGACACCCACGGGAAGATATGGGATGGTGCTATTCTTTACGTCCGACACCATACGGTATAAGAGCCGATATGTGTGAAAAAAGTATAAGTAGGTAATAGTTTGTTTGTATGTCATGTTCACGTGATGTGGAACAACTAAAAGGTCACTTGTTAATTGTTGTTGACACTCAGTTTTGTTACAACAACTGGACTGTTGAATAGTGTTGACACTCTAGTTATTGTTCTGCCATTTAGATACGAAAGATCCTCTTTGAAGATTAGGTCGGTATGCAAGCGCCAAGTATCCTATAAATTGATCTTTAACTTTTTTCAACAACGGGCATAAAAAATTACATTGTTGTTTTCAGGGACAACAGTTTTAAATTATTTTGTATTTTTTTTTTGTTGCAGTATTTATTTATTTATTTTATTTTATTTTATTTTATTTTATTTTATTTTATTTTATTTTATTTTATTTTATTTTATTTTATTTTATTTTATTTTATTTTATTTTATTTTATTTTATTTTATTTTATTTTATTTTATTTTATTTTATTTTATTTTATTTTATTTTATTTTATTTTATTTTATTTTATTTTATTTTATTTTATTTTATTTTATTTTATTTTATTTTATTTTATTTTATTTTATTTTATTTTATTTTATTTTATTTTATTTTATTTTATTTTATTTTATTTTATTTTATTTTATTTTATTTTATTTTATTTTATTTTATTTTATTTTATTTTATTTTATTTTATTTTATTTTATTTTATTTTATTTTATTTTATTTTATTTTATTTTATTTTATTTTATTTTATTTTATTTTATTTTATTTTATTTTATTTTATTTTATTTTATTTTATTTTATTTTATTTTATTTTATTTTATTTTATTTTATTTTATTTTATTTTATTTTATTTTATTTTATTTTATTTTATTTTATTTTATTTTATTTTATTTTATTTTATTTTATTTTATTTTATTTTATTTTATTTTATTTTATTTTATTTTATTTTATTTTATTTTATTTTATTTTATTTTATTTTATTTTATTTTATTTTATTTTATTTTATTTTATTTTATTTTATTTTATTTTATTTTATTTTATTTTATTTTATTTTATTTTATTTTATTTTATTTTATTTTATTTTATTTTATTTTATTTTAAAGAAAGCTTACAGGCTAATAACAGTTATAAATATCATGCATAAGTTAGGGACATTTGCTAATTACAAGCTTCCACATAATATAAAACTAACTAGTTACAAGTTACTTGCGTTGACCAATCAGCGATTTGAACAATTTAAAGTAGGTACATACCAGGTGTACAAAAGAAAAAATAACAACGAGAAAGTGAAGTACAATAATAATAGTGACCATTTGTCACTTTAAAAAAAAAAAAAATTTGCAGTACCTTTCGTCGATACCTTTACCGTACCGTTTTTGGTTAAAACATTTATGATGATGAAGGCATTAGAGAGTTCCACTGCTGGGTCTCTCTTTCTCTCTTACTTCTGCACTTCTTTCTAGGTTCTGTGCGACCCATACTCAGGTGTTTTCCGGAAATTTGAAGATATCATCGACCCAATAAGCTTTAGAACAGCCCTAGTTTATTTGGCTATCGCTCGGTCAAACCCGTACTCCATATCGGCCAAAAACATATACTTTTTGTTTTTTTTATGGTGTGTAATCATCAAAAGACTCCGCCCGCTCTGGGCAGAGCGATAGGAAGTGTCAGACTTGTACTGACTAAAAACCATCCATGTTCCTTGTTAGCCCTTTGTGCCGAGGCGCGGTATCTCTCGAACCACCCGCAGCAAACAACATATCCTTACTTACATCAACACCTAAGTAATCCGTTTCCGACCTAAGATTCCTAAGGAGTCGTGAGCTGTAAACAAGGCTACAGAGTAGTGCGGTATTATAGGCTCGGCTGTTCGGCTCAGCACACAATTACGCAGGTCAAGCGTGCGCTCCGTAGTGCCACAATTCACAAAGCTAACGCAGACGGCTATATACACTGTGTACAGATATTTATTGTGGCTCTTCCTTGAGAAGACAATACTGTGGTGTCGGGCAGCTTATAATATTGGTTGTGCGTGTTTTAATCCTTCCTAATATTATAAATGCGAAAGTAACTCTGTCTGTCGCGCATTCACGCCAAAACTGCTGAACCGATTTGAATGAAATTTGGTGCACAGATAGTCTAGAGCGTAAGAAAGGGCATAGTCATATACTTTTTAATGCTATAAAAGGGTTGTAAGGGGGTTGAAAGGGGCCCGTCGGGGCTGCGGGTTGTTCGGAAGAGATACCGCGGCCTCGACATGAAGGGCTAAGAAGGAACATCATCATCAGCCAAGCCTTTTCCCAACTATGTTAGGGTCGGCTTCTAGTCTAACCGGATGCTGCTGAATATCAGTAATTTACACGGAGCGACTGCCTATCAGACCTCCACAACCCAGTTAATACTAGGTAATACGATACCCTTTGGTAAGACTGGATGTCAGACTTTCAGGTCACTGACTACCTGTAACGACTGCCAAAGATCAATATATGGCAGCCGGGACCAACAGCTTAACGTGCTTTCCGAGGCACGGAGGAAACTCGGTATGTCGGGCGGTCACCCATCCACAGACCGACCTAGTCAAGCACAGCTTTACCTAAAGATCGACCCGAGTGGCAGTTCTTATTAAGCCACGAGCTCCACCAACAAATAACATGGGTGGTTTTTAGTCAGTAGAAGTCTGACACTCCCTTTCGCTCTGCCCAAGAGCGGGACCCCTTATTTGATGATTTTCCACCCGCCAAAAAAAAAAAGGGGGTTGGAAGGGGGGGGATAAAAAGATTACTTTTGGTCGCGATAACCGACATCAGTCGCGATAACAACATCCACGCGGGCGAATTATCTATAAAGAAACGAATATGAGAGAGAAGAATCAGTACTGGAATTCTACTAGAATTCGACCAAATTAACAACGTTAGCAATAGTTTCAGGCAGATCCCTCATATGGGCTTATAAGCTTAATATTAAGCTAACGCAGACGTCTATTTACACTGTGTAGGTACAGCTATTTATTGCAACTCTTCCTTGAGAAGACAATACTGTGGTATCGGTTTGTTTATAATTAGTTTTGCGTGTTTTAATTTATATGAAGAAAATATGCGAAACGATTCGAGAAGAATCAATAATGAAATTCAAGATAAAGACAAAAGCTATTCAATTATAATTTGCAGAGCAAACATGGCCAAAGACCGGCTTATATGAAAAGATTTGGAAGGAGAAAGGGAAGTAATTTTTCAAGCAGTGGACACAACACAGACTAAAAAAGTCTTCGACAAGAACTCGACCGCATCAACGGGGTTAGCAATAGTTTCGGAAAGGTCCCTCAATGTAAATACCATCTTAATTGTGCTCGGTAACTGAAGACGCCAATAGCCAACCTCTTCAAATAAATATCTTCATATATATAGAAGGCGACCAAACCTTCTTTCTATACCTTCACATGAAAAATGGAGTAACACGTATTTCACGAAAGCGTCCATTTGTTTTTCTAAATCATAACTGACCTAAAATAAATTTTAAAATAGTCCACTCGATTCCGCTGCAGCGGAAATAGGCTTATGATCAGTTTACTCTAAAGTTTTTAATGTTTGACACTTAAAAACTTTCATCGTAAAAGACGTACTAAATCTGATCTGGAAATAGAGCCTCGGTAAATGCAGCCCCAATGTTCGACAAATATCAAAAGTTTGTTCTAAGTTCTTTTAGCAGTTTGAACTTTTAACAGCGTCAGGTCTTTGTAAGTATGTTAGTGGTCTAAAAGGCATATTATTTAATTAATTACAATTTTCCATTCTTTCCGTACCATAATGTACGTAGTTGGTAGGGAAATAATTATACTAGTCAAAACTATAGACTCTGTCGGGCACAGGATAGATCAAGTCGGAAAGAATACGAACGCTACTGAATTAATGTTGTAAATAGTCCACTTCATACTACCATCTGCAGCTACTGTTTGAAATAACAACCTCCAACCTCAAATAAAAGTCTCCAAATTGCGAACCAAAACTACCAATTATGTTTTAGTAATTATGTTTGTGGCACATTCGTGGTGATCTGGTTCTAATAACAGTAAGTATAACCTGGCTTCGTATTCGATCGATAACTGTCACCAGGCCACGCCAGGCCTACTGAAAGTCAAACTGTTACCATCATCGTGCTGTCTAGTGTATACTTGGTCTGTCGCACCTATACTACTGTAACGAGATCATCAAACGACTTCGAGCCTGTGTTACAAAATGAGTCTTCTCATTTTCAGGAAACAGATCAAAATCCCGTTAAACACAGCATAATTTGCATCCAAATATTAATCAAGTACCGCAACAATGAACTTTAAGGAACCGCGCCAACGTGGGAACGGACAGACCTGTAAGAGTGAAGCCATACGAGCGCTGTCAGTGCGTTGCGTCTACGCACCGATGTGATTTTAACGCACCAAGTACCACGCGAACAATCATAATCATCATCGTACCAGTCCGGAATCAGCATTGCTGGGTAAAGGCCTTTTTGCTGCTACACTTCCCGGTTCTGTGCGTGCCTTATCCAAGTGTTTCCCGCGACTTTGACGATATCGTCGCCCCAACGAGGTTTAGAACGCGAGTTAGCGAAAAAGCTCTCTGAATTAGGATTTTAAAAAAATACGGTAACGTAACGCAATGACGCCATTACTATGTCACAGCGTTAAGAAAACCATCGTCGCACCGCAGTATCACTCCCCCCATTGTCTCCGACCCCTTGTCTGATGCGCATGCGTTTTGTTGCCGCACGTAATTTCAACGCACCGCGTTTGTTTTTATGAATGGCATATCGCAGTACAATCTAGGAGGTTGTCGTCTGCTTACCTGGACTATCCTGTGGGTGCCTCCAGCCATACACAAATAATTACAAACTAAGCGACTACACGCTACGGGCACCCCTTGTGGGGTACGATCTTCGGCTTAGGGCGTCGCTGGAGGAGCACAGCAAGGGGATAGGCTGGAACTGACTCCTAAAGCACCGCGTGAAATCACGCTCAAATTTATTAGAAGAACGATTTAGAGTCACTGCTCCGAAATCGCAACGTGCTGACAACGTTCGTGTGTCAACCCTCTTAGCCTTAACGTCATAACATAACCGTCGATCCATTTCACTTAACTGAGGCGCGTACGCTTAGAAGCGTTCTTGAAATATGCAAAGCTCACTCACGACCAAGCCGCGTAATAGCGCGTGATATGCTCCGAGCAAAAGTCTAGCTCTAAGCTATGAACGAAAATCTAGATTCTGGAGTCTCATCGCGCCGCCCATACATTACGAGCTATTCTTTGATGATACACTTAAAGTTGAATCGGGTAATGGCTTTTTAAAATGTTGAGGGATTTTTAAATTGTGGTGGGACGCTTTGGAACTTGTTGTAATATTATCATGAGATTTTTTAATGATAGAAAATGTTATTCTCTGGCTGTTGTTATATTTCGCTACCAATCACGACAAAAAAAATCTTTTAAATCACTTCTATAAAAAACCCTCCATTTGGGCTTCACCACAATCGGGTCAAAAAAGAGGTTCTAATTTTTAGGAACCGAGAATTTGGATCCTTCCTAGTGTTCAACAATTAAGGATACAGATCTATCAAAGCTTTAAAACATTTAATTCAAGGTGTACTACAGTCATTAATATCACTAATAATCAAACAACAAAATTCGAACCCAATTTTTACTTTAAGATAGAACCTATTCCATAATAGTATGAGTTCGAAAATGCTATATCTGTAAGGACATATTTAAGATAACAATCAATACAGTAGCAGAAAATCACTTTTAAATGTAAAGGTGTATGTACATATAAGTGCACGTGACAATACTCTTAGGTACACAAATACATATACCTTCAGAAATAACAGCCACGTAAAAGTCACGGAAACGAAATAACTTAACCAAACCCAAAACTAATGAGCACAAACAGAAAACTAGACCACAGTCTATTATTCCAGACAGTAAACCAAGGAAGAACAATAAATCGTAGAACATAAATAAGTAAAGAGCAAAGTTCTCGTTTGTATCACGCACGGTGCGGCGTGGGTGCCTAGGTTCCTCTCACCGATATGTCTTGGATATAAAACAAATAGCGAGGCTGCGTCCGCGCTGCGTGAGTCGTGACAAGCCCGCACACCCGGGACCACGATTGTGGGTATACTGGGTGCTAGCTTTTGTAGGCTATGATCTAGTGTCGGTTGTGACGGTATAAAGATTCGCTAGGAAGGTATGTCTGGGGATAAACGCTTTAATGTACACGTGACTTTATGCAAATTTTACCTGAAATACCTGAACTGTCTCGTTGGTTCAGATGTCGTAAGCGCGACTGCCAAGCATTAGGTCCTGGTTTCTATCCCAGGTCGAGCTTTCTCAGCATATAGCAGCTACGGATACTTGATTTGTGATCATTTAATGGTAATAGGCCTCTATTACATGGGGCTTAAACATAGGTAGCTGGCAATGTGAGTGTACCTACTAATAGGTACACTTCAGCCTCACTATTCGGGAATTACAGTCGTGAAATCTAAGGTGACGTTTTATCGTGGGGCTTACAAATGAAAACAGAATCTGACCCGAAATGATCAAATCGTATCTCAAAAATAGATGAATTAAAATACATTACAAAATATTGTGTGAAATTTCACTACACTATGGTTTTCAGTGGTGACTCTGGTCACTATAAATGAAAAGAACCTTCCGAACAAAAAAAGAACCGGTAAACTATCTAGGTAAGTGTGTAACCTGTTCACATTTTTTTCCAATCAGAAAAAATCTGTAAAATAAAAGACAAAGCTACTTTCATCTTCAAGGACCAACATAATGTACAGATACGGGCAAGTACCAAGTCTTATAGGTGTATCCGGTCAGTCATCCGGGCACTAACTACTTCCTGTTAAGCCCTTTGATGTCGTTAATGTACGGCCTCATGTGATAGTCTGCCTTTAGACGCATAGCATACTCGCTTATGCCTTTAGCCTTTGAAGGATATAGAATAATTCAGTTTAGTTTTGTAATTCCAAAGAAAATGATGCATTTTGAACAAGAAAGTTCTATTTTTAGACTAGCCGCGACCTCCGAATAAATCGGGTTCCAGGATTTGAATTAATTGCACGGAACAGTAATCCTTTTTTTTCTAATTAAAGTTTAAGCTGCTCTTTGTAAAACATTCACAATTCAGTACATGATCCTAATCGAACCAATTAATAATGCATCATCAGTGATTCATCAGTCATTAAAAGCTTTCCTCGTTTACGAGTATGTTTAAAAATAACAGGACTCGTATCATGGACTGCATTCATGTTCACAGTTCAAGATTTGATATCTCTTACACGGCTTACACCAGCAAATCGAAATACCCGAAACTGTCAAATTTTCCCAATTAACCTTTAAACATGTTGATTTAGCGATAAACTTAAATATATATTAAAGAAAGATACATTGTAGTAGCCTGATGCGCTGCTGGCGTCTTTACAACATCAAAACATTATAATAGTTGATTTTTTAATCAGATAATCTTCATTACAACCCAAACCTCAGCTTACACCAAATGCTCTCTTATCTGAACAACTCTAAACGCTAGCTTAACAAATTATTATCTTCGATATCGTATGTAGCAGGCAAGTCTGCGGCAGTAAATAAAATAAATTAATAAGCTCACCACTCGGTAGTTAGGTTTGTCTTATCGTAGGCTGCGTCTGCGCACAAAATACGACTGGCCAGCGCGCCCGGGGCCTAAATAAAATAATATTTATTTAATTTACCGAGATGTTTATCTGTTAACGTTACTGTTTTATACAATATGGGGTGTATTGTATTGTTATCTTGATTTTTTAGTGATGTTTGGCTGTTGGGTTTTGTTTCTGGATTCTGGAGCATTCAACGGGAGGTGCATTTGAAGCAACCTTTTTTTAATGTATGATTTCCATCAGAATTACCTTGCCCTTACCCGAATTAATTTGGGGTCAGCGCAGCGTATCTTCCTCCTCCATACTTCTTTATTGTCTTTATTTAAATGTCGAGTAAACGAAAAAAGTCTTTTTTTATTTACTGGACATTTCATCAGTCTCCATTTTAAACTTGTGTACCAAACATTATAATTAACAAATCACAATTCATATCATCAACTTTGAAGGCAAGATTTTAGACAACAACATTTTTCAGTCTTTAAATTCTAGTCCATTTCTCAGGCCAGGTTCAATTAAAGCCTACATCGAGCGAGTTGCGCGTGCATCGATGGGCGATAGCGCAGAAGGGCGTAGAGGGCGGCGCGCGCGCATATAGGACGCCCACGCTACACGCTCCACTGCGCCTGCGCCTAATAAACGCAGTTATGACGCCGTATTACCATACTAAGATAGTCGAGGAAAGTTTTTGTTTAATATTTGCGTAAAATCCATCTATGGCAAGTGGGAGGGGCGTTTGTTGTGTAGAGTTTTTCGTGGCTATTATTTATGGTGACGATGCGACTGGTCAATGTTCATATCTACTCTACACAATGGTGGCACTTGTAGGTACATACGTACAATGATAAATACTTATATTATTATTATAATAGATTAGTTCTATTGTAATCTTACCTTATAGTTATTATATTGCAACTGACCTCAATTGTTATAATTTAATTATTTAATATTAAGGACTTGTTTTAAAATTGTAAGTTGATTCAGTTTTATTTCTATACTTTTCCGTGTGGTGACGGACGTAAAGAATAGCACCATTCCATATCTTCCCTTGGGTGTCGTAAGAGGCGACTAAGGGACTTACCAGAGAATGGGCAGCAGCGTTCTCTGTGTCTTCGTAACAACCATACTGCGATCGCTAATCCGCCTGCCAAGCGTGGCGATTATGACAAATCCCAGTCCAGCAGTGGACGTCTTATGACTGAAATGTTCTATACTTTTTGCTGTGCCCTACAGGGTTGGTAATAGTACCTTAGCTTTAAGCCCATAGTAAGATCTTCACACATTATGGAATACAAATAACCATAACATGAATCATGTTTTTAAAAGGACCTGATCTAGAAGAAATGATTCTAAAAGTACTGGAACTCACCCTAATCTGCAGACGTAAATCTGGCTGGAAAATAGGAACAATAAAAACAAAACAATAGTTTTCAAACTTACATAAAACACAGTCAACTAGAAGACCATACCCACAGATATAAATATCTATATCTGTGACCGTACCTCATTAAAGCTTATCGTTTTTGTAAAACTGAGCTATATAGTATATAGCTTAGAGCTATTGGTAAACTTATTAGAAGCGCCAATAGCCCAAAGGCTAAATCGCTAACTGGCAATTGAGAGGTCGTAAGTTCATGCCACGGCCGCTTGAACTATTGTTGTGGACTACATTTAAGTTAGCTTGAATATAATAGCCGATACACAAGTTATTTATAAAGGCTCACATACAACTATTTGCTCTATAAAATTGGTATACCAACAAAAATGTTATTTTACAATGGCAACTTACCTAAGCACAGCTTATAAAGCCAACAATTACCAAATTGTTTGTCATCAAAAACGTGTTTGAAAACTGACTTTATAAAGGTTAAGTTTAATTGAAGATTATTCGTCTGTTTCAGGGAATCAAGTTTGAGACCATAAACGAGAACAATTGGGGCATCCCACACATATACCTCAGTAAGAGGACATAGCATTATATCACGCCTCTAATCCAAGAAGGGTAAGGCAGAAGTGTACCTAATAGTACACTCTACATTTTTCCAGTTATGTTTAAGTCCCATGTCCGCAGTCCCGGGCACAAATCAAAACTCCGTGGTTGAAATTCCTGATGGAAAAACCCAATTTCACGGAAGTAAGTGGAGTTACCAAATTACGTGTTTTGACACTATTTTTAAAAACTAGCTGCCGCCGTACTTTAATACTTATAACAGTTCACTGTTAAACGTATTAACCAACGCAGCTCGCTACCCCATTGTGGACCAATTAGTTGGTCGCGAGCTTCTATTTGCAGCGGCCATTTAACCGCCAATTTAAACCTCCACTTGGTCTCGCTAATCTAATGACATTTATTTTTGTGGCTTCCTTAATAATGTAAATTAAGAGCTTGGAAGTACTCTAACGTTTAAGTTTTAGGTTTATTTTAATCTTTCAGTTCAGATTTGTAACTTTAGACAACCAGAACAACTGGTTGTCTAAAGTTGTCTCACCAATGAGCACAACATTTTCTATTCGGGTACCGTGTTACCCACTTGTTAAGGCCATGGTAAATACGGGTATACACACACACATGTATGCGATTTAAGCCCACCACGACAATAGTTAAGTAATTCTCCTTCAAGTTGATGATAATCCACCTCCCAATTTATTTGGAATCGGTGCAGCCATAATTTTCTCCAAATCCATATCAGCATGTTTTGAGTATAAATGTGGGTGGGTATAAGAGTAGAATAAGGCCAAAAAACGATGTATGGACTGTGTGAAGGATGATATAGCATGCAAGGAGGTATCTGATGAGAGGACAAGTAATAGAGAAGTATGGAAGAAGAAGACATGTTGCGCCGACCCCAAATATATCGGGATAAGGAGACAAGAGAATGATGATGATCTAATTCTATATCAACATACCTTCATCTCAGTACTGGCTTCTTCTTAGCCAATATTTTTCTAATAGATTTTATGCAGGTTTATTTCAAGCGATAGCAAACAGGAAATAAAGAAAAGGTTATTCCAATTAATAAGAGGAAATGCGAATGAAAATTAAAATGAGCGTTCACCTTTATTTATAGAGAGGAGTTCTGGGAAAACAGGTTTTCATTACCTTCGGTACCGAGATTGTTCTTGTGAACTCTTCGTAGTGCCGGGAAAGAAGACAAAAGCGATCAGCAATGTTTATAATTTATTTTTCAAGGAATCCTTATTCAAAAACAATAGACGAGTTGTCTGTTTCCATAATATTTATAAATGTATTCTAATGGTAACTTAATTATTATTTATTTATTTAAACTTCATGCACAAAAATGGTACATAGGCGGACTTACTATGATAAAAGTTTTTCGTTAAGTTTGTGTAGGGATATTAAAAATAAGGAATAGATAAGTGGAAAAAGGAAAATGTTAAATATAAATGCTATAAGAGTACAGCAAGACTGCTGAGATGACGAGCAATTAAATAGAGAAGTGTGGAAAAAGAAGACATACTGCGCCGATCCCAAATAAATCGGGGTAAGGGCAGGAGAAAGATGAGGCCATTGCCCCCTACAAAGAAATTGCAAGCTTTTTTTCCGACTCAATTACGGTTTATGCTTTCGATGATTTTGTAGACTGTAGTTACCCTAGGCACCTAGAGATATATATGTTCCCATTTCTAAAACGATTAACATACAATTTAAAATCATATTAAGTTAACAAGGGTCAGAGATGTAGAAACAATTAAACGAAACCTATATTTCCAAGTTTTTAAATAAGTTAATTATAACGAAGGGTCTATTAGACAGAAGCTAATTGTTTTTTCAATTATTTTTATAGATGGTCGTTAAAATTACGAGAATCAACAGTCTAAAGAGTATGTATGGGTCAGTGGTCGCGATCGTAAAATAGTTCATTTATCTTATTTAAATTGGCAATTATTTACAACTCTATTAGGTTAAGACAGAAATATCCAGCTGTACTATTGTTTCATAGAGAAACAGTAAGCAAATAAAAGGTTTGTTTGAAGTATTTATCATTGAAATGAAATAAGTTAATTGATTGGTATTAATGGTCTATTACCGGACACTGCTGTAACATTTTTTTGTTCTTTTCTGATTCAATTACTTATTTCTTTGAATTTTATTAGCAATAATTATAATAGCGTCTGTTTTTGTTTTATATCCCTCAACACTTATTTTACTGTAAAAATAAAATGCGTACTTTACTGTAGGTACTTTTTTTTGTATGCCTATTAGTATTGTATTTATGTTAATTATATTATAATATGTAGATATTTAAATACAACACGTGCAATACCTATTCAATTTTAAATAGTATAGGTGGTCTACCTTTGCATAGTTTCAGCTTAAAATTTCACACTAAAGTATTTAGATTTATAGCAGACCGTAGAACGTTTAACCATAGTTACTTAAAGGTCGATTTTCTTATACTCCGTATTTGAATTACAGGATTTTTACCAGATCAGTAAGAAACTATATTACTATGCAAGGTGCAGTTTTTCATGGTCGTCGAAATTCAGGAGATTGTCATAAAAGCTATAAACAATCAACTTAAATTACGGTACCTGGTCACTAAATAAATACGCTGCTTTTTAGTTGTTAAAAATTTAATAAAGGTCTGTGTGTGCCCAGGAGTGGGACAATAAGGGCAAAGTTAAAAATATAATAATAATATAGAGTGACCAACACCTGAGGAGACTCTCGACCTGTTTCCGATCTCGGTGAGCTACTATTTTTATTTTATAGTGCTTTAGATTAAAAAAAATATGTAAATTTTGTGTTAAAAAAATAAATAAAGGGGAATAATGGTATATAAGAATAATAATATGTTTATTTTCTCTTAGAATAACTAGTTTATAGTATACACTATTGTACTAGTATATACTACTGTACTAGTATCACTACATAGTATAAAACAAAGTCGCTTTCTCTGTCCCTATATCCCTATGTATGCTTAAATCTTTAAAACTACGCAACGGATTTTGAAGCGGTTTTTTTAAATAAATAGAGTGATTCAAAAGGAAGGTTTTAGTATATAATTGGACCGACATCCACGCGGGTGAAGCCGCGTGCATCAGCTAGTACTCATATAAGAATAGGAAAGTTATTGTCCTTGAATTTGTCGTGAAGGTAAATAAAGGTAACAAGTTTGTTAACCGACATTATCATTCCCACTGAAAATGGGTAATTTACCATGTTACAAATATGTATATGTTATTATAACAAATCACTGCAATTCACAAAACGGTTCCAATTCTCAACCAATACGCGAGAGTACCAACTAAAACACTAACAAAAAAATAATAAAATAAAGCTTCATTATAACCTTGTTAAAGAAAGATACATGCTGGCCATAAAAGTCGTTAGCGTTTAAATTGCGAAGCGGCTGCTCGGGCTGCCCCGACCGAACGCGCCATTACCCGGTTTTGTACCATTCTGCAACAATTAGCTGATCTATGGACCAGTTTATAGTTTCGCGCGCTTTTATTCCACTACATCTCTATATCCTGTTACTGCCCATAAATGCTCACCATTGAACAAATTAATGTTCTCTTCTCCTTGAGAGAAAGGTAAACTATTATCGCAAATGATTTATCGCCACACATTATCACGAAACCTATCTAAAAATCCTAGCATCGGATCTTGGCTAGGAAATATTGCCTGCCATTTTATACCCTCTAACTAGACAGTCTGAGACTCTAAACTATCAAGACATCACGTTTTAGTGTGTTATGTGGTGTGAAAATTGTTGTAGGAAAGCTCTAGGTGCCTTTACAAAACTTAGAACAAAGAAGTTCTAACTTCGTCGTATGTTTTCACTTTGTCTGGCGAGATGTCTTCTTTTAAACAAGTAACAATATTTATCCTCAACTTTTGTCTATTGGCTAATTCACTAGATATTATTTTCTTACAATTTTGCATAGCGTTAGGTGATACGAATGACGACATGCGTTTCAAGAAAGGTATGGGGCAGGCCTTTGCCCAGCTGTGGGATTCAAGGCTGACCAAAAATATGAAGTATAAAAAGCTAGTGGTCGCCTATAAGTTGTCCGAACATATTGTCAACAATATTAAATTGATACATTTAAATATCCCTAGACACAAACATTTCTAGATCGGACGCTTAAGTATGCTGAAACTTAGCAAAAACTAGTGTACAAAACACCAGTTACTCAAAACAAACAGAAAAACGTCCATCGACCAAACAGTTGTTTCACCAAAATGCGATCGTAAGCCCGACCGCTTTTCCAACGCAACGGTTACCTGTAATAAAACTTCGTTACATAAACAACTCGTATTATTTTCGATTCTCTGTCGGTGTTCGTAATAATGGACATCGAATCATAGTGCGTCGGAAAATATCAACTATGGAATCCCGTTATAGCAGAAGTTGGCAACACTATGGTCGCTGTTTGTGTATGTGAGTTTGAATGTTCATAAATGCACAGACCGGTATCGGTAGAGGAGAAATTCTTAGTGGCCAGTATTTTTTTTGTCTAAAAAACAGCTTACATGGTAATACGCTAAGGCCTTACGTAAATATGTATCAATTTCAGTAGTCCGATGTCATAAGTCATATAAGCACATGTAAACAAAATGCGTGTAACCTCTTTACAATGTCCTTCAAATGTTGTTGACCACTGCAAGTTCAGATTGCTGTCATCAAGAAAGTTAGTTGTTCGTCATCTGGCCATCAGTATCGCTTTAGTGAACTCGGCATTGTCCCAACTCAGATTATAAGTTCGAGATGAATTGTTTTTTTTCTTACAACAGCTCAACGTAGAGTGGAGCTTTTGGAAGATAATAATTAAATCATTTTTAAGCATAATTTAACACAAGTAAAACCAAATTACGCATGTAATCCCCAAAGGTTTAGGTAGAGGTGTACTTAACAAGTATATCCAAATTTCGCCAGTCATGTTTCAATTTAATTACGTAATTTAGACACTACATTATTATAATATTAAGTCGTCTTCGACGTGCTACACCTGATTTACACCAGGCAGGTGTAAATATATGGTGTGATATTTAGGAAGGCACTTAAAACCCCGGATTTTTTGTCGCCTAAAATTAAATCATTATTATTTCGCTCGAAGCAAACAAAATAATAAGCGCTTTTATTCCTGCACACACGGCGAGATATCAAGTTATACAATTCCAGTATAACATGGTCACGCTTTGTATAAATTTCCCGTACAACCAGAAGTCCGAAAAAACTGGTTTTGTATAGCTTGATTGTTTGCCTTGCGTAACAGTTATAATTTTTCGTAGGAACAAACATTTTTCTTTACGAGTCAATTTCACTCTTTGTCTATATTTGTAGTCACCTGCAAACCTCTATCATTGTTAACAGACACCAAGAACAAGAGACAAAAGACGCTCCAAAGCCGATCAACAAACAACTACACAATGTGTCAAACAGGACGAGGCCGACGTCGTGCTAAAACAAACTCGGCCTGCGGCGGTGGGCGTGCCGGCGCGATGGTAAGGCACGCGCCGATCCCCTAGATTATTTCGCAGTTCGCTATACCAATCGATGCACCTTTTGCGAAACTAACCCGTTTCTAGCTGACTCTGGGTAAGCCGCAAGTGTGTCGCTTACGCTTCCTGCAATGTGGGCAGATCAAAAGAAACGAAAGATTCAGGAGCCAAGCCGACATATCGAAGAAGCGTCGATGATATTAACATAACATAAATTAATATATTGCCAAGTAATTTGTCCCTTAGATATAACTACCACGTAAAGACTTACATACCTATTTTACAGGGTGTAAATTAACCCTTTACACACCCGTCAACCAAGCATTATGTACATCAAACTAAGTACCCCTACGCAAAAAATTTTGCTAGGAAACTTTCTTTTTTGAATATTGTGAAAAATTTGGAACTTTGACCCCCAATATCTCCGTAACTAGGGGGTTCCCAGGTATGGTCTAGAACAAAAAAAATGTCGCAGTGGTGAGGAGAACAAGTGCCCTTCGTTTGCGTTAAGGATACTTTTACACCCTTTATACATAAATGGTAAAACAATTTGTGTTAGCAAATAGAACATTAAAACATCTATTCCTGGCGTTATATATATATCACTATCTAGCATTTGCTGAACTAGGGCCTTTTTGGAGTAAAATTCATAGTTTTTTCCTCTTCGGTCTACGTAAATTTGATTTTGATAGGTATTAACAACAATAAGCTTTTAAATTACCATTGAAGATCCAGGTACACAGAAAGTTCATAAACTGAGTTCAGAAAACAATTTTAAATAAAATTGTCCCTCTGTCATATTGTTTGTTTAATGCATCAATATTAAACGCAATATGAATATAAAATAATGCATAAATTCTCGTTTAAATTGACACCTTGCGGAGTAAAGTCTATGTTTATTTTTCCATTAGTAATTAGGCATTCTCTCATTTTATATCTACTAACTAAAATAATTCAATAAAAATTAGTATAAATATTAAGTTTGTTTAGTCAGCACCTGTATATTATTCTTATCTTCATCTTAAGAATAGATCATTTGAATTTTACTCAGGCAAGTGTTAATACAGTAATTGTTGCACTAAAACTGTTGATGTATAAAAACCCGCTAATATCAATAAACTTTATTATCAACGACACCTTCTATCGGTGGCGTGCCTAAGGGCCAACAGTACGACAAGTCTGTAGGTATGACCAGCAGACTGTTCAGAAACTCTATCATGAATAATTGAAGGTAAAATTAATCTGTTATAAGTACTCCTAGCAATAATGTTTTCAATCATTGAGGTTTATTCATTAAAAGCTGCTGTGATGATAAGAGACTGTTATAAAGTTTTGTCACAGATTTTTGACATTTAAACGGCTCCTAACTGTCATTATGAACCCTTTTTTTTATGGTGGGTGGAAAATCATCAAATGACCCCGCTCTTGGGCAGTGCGAAAGGGAGTGCCAGACTTCTACTGACTAAAAACCACCCATGTTCCTTCTTAGCCCTTCATGTCGAGGCCGCAGTATCTCTTGCAAACACCCGCAGCCCCGACGGGAGGCCGCAGCCCCAACGGGTCATTATGAACCCTTTATTTTGTAACTTTCTTCTTTAGTACGTACCTTCCTAATAGACGACTAACTAATAATAATAATGTTATTAAGTTTGTTTAGTTAGCACCTGTATACCTATTATTCTTATCTTCATCTTAAGAATAGATCATTTAAATTTTCCCCACAGGCAAGTGTTAATACGGTAATTGCTGAACTAAAACCATTGATGTATAAAAACCCGCTAATATCAATAAACTTTATTATCAACGACACCTTCTATCGGTGGCGTGCCTAAGGGCCAACAGTACGGTAAGCGTTTATGACCAGCAGACTGTTCAGAAACTCTATCATGAATATAGTAGGCTATAAGGTCTAACCAAGCTGCTGCGGGTTGTACGCAAGAGATACCGCGGCCTCGACATAAAGGACTAAGAAGGAACATGGGTGGTTTTTAGTTAGTAGAAGTCTGACACTCCATTTCGCTCTGCCCAAGAGCGGGAGGGGTTATTCGATGATTTTCCACCTGCCAAAACAAAAGGTCTAAGCAAGCTTTTAGGCTTGTATGAAAGATCCAGTTACCAGTACTTCTAGCAATAACGTTTTCAAGCTGCTGATACATAGGTAAGTGATGAAAAGCGACTGATTTATAACATATTTTTTACATTTAAACGGCTCCTAACTCTCATTGTGAACCCCTTATTTTGTTACTTCCTGTTTTAGTTCCTTCCTATAAGCGTTAACGAAACGTGTTCTTTGTCGTGTGGTTAGTGCCTAATATTAGGTTTTTGAGTTTTTATTTCACAGCATTTCATTTCAGGCATGCGAGCTTCCTCACTAACTGAACTATAACTTATGAACATTATGTAATCATAATTTTCGTAATAATATTAGTAACTTCAATTAATTAACTATCACATTTCCAATTAAGATTATCACAATCGTCTTAAATAGAGTCATAATTTTCAATAAGTACTTAAGTAATAACAAAATGATGCTTAAACCAATTAAAACCATAAAATTAAACTTAAATTAAATAATTGACCTAAACGGAACGCATAAAACTGCAATTCAAGCGGTTATTTTAATAACTATTATTAGAACCTGTCTAAAAAATGACAGGTCAGATGATAATCGTTTCGCAGAGGGCGCTGGTGGACCTTGCAAAGTCACTTAATTAATTATAACCTCACATTCGCTGATACGCAAGTATTAATCCAGTGTGGCAAGCTAAAGGAGCTAAGTGCAATCACTAATCAAGATGCAGGTGCCTCCCACCAGGTGCGTTGGTACACTCATTTAGCAAAGTGCACCTAGTTCGAACGCGGTATCACCAATGGAGTAAACAAAATTAGCGTTTTGAACACTGTTTACTAGTTAATTAGCAATCTGTCTATGTCTAACAGTCGTAGCGGCTGCCCTTTTAGATATTTAATTGGTTCTAGTTAAGGAAGTGCTATAAACTATTAGACTATGTTATCTAAATTACCTATTGCTTTGTAGGTGTGTTTTGTACCCGTAGCGTATGCTAAGTATGAGCGGCTCCCTTGAAACTTTTTACATAACAATTTCTACATGCGATGACTTGAAATATGCGATAAATAACACTTTTCGTTTTCTTTAACATAGCATAGTATTGCACATTTTTTGGATAGCTAAGGCTATTCAAAGTTTTACAACATTACAATAAATTCAATACAATTTGGTAGGTAACTTAACATGCTAATTTATTAGTAGTCATAATTTACGGTTTCGCATACTTAAAGTAGATACGTGATAAAATTAAGTTACGTGATACTTGACGAAATAGATCCTTTTTTTTTCGGGTGGAAAATCATCAAATAACCCCTCCCGCTCTTGGGCAGAGCGAAAGGGAGTGTCAGACTTCTACTGACTAAAAACCACCCATGTTCCTATTTAGCCCTTCATGTGGAGGCCGCGGTATCTCTTACGAACAACCCGCAGCCCCAACGGGTACGAAATAGATCCTGAAAGTACAAAGTGTATGACCGGAAACGCATGAATCAAATCACACCTTTCTCTGACACAATAAAGTACTATCTTAGATATTTTCCTAATTTAAGTAAAAAAACCATCATGTAACCAACTTCCAATTATCTTTGGTTTAAACTCAATAGGAACCCGTCTAGACAGACCGGAAACAACATAACGTTTTATTCCACTTTCCAATCGCGTATACAGGGAAACAAAGCTCAAAGAATTTCAAAATTAAGCCGTCTGGGCAGAGTGATGAAGACGTTCCACCATACGTCAGCCGCGAGTCGTGTGGAAATCGAATTAAATCAGTCACTGGCTGAAAAGAATCGCTCCTTGGCACGAATGGACAACAATGCCTGTTATTAAAAAAAAGAATGGTGATAAAGAACGTATAATTTGTTCAGTAATTAATGCGAGACGGTGTGACGGGGCGTGAGTTGAAGCTTCTCTTTTCGCATGTAGAAAGCCGCGTCCGTCCGCATACTGGTTCAAAGTTACGTCGATAATGTTACGATAACAACGTGCTCATTTGTATAATTAATTGTGACTAATTGAGACGTATTTAAGTGCACAAAATGTGTATGGAAATTAAATAAGTAGGGGTTAAGCAATTTGGGGCTGAATGTTCGGATAACGCGGTTTCGTTACATGTATTTTGTGAGTGCGCGTATATTGTAACGAATTTAAAATGGCATGTTGTTATTGTCGGTGGGCACGCGAGAGTGACTGGTGGACAAAAATCTCATCTGCAATGAAGCCGCAGACTGGCATGCGAATTGAATTGCATTGTCCGATGACACCCGCCTCCACCCTCGCTGACAGTATACGCGTCCTCTATGATATAGTGATGTGACACCAATAACTTGTTTGTGGGCCTTTTGTGCAAAAACGAAAAATACGAATTTCGAATCATAAATTATTTCGATTGGCCACTTATTATCATTAAATCGGTGCCTCTTTTTTCCGTATGTAGATACTTTTAACTTTATAGAAATTGAAAAAAAAACAGCACTTTATCATCATAAGTTGTTAAGGATGAGTAGTCTGGATTTGTGCCCGGTTGATTGCAATAGTCTCACCCCTTATTACATGGGACTTAAATATAACTGGCTAAATGTGGGTGTATTATTAGGTACACTTCTGCCTAACCCTTCGGGGCTTTTCTTGTGGTCGCCACTGTTGATTCTGGCTAACAGGAGTTACAGTGGTTTGGGAATAGTGTGGCGGGCTTGTCCCAAAAAAAAAATAAAAATAAATAAAATAGCCCTTCGGGGATTATGGACGTGATGTTATATTAAGTTTCTTAAGGAAAGACGACTATGCAATGATAGATTTAACTCTAATTGCTCTTTTGTTTTTTACCAACATTAAAAAGCAAAATAACAACACCACTAACAACAAAAACAATTACCTTAATCCAAGAAAACGTGACGCAATTAAACCAAACATCATATAAAAATACTAAATGAAAGATATAAAGGTTGTGTTCATTAGAAGCGAGCGGCACGTGTACGCACAATCGTCAGTTAGGGCAGTAACAGACAGCATGCGGCATTCGTTACCGCGACTGACATTCCAATAGAGCCTGAGAAGCCGCCAGCTGTCGTGAACCCAGCCTTATGACCGCACTTGTAATACGTACTTTATGAATGAATGTGTTGAGTGTAGGCTAATCAATGAAACGATTTACTGCTGATTAATTTGAATTTTCAAATCGCAAGTTTGGAATGTTAGAAAGGATAAAAAGCCCTGTCTCTATAGACAGGGCTTTCTATCCTTGTTCCATTTTTCGAATCCAAATTTTTTCGAATTTCGAAAATGTCACAATACAAACGTACTCGTAGCATGCTACATATTCCAAAGAGGTTAGAGGTTAGGTAATCGTTTGTTAATTTAAAAGTAGGTTGTCTTGTCACCACCGTCTTAATAAACCAATCATTGATTATACTACGTCTGAATAATATTAATTTATTCATGTTTATGATTTAAGTACTTAGTCACAATGAAAGTGACGTCATTTCTGACTGATCGAATTTAAGAAGAATTTAGAAGGCAACCAGCTAACCTACTTATTGGTACCCACGTATTTACCTGTTACACGTGGTGTGATGCCATTTAATTTAAATAAATTCGTACCAAACCTGATCTCCATTTAAAAATTAGACTTGAAACTATAAACTTGTTCAAATATGCACCCAAACTGGTTGAATTAAATTCAGACTAATAAATTATGGACTTTCTTTTCTATTTTTAAAACTAACGTAATGACATTCTGCCATAGACAAATTAATTTTTTAATGCATCCAAAAATAATTCAATTTTATGTTTCCTTCCGTATAAAATTAATCATGAATCAAAACTGCGAGATAGAGGCACGTGCAGTTTTAATATTCCACCAACAAAGTCTTAAGTGAGAGCCCTATTTTACTTGTTTCTGCCTCAAATCTGGAATAACTTTGCATAGCATGAATTGCAAAAAGCGCACCGTACGTAAAAGATGCATGCATAGCCGACCAGAGCGTCCTGATTTAATAGAATAGAGGGCCATAGATGTAGGGACACACTGTGCTCTTACTCGCGCGTATTTCCCATTATTTTGTTTTTGTGATTCGTTGGTTTTATGTTGTTTACATTGATGGTTACATTTAAAAGTATTTTCATATTCATTTTGTTACTTTAATGTTACAGTGCAGCAGTGGTACGTGTTACTTCAGATGGCACAGAGTTAAGAGACAAAATGCAAATGATTTTCGGCGAGCTACAATACTTGACACGACTTAAGAAACTCCTTTTCAACAATAACATCATCATCCTAGCCTTTTCCCAACTATGTACGTTGGGGCCGGCTTCTAGTCTAACCGGATGCAGCTGAATACCAGTATTTTATATGGAGCGACCTGATCAGTAATAACCAGATTGATAACTTTGAGGGACTTAATAAAATTCTCCATCTTCCTTTCGATTCCACGCAATTACTGGAGGTTGGCCATCAAATACCATAAATTTTCCTTGTCCTTTGCCAGATGTAACAGCTCGGCAGGAAGACTCTAAGTTCTCCATCGTAAATTTATTTACGTAAGTCGTCTATTATTTCTAATAACATCAAAATCCACTTCTATTCCAGTCTCAATGTACACAGTTCTAAGCAGAGTATCGTTGTAAATGACGGTGGTAGAGGAAGGGTCGCGCGTGCGGCCTCTGTGGTCGTTTTGCGGCGGGCATGCGTCGTGACCGCGCGCGCGCTCTCGTCACGCGTCCCGGCCTGCGCAAGCGCACACCACTATTTTATCGCATTAATTATTTGGAAAAGGATTCCCGAAGAGCCAACATTCTTGGGGGCTTGTCAGTTGTGGGAACCTGGTTTAATGATTAGATTTTCAGTTTAATATTTTAATAGAGAAATGGTTTTGTGGATGGGGAACGTGGTTATGCTATAGGTGTACCTCTGCCTAATTCTTCCGAGATTATAGGCGTGATGTTAGGAATTTATAGGACAGCACGACATGAATTCCTGTGAGGAGGCTGCGGTATTTAACCATTGTATTTTAATAAATGTACGCCTCCACTGCTTCATTTTAGTGTTAAATTTTATTACATTGGGAATCTTTTTTTAAATTACAGCGTTTTTTTGCAAGGAGATCATCTGTCAAATGGTTCCATTTTGTACCAAACCATAACCATTTGACAGTTAATCGATGGACACTATGATAGCCACCGACATTTAAAGATACGCAATAGCCCTGCTGATCAGGTTAGAAAAAAATATCGAGAAAATTATGAACATGGATATCTGACTTCCTGAGTGAACGGTCGATCCGAGTGGTCATTGATGGCTGCTCCTCCGACCTTATGGCTATCCATGCCGGAGTTCCTCAGGGGTCTGTTCTCTCCGCGACACTTTTCCTGCTACACATCAATGACCTCCTTGTTCCTGGTATTGTTGGGTACGCGGATGACAGCACTGTCATGGAGAGCTATACATCTAGTGCAAAAGCCGGCGGTGATGAAGTACGTTCATTGAGAGAGGCCATGGTAGAGCGCACGAATTCAGCCTTAAGTCTTGTCTCCAAGTGGGGTGACGAGAATCTGGTTGATTTCAACGCCACCAAAACGCAAGTGTGTCTGTTCACCGCCAAAAGGAGTCCGTTTGATCTGGCCCCTACTTTCCGGAGTGCGTCTGTACAAGTCACGGACAGTCTCGAGCTCCTTGGCACGAAGTTGAGCGCGAATCTGAACTTCAGCGCCTACATTGAGTCAAAAGCTCAAACTGCGGCAAAAAAGCTGGGTATCCTAAACAAGGTTAAGCGGTACTTCAAGCCTGGACAGCTTTCAATATTATATAAAGCTCAAGTCCGGTCCGGCATGGAGTATTGCTGTCACCTTTGGGATGGCTCAGCCAAATACCAACTTGCCACACTTGACTCTGTAGAGCGCAGAGCCAGGAGACTAATTGGTGACGCTAAGCTGGTTGCCAAGCTACACAGCCTGGCCCACCGCCGCAAAGTCGCTTGTCTGTCGGTCTTCTACAGACTGTACTTCGGAGAGTGTGCGCAGGAACTCCACGGGCTGATTCCACCATCTCCCTTCTTCCATCGGGAGACTAGGCGTACTGCAAGTTATCACCCATACCTAGTCGATGTTCCACACATTCGAACGAAGCGCTTTGCTAAGTCGTTTATTATGCGCACAGCCAAGGAGTGGAACTCCCTGCCTGCGTCGGTTTTCCCGAGTTCATATAACCCTAATCTATTTAAGTCGCGAGTAAATAGGCTTCTTCTGGGTAAGCTCGTTCCATCGTCGACCTCATCTTTGCCCTTAGGGTAAGATTGAGGTCAAGAGCAAGCCCATTGCAAATAAAAAAAATAAAAAAAAGAACACCAACAATTTTTGAAATCACAAGGAAAATCACAAAAAATATTAACTTATTTGTAAAACAAGACAGCTATTACGAGTATTTACAGAGCAACCGATACGCCGCGATTAAATACCCGAAACATGTTCAAAACTACAACGCATAACTTCAGTAGCCCCTCGGGTAATGGATTTATTGATAGGTAAGTTAGTTCATCAACAAACATGAACCTTCGTACTGATCTTACTCATGTAGTAACTTCATAATATAACTTCACGCTTGAAATTCCCGAAGCGTTAGGCAGGTGTAAGTACCTAATTGTACAGTTGCCACATTTCGCCAGTTACGTTTTTTTTTTTTGAGGGGGGGTGGGAAATCGTCAAATAACCTCTCCCGCTCTTGGGCAGAGCGGAAGGGAGTGTCAGACTTCTACTGACTAAAAACCACCCATGTTCCTTCTTAGCACTTGCGCCGAGGCCGATCTCTTTCGAACAACCCGCAGCCCCGACGGGTTAGCCATGTAACGTTAAGTGCCATGTAATAGCAAACTGCTAAGCATGAGGTCTTGGTTTCGATTCCCAGGTCGGGCCTAGTGTTATTGGGTTTTTCCATTTTGGAATTTCTTAAATACAGTCACAGAGTGTGCCCGGTTGATGGCAATAGGCTCGAACGCTGTTATATCACGCTATCATTTACTCCTTTTTCTTCGCAACATTCCTCACACAATCCATGTATAATTTCCTTGGTCTTCCTTTCCCTATCCATCCATCTACAATAGGGTATTTCACCATAAAAGTCTAATTAGTCAGTCAGATAGATTTCCAAAAAATAATGGACACATAATTTTTCTTTTTTCACGTAAACAAAAGATGAAGACGATACAGTGCTTCGAAAAGTCATGCCAAGTCGTGTGACGTCACAAGGTTAGTACTTTTTTACCCAGAAAGTGATGTCACAAGCCCTCACTCATGATCTTTGATAAGATTTATTGTCGTTAATTTTTATTAATTTGATAAAACAAAAAAACTCCTATCCAATATTTTTCGATTATCTAACAGACGCACCAAAAAAATCTAATTAGATTTTTTTGGTGAAATACCCTATTATATTCACCACTCTTTTAGTGACATCCCTATTACATGGGACTTAAAGTCATATAGTGCAGTGGGATTTCGACATAGTGATCAATCAATCAGTCTATCCTGCAGGGTTATTGTGTATCTTTTTAAATGTCAGTGGCTATCATAGTGTCCATCGATTAACTGTCAAATGGTTAAGGTTTGGTACAAAATGGAACCATTTGACAGTTAATCGATGGACACTATGATAGCCACTGACATTTGAAAAGATACACAATAGCCCTGCTGGTTACCTTTTAAAGATTTTCAGACCGACGTAATCAAACCGCTGGAAATCATTTTACTACGTTGTAAGAGTAGAGAAATAACAAACAAACGATAAATGATGCAGCAACTGAAATGAGGGTTAATAGAAGAAGAAAACATGCTGTGGGAACCCCAAAGAATAGTTAAAACAAGGGCAGGAGGGTGATGGTAAATAAAAATATTTTTTATTTTCAGAATAAATTTAATCATTAGTCAAAGTCAACTACGTATCGTAATCTAAATATTTTCAGAATAACTTTCATCATTACTCAAAGTCAACTACATTTCTAAATCGCACTAGCTGCTACGACATGAAACCTTGTCAATATCATTTAGTTACTATTGATGTGCCGTTGATTGCGGCTGTGGGAGTATGTAGTAGGTGGCAGGCGTTCTGTGGTTATTACCTACCCCCATGGGAAAAGGGCGTGGGTCGATGTATAATGTGCCGTACCATTTTATTAATTAAACAGCAACGGTAACCAAAAACTTTTCAATTAATTGGCACTGTACATAAAATCATCTACAACGACATGTCGGTAAGTATTATACCTACAAGCTACATACAATAAAAACAAAACCCATTAAATATGAACAGTACGTTGCAGTGCATACATTGTAACTTGAACCGATATCTGTTTACTTACCGTCAGTTCACGTTAACATGGAGCTTTCACCACGGATCAGTCTGTTTCGGTGTTTTCCCATACAAAGTCTTTGTACTAGATAATAAATTCCGGGTTCCTAAACACAGGCATAGAAAGGTAAAAACAAATAGCTGTAGAGCGTGCGTGTAATTCCCTTATTATTGATTGTAGGAATCGGTTAGGGTTCGTTCACAAAGAGGAATTTAGTCAGTGGTAGATTTTAACGAGGATTTTTTAAACCATGTTTACTTGTTCTTCAAATTCAATTCTTTATTTCAGACAAGTCCATCCATCCATTCATTTAGTTAAAATTAAGATGAAGGTTCAGGAATTTCAGTTGCTGGCAATCGGGTCGAAATTTCAAAACGCTCTATAATTCTATAACTAAGGAAAGGGATACTAATTCTCATGTTCGGCTCGGCGGCATGTTTCGGAGCAGCTTTCGTAACGCCCCCGTAAGTGAGCCGAAGCGTCGGCTCACTTACGCACACACACACACCTAAACAGTAGATACCATACGTCCTATGCTTATTTTATTTCGGTTGATGAATATTGGCTATGGCATGATTAAGTGGTTTATGCGTAAAATATATATTTTTTTTTTTTAAAAAAACGTTGCCCCACACTAGGAATTTCTCCTGTATCGTGGGTGCGTTCACAAACATATAAAGTCACATACACAAATACCCAGACCCGAAACAACTATCTGCAGGTCATACAAATATTTGTTCCGTGCGGGGATCGAACCCGCGACACGCAGCGCATCAGTCCAATCGCTTAGCCACTGCGCCAACCGTGTCGTCATTTTGCTTGTCGAACCGTTAAAACTCTACTGTCAGTAATCTTCAAAGACAATAAAAATACGACTGCGTATGTACAATTTATTACCTAACTAATAAATCTTCCTCAATAATTATGCTCACTTCGTACATTACTGTTACCTAATTAGATATTTGTGTAGAAGTTTATGTACTTATAACTAGCAGTTGCCTGCGACTTTCATTTGTGTGAAATTATTAAGTATAAAAAAATATTCCTTCCCTTTTCGAATCGGATTTTGTTCCTAATTTCAAGGGTCCTAATGTTTCGTAAGCAATTAATCCTGTCTTAAATAAAAGCTGTGTTATTCCTTAGAACATCTGTTATCTGCCAGTAAAAAAAAGTCCCGCCATCTCCACAAAATAGATTCAACCATTTCGGAGATCAGCCGGAACAAACAGGCAGACAGACAGACAAATAAACATTTGAAAAAATGAGTTAGTACCGTACCTTCATATGCATTCAGCAAAAAACTGTTATTTTGATATTACAAAGAGATACTTCCATTTTATTTGGTTGTAAAGATTTGACAATACTTTTCATTTATTTAAACCGGAGTGGCCTACTAACACCATCCATACTTTTAATAGACTATCAATCATAATAACATTATTATTATGTTCTCCTAATATTTTTTTCTCGTATTTAAGATAGCCCTAGCTGAAAGTTTTCAGACACGCTAAGTTTGGATGATTTTATATTTTCTGTAGCATGTAACAGTTTTGTTTCCCGATAAATAAAATAATGAAACAGCTTTAAAAAAATCTTGCCTTCTTCCACAATTATAGCTCCCACAGGTCAGCCAAAAGATATATTGCATTCACTGTCCAATGTCCATCAAGCACATTCTGAAGACTGTGGTAAGACATTCAAACAGACAAAGTTAACACTAATGTTTCCAATATTGAAAATAAACTACACAAAGACCTACCGTACTAGCATCAAATATCCCTACTTATTATGATTACACGAGACTATCTAGCAGCCATCTCTTCATGTTGATGAGCTGTATGGAAGGTATAACTCCTTAATGGTTAGGAGTTGGAGGAATTCTTTAATAAAATATTATGGGGACGTAGGTATAATTATATGGTTGTATTCTTTCAGGTTATCTAGGTGAGCTGATTATGGAAAGTACTACTCCTCAACGGTAAGGAGTTGAAACTACCTAATAATAAGGGAATCTTGAAGGTTAGGTTCTTGGTTGAATGTTAAATGCGTAGTAAATATTTGTATAGGATATTACAACTAAAAATGGAAAAATAAAAATACTTTTTTGCATAAAAGAAAACCGTATTTGTATTTTCGAAGTCGGTTTTCTTTTTTGCAAAAAAAGTTTTACAGCTCTAGTATGGAACGGCCCTACTTATGATTACACGGGACTGATGCAAAAACGAACAAGTGTGTAGGCCGGTAAGTGGCCGCAAAGTGCAAGCTTACACTGTGTATCAGGTATAGCATTGTGTGCACTGTGCAGTTGCTACACTTGATGCTGTATTAATGAGGACTTGTGCACGGACAAGATAACTGTAGGATGATATGTTTGTCTTTTAATTTATCCACAAAAGTGACGCCAAAATGATTGTGAAGTCTGTCACAGTGGTCTATTGGTTTAGTGGTTGAAGACGCCACTCCTGTGCATGAGATATTGAGTTCTATTGCTAGGTCGGGAAATAATAGGGTAGTTAACTAAAAAAATCTAATTGGTCCGTCAGATAGATTTCAAAAAACATTGGACACGTATTTTTTCTTTTTTCAAGTAAACAAACAATGAAGACGATACAGTTCTTTGAAAACTCGTGTGACGTCATATTCTAAGACATTAGTATGACATTTTTACCGCTGAGTGACGTGACGACCCCCCACTGAAATCTTTGACGCGTTTTATCTTCGTCAATTTTTATTGATTTGATAAAACAAAAAATACGTATCCAACATTTTTTGATAATCTAACAGACGGACTAACTAGAATCATATTTTTTTTTAGTCAGTAAACATCCCTATTGCCCGGTACCTACGTGGTAGGCGAAATGTGGGTGTTCTAAAAGAACAGTCTGCAGCACTAATATGTATACACTTAGCAAAGTTTAGAAGCAATTTTTGCCTAAATTTTTATTTCATTTTCATGTTACGTAACGATACTAATGCCTGATTATTTTATTTCATTTTGAAGAAATTCACGTTTGACCTTTGCTAAGTGTATACAAAGTATTGCTCGTGACTGTACATACCTATATTTGTCTTATCCTTCGAAGGAAACAGGCATGTAGATTAATTTATGTCTTCAACTCACTAACAACCTTTTTTCAATAAAAATAAGGATCACTACGAATTCGAGAGAGATGACAAATTACACGTAAAGAATTCTCTCACATAACATAAAAGGCATTCAAAAATATGGCATGGTTCCCTACATCCCCCCTGGGGGATAAGAGACTAGCCTCTGGAGACTAGAGTCTAATCTAATATCATCATTATCCAAAATAAATATCTGTTTAACACATCCAAAAGCTCCATCGATATGAGACTCAAAATGAGTTCTAAACTAACATCGACGACAGACCCCTCAGGCGCTGTCAATTAACTCATCAAGAGTCGGCAGCAACAATTTATCGGACAATGAATACCTCTATTTGTAAGACAGAATGCACGGTATAGATATACCGATAACTTTAATTATTGTAAAGCTGAGTCCACTTTGATAACACTTCCTTTCCCCTAAACTTTTTCAGTACTCAGAATATATGAAACAACAGAGGGCGCACTTACGATTATACTGAATTTAATGACGTTAACTGCGTCCAAAAGCAAAAATCCATACACGTCTGTCTTGTCTACATGCCTGGTAACATGCTGGAAGAAACCTTAGTAATATTTTACGATTTCTGGGAGATAATCATTACTTTTTCTGTCACACGCAAAAAATTATAATGGGTTGAACATTATGTTAAAGAACTGCACCTTATCTATTTGCTGCAACTTTACACTAAATAACTGACTAATAATGCAAATGGTTAAACTCAAATAAATGAAGTTGCTGCTTACCCTCATGGGAAAAAGGTGTGAGTTTAGATTTTTCAGTTCCATAAACCTTCTGGTTTGTTCTCTATTCTGTGCCTTAGACGTTGATAACACAAACACGTTGCATAACTTCTCACTGTTCGCAGGATTCTGGAAACGGAACGTGAAGTGGCCGACCAGGCGTTGTCGTTATATCAAAATCGATACCTACGTCTAAAGATTGGGAAACAATATTTTTATTATTTCTATTTTAATTGTTTTAGGCTGTTGATGGTGGTGGTGTTTGGTCAGCCAGTACCGGAAGCCTAAAAAAAATGTTATTGGTTTGGATAGTAAAGAAGACCACATCACCACCAGAATTTAAGAAATTATGACAATGACATTCATCATAATCCTCCTGTCCTTATAGCATTCTATTTGGCGTCAGCCCAACACGTTTTCTTCTTCCATTCTTCCCTGTTAGACGTCACGATGGCATTTAGGTACCTCTTTCGCATTCATATCATTACTTACACAATCTATCCATTATTACAATAAATTAAATATTGATGATAGTTGAAAGTGCGACTAACGCTAGAAGCGTCGAGGTATCGTAATTATGTTTTCTAAAAATGGATAAGATAGACCGTATAATAAAGACCGACTATAGCAGTATACTAAGGAGTAAAGCAACCAGCCGTGTGAACAAAAACTGATAAAGAGAAAGCTAAGCTAAGAAATAAACTAACACTAATTACTGCTTCCGAATGCACAAAAATCTCTTCAAAACTAACGAAATGAGACACTAGAATAAAGCCAAAATACAAGCTAACACAAAACTTTATCTTAACTAAGACGAACAATAAGACGACCACTTTATGTTATCAGCACCGACAGCGCCCAGACACTCTAAAGAGCTTGCCATTACTACGGTAACAACGAAACTTTATACAGGTTCTAACAAAACGTATAGGCGCCAACATACGCTCATCAAAATACCTTAAAAAAAGACGTCACCAATTAACGCAGGCCCAACAAGCACTAACAAAGGAAAATCACCGTAAACTTTCACACAAACATTATAATTACTAAGAATAAAACTCAAGGAATATTTCTAGTTAGCAATACTACAAGTAACAGCACTATTTCTTTGCCAACGGATAATGCCTGCTAGTCATAACCAGGGATGCTATGGAGCTCCGTAACCGCAACCGAAACTATCGGATATCCGAAATAAAAATATCCGTATACGTAATCGTAACCGATTTAAAAGTTTCGGATGGCTTTGGATAAAGGCGGAGTCTAAATTATTATTCATTATTTTCATAAAATATTTTTTGGAGTGTTTTCAAGTTATTGGCGGAATTCTAGAGGTTTTTGATTTTAGTTTTAGGGATAAATATTTTTGAGAGTTGATAGGACTGTGTTTGTTTTCGGTCAGTTGTCAGACTGTGTTGTAAGATTCTAATTTCCATAACCGAAACCCGAAATAACTTCATATCCGTAACCGGTTTAAAATTATGCCGTATCCGTATCCAGATCCAACATTTCATATCCATAACATCCCTGGTCATAACCAGGCATCATTCCACAATATTTCTTAAAATATATTCGTATGTGAAACTGTCGAGGCTATCCGTCTTCAAATACCGCCGTCGCAGCGATAATCATAAAGTTGGGACACACGACTAGTTTTATGAACCACCTAAAGCATTGCACTGCGGCTTCCTTACTATTAAAATTAAAATATTTTATATTTCTCGTAACTTACGAACGTGCGATACGTATTATGATCGTGCGAGTGTAGCTTTAGATCTACGACTGAGGAAGATTCTCGTAGGCATTAAAAGTTTAAGCAAATAATGCGCTGTCGGAGCTGCAAAGTTTTGTGGTGCAAAAACGGATTTAAAATAAATTAAAACCCGACTAGAAAATACTTGAAACAGCATTGACTTAGCTAGGCAAGTCGATCGAATAGTCGTTTTTATTTTATTTCTCTGCACACACTTAAAATGCAATCTCCCCGTCCCATTTTAGTTGATGCAAACTTAAACGAACCAAAACTAAGTAAAACTCATTATTTATGTATCACTGAATTAATTTCGGAAATTCACATTTGAGGTAGCAAGAGATAATCGCAACAAAGAGGTATAATTCGAAGACTAGACCGTTTTCAATTAATGATAGAACTGACAAAAAGGCCAAAAAGCAAATAAAACACGCCAGCTTGGTTATTCATCTTCTATCTCAATAAATTAATCAAACTGGTATTATTTCCTATGGCATTAAGAAGTGATCACTAGCCAGACTTCTTCATCTTTTTTGGGGATTTTTTTATATAGCGATATATTTTTTGCTAGCTGACTGGCGATGAATAGAATCTAGTCAAGATGCACTCCTAATGCCTCGAGGACCGAGATATAATGACACGCCGTTATGATGAATGAATAAGTGGATAGGTACTTCTATTTTGTATTGTTTCGTTTAACAAACCTGTCCACGGTTATTGTGTTTGGGACTTAGCAACGATGACTGATAGCCTAATATGTATTTGGGAAGCGAAAACCGAGATGAGGGAATAGTCGGAAAGTGTACAAGCAAGAAAAGCTTATATTATAATGCTGGATTATAATTAGAAGGATAACATCGTGAGGAAACGGCATGTCTTAGAACCAAAAAATTCGAAGACATGTGACATCTATTAATCCGCACTAGGCCCGCGTGGTGGATTATAGCCCATCCCTCTCCTAGAGAGGAGGCCTGAGTCTCTGCAGTGGGAACATTATAGGCTGGTGAAAACACTCCGTGATTTAAATTGAAATGTTATTAAAATTGGTTTCTTATTTGAAATTCATGCTTCAATGAGCTTTTGTGATCCACCCCTGCTTCGCTCGGTTTTTATGATGGGGCAAAATACCGAGATACTTTTATTATGATACACATCGATATCCTAAAATAAATTCTCCAAAAATGATAGTGAAAATTGCATCATAACTCTATGTTTAGTTTCCCCGTGGATAGACGGACAGGCGAAAATCAACTTTTTAACATACACCAACCAATGTGAGTATCCTATAACCAATGTGGGGTCCTAATACCTCGACACTTTATAATAATAATAATAATGTTTTATTCACAACCCCTAATACAATTTTTGTCTTATTCTAAGGTGTACAACTAGTGACTTAAAATAGGAGATTGGACATTGGGTTACAATTTTTGGTTTAAATAGGTACTGTAGCTAGGGCTTAAATTTGGCAAAATATGTATAAGTAGGTATCCCTGACTCCGAAACTAGGCAAAGCCTGTATCTTCAGATTATCTAAAATAACAATGAACAAATAAAAAAGGTCAAGAAAGGTGAAGTGCAAAAAATGCAATTGTACTCCTGTAAATAATGCTTTCAGACTACGCATTTTTGCTGTAACAAAAACTAACACTTTCGTAGATTTCCTCAAAACATTCGTGTTTATAATAATTAATAAATAAAAAGTCAATCGAACATTGATTTTTATTACCAGGCTCATCTACTATTCCTGTTTTTCGTCTTCTTTATCTTTTTTCAATCAGGCCGGAACAAAATCGGTTCGGAAACTCTTGTCATGTAGGTACGAGTACTTACATATAATATGAATTATGACAAATGTTCATACCATGCATGATAATTATTAGACATTTAATAAGTTAGTAAAAATAATTATAAGCACATCCTACTTTATTTAAAAATAGTCCTCGAATTGAAGTATGTAATGATTATCGTCTACTTAACTTACAATTTTAAAATTCAAATGACAGCTTAACTTTAAACAATATTCACAAATACAGGGAATCAAATCCAACGTGTACCAGCTGTAGTAAATACCTGCACAACGTTGTTCTCGAATGGTTTTCAGATCAAAACTGTAATTAATTCCTAGAGTTCCAAGCTACCCTGCCCACAAAAAAGTGAATTCGAGAGCGTAGTCTAAACCGAAACATGTGCACACATGACAAATACATTACAGGGGAGGCTATTATGCCTCTTTCATATTTACCTTCCCCCATTCGATTAAAACTGATCAATAAAATCACAGCATGAAAAAAGCTGTGTAGGAAACCGTCCGGGAAATTAATTCTGAAGCTAATTGACACTCTGCGTTCATTTCATTCATTTCCTGTGTTTCAGTTCATTCATGAAACTGTCAACGAGTGATATTAATATTACACTAGCTGCACCCCGCAGTTTTACTCGTGTAATATCAGGACCTCTATTTTTTTTTAATAAATTATATCCTGTGACGCTTTCTGATAATTTGGCAACAAACAAATATTTCCTCTTTATAATATTACCGGCTTCGTACGGAAGCATGGCACATATAATCCTTCCTCTTCCACTCGATCTATTGCTGAAAACTGCATAAAAAGATCTAAGCATATAATAATCAGCGGGAGCGACTATGTAAACATTAGTTTAGATTTGTGATTTGAATGAACAGACTATAAAAGTTGTTACTTAATTAATTTGCTTAATAAATAATTTTCCCGACTTTAGATAGATCATAGAAAGTTATGTATGTTAGTATTTTTTAAACAAGTAGGAATATAAAGTATAGTAAGTAGCATAATAACGATGACAAATTAAGCTGTACCATGTTGTAAAGGATAAGGCAGACTTATCCTATGCTTACATGACACTGTACATGAACGAACAACCAAACAAATCTTAACAAGAAAATCAAACCTAAAAGCATAGACAATGTTGACTCCTATTGGCGATAAAGTTGATATACGTATTTGACACTTTTTTTTTTGGACGGTCGGAAATCATCAAATGTTTGTTCCCGCTCTGGGCGGAGCGGAAGGGAGTCTCCGATTTCTACTGACTAAAAACCACCCATGTTCCTTCTTAGCCCTTTGTGCCCGGGGCCGCGGTATCTCTCTCGAACAACCCGCAACCCCACGTATTTGACCCTTTTTTTTTGGCGGGTGGAAAATCATCAAATAACCCCTCCCGCTCTTGGGCAGAGCGAAAGGGAGTGTCAGACTTCTACTGACTAAAAACCACCCATGTTCCTTCTAAGCCCTTTGTGGCCGGGGCCGCGGTATCTCTCTCGAACAACCCTCCAACTATACAGGGTGGTGCCGACAATAAATTAAATCACTGCTAGCTCTAGTTCATAGGAACATTTTTAAACTATCAAATAAATCCT
Source organism: Diarsia brunnea (assembly GCA_949774965.1). Classification (NCBI taxonomy): domain Eukaryota; kingdom Metazoa; phylum Arthropoda; class Insecta; order Lepidoptera; family Noctuidae; genus Diarsia; species Diarsia brunnea. Next base: position 7,099,591 of record OX459003.1, on the reverse strand, counting down.
AACACCGAAAAAAAACAGAAAAAGCTAAATAGCATAAAACTGTAAACAAAATACAATACAATTTACAAACAAATATTGGTTTACTAACCTTAGAAATTTTGCACCCATTAACGTGTGGAAATAAAATGTAACGGACGAATTTGGCATAAACATAGGTAGGTAAGTTATTTTCGTATCGTCAGCTCCGCCCTGTATGTAAATAAAATATACCTACCTACGCATCACATTTAATTTCAACTTGTTTTATATTCGGTATCAATTACTCAAAATCATAAATGCAATCACGACTAAAAAAATAAAAAGAGTAATAAACCATTAAAATCAAAATATTCATGAACACGCTGCATTTTAAGTGCTGAAAAACTGATTAGTTTCAGTCTGAATACACTGAAAATTCATCAGCATTAAGCGCACACTATTTTTATAAATAACAACGCCCGGATAATCTATAATTTCCACGATGAGAACTACGAAGTCGGGTCTGTTTATTCAGCACATAATGCCTACACACAGTTATTGAATCGCGTTATGATAACCAAAACTTTCTTATTTCATCCTGTGTCCCCACAATTCTCCTGAGGCTTAAAGATATAATACCCAGGATGCTTCCACATCTTCTCATTTCTGCCCAACCTCACCAACACATCCCCAAATCTTACTGCCAGCATTATCGTAGTCTTCACTCAATCTTATAATATATATCAATCTCTTACATGTTTCGGTAAGAGAAAAATAAATAAAATCTGTAGCAAGAAAAGTTTTCCAGCAAACAAAACTTTGTTTAGGACTAAAATGTCTAAGCCCATCCTTACTACATGCTTAACAAAGGGTACGTTATACAAAATCAGCGTGTTTACGATGAGGTTTAATCGTGTGTACCTACTCCACACGGGAGCGCTGGTCTACGGCGTAGCTCCAGGTCTACGTCCGGCCGTTGAACTCGACGTGCCGGCGCCGAATTCGCATGCACCCTTCTGAACTTAGTACACCTTAACTTGCGCAGGTCAAAGAGTAATGGACTCGATTCTATCCCTAATATTCGTAGACGATAATTGTTATAGAAATATGAACGTAGCCAGACTACACCTAGCTACCTGACGATCCGCCGTAGCGCTATGCACGTAGACATAACAACTGGGTAACAAAGGATAAACTTATCATGCATCTAAAATTCATATTTTACGAGGCCGCTAATCAACCCAATCAAAGCGCCGCCTAACAAAGAACGCTTTGACAAACCTTACTTATCACAACTACTGTCCTGAAACCATCGATTGTGAGTGTGTTCTAATCGTTCATTTTTATCGAGTCGGGCCTCGGGCGTGATAGATTATCCTTTAGCTTCCTTTTTCCTTTTAGAGAGCGTCGACCGTCGGCTACGAACAGGGGGGCAGGGGGGGAGACGAGGGGGGCCACGAACCGCTGCACCGAACCGCCAACGTCATTGCCCTGTCAACTCAACAATACTAAGCAGACGATGTTACGTATACCGAACAATACGGAATAGGTGCTAAACTAAAGAGGGATCACTGAACTCTTTTGTGCTAAACACAAAAACACTTTTTATTTGACACGTTTAACCAACAACGACGGCTTCTTGCATACGACGCAAAAACCGTCACAATGCCAGCAAAAACTTTAAGCTTCAACATAGAAAGTTGTCAAACTGATTAATGAGATGTGCGCGGCAAAATATTTAATTACAAGAAAATTATTAGAGGGACGTATATTTAGAACAATAGTGATAAGGGATTAATTAGTGGTTCGTGTTGAGGTGGTAAACAACTGAACAGCTGCGGTGCAATGAGGCGCGCCCTCTGGCTTCACTTATAATAACATAATGTCTAGACTACATCCATGCGTCACCCCCGTTCACACGCAACGCTTTGAAAATAACCGCTCTCTGCCTTTTTGTGCGCTCCCAGTAAATATAAATGATTATCGCCGTATTTATGTATGTAAAGATATGAAATACTACGATGGGGACTTCTCATTCATATTCCATTCAAATTGTAAGTTAATGTTAGCACAACTAAGACCATTAATCTAAATGTACGGGTATATGTAAACAGAACAGACGTATTTTTTGCTTGACCACCTAGTAAGTATGGATTATCAATATTTAGTAGGATATAAAAAGCAGCACATAACTCAAAAGAAGTAGTAAAGAAAAATAAACTGCACATCCATTAATATTATGCAACGACATGAAAGTAAAAGGATTAAATAAATGTACAAAAACGATCTTATCAATTAGTCATTCAACCGTGGCACGCTCTATTTAGTGCACTTCTTATACATAAACACATTCAAGGTACTCTAATATTAAACAAATAGAAAGGTAAAAAAAGTTACTTTCATAATATCTGAGTATTTTCTAATTAGTGGCGTATTCCTCGTCTCATACGAAAGAACGAGCATTGATTAAAAAGATACCTCGCCAGCGACATCAAAAAAAGAGCAAAAACAACATCCCTGAAACATGCCTTATTTTTTAAGTAAAAGTGAACACAATACACGAAAACTGAGTCACATAACTTTAGCACTCTTTAAACGTAAAGATTATCTCCTAAAACAAACATTGGACAAAATATATCTTGTCTTTGACGCATTGGGATGCGTCATAACAAATTTCTGGAGCCGTAGCTAACTTGGTGCAAGCCCACGAGACCGGCGGGCGTGCGGGGGAGTGGGGTGGCCGCCTCCACCACCCTCTATTTCCCACGCAACGACCTTTGTGCCTCGGCGATGCACTTTGACAGACTTTACTAATTCAATAGATGGACGCTGTGTGGCACGGCTCTTTCCGTTACATAATTATATACTTTGTTTAGCTTTGCGTTATGTTGGATAAGGGATAGGTATCTACCTACACAGTTTATTAGATAGAACGTTAATCAGTGGAGCGTTGAATATTGTAGTTATTTTCTAAGTAATTTTGCCGATAGCGCTTTTTTGCCTAAGTCACGGAAATTGCATTTTAAAAGATAGTTCAATAAAAACACTTGAAATTAAGTTGTTTGCTACTTAGTTTTCTACCTCCGGGTAGGTAGGTACTATTTAGCGAACGGATAAATAGACCAAGTATTCGGTTCGGTAGTTTTAACGAACATTTGAAAGAAAATACCTGATAACATGTAAAACAAAGCATTTATCCCATTACACACCGTTAATTTGTAGAGAGCACACTAATTAGTACCAAATTATAACAAGGAGTAGGTACCTAATCTAATAGTCGTATCTACAGTGTTATATCTATTTGTTCAAGTAAATTGGTGTAACTACAACGTACGACGTACGGGAACTGTGCGACGTCGAATTACGACGATATTGTACGTGACACGTGCAAAATGACTACACAAATGTATTCGGTTATCGTCTACCTGCAAGTTATTTAGGTACCTATTAGCTACCTGTTTGTCCCGACTGCGACTATGTTTTAGGTGAAACATTGTTTATTCGGTACTTACATCTAGTTAAGATAAAGTTTAGAGCTTTACGTCTTCATCGTGTCCGTATTTCAATTTATTACGAACAAAGTTACAGGTAACTCTAAGAATCACAATGATTACAATCGATAGTACGAATAATCATTTGGAAATAAATAAACATGCAAGAAAATTTCACGAGGAGCTCGTGGTTTAATAAGAACTGCCACTCGGATCGATCTTTAGGTAAAACTGTGCTCACCTAGGTCGGTCTGTGGATGGGTGACCGCCCGACATACCGAGTTTCCTCGGAAAGCACGTTAAGCTGTTGGTCCCGGCTGCCATAATTATCTTCTGACTAGATCTTTGGCAGTCGTTACAGGTAGTCGGTGACCTGAAATTCTGACATCCAGTCTTACCAAAGAGTATCGTATTACCTAGTATTAACTGGGTTGTGGAGGTCTGATAGGCAGTCGCTCCATGTAAAATACTGGTATTCAACTGCATCCGGTTAGACTGGAAGCCGACCCTAACATAATTGGGAAAAGGCTAGGCAGATGATGATGCAGGAAGATTTCATAAATGGAGAAAATTTTATTGTTCGCAAAAATCGGAAATCGAAAAGAAAAAGGTTTTACTTTTTGATAAAACGTTATGTCTTTACAGTTGTCCCAATCGATGACATAGGTACACGTCACTAATCACAATAGTCTAAAAATATATTATTATGGCGTAAACTAAATATAAAGGCAAAAGCTGTAAAAAGTCGAAGCTCGAAAATGGTTAAATATGAAGACAAGAGCAGACGCAACATAGGAAATGGACTGTTGACTGTAATATCTGAAAGGAAATCAGGATTCATACTGCACAGTTACCAGCCAATAAAACGAATGACATTTTATTCTTACGGAAATGGTGCAGAAATTGCTATAAGGTTGTACTCTTCTGCTCTATAATTTGCCGAAGTCTTTTCAAAACTTATTTGAAAAATTGAAAGACTCAAAATCAGTTTATGCAAACATCTTTACCGTTAACTATTTGAAACATCCTTGCAGTGATTGCATTTTTTTTCACAAGGACGATACCTACCTACCTACCTACTCGAGTGAGTCAGTCGACTAATACGTATTTGGAAAATAAAACTGCTCATGTTCTGGCTACAAAAATAACCTTACAAAAGTACATCATCTTCCATTTCGAGAATACGTTCGACAGCATAATTAGTAAATCCCCGTACCACGTTCAAAATATTATCCTAAAATTTCAGTACGTAAAGCTTCAGCGAAGCCTTCGAACACCAATTATGAATAGGTATATATCAAATAAATTGGGAGGGTCCCCCGTACCACTAGACTATCGGAACAAGGTAGCGACAAGCATCGTTTGCGCGGTGGGTTCGGGCGAGGCTCGATCCGTGGGGAGGCTCGCTTGTTTTGGTCTGTTTGGGCCGAGGACGGCCGCCACACAAAGACGACGACCGATCCGCACACTAATTCAAAGGAGATCGATAGTGCACCCACCCAGTATGCCCTTTCATACAGACCTCATCATGCGCCACGATAATTAAAATGTTTTGCTCTCGATAAATATTTGGCGTCGTTAATTACTATTAATGCTGTTTCGAATTTATATGACGAGCTTTTAAGTGTTTTTAATTCGTGTCGTTATTGGCGCCCAACTTATTTTTCATGTTGGGCGACAATAACAATGACTTTAAGGTAATTATTAAAATAATTACCGTAAAGTCATTGTAGTCGCATTTCAATTAAAATGCGACATATCAATGCACGAAAGTTCACTCACAAAAAAAATTGTGTCTCTTTTCACTTGATAGATTATCTTATCACATAAAAGTTAATTTAAAATTACGATGTATAAAGGTACGTATGCTTTTCATCTAATAGGTACGTAGAATAGTAACAAGGTTTATAAGAAGTGCTTAGACTGTCAACTTATTATTCTTATAAATTACCTGCACATTGAAAACGTAGAAACCACCTGCTTTGTATTTACCCAGCATTACAAGTAAAATGGAAATTTCTCGTATGTATCATAATAATATTACAAAACGTAATACAAAATGAAAGTGTTTTAGTGCAGCAGATTCATTTCTTCTAAGAACTTTGAACGACCTTCGAGGAGGGTGGTTGTTCAAGTTTCAGTTTCAGTTGTAGAGGGCGCTCTCCCACCCATCTCAGGAAATTTGCATGATTAAACGCGCTACTATAAGAGAACGCAAGAAAAGTAGATTGAACTAAATTAGGTATAGTACAAAGCGTATATACCTAAGCTGAAGGGTACGTGTTTCAATATAGTTAGTAAAATTAAACAACGAGATTTTTTGGGAGCAATGATGAAAGTAAACGGTTACAACAAAACGGGAAACCTAATTCTCAAAGGTAAAAATCCAATAACGTACACCAGTACAGGTACATCAAATTCTTACATCGATACGGCAATAAATTAAAGGCAATATCGGCAACATTTTGCCGTTCCAAAATTGGAATCCACAACAAAGGGACGTCAAAGAAACTAGCAAGTGCACGCGTGCAAGCGGGGCCGGGTATAAAGAGTGAGCGCAGCACGGCCGAGGAGCCTCGTGCGTCCATTACCCCCCTCCCAGTGGGGGCCTGGGGGCTGCCGAAAGTACGGGGTGGCAAGTGTCTCACTCACACCCAAAGATGCATCGAGTTTCTGGACGAAACCGCACTGCCGCTGCATATAATGGTAATGAATTTCGTCTCCATTTTATTTAGTAGGTACCTATATGTTAGCTATTGATTTCTCCTGAAATTTCGCCATGTTTTGCAAGCCTTTGAGTCTGTTGCACGCTCACTACATTCGAAAATCTGGACATGCGGTTTGTATTTTAATTACTTGTTTGAGTTTACATGGTATCTATGTATGTAGCTGTTGGTATATCATAATTAAATAACCTCGTAAATGTACATGTAATGTGTCTACCTTCTAAGCTTTCTAAAACAACAATGCGTATTCTAAATTCAAACCTTGAACACTATCCTTGTTTCACACTATGACATCAGTACCTACCTACACATACTCCTATTTTGTTAAAGTACCTACCCCAGTCACGACATGCCCCTGCACCGATAAATCGCATTATGGCCCACGTGTAGGGAATACATTTTTAATCTTGTTTCCTTTATATCATGTGGCTCAGAAAAGCTGTGGGTAGGGCGCCACTGAAAAATACTTTCCTAAATAAGAGTTTGGAAAAACTGGCCGGAAAATATGAATTTCCTAGCATACCTATCTGTAAGGTGATTAAGGCCAGGTAGAATGGATTTTCTAGGAAAGCATCAACCGTCTAACTTTGCAACTGGATTTTGAGGTATAGAACGCTTACTCAAAAAATGTTAATGTGTCGAACATTATGAAGAAGAATTTATTATAAATTAGTATTAGCAAAGCATCTACTGACTGTCTCTAACAAAGTCAACGTGCTAGACTAAAATGGAGTCCACATTCAACACATAAACATATCATCAACGTTACCAAAAACAAACACGTGAAACCAGCACGGTAACGTTAATAACGCTCACGTTGCCATCCATAGCTCTTTTCATCCGGCACGAGCCGGTGCAGGCTGTGTCAAAGCACGTAATTAGTATTTAGGAAGGTGGTAAGAAAGGCGAGGTCGTGGGCCAGACGTCGGGTATCGATCCGACGACCTACCCCACGCTCTACCTCCCGAAAGGGTGGGTAGGGGAGCCACGCACATCGAGCCACCAATTGACACACTTAAGGTAATACTTGGCACTTACGATGTCGCCTCGACGTACTGATGGCCAGTAGAAACAATCCTGATATGCCAAACTACTCGAATACTTCGGCGAATGTTCCGACATTCGCGAGCCAGATGAAAGTAAAGACATCAGGAACAAAGAAACTGCGAGTCACTTTAAAAAAATAATCAGATAAAGCGAATTGCATTGCATCTACGATTATTGTTAGTGGAATAGCAGAAGTAGCTGAAAATTACAGAAAGCTCGACCCAGTTGGCGCTGAGCCCGCCCGTACATTCGAACATCGCGCACTTGCTTATAGAAGATATGTATCTATTTATTTAACCTTGGAGAACCGTAAACAAATTATTCTGTATTTCCATGAATGTCGCTTGATCAATATATTATGTTTACTCTGATAAATAGGTAATTAAGTGAAAAGTAGAGGTCAGTAAATCAATATAGGGTAGAACATTATGATGTTATTTTTAGATGGAAGAGAAATATCAACTTACTCAATTCTGTTTGAAATCTAGAGATTATCTCGTTTCATTATAACTTTTCAGTCAATCTCTTGTCTGATACTTCGTATACGATTCATAAAGCTAGTGTGTAGTTTTGATCAACCTACCCAAACTTTGTTTAATTAATTTAACGTTAATTAATTTACTAAACACACGGGTATTGTGCGAAAGCTTAGTAAGCTTATTTGTACGATATTTACGAGTAATACCTACGTGTCTCGACACATCCTATTACGTAGGTTTTCGGTATGAATACCTCTAGAGACATACCTACCTACGCTTCTTGAATAGATAAAGCCGCATGCATATAGCGGAGACACCTTAACCACTGTCTGCATATTCGCAAGCCGGTGCTTCAGGTGGGTGGGTAGGTACCATTGTTTCAGCAAACTGTAATCATGTCTTGTACTACTATTTGTCGTTAGTTCATTTCAACGTTCAGTTACATGGTTTTACAAATAGGTGTAGATATAATTTGAATGCATTTACTTCATTCTATAGATATTTAGCACCTACTTATAATTGTCATTTGACTTGAGTTGTGAAAAAAAAACAAAATATTTTTCCTTTGCTTCGTACCGAGTTGAATTTCACTTTCAGGTTTAATTTAACTTTTGGACTTTATAGACTTCATTAAAACCACCTACCCACTTTATTTCCACCACATTCAATTCCTTTTAGCTCGCTTTTCTCAAAACTAAATTCTCTGTTCTTTATAAAGGCAATTTCCGCAAAAGGAATTACTGGTGAAAATAAGCAGAGCACGCAGATTGTCCGGAGCGACGTCGCGTCGGCACTGCACTTTGGGTTGAGGGCCGGGGGGGCGTAGACATCGGGGTGGTGGGTGGTGTAAAATCACCCGCAATCATTTATACCCGAACTGCCTGCAGAATTACTAGCCGTCACTAAATTCACGACACCACCCTCTTGCACCAACTTTATTACGGCTTTCTCTTACAGTATAAAATTGAAATTGATAGGAATTATTATTTCCTTGGGGTTATTAAGGATACGGTTTTACTCAACATAACCTTTGTTTGTTGGACTTAATGTTTTGTTAATTACTCGGAGTTGGTTACCTAATAGATAGCTTTCGGTGCAGGTATTTTACAGTTACCTAAGTAAACAAAGAGTTAAGTTTTAGCGCGATTTTGAAAGCAGAGTCGTTGAGCTAGACAGGCATCAGTTTTTCTGCGAATAGGCTCACCATTACGAAAAGATTACCTACCAATCGAGATGATTAACAAATTCAAAATAATTTTCGCAATAGAAAATGTAGTAAGAACTATTTCTCTTGGTTTTCTTTGTCTTCCTTTGTTTCAAACATAGATACAAAAGTTCAAGTTTACAAAAAAAAAACTCTGGCAACCAATTCAACGCAGAACAACGAAAACACGAAGGCTTTCGTGCCTTAGCTGAATTTCTAGTTTGAATACCTACTAAAATCCTAACCAAACGTACCTACCGAGTTAAGTTTACACAACTACCCTCTATCTATATAGGTACCGTCCTCCACAAAAGTAGGTACATAGGTACCTACGTTTGCACATTGACAGCATTTGAGAGGCAACGCGAGGCCACGTGGTGAGATGCGACGTAGCTATTTGTGTCAGGAACTGTACCCGTGACCCACTTTGCAAACACCCCTACTGCCGCGTACTAGCGAACAGCGAGTACCCGACACTGTCGTATATTTTGGTCTAGGTTATGTCAAGTTATATTGCCGCCATTACAGTGTTTTATGTTATCCTTGGTAATGTGCTGGAAGTGCAATGGAAGTTGAGTAACGGTGCAAGTTCTAGTATAAGATTCGAAGTCAAGACGTAGGTACTCTTATAATATTATAACGTCTGTAGTTTTTGGTATATTAGATACTCGGCAACAATTAACATAAAATTAGCCTCGATAAAAGATCTATGAGAGCCTTTGCATCTGGCTATCGCTTGGTTTGACACTGCGTTAGAAACTGGTACCTACATGTAATTGTATCAAAACTAACATTACGTTGACGCAGCGTAAGCGCAACGTACAAAGTTCCTACGTAGGTAACTAGGTATAGAAAGGGACATACGATAAATTATTATCTACTTGACAATTGTTTTTATTTGAGTTAGAATAAGAATCATTAAAGGTCTCTAAGATCTGTTGGTATCAGTGTAGCGCCGCCCGTGCCTTATTCATTTAGCTTGTAACGGAATGCGGTCGACTCTACTAACTCGAGATATCAAAGAGAATATTCGAACAATTGTATAATTGAAGTCCTCGAAGTAAGCAAAGGATGACAGAATAACCGAGTACCTTTGTCAATAAGGTTACGTCGAATTCTCAGGGTTGCAATTTGTGTACCTACTTTGTAGATCATACCTCTGGCTCTAGTTCAGAGATATGATCTACACAGTAGTCTAGTACCTACGTCCAATGATCCTTTAACGTTGGTAGCTAATTGCAAACGACACGTAAAATTGGGGCGATATGCGATCAATTAAAAGCGAAGTATTGCTGTACCTACCCGCTTTAGGAATCCAAAATAAACAAACTTGTTACTGCCTACTTTAGTGAAAATGGAAACTCGTTAGAATGATTCACAAGGCTTCTGTTTCGTGCGAAACTGTTTATTGCGTGTCCGACCATTTTTCGTATCCTGATTTTGCTGTTTTAATCAGAAGAATTAAACGAAAATTCATGTCGAAGCCCAGAGCTGGAGGCGTTCGACTAAACTAATTATAATCCGAAATTAAGGTAGATAAGCAGTTCATCGGTGGAACGAAATACTTAGCATGCGAGCCCAACTCGCACTTCGCCGGATTTTCACTGCTGACTGCATCGAATCATATTTAGCATACAAAATTACACGTCTACTACAAAATCGTGGCAAGATGCACTTTTACGAAGAATGCGCTTGAGCTAACGGTTCAAATTAGCATTCATAATGGATGGTTCGCACCGACAGCGGTGTCACGATAGCCACTAATTGTGATATCTAATTAAACTGAATATCATAATAATTGCACGCGGCTCACACCGGCGGTGATCAGACCGGTAAATTAGACGCATTCATTCGACGACTGGATAATTGATTAATTAGTAAGTTCATGTATACTGGAATTGATCATTACCGATAATTTATAACGCTTTGAGCTAATCTTTTGGCGCCTGAATAACATTAACAGCTAGTTTTTGATTAGAAAGTAAATTTTGAAATTCTGATGGCTGTGTTAATTCTAATTTTGGTCATGCGCCAATTGATCCTTGTACAGATGACAGCATATCAAGCTAGCCAAAACTGTAAAATTTTCCCAATCAAACTTTAACCTAATGGTATAGCGGCGATAAAGTAGAAAATTCATTAAAGTTTCATAGATTGTAGTAGGTTGATGTGCTGGCTTTTGTAGGAGGATGTGTAACTTCGGAGCATTTCTGATACATTCCGAAAATCATCCGTAGGTCTATGCCATAGAAATTGCCACAAATATTTAATTTCTGGAATAGGGTATTTGACTACTGTTAAAAATTCACGAAAATGTTATGTTATTTCAAAGATGTAACAGAAAAATCACGATATGTGAATTTTTTTTTTCATACCACCATAGTTACGTAGCACAAATGGCCGTTTCGCGAGACCAGGATAGAAAGGTGTCCCCACCAAAAACTTCTAAAGCGTGTAGCTACTCAATTTTTATAGATTTTATAACTTTTTTTCACACGTCGTGTTATTTCTGTTAGATCTTTGAAATATATCATAACATTTTCGTGAATTTTTAACAGTACCGTCCTAGTCAAATACCGATTTGGCTTCCCTCGGTTCATAATAATACAAACAAGTGCTTGTTCTTACAAAATATATTTTTAACTAGAAAACATGGTCAAGAGTTGTGTCTTGCACAAACATAATTAATTATTTACATAAACTTAAACCGAACTGTACAATCAGAATGGGCTTAATGTATGTGTCTTACACATATCAATAATAATATACTTTCATAACACTGTTCCATTATTTAAATATTAACATAACACTTGTCCACAAGGTAAGTCAGTAACCTAAACACTAATATTATAATAAGCCCTCTAGGGTCCATGGAGTTTCTTCAGCACTGATTCAATATCAATATCCTGAATATTTGTAGAATTAAATAAATACTGGGCTTCTGGTTTTGTTTTCTTGCTTTCATTCAAAGCCTCCTCGGCGCCATTACTACCTTGTAATCGTTTTCTCTTCTTAAAGTCATTTGCTTTATCCTTAACTTCTACTTTTTCCTCTTCTAAAACTATCTCTATATGAGTTACTTTACTTTCATTCCTGTTTGGACTATTCAACTTTAACGGTGTATCCAAACTTGTGAGAGTAGAATCAAATATTTCGAAGCACTGCGCCTTGTGATCTTTCATTGGCGTGTACAGTTTTTCTATATTTGATATTGAACTTACAGCTACTTCTGTTTCTCTGAAACTATATCCTAATTCTCCTTCGCCTTCCGGATCATTATTAAATAACATATTAAAGTTTGTTGCTCTTAACCTAACTGAAACTCCGTCATCGATGCACACCTCCATGTTAAACGTATCTTTTAATTTTATAGGCAGTTGTTTGCATTTATCTTTGGTGTCACTATTACATTTAATATAATTATGACTATCTTCGTTACATTCATAAGCAGACAATTCAAATTCGTCATCTGATTCAGCATCTTGTGCTATCTGTAATTCACTTGTAACACTTGTGTTTGTTTCAACACTCTTATCTAAGACACTTTCTTCTTTCCTTGATTCAGTAACCTCAACATTAGTGGGACGTACTGTCTGTGCAGGAGGCTGATCGAGCAAATCACGTTCTATTATTTTTGCAGTTTCAGCGTCAAATCCTCTTTTGATTAAATCTCCATGCAAAGTGCCTGCTTTATCAGCGTATTCAGGTTTACTTGCGGTAGTTTCAATATACTGTTGTATTTTTGATATATCCTCAATTTCCGTTTCTTTTGGCTTAGCGTCTTGTGAACAATCATCAGACCATCGTAGCGCTAGTTGTTCCTCTTCATCATGAGGGGAAACCATTGCAGCTGTGTTCTGATCACGGGTAACGTTGTGTTTAACACTAGCGTTTATATCTGGAGATTCGTGACCAGAACTCTCAGAGTTAAATGTTTTAGTGCAGTGAAGTTTTCTGGGGGTCGATGATTTCCTACGCGACTTCGTCGGAGCAGGCGCATTTGCGGGAGCTATGTGAATATTCTTTTCTTTGCCAGTATTCTTTTTACTTGCTTGTGATTTGGATGACTTATTCGGGGAAAATATATCTTTTTTCCATCTAGATCTTTTATTATCTTTTGTTGGTGTAGGACGTCTTGGTTTTATTTTCATGAATGAATTTGATTTATCCTTTTTCATTGGAGATTTACGCTTTTTAATCGTTTCTAGTTTTTTCCTAAAAGTTTCAGATTTGGTAGTAGATTTAAGTTTATTGTTTTTCGGTGTTTTCAAAGTAACTTCTTTATTGGTCTCATAAGAACTATTCGCAAACGTAGTATCACTACTAGACGACGCAATTTCAACTTTATCATCTACAACTTTTTCTTTAGTTTTGTTACCGACATTACTACTATTAACATATGACACGTTTTTCGTACACTTTCTTACTGGTCTAGAACTCCTTTTCTCTCGGGCACACGCTGTTTCTTTGGGCACTTCAACATGTTGTACCACCTCAACCTCCACTTCTTTTGATGATGTCACTGGACATTCTAAATCCGCGATTCTCAAGTAATCTTGATCATCAGGCTTGTAGTAAGACCCGCCGCTAGAATAATCAGTAGGTCGCGATGAATATGAAGAAGGCGTAGCTAGCGGTTTTGGAGTATCAAAGAAACGGGGAGTAGGAATACTCATAATTTTAATATCCGAAATTGGATCATCCGGCAGAACAGAATTTAAAAATTTTGGTGTTTCCATTTGGATATCATACAGAACTTGTTTATAAGGAGTTTCTAGAAATTCTGATATATTTAGTCGTGCACCAATTTCATTATGCAAGGATAACCTTTCTGCTTCTGGAGTTTCATTATTATCGTCATTGTTTGATTTGTTTTGATTTTGAATGACTTCAGAAACTAATGGCTCTACATAAGTATTAGCAGCCACTACATTGAAAGTTGGTTTAACAGTTAAAGGTTTACTTTCAGTATGTATTTCTGATTGTGCATATTGTTCTTCCTCCTCTTCAAGTTTCCGTCTTTTCTTTGATTTTTTCGGTTTAGGAGTTAGTTTTCTCTTACTACGCGGCTTTTTACCATTGGCATTATCTGCTTTAGGGGTTGTTTGATCCGATTTTTCAGCAGTTACATCGACTTTTTCAGTAGTTACTTCAGCGTTAACAGTAGTTACATCGACAACGTCAGAGGTTTTGGGTGACGCATCAGTTGCTATAACTGCCTTATCAGTAGCTTTATCCTGTTCAAAATGAATGTCAGCAGATCTCTTATTCCTCGGTTTTCTAGGCCTAGGCTTAGGTTTTGGTTTAGGCTTGCAAGCATAACCGCTTGCTGTGGCTAAGACACGCAAATCAGCGTCCCAATTAACTTTTTTGTTTATAACTGGCTGATTATCATCATTATCCACTGTTAGGTTACTGTAATGACAAGATTCTATTTTATGAACTTTAACATTGGTCATATCAACAATATTATTTCGACTATTCTCTGTTTCTGAAAATATTAAATTAGGACTTCTAGCGACGACCATTTCAACAGGCTTATCCTTGGATTCGTTAGGAACTTCATTTATTGTCTCGTGTTCGTGTAATATTCTCCTCGGGGTTGTGAAGTCCAATACTCTGATATGAGTATTTCTGCGAGGTGTTGAAGAAGACTTCCTCACGGGCGGTAGCACTTGTGGTGTACTCGTTTGGAGAGAACCAGCAATGACATTATCTTTGGGAACAGATGCATTCTTTATAAGATCAACAGTTTTAACCAAACCTGATTCCTGACCAAGTTGTTTCTGGTCTAATTTTGGTAGCTCAGCATCTGGTTCCTTTGTTTCTGGGGCTCTACTTGACGAAATATCTATTACAAGAGGTCCAAGCAATTTTGGAGAAGATACCGACGTTGTTCTCGGTTTCTGTAACTTGTGTGCAACAACAGGTTTAGATTGAGTACTGTTCGGTGGGGGACCTGAAATAAAAATAATGCATACATCAAAATTTGCTAACTGAATCCATACACAATGAACATTATTATTATTTACAAAAAACGGTATTTACCTGATGCTGGAACAACAATAATAGTAGGCATCGCCATTATTTCATCTTTCGTGTAGTTACTAGGTATAGGGAGCTTCTGTTTATAAGCCGGCGTACCATTTATAACAATTGTTTGCATCAGTGGCGTCGAAGTAGTTGCTTTAGCGTTGCTCAATGAAGGAAACGGCTTGTCCACTTTTATGTCCGAAATTATTTTAATTTTTTGGTCCTTACATTTAGGTTTTATTCTAGGATATGGATAGTTGTTGTTATGCTGATGAGATTCTAATTCAGCGTTTATTGGTACCTCATTCAAATTATTACCGAAATCAGTATTGGTATTGTTAGCTACTGAAGCCCTGAAAATATAGAAATTTGAAGAACTTAATTACCATGTCCCATTAACTTATACACAATCAATAAATATGACAGCATTTTAAATGAAAAACATCCAAACATATTGTATTCAGAAAACATCTAAAAGGAACTTACATAGCTATTGAGTTTTCCGACGTGCTCGAGTCTGGCACAGGAACATGCCGATTTTCATGACCTGTAATAGATATTAAAAAAAAATTAAGAATTGCAGTACTGTCTGTAATTTTAATAGTGAAATATGACATTTAGTAAGAGACGGTACTGTACCGTAACGAACTTTGTCTTCGATTCAATAGGTCATATTTTCAGAGAGTAATTTTACACACAATAAAAAAATATACATACCACCAACACCAGATGCGAAGTCTTGGAATGAGCTAGCATTAGAAATACTTTTGTTAAAACTTTCTGCTTGAGACTTGTTATTACAAACTTTCTTTAGGATAGTGTTGAATTCTTCAATTTTCTCTCTGCATTCTGGTGTATCGGCGGGTTTATTCTGCAATGATAAAAGCCACTAATATTTTAAATGCAAGGGTTCGTTATATTTTTAATTCTGTAAAATTATTCGTTTCTTACAAATACCACTTTGATTTGTTGATGTTTACAGTATAGGCAGCATTATCATGATATGTAAGGCTATCTTGACATGTAAGGCTATCTTGACATGTTTCAATAATAAATAATCAATCTATTTGTTTTGTGATTCTTGGTAATGCACTCCTTTAAACCTTCCTAGTGAGATTGGTCATAATGGCCATTATCAGAGATTAGAATAGGTAGTACCTCTCTTTAATATACTACAGTATTTTATATTTGAAGTTCATTAAAAACTTTTAAAATATATTGTAATAATAAAAAAAAGAGAGTGTGTGAGATGAGAAGAGAGTGAGATGAATGAAATTAAACTGGGTGGTGTGCTCCAAATAAAAATAAGTAAAAGTGAAAATTCGGGCGCCTGGAGTACACACAAAACTATGCCAAGGATAGACTTACCTGCGGGAGCTTGAGACTTTTAATCTTCAAGCGGGAAGGCATCAATAAAAATCAATCATGAAAAGTAAGAACGACTTTATTACCCGAAGGCTGCTGGTTTGAAAATTCCTTTCTAATTCTAAAGCTAACAGCTCTAATGTGTAAAATTAAGATGACATCGCTGTTATTCTAAGACCTGTCATTATTGCACTTTTTTAAAATAAATTGAAGTTATGTATCATAAACCATACCAAACTCCGTCGACTAAATTAGGAACCTGATGGATTATCCAAGAGCATCTTGGTGATATTCGCCGAGATTGCCAACGGCGGTCCAAGATATATGCATTTTGGTAGGGGCGTGCGTTCAAAAATTTAAGTAATATGGAAAAAAAAAACGCCTTGTGGCTGAAAACAAACATGAATAATCGTTAGCGGATAAAAAATGGCGATCGATTTAGAAATCGATGCCGAAATCGTTACGAGCAATATACAATTAAACTCACCGTTTCTTCCAAAAATCAAAATGTGGTCATCAGTAGATGAATGAATCCAAGCAAATAATTATAAAATGAAGATAAGAGATCCTGAAACAATTAAATATCGGAAACTATTAGCGTCTGCTATCAAAATAGCCATGACAACGCGGAACGGACCGAAATCACAAAGAATTCGCTTACCTTAAAAAATAAAGGCTATCCAATTAGGATCATGACCAGGGCAATCGGCTACCACATAATTAGGGACTAGATGCCGCCCATCTCAAGTTATATTTTGAGATTTTATTGGAGCGCTCAAAAATCACTCCATTGATTCCAGGCTGTAGGTCGAAAAGCAAGAAATGTCAAAGTCAATTTGACAGCATCGAAAATAAAAATCAGTGTGACCACTTCACGAATCCAAGTCAACAAAAAATGAATTTTCATAAGGCAACACCAACCAGAGCCTACAAATCAAAGCAAAGAATTCAATAGTATGTAACAGGCTTAAAAGACTCGTTACATTACATCCCTCCCCGAAAATAAAAGAAAGGAACTTTCTTTTATTAGAAAGAAATCTTCAACACAATAGACCAGTCTTAACAACTTTCTAATTCCCAAAAAAAGAAAAGAATCATAAAAGATTCAAAGTGTAAATGAATTCTGAAAATGTCAAACGACAAGGTCTCAAGAATTTAATAAAAGTAAAAACATGCAAATGACAAAAAGTCAAAAATGAAATATGTGAAAAACAGAAAAAAATATAAGTTATAAAAACTAGTTAAATGAAACGAAGAGAGAAATCTCTTAGCGCTTCTAAACTCCAAAACAGTGCAGTTAGGCACTATAGCCACTGACTACAAATTTCAAACGAATTCGAACAAATTACCAATACAAACTACAATTTTTAGTGCAGTTAGGCACCATCGCCACTGACTAAAAATTTCAAACCACTTGGAACAGTACAACTTTGAGTGCAGTTAGGCTCTATTGCCACTGACTACTATGTCAACTGCTTCCAACTCTACCATCTCTATGAGTGCAGTTAGGCTCTATTGCCACTGACTAACTCCGTATCCAACAATCCAAAAAAATTTGAAACACCAAACAAGTTTTTTAAATAAAGCTGAAAGGCCTTATTTAAAATATTGTTACAGGCACAACCTGCAATGAAACAAAGGAAAGCGTATTGTGATCGGCTCATCACCACCGAACTTCCGAACACAATAGCTGTAAAAGAATGTTGCTGTGACTGGCTCAACACTACCAATCTCCCAAACACAGACAAACACAAAAAATCATTGAGATCTCCAATGAGAAATCTCAATAACGAAAAGGCGAAAGCCAAGGTTTCACAATGCGATCGGCACATCACCACCGAACTTCCGAACGCAAAGAAAAGAATGACGAAAGTCAAAAAAAAATCCCGCATTGTGATTGGAACAACAATGTCCAACACAATGGAAAAAGGAAAAAATATGGCCGGAGCCGAAATCCCACATCGTGATCGGCACAACACCACCGACTTTCCGAGCACAATGAAAAAAGAGTCGAAATCAAGGTCAAAAGTTACACCAAGATTCAAAAAATAATAAGGCATTTTGTAACAAAGGTTACAGAATGACCCTAAAAAGTAAAGTCCAGGATGAACAAAGTCAAATCCGATCATTAAAGAGAATGAAACTCTAGTAAAAATGAGAAACAATTCTGTCAATGAACAGCACAAAATAGATTTAAAAATCGATTACTATTTATGACGAAGAGAAAATAGAATGATTTCAAACTATGAAAAAAAAAGATTACAAAAACTTGAAATTGAGTTCAAGTTTTTGATCTCAAGGTAAAAATAACCTGAAGTGTAGGGTTACATAAGATCCTAATAAAATGTAAACATGTAAAAGGTTACCCTTAAAAAAATAAGATCTTATACAATCCAACAAAAACGAACAAAACATAAAATAAGATCCTTTGATGTGAAAAACATTTAGTGTGGAAAAAAATAGTATTTAATTAACAAGAATGGCCTAAGTTTTATTTTTAGAATGTTAAGAATTCAAATTCAATAAATTTATAAGAAGTTACCTAACATACATCTTTCAAACTGCTGATAACCTATCATCCATCCCCTCGTACATCAAACTATCAAAAGCAGCCTTCAAACAGAATTTATCAAAATCAAGACTAACACTTGGAAACCAAATTAAAATTTAATAATATCTTTAACATGATAACGTCCCACTGAACCTTTATTTAAATCTTTCAAAACATAAACGTTATCCGAAACCTTTTCAGTTATTTTACACTTTACAAACTTAGGTGCAAGCTTAGCTGAAAAATATGCTGGAGCATGAGATTGAACAAAACTTCTTCTCCACACCATATCACCCACACCAAAAGAAATGACTTTCCGACCTTTATTATAATAAGCGGCATTTCGCTTATACCCCTTTAACAAGTAAGCTTGAACTTTAACAAAAATATCACTAAGTGAATTAAGAGAAACTGCATAAGCATTCCTATTTGAAATTTCTAGTTGAGATAAGTTATCAACAGAACTACTAAAGTGATGTAATGACGCATCAAGAATAAGCTCCCTACCAAACATCAGAAAGTTAGGAGTAAACTCAGTAGCAAGGTTTACACTATTATTTAAAGCTAATTGAACATTGGGCAAAAAACTTGACCAAGTTCTATGATCATCTTTAACAAAACACGATATGCAGGTTTCGACCGTTTTATTATATCTCTCAACAGGGTTATTTTGAGGTGTATACAAAGTATTATAAAATATTTTGGTTATATTAAAACCTTTCAAAAAATCTACAAAATGTTTTGAAGTAAATTGAGTTCCATTGTCACAAACTACTATTTTTGGACAACCAAATTTGAGAAATATTTCTTTTTCAAAATGTTTACAAATTACTCTAGTGGTAGCATTGATCATTGGAAAGAACCAGCAATATTTAGTAAAAACGTCTACAACCGAAAGTATGTATCTATGACCAGAATAAGTTTTAGGTAGAATTCCTATGATATCAACTGAGAGCATAAGCATCAACAGCAGTACAGGTATCGACATCACCCGAATCCTGAAGCGGCGGAAACTGAACTCCCTTGTCCATGACTAACAAACAGCAAGGCGAATAGCAAACGAAAAGCAAAAACTAAATTTCAAAAAGTTAAAAGTTTGAAAATAAATTCTCAAGTTTGAGGTTAAGTATTGAAGTCAATGTGGTATTCCCATGAAAAATTACTAAGTTAATTTTATCGTTTTAAAAGTGCAATAATCACTTACAAGCAGCTTAAATCTAGATAAATTAAATGTACAATATTGTACTTACAATTAGATTAAATTATTTTCTTTAAAAGTTAAACTTAGTTTTTAAAATAACTTTACTGTTGAGAACAACAAAACACGGTCAATGCTATACATTTCTGTTGGTTTTGCTAAGAAAAAAACATGTTATTAAAACAAACAGGTCAATAAACAAAATTATCAATAAGTAAACACCAAACATTGTTTACAAAGATTCACCAAATTAGGTTAAGTACTACTTATGAGTCAAAAATTAAAATAAACACAAAGTTATTGAAGTAACAATGTAGAACAAACTAATGCAAACAATAGACTCATAAGTTATTTAATAATTGTGCAATAATGACAGTATATAGGTACCAGACAAACCTACTTCAAGTCCCTGTTCGCTGAGCGACAATTGTAATAATAAAAAAAAAAGAGAGTGTGTGAGATGAGAAGAGAGTGAGATGAATGAAATTAAACTGGGTGGTGTGCTCCAAATAAAAATAAGTAAAAGTGAAAATTCGGGCGCCTGGAGTACACACAAAACTATGCCAAGGATAGACTTACCTGCGGGAGCTTGAGACTTTTAATCTTCAAGCGGGAAGGCATCAATAAAAATCAATCATGAAAAGTAAGAACGACTTTATTACCCGAAGGCTGCTGGTTTGAAAATTCCTTTCTAATTCTAAAGCTAACAGCTCTAATGTGTAAAATTAAGATGACATCGCTGTTATTCTAAGACCTGTCATTATTGCACTTTTTTAAAATAAATTGAAGTTATGTATCATAAACCATACCAAACTCCGTCGACTAAATTAGGAACCTGATGGATTATCCAAGAGCATCTTGGTGATATTCGCCGAGATTGCCAACGGCGGTCCAAGATATATGCATTTTGGTAGGGGCGTGCGTTCAAAAATTTAAGTAATATGGAAAAAAAAAAACGCCTTGTGGCTGAAAACAAACATGAATAATCGTTAGCGGATAAAAAATGGCGATCGATTTAGAAATCGATGCCGAAATCGTTACGAGCAATATACAATTAAACTCACCGTTTCTTCCAAAAATCAAAATGTGGTCATCAGTAGATGAATGAATCCAAGCAAATAATTATAAAATGAAGATAAGAGATCCTGAAACAATTAAATATCGGAAACTATTAGCGTCTGCTATCAAAATAGCCATGACAACGCGGAACGGACCGAAATCACAAAGAATTCGCTTACCTTAAAAAATAAAGGCTATCCAATTAGGATCATGACCAGGGCAATCGGCTACCACATAATTAGGGACTAGATGCCGCCCATCTCAAGTTATATTTTGAGATTTTATTGGAGCGCTCAAAAATCACTCCATTGATTCCAGGCTGTAGGTCGAAAAGCAAGAAATGTCAAAGTCAATTTGACAGCATCGAAAATAAAAATCAGTGTGACCACTTCACGAATCCAAGTCAACAAAAAATGAATTTTCATAAGGCAACACCAACCAGAGCCTACAAATCAAAGCAAAGAATTCAATAGTATGTAACAGGCTTAAAAGACTCGTTACAATATCCATATGTTAATTATTTCCTTAATGAATAGGCAAGTATGAGAATGTTGAGATGGGTGTGTGGAGTGACAAGAATGGATAAAGTAAGAAATGAGTACATATTATAGAGGGATTTTAAAAGAGGTGTCACAGAAAAATTTAAAGGAAATCATCTGTCTTAGTGCCCTGTAAAGATCTTTGGCAGTCGTTACAGGTAGTCAGAGACCTGAAAGTCTGACTACCAGTCTTACCAAAGGGTATCATAATTACCCAGTATTATTAACTAGGTTGTGGAGGTCAGATAGGCAGTTGCTTCATGCAAAATACTGGTATTCAGCTGCAACCGGTTAGACTGGAAGCCGACCCCAACATAGTTGGCAGATGATGATCTGTCTTAGTATGGACATGAAATGGGGAGGGAAGAAATGTATGTATGTTACTAAAAGAGCGACGGATATTAATGATGATGGATGGGGAGGAAGACCAAAGAAAAGATGGATTTTGATGGGAATTATATGAAAGAGCAAGGAGTAAATGATGCCGTGACCTCAGACAGGGCATGACAGGACGGAAAAAAAACGTGTTGCGCCAACCCCGAGTAGAATGGGACGATGACGGCACGGTTGGCGCAGTGGCTGAGCGATTGGACTGCTGCGCTGCGTGTCGCGGGTTCGATCCCCGCACAGAACAAATATTTTTATGGCCTACAGATAGTTGTTTCGGGTCTGGGTATTTGTGTATGTGAGTTTAAATGTTTGTGAACGCACCCACAATACAGGAGAAATTCCTATTGGCAACGATTTTATAAAAAAATTGGTATTCAATATTATACAATATTCAAACATTTATAGTCAATTAGAAGTTGATGCACAGCAACACCACATCATGTACCCTCTTTAACATCCAAAAATATGGGTTTATCAAACTGTCCACTCTCAAGATTGTATGGCAAAGAGTAGTGTTTACAGATATGCATGCAACATGTCCCTATTGGCAAAGCTCCAAAACAAACAATTATTGTGCAATAATACACAAAAACCGTGACAGATATCCGTTGCTACACTAGCAATGTTAAATAACTCAGATTACCATAACCACACAATCATTTAAAAAACTAAATATCCACATGACTTTTCCTTATCAAAGTTATTTGATAATGGGTAGTCAATAATGTGGATTTTGTAGCTTGCTTTAACTAAGGTCAACTAAAAAGTTATGATGACACAATTGCTGTTCTGAATCTTTGTTATAACTTGCCTTCTTTGTAAGAACTGGCCATTGACCTACTGGGTCACTCATGGCTGTAATTCTTATTATAATATCAATAGCAAGCTATTTAAAGAACCCTTCTTTTTCTACAAAGCACCAAATTGTATAAAAACTATTCATATATTTTAAAGCCCCTTCTTTTTTCAGTCAAAGGGACCAAATTGTATAATGATATTCATGTATTGACCTATAAAGACCACAATAGACTGCAAGTATCTTTAGAGGGTCCAAGATACAAAAGATTGGTTAGTACCATAATGATGAAAAACACTTACAATTGAACTCAGAGGTAATGAAGAATTTTCACTAGGTTTTACTTCAGAACAGTGAGTATTAGAAGTTAATGTGTTCAGTCCATTGTCACTGTTCATCAAGGCACTTGAAGATTGCTTCGTACTCCCACTCAGGTCTATGGTGGACTCTGAATTGGTATTCTTTTCAAGCACTCTGACATGTTTCTTTCGTGTTGTACCATGGTTTCCTGGAATGATAAAGATGAAGTTTTAATATACATACTAGTCCTCTATTGTTATGCATCAGAAGATACTCATGAAGGGGAGGAGGGAAGCATATAACAAGAGGGAACAGGTTATATCTAAGCAGTGGCTCAAAAAAGGCCAGTGATGATGATGAGAATATTCAACTGATGTGTCTCCATAGATAAATTCATTTGGTTACTAACTAAAAATATATTCAACATACAAAATAAATATTTACTTAGGTGAAAGTTGAACTATCAACAAGGACATTATTATTCTCTTAAACATTGACTAATTACAGTATAAAGACAATAAAGCCCAAACCTGGTAAATCTTCCAAAGCTGTAGTTTCAACAGAAGTGTCCATGCCACTTGTTTTCACATAGCTTGCTGAGCCTGAGACATTTGATTTCTGTTTACTTTTACAGAAGCAACCTGATATACTCGAACAGTTGCAGAGTTCGCACACATTTTGTTTGGAACTTTGTGATGTATTTTGTTTGGCTAGGCTGGAAAGGGAGAAACATCATTTACAAAAGAGTACAGAAATAAAAATGTGCAACATTAAACCTTTCATACAGTAACAAAAGAACTGTTTTAAAACTGCAATTCAATTGAGTCATGTTGTTAACATTTCTATAACCTAAAAGTAAAGCTCACCTTTAACATTAAAATTTGTTGATATCCTTGTTTCACTGAATCTAAACTTAACTTGAAAACGGTTACAAACCAGCAAAACTTGCAAGTTTATGTAGATTATTGTATGATAGTTACCTGATATTTTCAATGGAGGTATCTTGCAATTGTATTTTGTTTATATCTGCATTGTTTGCTAAAAACTTGACTACATCTAGGAGATTGGTACACTGCACCAGCTTCTTCCTCAAAATAAGAGGTTTACATGTTTCCACTGAAAAAAGAAAGAAGAAAATAGTTATTTTATGAAGGACATAATGCCATTGATATAAATGGGTGGATCACAGTAAGTTTAATGACCTCACAGTTGGTTGGGCAAAAGAAAACAGCATAAAAAATACCATCAGCTTAAAATAATATTACAATTACAGAACTCAGAATAGGTACACTTTGTTTAGGTTCACTTTATCTTCCTAATTTTCAAGGTGAAATGATTTATGAGAAATCCCGGAATGGTTTTTAAGGCCCAAAATAAAAGCTGTTTTATTAGAAGGAGGTATTACCCACAGGTTACATTATTATCCTTGCAGTTTAACCTAATAAACTATACCCATTCCAATAATGATGATCACCAACCAAACAATCAAGGAAAGCAATTCACTTCATTTGTAAAAACCTTATTTTAAAGTGGTCTAAGAAAAGGCTATTTAATTTGACGAAGAAGCAAGCTTGCTTCTTTTAAATGCTTATGGGCTGTGTGGGGCAATAAGGTTTATTTCTTATGGTTTGTGAAAAAACCCGTGGTTAGCTATGGATTTGAGTGGTGGTGCATATTTAAGAGTGAGTATTAACAGGTTTACAGTGGAGGATAGTTTGCTTTGATATAATAGATAAATTTCCCAGCATTAAGCTATTGAAGCCCATTTTCATAGAAATTCTCTTTAAAATACACCATAAATATTGAGTTGTAAAAAATTTATTTGGTAATAAAAAACTCTGATTTATTTCATTTGAATTTTCGGTCAGTGGGTCGTCTTAGGGGCGGATTTTCAAACAAAGAATTCTATGCCAGCTCTTGATTCTGTGTTATTAGTACTTTCTGCTATGACCCTCTACCCCCATAATATTGTTGACATCAAACAGCAACATTCTAAAAATTCTTATAGGTTTTAAGACATTGTGTAACCATTACTGGATATAAACATTAATTCACATGATACATGATGCTTTTGCCAGTGCGTTGAAAAATGTTGTAATACTATTAGTTTATCTGTGACATGACATAAATTGCGTGTTTAGAAACTATGTTTCTTTAAACAGGGTCAAAAGCAGAAAAGTACACCATGATAACACAAGGGGAGGGCAGTCAACGGTTAACTAATAAAAAAAATGAACACGGAGGGGGAGACCCCACGGTACCAACCATATATTTTTACAGCCCTATATTCTGCCAGAATATTTCTCAATGATGTCATAAATATCCTGTCATATTCGTTTCTGAGAGCGTCCACGTAAGGACTCGCTTGCAGAAACTCATCATAAGCAGTCATAAGCTGCTCCTCAGCAAGATACCCTAAAACACAAAACAAAGAACGTGATCATCCATCAGTCATCCCGTCCGTTAATTGGGATTGCAGTGTTCCCGCCAAGACGACATACCAAGCACTAGTTTTGCCAAATCTTGTGAAGGAAATGGTGGTAACGTCATTTTTACACGAAATATGAACACTGCACTATCTAATTTGGTATAAACAACATTAAACTCAAGATAATGAATTAACAAAATCACAAATTATAAACAGTGGAAACACTTGATTCTTGCACAAACACACAGTTGAAAAAACAACACTGAATGAACATAGACAGACAGAATGATTGAACAATCAACAACCACGAACGCCTCTCTTGAACAAACTAAATAGAGATGCACCCCATGGACTATCATTCAATGTTGCCAGCTAGCATAATTGTCATCATCAGAGCGTTTTCCCAACTTTACCGCATGCCGCTAAATATTTTGGAGCGTGGCACTGGCATGTCATGAAGCGTCTGTTTATCTGATCTCAGCCAACCAATTAATACTCGTCAATACGGTACTCATGAGTAAGACTGGTTGTCAGATTCATTAGTCAGACTTGGACCACTGACTACCAGTGAGTGACGACTATCAAAATCAAAATTTTATTCGAGGCAAGGTGTTAAAACTTTTGTTCTTTGCATTCTCTGCAAAATAACAGTTTTTTTTTTCATTACATATGATTTTCTGTCGGAAACTAACCTGTATAAAATAATGTCGATGTTCCGCTTCTGCCCTAACAGGCGCCCCGCGACGACTAAGTGCTTGTTTACGGACACGCGGGGCGTTGGGCGGCGCGTGCGGGGCGCGTCGAATGTTTTTTGTGTTTATGGAACGGCGGCGCGTGCAGCGGCCGATATCATCGCTTTAAACGATGTTGTTCATAGAGACGCGGGGCGGGACTCGTGGTGGTGCCCGCCTCTTTAAGCGGGTAGCAAAGCACGCAGCGGATATCGCCGCGGTGCACGCAGCGTTCTCAATCAAATCGAGTTAAACCGACTAGTTTTAGGATAGCAAGAGATGCGAGCGCACGTGTCGCAACAAAATGAATGACGAAAAACCGGAACAATTTATTTCTGCAATACAGAAGCGTCCCCAGTTGTGGATAGCTTGTCATTCACAACATAAAAACAGAGTAATTACGAAACGAAAGTGGACTGAAGTATCCGAAATTGTGGATATGGATGGTAAGTAGATGTTGGTACCTACTTAGTAGGTATCTATATGACAATCTGTATAATACAGTAGAATCTGTTTATCCGAATCAATTAAAACCAAGGTTAGTAAGGGTAATCGAAAATCCGGATAATCGATTTCAAAGTAAAATCAAACAATATAAATTAGTTTTTGCGACAGTGACAGTGACTACATTGACTACCTACGTCTGCGTTGTACGGATTCCAAATAAGACTGTGTAGCGAAGCTACTACTTACTGATTATTTATTACTTCTCGTACATTAAATTACTTATATTTATGTTGTACACCTTAGTTTAATAAAACCATAATGAAACTCAACTTTTCATATTGTAAAAACGTAATATTAAGACAACTGTACGAACAGACTATTTTGTTAGTAAATATTTATTATTTTACCGCGGTTTCGTAGAGTTGAATGCGTACCGGGCCGCCCGAGCGGGGCGTCACTATCGCTTCATCGAGAATTGCCGCTGCGTGCGCCGCCGCGTGCGCCGCCGTGGACACCGCCTCCAATTCAAGCAAACGCGTATAAAATCGCTTTTCGGTCAACGCACTCATACAACGCCATATTATGTTTGAATTTAGTGCGGGCCGAGACGGCGCACGCGCCGCGCGACTCCCCGCCTTTCGGTAACATTTTTTTTCTCAACGCGGAAATCTTCAATGGATATCCTCGGCTCTGCGGGAGTGGAGGAGTTTGTCAGACTCTTACTGGCTAAAACCACACTGGTGTTCTACTGACTTGCGTCGATGGTCAGCGGGATCGGATCTTATATCAATTTCGGCTACATTCTTGCAGCCTGAGTTGTCTTATTTATATGTCATCTTTAATCAGTAAAACTTATCAGGATGCGTAACCTTTCGAGCTCGCTTCTTGATTTGATGAACCATTATCGTATACATATTATGCGAATATTTTAATTTGAATACATGCATGGGGAAGGCTAAGGGGGAGGCTTTTGCTTAGCAGTGGGACAATAAAGGCTAAGATAAAAATATTTAATTGCATGGGGATACCAAATGTTTAGAACTAGAGAAAAATGCTTTAGACCAACATAGATGTTTAATAAACTAACTATTTCCATTTTTGCAATAAAAAAAATACGATTAAATAAACTAAACTTACAACAAACTATTTTTGATTAAATCAAAAATAGTTTGTTAGAAGTTTAGTCGATTTTGTAAATTTTAGAAAATCAACTATTTTCAGTAATCTGACAGCTGAGTGATAACTGACATTGGCACTATAGTGTAACGCTAATTCGCCATATTTGCTATTGGAAGCCATTTTTCAATATCAGTTGTTAAATTTACGCGTTTGTAATTTTATATTATTTCATTGGGCCTAATTTAATATTCTTTTGAACATTAATAGTGTCGTTTGTTTTTATTAACCATGAGTAACTCGGCATCAACACTTTCGCTATTCGCTTGTTCGCGTTGTTTCTCCAGACACCCTTTCGAGGAATTATCAACTGGTGAACAACTTTGTAAGGTATGTACGTCAGAATTATTGAATTTAAAATACGATATTGATCGCAAAATTATTGACTATGTTTATTGTCGTTTTTTGTTGGGGACGGGAATTACAAGTGTGCGTCATACTTTACTGTTATTTTGACGTCAGAAAGTGACGCGTTTGTTGTGTGATATTTCAGGAATGTCGCGGATCATTCCCAGTCGTCAAGTGCACGTACTGCCGCTCCGAGTTCCAACAAACAAGGTCAGTGCCAGCTGCCAAGGCACGAAAGAACTGCGTATTATGGTGTAGGGTTTTAAGTCAACAAAACTCCTTAAAACATAACTTTCTCTTTGAGACAAGTAACATTGTACACACTTAACATCACAATCAGCTGACATAGCAACAAACTTATTTATTTTCCTTTGTGCTCCAGTTTCAAACCTACCAATTCTGTCAATCATCCATCATCACTAATAAAGAATGCTTATTTGTTTTTATTAGTGTCACTCACAAAATTACATTAAAACATAATAACTAAGGTTTACTTTATTTTTGTAGCAAGTCCAACACCTCATCAATTTGTAAGAAGTGCGAGGCCAATGTTAAGGCCTATGGCAAGCCTACAGCATGTGAATATTGCAACATCATAGCTGCATTCATTGGTAAGCTTATTATTCTACATCTGCTTTGTTCTTCTAATTTTGGGGAATATTTGTGCATAGTTTGATGTAAACACTATTTTGAGTCTCATTGATAAAACTATGAATAACAACAAAAACAAAAGAATAATATTTATATAAAATGATGAAAGCCAAACTCACTCCAAATACAAACAAGCTAGTGTACAAATCTTATTTACACATTTTCAGTCTCCAGTAGGAGTATCTTTCTTCTTTATAGTCATTGTACTTTTTAACTTAAACCCTTAAGTATACCTTTATTTATCATATTTTTCAAAATTTTCTCATACCCATGAACATTGCAGTATCTCCAAACAGATTAGTAGTTCATACCAGTACAAACTTTAGACTGAAGGTGTGGAAAATGCCCCATATCCTTAAAACTGTACCGAATAGATATTGCAGAATATGTTTTGATTACAGTTTGAAAACTATGTACTGACACCCCATTAAAAATTAGGTAACAAATGCCAACGGTGTGCTAATTCGGAGCGCAAGTACGGGCCAGCTGTCACGTGCGAGCAGTGCAAACAACGCTGCGCTTTTGACCGCAATGATGATACTAAAAAGGTATTAAATTCAATAAAGTGTGTATAATTATTTACCGTTAGGAAACTGTCAACTTAAACCTTATTGAAATTGGTCAAAATGATTTGACATGTGGTATTTTTAATGTTGTATTGTTGGTTGACCACTAGCTGCTTATGGTGCCTTTTGTCTGTAAAGCAGGTAACATGTTACCTGTTTTCATTTTGTTTTAAATATGCAAATGTAATAAAAAATCTAGCAAACTTTTATGGACATACCTCCAAAGTTGATCTGCAAGATGCAAATTAAGTAAAATAAGTATGAGCCAATTGAAGAACGCCATTAGCTCTTGAACGAAAAATATTTCAAGAAACTGAAAACATTTTTTTTTTCACTCAGTAATATCTCTATTATATCATATGCCACATTCTTATTCAGCATTGAACTGCAATAAGTCCAGTATAGTCATTGATGTAAACTACATACATAACTTAGAGCTAGATTGTTTTAGTATTGACCTAGAAGTTTCCTGATTGCACTCAAGGTTAGTTGCGTGAATAATGATGTAAAAAGAGTTTGAATGTTTTGAAACTTGGCCCCATTACACATGATGTTGCCAGTGCTGGTTATTTGACTCATTTTAATTGTATACTGTTTCAAATTGTAACAAAAATCACATAGGTCCAAATCATTCATAGAGATCTATGCTTTTGAATCGGCAACTGCAGTACTTACACAGTTTTTATGCCTTGTGACTGGGACTAGAGCTACATTTCATTGTTGTATTTGTTTCAACAATTCAAACGTGCCTGTAACTGGCCTACTTAAATTAAATACAAAATTGCAAATGGCAAAGAATACATCCAAGAGTGTATAATTATAAAAATAATATTGTCATGATGTTAAAGCATTAAATTGCAATCTTTACGCCTAGATTTTCCTTGTTTGTCATACATCATCATTCTATTGCACTTATACCAATTTGGATGATTTAGGTATAAGGTTTTCCTTATTATAGAAGGCTAAACACTGGTTCACAGTTTAAACTGTGATATCTACTAGGGTTCTTAGTATTTTATCAAGCTGGATTCTCCATTCAGTGGTCCCTTTGTGCAACAATAAAATAATATACAGGATGTTAGCCAGTCTGACTACGCAATATCAGATGTAATGGATAACTATGTAAAAAGGGAATTCCCCTATTACATAGTGGTCTTACAGTGTTATCATTGTAATAAGACTATTACAATGACATTTAGAAATGTCAGATAGTGTATTTCATGACAAGGATATACAAATAATAATAATAGGTTAGGGAAAAAGTTTCTCCGCATTTTTTAAGAAAATTCAAAACACTTTTTAATATAGTTTATTTACATTTAACTAAAGTATGTAGGTACCATTTTGTTCGATAACTTTTTGCCATCTTGTAGGTAGGGACATGATCCCATTGCTATAGAAATTTTGGGACTTCTGGTCAAAATACCGCGACAAGTGGTTTTGGCAGTCCTCTCGTGATGATAACCTGACACTGCCTAAAGAATTCAGAAGAGACCGAAACAAGTGGAAATCTGAAGGTGCAAGGTCAGGACTATACGGCGGATGCATTAACACCTCCCAGCCAAACTCTCTTAATTTTTGCTGATTGGCTAAAGATATGTGAGGTCTAGCGTTATCATGATGAAAAACCACACCCCTTCTGTTGATTAATTCCGGCCGCTTTCTCTCAACTTCTTGCTTTAATCTCATCAGTTGTTCGCAGTAGAGATCGATGGTCCTGCCTGGTGTATCATAATGAATAACGCCCTTCCAATCCCACCACACACACAGCATCACCTTGTTGCGAGTTAACCCGGGTTTCGCCACAGTCTGTGAAGCCTGACCGGCCTTTGACCACAACCTTTTTCGCACGTTCTTGTCGTACGTGATCCACTTTTCATCACCAGTTATCAGCTTCTTCAAAAATAGTTCGGTTTCATTACGTCGTAATAAATAATCACAAATGAGTACACGGTTCATTAGGTTTCTTTCAGTGAGCTCGTAAGGTACCCAAATGTCGAGCTTTTTTGTGTACCCAGTTTTTTTCAAATGCGCCAAAATTGTTTTGTGGTCAATTCCCAGCTCTTCAGCTACGTCGTAACTACTGATATGTCGTTTTTGCTCCACTTTTTCAAAAATGGCATCCATTTTATCCGTATCAGGGCGACCAGAGCGACGTGCATCTTTGACATCAAAATTTCCGGATTGAAAACGCTTAAACCAAATTTGTGCTACTCTCACAGACACTGCACTAGGTCCATAAACATCGTAATTTTTTTTCGCGGCTTGTGTTGCATTTTTACCTTTTTTGTAGTAAAATTTTAAAATGTATCGAATTTCTTCATTAGATTCACTCATCTTGACGGTACGAAAAACAAATGAAAATCACACATTTTCCTAATTTGAATTTGGAATTATGTTCTTTAAAATTTAAATTTTCAATGATACCAAAAACTAGCCAGATACAAATAGTATAACCAAAGAGATTTTATTACAAGTTCATACATACTACACTTCTGGACACATCTATTGGCCCACCTTGTATTTTCAGTTTCGTTTGGTCCTAGCTAAAATTTTGTATTAGGTCGAGCAAAAAGTTTTTATGCAGTTTTGAACCTGGCACATTCACAATTTCATTCAATAGTCTTTTTTTGAATTTCGAACACAGAATTTAAAGAAACAAAAGACAATTTGGAGCCTGTTTGTGGATATCAAACAATCGAATACTAAGAAAACTTGGTTTTATTGGTTTACTTGGATTTAATTCTTGAAAAAGTGATTGATATCTTTGGTTTTGCAACAAACATTACATAATCTTAACATTAAGGTGAGGTTCTATCAATAATCTATGGATACTCCACCTGAAGTCGCCGCCCAAGCTGTGGCACTTATTCAGGCCGGACACAGCCAAAGAAACGTGAGTGCTCAACTTAATTTAAGTCGATCTGCGGTCCGAAATGTTTATCGGAGGTACCTAGAGACTGGCGGCTTTGTTCGTCGCCAAGGAAGGCCACGATCTCGGGTCCCAACTGAAAGGCAGGATCGATTCATCGTGACGACAAGCTTGAGAAATCGTCACCTTGCCTCCATTGAGATACAAAACCAACTTCGCGACTTCCACGGAGTATCTGTGAGCGCTCGAACTGTTCGGAGAAGGTTAAAAGAACGCGATATGAAACCACACAAGCCAGCTAATGGGCCCAAACTAACGCGAGCCCACCGAACAGCGCGCCTTCATTTCGCACGCAGTCATTTAAATTGGACACAGCAAGATTGGAGCCGTGTACTCTTTTCTGATGAGTCTAAAATTGTGTTACATGGCAATGATGGAAGGAAGAAGGTCTACCGACGTAAGGGAGAGCGTTTCGCACAATGCTGCTTTGAAGAGAGGGTTGCTTATGGCGGTGGCTCATGGACTGTCTGGGGCGGTATATCCGCGAGCGGCAAAACTCAACTTGAGGTTGTTACAGGACCACGGCTGCCAACATTAAATGCTGAAAGGTACATTCGTGAGTGCTTAGAACCTCACGTGTAGAGATGGGCAGTGGGAAAAAACCCAACGGGAAAATACCCAGGTTTTTACCCGTTTGGGTAAAAACCGGGTATTTATGTGGGTAAATACCCAATAGACGGGTATTTTCATTATTTAACGTAATTATCACGATCTTAAAAAAAAAATACATTTTTATATTTTAAGAACAAATGCTGCGAAAAATAGGTACTTTGCGATGCGCACATACTTTGCGCCAGCGTATATAGGGCACTAGCTGTTGCCTGTTGTTCGAAACGTCAAAATGTGTAGGCTGATTCAGGAACTAAAATAAAACCAGCAGTTTATTATAACAGGAAAAAGTCGTCTTCTTGTTTCTAACCGACTTCCAAAAAGGTGAAGGTTCTCAATTCGTCTGTTTGTGTTTTTTTTTTTGTATTTTTGTTATCGCGTATCTCCGTCATTAATCAACCGATTTACAAAATTCTTTTTGTGTTCGAAAAGGTATACTCCCGAGGTGGTCCCATTGTCACCAAATCAGGATCTGATGATGGGATCCCAGGGAAATCGAGGGCAACCCTCAAATTGTATAGGCATGTATTACGTGTTTCGTGCTTTTTTAAAAGTTTTTTTAAGTATTTGCATCTAGCAGTCATCACTTCATGTTGATGAGTTGATGATCGAAGGTATAACTCCTCAATGGTTAGGAGTTGAAAGCGAATCTTGAAGGTTACGGGTTGGGGTTCTTGGTTGAATGTTAAATGCATAGTAAATATTTGTATAGGATATTACAACTAAAAATTGTAAATAAAAAAAGTTTTTGAAGTCGGTTTTTTTTTCCAAAAAAGTGCAAAAAAAAACCGACTTCAAAAACACAAAAAAACGAAAAACAGAAAAAAGTGAAAAATAAAGATCACAGGAAAAAGCAGCTTCTGAAGTCGGTGGCAAAAAAAAACGATATCAAACAAACAAAATGTCACAGACTTCGGAAGCTGCTTTTTCTTGTGAACTTTATTTTTCACTTTTTTCTGTTTTTCGTTTTTTTGTGTTTTTCACTTTTTTAATCATAAGTTTTTTCTGCGCATTGTGATGGAATGTTACTCATTTGCAGAAAGAACGTCTTTTAAAACTTTTGAGAATCTTTGACCAAAAAAAAATAAAACAACGAGAGATACTTACCAACAATTATTTATTACACTTTATAATAGTTGCAAAAGTGTTTTTTTACAATTGAATATTTTTAGGGATAGAATTTCCATTAAGAACCGAAGATTAGGAAGTTTATATTTTTTTTGTACTTAGATAGTACCTACTCATAAATAGAAAGCTTTTTGCAAATTGTCAAGTCACAAAAATTCACGGTTTACAAGATATAATTGTTTAAAGTTTCCAACTTTCCATACAAATTGGACAATAACACGCCATTTGTAAATTTGTAGGTTGGACGAATTGACATTGTAGACGTCAACGTTGACATTTCACGTTTGGTTATTGGAAAAAGTGAAGTTTAGTAATTTTTTGTCGTGTTTTTTAATAAAATCTAATTTTATTTTTATTATATATTTTTGAATGTATTAAGAGTGTGAATAATAATTGTTGCTGTATTATGCAATTACATTGCCATTCTTACACTAAAAATAACGAACGGGGTGGTTAGGTTCGAACGATCTGAGACCCCGACATACCCTGCGAACCCGCTACTAAGAAAACTTGGATGCAACAGCGAGCGAAGCGAGCTCGGGACTTCGGGGCACCCCGACACGGACAGGTTAGGTTAGAAGGGGATGGCGGGGTCGAGTGAACGAGTGAAGCGAGCGAATAGACCCCGCCATCCCTGCACGGGTTAGTTTCCAATCATTTGTTTTTCTCAAGAACGGTGCGTCCCCTTTACGTGGGAGTGATGTCAGGGCACAGAAGGCACCCCCCTCACCCTTCCGCTGTCAAACGATACAAAATTTTTACCCGGTTCGCGTTTTAGCGCTATTCTAACCTCAAAACTTTAACCATGGATATCTCCATAACCATGGGGTTTCGGTAGGTGGGGGTGGTACTGGGGGTTTTAGCCCTCCCCCCCATTCCCGCCCCCGCCCCTCCGCCTTATTAAACTACGGTTCATAATGGAATTTTAACCATTTTTAGTCACTGTCACTACTGTCATGATCATTAAATATATTATTAGTTGTCAATTCAAAGTAAATCACGTATTTAATTACTAGGCAATCAAAAGTCCACAAAACAAAATCCAAGTCGTCAATTAAACCAACAAATTAACACAAGTGCGCACAGTACGAAGCCAAAACAACGTGTGAGATAGATAGATCACCAACGCGTACGCCACTACTACTACCTGCTTCCCCGCCCCCCTACCCGCGTACGTACCCGGGTTACATGTCGCTAAGAGCGGATGAACACACACAAATAGACAGGTTTTTTTAAATTTCATTTTATTTAATTAGATAGCATGGAGTATATATAACGTATTGATGAATTACGAAAATAAACAAAGTTAGATTAGCTCGAACTAGTAGTAATAGTACTTAAATAGTACGTACTACTTGATATATACATGTATCTACACATTACTTAGATGTTACATATGCTAAAAATGAAAATACCCGAATATTTACCCATTTGGGTATTTTCCCCGGGTTTTTACCCTATTTTTACCCACATTTGGGTATTTTCCGGGTAAAATCCCATCTCTACTCACGTGATACCATACGCGGACTATGTGGGCCCAAATTTCCTTTTTATGCATGATAATGCAAGAGCCCATGCGGCCGGCATCGTCAGGGAATATCTTCGGGATGTGAACATCACAGTTATGGACTGGCCAGCCAGAAGCCCAGACATGAACCCCATTGAGCACATGTGGGACGAGCTAAAAAGACGTGTTAGGGCTCGTCAGCCAGTTGCCCAGACGATGCAGGAGTTGAAAACTGCCATAGAAGAGGAATGGGAGATGATCCCTCAAAATTTCATAGAGCGGTTGATAAACTCTATGCCTAATCGTATGAGATCTGGGGTAGATGCCCATGGAGGCAACACGCGTTATTAAATTAAACCTTTATTTGATAAAACATGGTTTCTATTCAAAAATCAATTGCCTTTAACAAGGTGCATATCCGACTTGTTAGGCGTAGCTCCATGTCGTATGGTATTCTGAATTCAAATTTAAAACAATACGATCGAAAAAGATGGTAAAATGTATCAGGTTTAAAACTGCATTAACAGTTTTTGTTCAATCTAGCAATCATTTCGGTAGGGGCCATCGAAACCTAAACTCTAAGGTGGGCTGTGTCCAGAAGTGTATAATGCGAAAAGACTTTTTCCCCAACCTAATATATTGGTTTACGTCTACCACAGCGGGGACATTGCGTATTAACAGATTGTAATATTCCGTCAAAGGGGAACAGGGAAACGAAAACTTTTATTTTTGTACTGCTTCCTTTTCATCGTGTTTTACAAAAGAAATCAGAGGGGAAGTAAGGAAAATGAACAATTATGTTAAAGGTTTAGTTGTTGGTAGGCAGGTAGAACTTGAATTCAACTTGTGCTTCATATTTTCCTTATCCATCTGACGCTAGATGGATGTATTTAGAATAATAATTATAATCCCTCCTTTTGGGCTTTGCGCCAGCTGTATTAAATATTTGACCTGGTACTGTATAACGGGTTGTTGGATGTGAGTTGAAAAATAGATTCCTTTAGGCTATGATGGAAGTGCATTCATTTAGAGAGGCCATGGTGGAGCGAAAAAACTCAGCCTTAAGTCTATTACAAATAATTATCATTATATCGGATCCTCTAGTCCTCTTAAACTCTCTTTTTTTTTAACTCTTGAGTCCTCCTCTTAAACAATTATATTGAACTACGTTTAGTGTCGTGGGCTCTTGAACTTTTATAAATACTAGTCTTCAAGTGGGGTGACGACACCCCACTTGGAGCAACCAGATTCTCATGAATATGGTTGCTTTTAACGCCACTAAAACACAAGTGTGCCTGTTCACCGCCAAAAGGAGTCCATTCAATCTGGCGCCTACTTTCCGGAGTGCATCTGTACAAGTTACCGACGGTTTCGAGCTTCTTGGCACGAAGATGAGTGCGAGTATGAACTTCGGTGCCTACATTCAGTCGAAAGCTCAAACTGCGCCAAAAAAGCTGGGTATCCTAAACAAGGTTAAGCATACTGCAAACTTGGCCAGCTTTCAGTCCTATATAAAGCTCAAAACCGGTACGGCATGGAGTACTGCTGTCCCTTTGGGATGACTCAGCTAAATACCAACTTGTCATACTTGACTCTGTAGAGCGCAGTGCCAGAAGGCTCATTGGTGACGATAAGTTGGTGGCAAAGCTACAAAGCCTGGCCCACCGCCGCAAAGTTGCATGTCTGTCGATCTTCTACAGACTGTACATCGGAGTGTGCACAAGAGCTCCACGAGCTCATTCCACCATCTTCCTTCTTCCATCGGGAGACTAGACGTACCTACTGCTGACTATCACCCATGCCTTGTTGATGTTCCACACATTCACACGAACCGCTTTGCTACATCTTTTATTAAGCGCACAGCCAAAGAGTGATACTCCCTGCCTGCGTCGGTTTTCTCGAGTTCATATGACCCTAACCTATTTAAGTCGCGAGTGAATAGGCTTCTTCTGGGTTAGCTCGTTCTCGTTCCATCTTCGACCTCATCTCTGCCCTTAGGACAAGATTGAGGTCAAGAGTAGGCCCATTTCAGATAAAAAAGGCTATCAATAACGTTTAATTAACGTGCAAGATGCTTTCAAATTTCGTCCTCATTCTTCTCGAATCGATGACTCAGATTTTGTCCAACCAGTATTTTTACCAATAAATAATGCGAAAATATTCACTATTTATTAGATAACGAAATGCCAGAGCCTCAGAGGCATATTATCACAGATTTCACAACTGGGATAAAAACCCCTTGTATCTTTGGCTTTGCCCAAGAGTACCTACTTGGAGAGATGCGTGGCATTTTCCTAAATTAGTGGTTAATTTGTGAAAATGCATCAAACCTCTATTATTTTCCCAATCTGTAGTACTTTTATACTAAGGATTTTTTTAGGAATGGTTAATTAACCACTGAACAATTATTGTTCTGGAGAACTACTTACTCAACTTAGCTTATAATTATGAGACATTAACCTGAGTGGTCCTCACGTGATCTGCTCAATAGAATGCCTGGACTTAAAAAACTGACCATGAGTGCTTTGTCCTTTCTTTTAGGGAAGTTAGTGCACACACCCGATTGGATCTGGTTCTTTGATGTGTCGAGTCTTGGTAAAAATCTACTTACAAAAATTAATATTGTTTAGAAGTAGAACCTCTTTGTTTTTCGGGTTTTGTTAGGTTTACAACAAATATACGGTGGCAATCAAAAAGGTTACTAGAGGTAAAGTACTTTTAATATTGATGGTTGTAGATTTTGCTTAAAAAACATTTCTTTTTAAAGAAACAAGTACAACTTATTATTTTTTTAAATTTTTGGTTTCTGTAGTAATCAAGACAACGCTCATGCTTCAAAATAATATTCTCAATTTTTTATGAGTTATAAATGCACACCGGATTATATGCAACTTGCATAAGTGCTCGAAATTTGCAACAAATGTGCCAAAAATATGCAAAGAAATTAAAATAATAACTAAAAACTTAGCTTTTTTTTACTACATTTTCGAAAATATATAATGAGTCTTCTAATTGTTACAATATCTCTAATCATGTAACACGATAGTTTCAAATCCATAGAGTTATAACTAGAAAAAAGCTATATTTAAAGAAATTAATGAAAAATCAACCGATTTTAGTTAAAATAATAACTTCCGCTCAGGTCGATCTTTTGGTTAAGCCGTACTAGCCTAGGTTGGTCCATGGATGGGTAACCACCCAACATACTGAGTTTCCTCCGCGCTCCGGAAAGCACAGCTGCCATATAAAGATCTTTGCAGTTGGCAGTCGTTACAGGTGTAACGACTGCCAAAGATCTTTTTAGTCAGTGGCGTGAAAGTCTGACATGACAACCAGTCCACTAAAGGACCGTATCGTATTACCCAGTACTAACTGTGTTGTGGAGGTCAGATAGGCAGTCGCTCCATGTAAAGTATCAGTATTCAGCAGCACCCGTTTAGACTAAAAACCGACCCCAACATAGTACAAAGCTAGGCAGATGGTGATGAAATAATGGTCGTAATATGCAATTCCAATTATGCTTTTGCATATAATCCAGTCTCCCGACATGAGGATCAGATCTCAAGATCATTTAGTCTCTCATTTCCATCCAGTATAGTTTCGCTATTCTAGGCAAAAACTCATCAATTCTATGTTTATTTATTTTATTGCTCAACATTTTTAATGAATAGAAAACTTTTTTCTTTTAAATCTTTTTCGAATGCAATTATGTTGCCACTTGAAAAAGGATTTAAATTAAATTTTTCATAAACGTCATGTGCTAGTATAGTTTTTTTTTTATGCTATATGCCAACGTGTTTTTTTGCAATACCATCTACAGTAAAAAAAATGATTAATATTGTTGCAGGTGGATGGAAAACTGTTATGTTGGCTATGCACCCAGTCCCTCAAAAGGGCACTGGCTAGAACCAAGCAGCATCTATCTGTGGACAAACATAAGCACAGGGGTCACAAGTAAGTTATTGTCAAGATATCTTTTGTACTAAGAATCTAGTTTTTTTTTTTTTGGTGGGTGGTCATCGGTGGTCAGTGGGTGGTCAAATCATCAAATTAATGACTCCTCCCGCTCTGGGCAGAGCGGTATCCCGAGTGTCAGACTTCTACAGACTGACTAAAAACCAGCCATGTTGCTTCTTAGTCCTTTATGCCGAGGCCGTGGTATCTCTTTCGAACAACCCGCAGCCTCGACGAGCGTCGACCCTTCCATGTTGCTGACATTTCTTTAAGGCGCGCGCGTGGAATACGAACGCACCGTCGACACGACCTGTCGTCGTCATAAGACGGACGGACGGTGAGCTAGCCCATTCGCCCACTCACCCTCCACAGGCCCAAGAATCTAGATCTCATGCTGGATTTGCAACTAAGCCGGGGCTGCGGGTTGTTCGAAAGAGGTACCGCGGCGCCAGACAGACACAATGGGCTAAGAAGAAACATGGGTGGTTTTTAGTCAGTAGACGTCTGACACTCCCTACCGCTAAACCCAAAGCGGGAGGATTCATTTGACGATTTTCCACCCTCCGAAAAAAAAGAGCAAGATTCACAGATTGCTCTTAGGTTTTACTTTGATTGAAGTTAAATTATTGTCTTGTACAAATATGAACTCCGTTAAATAAACCCAAAAATGTTTGTGACCATACGGAACACTAAAGAATATGAACATTATTAATTTATATTATCAGCCATGCTTGTGCTGATGGTGAAATAATCAGGTAAATCAAATCAAAATATTTTGTTTGCTAGAATATGGTTCATAAGATGTTACAGTAATTTTATGTCTTTAAAATAAGATAAGTCACTTAATCTAACTTACAGATTAAAGGTTCTATTGACTTGTCATCTAAGTAGTCCTTGACAGTGTAATATCTTTTACATAGCAACAGAGTGAACAGAATTTTTAAACATTGTCAACGGTAAGTCTTGAAGACTATTTGGTAAATGATTGTAAATAATAATCAACATGCAGTACACATTTTTCTTAAATAGTTTCAGTTTTATTGGCGGCAGTCGAAGTCTATCTTTATGCCGTGTTCGGCTATTTTTTCTGTCAGTGCTGGATTCAAATAGATTGTAGTGTTTCTTAACAAAAGTATATACATATTTCAAAAATATATAAACATGGCAAAGGTAGAATTTTAACCTAGGTAGACTGTATTACCTACTGCTAACTGCCCCTAGCAAGCAGCGGTGGCCCAGTGGTGTCGGCCCCGACTTACGAACAGTAGGTCGTGGGTTCGAACCCGAGCAGGTGCATTACTTTGTGTAATTTATTTCATCGCCGTTGCTCTCAAAACGGTGAAGGAAAACATCGTGAGGAAACCGGCATGCCTTAGAACCAAAAATTCGAAGACGTGACATCTACCAACCGCACTGGGCACGCGTGGTGGATTATAGCCCATCCCCTCTCCTAGAGAGGAGGCCTGAGTCCCTGCAGTGGGAACATTATAGGCTGATGATGAACTACCCCTAGAGAGTAGCGGACATTTGGAATCGTACGATTTAGTTCTAGAAGTTCCTTGCATGAAACCTATTTAGTCTGTTCTAAACCTCCTCTCCATTTTTGCAGGTCCAGGCCTGGTCACAAAGAGAAGCGTAAGTCCGACATGATGAAGTCAATGAACTCCAATGACTCTTCACTCAATGATTCACAGCCGTCGGAGAAGAAATCTAAGATGAATCCGTTGCAAGGTAAACATTACTCTATACGCCCTTTCCATTAATGAATAATATTGATTTTAGCAGCCCGTGGCGACACAAAGTTATACATTGCCAGTATAACATGGACTCGCATTATACAGATTTACTATACAATGAGAGATCCGCATAAACTGGAACATAGCGTAAGCCCGACTGCTGACTGAGTGAATGTTCCTGGGTTCGATTACCACGTTGGACGAAGTTTGATTGGGTTTGCATTCGGAATTCTCAGTAGCAACTGTGAAATTGGAAGTAAGCGGTACGATAACCGTGCATTAAAAAGTATGCTTAATCAGTTGTCTTGCGATTCCGGTCGTGTTTGATTGCCATCGCATTGGAGTAACAATGATGTCAGTAAGTGATGAAATAGAACCTGTGTTTGTAAACACTATCTGCACTCACTTTCTTCAGTGTAATGTAATATCTCCTGAATTGATGCCAAGTCGCCACTGCCATTGGCTGCCATGACCGGAATTCGGTCAGCACTTTTATTGTTACTTCAATGGCACATAAAAATGTATACAATGCAATGTACGGGTGTTTTGTCGGTCGACATGTGCGCGGACCAGCTTTTCATATGTTCTGTGTTATGGAATGGCAAATATGCAAAGCAGCTCGGGACCTAGAACCTCCTAACGGGGATACGTCGCTGTGAGCAACCTTTGGACAACGCTAAGCGTCACACCAAACGTGCCACTGTAAGTGTTACGTACCTAAAGCTTTTAATATAATCAGCCTACAAGACATACAGGACTTCACTGTGCAAGAGGGAGCGGGCCCATTATGGGTTGGTAAAAGCTTTGCACTTTATTAAATATTAACTTTCAATAACCTTGAAATTGTATTTCCTTTCTGCTCTTGTCGTATTTGACGATAATAAAGTGAGAAAGCAATGAAGTTTCATGGTAATTTCAGTTTAGTACATAGGCCATCGTGCATCGTTTTCTAAGAAAGGTGTGTGGTCTCAAATCACTGGGAACACTTATCCTTCTGCATTGATTATATGGTTGAAATATATAAATAGTACAAAACATATATAATTGTTACGGATGTTGTAACCTAAACAAACAATTGGCAATAAAAAAAATACTGAATAAATCAGTAACGACAAAAGCAAAATTAAAAAACTCAGGCTGTAAACACACAAAAGAAAAATCTTCTAATCTTCTTGTTTTTTTCTTCTTAGTTATATTTCGCTCCATAGGTGAACTGGACCCCAACAGTTCGGACCATGTAGTAGCGATGACCCAGCTTAAGGAGACCATTGCGAGTCTACAGAAGAAGGTTCAACAGAAGGATAATGAATTACTTTCCAAAGATAAACTGGTATGTATAAATGAATTCTTAAGAAAGCATAGATAAACCTAGATAAGGCGAAAGCACTTACTTCGGAAAGTATTTTTTATTTAACTAGCTGATGTCCGCGGCTTCGTCTGCACCATTGTCGGTTAAATTATATTCTTAAACCTTATTACCTTATTCCTCGAGAACCACTATCGATTGGTGAAAACAGCATGAAATTCGGTGCAGTAGTTTTCGAGTTTATCGCGAACAGACAGATAGACGCGGTGGAGGACTTTATTTTATAATATGTGGTGATAGTGATGAAGTTACTGTCGCAGCAAGTTAATTTGTTTAAAACATCAATGTTACACCATTATAACTCAAGAACAAGAAGACATTTAAAGAACAAAAACGTAGTCTATTTGTATAGTAACTTGATTGTATCGTAACTAAATAATACTTATAACGTCATAGTAAGTAGTCAAAAAATGCAATACTTGCGTTATCTAGGTAAATCTGTTCTGTGCTCTTGACACTTTTTGTACCTTGTCCCACTTTTGGACAAAAGCATCATGCTGTGCATTTTATTGATCAAACTTAGAAACAAATTATAACATCGAAGCCGCAACCTAAAAATACCACGTGTCTGGGTTGTGTACTAATTTATCGCGATGGCATCCTGCCCTAATCGGGCGCCAGAATTAATTTCCGCATCGTTTCTTATGACTCTTACGTACGTATGGTGGAAGCTCTAGGGTAGCCCGCGAAATTCGAATTTTCTTACTTTTTTTGGAATCGGTCAGTGTCAGGTTGTATATTTATTTATTTTATTTATTTATGTTAAATAAAAAGAAATTCGCGACCGTAACAAATGTGACTTTACTGAGTAATAATTATTAAAACCGCCAATACAACCGTCTGAGTTCATATATAAGTCTCTTGAGTGATTTGATGCAAAGGCATTCAAGACAACCTGACACTGATCGGTAAATTGCAAAAAAACGTTAATAAAACGAATTTCGCAGGCTACATTGTCGCATTCACCTTAAGCTTGTCTTGTCCAGGCTCAATCAAAACATCCCTTCCTCAT
This sequence comes from Diarsia brunnea, assembly GCA_949774965.1. Lineage (NCBI taxonomy): Eukaryota > Metazoa > Arthropoda > Insecta > Lepidoptera > Noctuidae > Diarsia > Diarsia brunnea. The sequence goes on along the minus strand of OX459003.1, from coordinate 7,055,864 downwards.
TTCAGATCACGGAGCTAAAAGCCCAGCACCTAAACAGCACACAAGACCTGCGGAATGAAATGAAAAACAAGGATCGCCTAAACGAAACAAAGTTCGGCCTCATGAACAGCAAAATACAGAACCTTCTAAAAGAGGTTGCAACACTAAGCAAGTCCGCTAAAAAAAACAATAAAAATACAAAAATGACACTAGCTAACACAGAAAACAGCGGCAGCGGTACAGATAGCCCAAGCACTAACTAGAACAATTTAAACCCTAATCTAAATCTATTCATTTTAGGACTATTACTCAAAAACAATGGAAACTATTTTCCTCTTATTTTTTTACTCTACAAATGGTTTTATTTGTAGATTTTTTATATGATAAGCGTAAGTAGGTTTCAATTTGACGACATGTTAGTTTTTAATTTATTATGCAACATTTAAAGTTTTTACCGTTTTTATCTTAAAATACATTAATGTTAACTTATCCAGTAGCGTCATAATGTTATACTATTGTTACGTGTATAAACTGATGCGGGTTTAAAAGGTATTAAGTCTACGACTACTCGGTTATCAAAGAGATCATATTTGGAGATTATTTTTGTATAATTTTTCATTTGAATTCTCCATTTAAACTGAACAGCTTAGCAATGTTTTACAAACCGTATCATAATCGTTAATAGGAAATTACATAGATTAGAATAGTGCACAACCTAATTCTTGGGTTATTTTTCTGTTTTTAAGAAGTTAAATCTAATCTGTATCTTTTTTTATTTTTTGTATCAATTCAATCTCCGTTATATTTTTTTAAGTAGTTGTACAGTCCTGTGACAATGAATGTAGTGTATACCTAATAGGTAGATCAGTTTGTATTAAAACATACAAAAATAAGTTATTGGCATAAGTATAGTGAAGATAGATAAACGAAAATGATGTAAACGAAAAAAAAAATGTGTGTCGAATTAAATTATTCTAGTTATTTTAGTTCGATGGAAAGAAAGAGGTCAAAATGAGAATCCTGTTAGGTTTTAGCAAATTTATTCTTTCTTGAATGATGAAGACGTCTTTTACTGGTGCGTTGATATTGCCACAGCGATTAAATATTTGTTGATAAACAGTCCACGGAATTTTAAAGAGCCTCATGTTAATCAATGTGTGTGTTTATTACCCTTATGTGATCAAAGTCCGGACTGAATATAATGTTTCATATCAATGTTAACAATAATTATGTTTTATGAGTATAGTGTTCGATTGGTATTAGTTTTCATGAAAGTATCTGTGTGAAAAATATGGAACAAAAGCCATAAAAATGATTGCCACACACTTGCTATACAAATACGTTATTATATTCTGAACATTCATAGTTTTACAGGTAAATATAATTTAGAACAATATGCAAACAGCTACTATTAGCAGAATTTTGTTATGTTGAGACTTACATTAATTGTTGATACTTAGCTAATTTAAAATCGAGTTTTGCTTGAACCCTAAAAAGCAGCAAAGACACGAATTGTTATTTTAAAAAGAGAAATCACAAACTAAATAGCTGTAAGTAGTAAAGATGTAATTTTGTTTTTTACCATTTTGATGTGATTATTTTTTGCGTGTTTTCAAGCGAACTTAATGTTTTACCACGTGACGCACAATTATGACAATTTAAAAGTAAATAAAAATCGAAAACCTACAATTTCATTTAGTATCTGTGAATCGGTGTCTCGAAGTAAGAGTAGGTATGATCGACAATAGAAATATGTATGCAGACAAGTTTTAAGTGTATTTTAATCTATGTTGATTTATCATGTTTCAGTGGGTCTGCATACTTAATTAGTATCGTACAGGCGTATTATACGGCCAAAGAGTTTAAATGGCTGCTCATATGCAAAGTACATACGACTAGGGCCATCGTTTCTACTGGGAACGACCCCACACAACATTTTTCGAGCTCGCTCCGCTCGCTCGCATTTGCATGGTGTGCTGGTCCCCCATTATTCTCAAGTGCACAGAGCTTCCATTAAGTTAAAGACACCCCTGTATACGGTCTACGTATGAGCAGCCATAGAACATTTCACGCGTGCTTACACAAGTGTCTCATATTGTATGTGTAAAGCACTAATGAAAAAACATTAAGAACTTAAATGCTACACAGCTGTTATGTTCACAAATATGTAAATTAAACCATAAAATATGACTAAAAACTAATCTAATATAATAAAACGAAGTATTTAAATATTTGGAAAAATAAATTAACTGTCAGTAATTTGTTTATGACTAACTGCCGCACTCAGAGAGCTTTAATGATTACTTAGGCCATCACTTAGTAAAGGTTTTGACAGTTTTGTCATACAAAAGTATGTCAAACCTTTAACGGCTTAAGTAATCATTAAATATCTCTGAGTACCGCACTATGACCGTAATGTAAACTGAAACATCAATATACAGGGTGTTTGGTAGAACGTTGAACATACGAAAATGGTGGTTAGTTGGGGTCATCTGCTACCCACTTGGCCCAAATTATTTGACCTTGGCCCAACCGTTTTTTTTTTTTTAATTTTTTCTTTATTTTACAGAAAATAACCAGATTTTTAACTTTAAATTCGAATATCTTTTTTTGCGATCGGTAAAATTGGCAGGATGTTGTTTTGTATTAATGTTTAATAGTAGCAGACTCTCATAAAATTATTGTTTGGTAAAAATGTTAGTAGGAAAAAAAGTTATGAGTCTTTAAAGGTACAAAAAGATGTAAAAAAATACTTAGAGCGTAACTTTGACTTGCATTTAAAAAAAAACTAAAAGTGATCGAGAACTTAGGATTACATCAAAACATCTCTGCTGTATGAGCTTTCTAACGGTATGTAATTTACATTTACTAAATAAAAAAGTCAGGACTTATTTCACAATTTTATCAAGTAGGAGGTTTTTGACGAAACATAAAAGTAAAGGGGTAACTTTTTTTCCTACTAACATTTTTACCAAACAATAATTTTATGAGAGTCTGCTACTATTAAACATTAATACAAAACAACATCCTGCCAATTTTACCGATCGCAAAAAAAGATATTCGAATTTAAAGTTAAAAATCTGGTTATTTTCTGTAAAATAAAGAAAAAATTAAAAAAAAAAAACGGTTGGGCCAAGGTCAAATAATTTGGGCCAAGTGGGTAGCAGATGACCCCAACTAACCACCATTTTCGTATGTTCAACGTTCTACCAAACACCCTGTATGTCCATTTATTGTAAATTGTCACGTGAGTGTTAATGTTAAGAAGATTTAAGGATGTGCATTCGGAAAGTTGGCAACATCATTGTTGTCAAATATTTCGATGTTTTGATGAAATTATACCATAAAGAGTAGCATACATTTAATAAAATACAATAAATAAATAAACACTGCCACGATAAAAGTACTTACAGTTCATAATCAATATTTAGTATAATGAATATAACACAAAGCGATAATTCTAAATTTACTTAGTAATCAAAACAGCGAAATATTTGACAGCAATTTGCGAACTTGCCGAACGCATCCACTATTAAACCATCGAGACCGAAAAATTTAATAGTATTGTAAAAATATAAATTTCTTAATCCTGTGGAACAAATTCCAATAGAATTATGACCTGAAAAAATTAAGCATACTTATTAGTGAAAATGAACGAAATAAAGTGTAAAAGTTCCCTCTATTGTTTTCTTTTATTTTTAGTTTAAACTAAAATAAGGTAGCGCACAGAACGACTTTTTACCTACCTTTTTTTTTTTTGGCGGGTGGAAAATCATTAAATATCCCCTCTCGCTCTTCAGAGCGGAAGGAGTGTCAGACTTCTACTGACTAAAAACCACCCATGTTCCTTCTTAGCCCTTGCGCCGAGGCTGCGGTATCTCTTTCGAACAACCCGCGGCCCCGACGGGATAAAGGGCTACCTTTGTGTCCGGAGCCGCGGTATCTCTTTCGAACAAACCGCAGCCTCGGCAGGCGTCAGCCCTTGTCAGCAACATTGCAGGGTCTCGCAATGTTGCTGATATCTCTTTGAGGCGCGCGTGGAACACGAATGCGCCCTCGACACGGCCTGTCGTCATAAGACGGTCGGACGGTGAGCAAGCTCATTACTCACCGTCCACGCGCCTACGGTGGCCGGAAGCCATCACTTGGCCTCCGACGCCCGGAGCGGCGGCTGGGACGACAGGTTCTCTCCCTCTCACGTTCCGCCACCTCCTTTCGCCATCACTGCTACTCCTTACCTCCTTACCAAAGCAATAATTCGAGTTTGTTGGCGGGGAAACTGCTTATTTATTTATTACGTGGAAAGTGGAAACTATCCAGACATAAGGATTTGAAAATTTTACTGCTATACCTAGCAACCGATATAGATATGTGTAGACATATCTATATCGGTTTAATTAATAACTAGTATTTTGACCAGTAGGCTAATTCACGTAATTTTTATGACGCACCGATGCAGTTGCAGTGCAATTGCAGTTAAGTTCAAGTTCGAGTGATAAACGGTATTCTTGTAATCTTTGAACTGCGCGTAAGCTGCGCGTAAACTGCACTTCAACTGTACGACAACCAAACTCTACCAAACTTACTTATGGTGTGGCCATATGAGAGAAAAAAATTTACTCACTAAATAATCGAATAGAATCGATTACATTTCAATGAATATGGCGTTATTATAATATTAAAATAATACCCCAGTACACATTTTAGTGCTTTTTATTACTATACTAGCTTTTGCCCGCGGCTTCGCCCGCGTGGAGGTCGATAATCTATATATCTATACATATAATAAATCTGTAGAGAAATCGTTTTTGTACATCGAAAATATTTAAAAAAAAATTGTCAGGTTAAAGTATAACCAACAGAACACATTTCCAGCATTTTTGGAATTTTTGTCTGTTTGTCTGTTTATCTGTTTGTCTGTTTCGATGACTAAGCATCACGTCAAATTTACGAAACGAAGGTAGGTAACTTTTATACATAAATATTGTGCGTAACTTGGGCTATTACTTAGTCTTTGTTTCATCGTAATCGGTGCTCTCTATCAAAAGATATATGAATTTATAGTTTTCAAGAAGAACTTATCGTTATGGTCAAGAATGAGACAAGCAACGACATCTATTGAACGAATATGGTACTTATTACTAAATGCCTTCACAAGATAACTTTAAAAAAGTTATGATAGCAAAAGGTACGTAGATATAAGTCTAAATGACGCTGCTTTCAAAATCTACATAGCCTAAACCTTATAGTGTTTGATCGCTCTTTTTTAGCAGTTTATCTTCGTCTTCGACAGATGGCGTTATTCATTTGATGTCATTTTCTGAACCGCGGTGATAGTAAACATACACACATTATGTTTCGTGAATAGTCAACAAATAAAAATTTACCAATTACACAGTATTAAAATACTATTTTTTGAAACTAAATTAAAATTAGATAAAACCCACGACATATTTTTTTTGTACCGTGTGGGAATCGAACCTGCGACACGCAGTGCTACTGTTAATCGTCCAGCCATTGCGCCAACCATGTCGTCATATAGATGTGGTGTGTTGTAAGCCCTATGTGCCGAGGCCGCGGTATCTCTTTCGAACAACCCGCAGCCCCAACGGACGTCGGTCCCCTTCAATGTTGCTGACATCTCTTTGAGACGCGCGTGGAACACGAACGCGCCTCCATCGTCATAGGACGGACGAACGATTAACTAGCCCGTTACTCACCGTTCACAGGCCCGCGCCTACGGTGGCCGGAAGCCATCACGTGGCCCCCGATGCCCAGAGCGTCTCCCGCGGCGGCTGGGACGAGAGGTTGTCTCCCTCTCACGTTCCGCCACCTCTTTCGCTAGCATTACTGCTTCGCAGAAGGAGGTGGCGGCCATTTCAGATTCGATGTCCCAGATTCGGTACAGGTACCCTCTCAAAACACCCTCTAATCCCCCTTTTTTTTTTGTGGTTCGTAAATTATCAAATGACTCATCCCGCTCTGGGCGGAGCGGAAGAAAGTGTCAGACTTCTACTGACTAAAAACCACCCACGTTCCTTCTTAGCCCTTTGTGTTTCGGGGCCATGGTATCTCTTGCGGACAACCCTCAGCCCCGGCAGACGTCCCTTTGGGGCCCCTTAATTGTTGCTGACATATCTTTGAGGCGCGCGTGGAACACGAACGCGCCAACGACAATCTGTCTGCCTGTCGACTATAATGTACCTGTTTCAAATTTCTTCAAGATCCGTTCGGCCGTTCTGACGTGGTTGATTAACAAACACCCATCCATCTAAACTTTAGTATGAGACATAGTCAGTACTTTGCATTACTCTCTTCTTATTTTCTACAGCGTCAGTAAGTTAACGCAGGGCAATGATTAAGGTTGAACTAGCCGGTCATTCTTCCATACAAACGTAGTATGGTGATTATTCGTCTGTTTCACGGTGAAGATTCAAAACTAAAAATTGTATCAACTGGTTTTGTCATTATCTAGCCCTGTATGGAAGCAGAATTGGAAAAAAATCATTGGTTTAGAAGTTATGAGCGTCGAAACTTCCATATTTTAATACTTATTTGAACTCATCTTTCAGCGTAAATAAATAACTTATGTAGAATGAAAATGGAAAAAGTGAAACCATACAGGGATAGATAATTTATTCAAAAGTTCAAATAAATTGTTTTAAGTGGATATATCCAGTAGTTTTTCCATAATATCTATACGCCCAAAGGTCAATTTATGAAATTTCACGCGCTCATTTTCGTTATAAATCGTCGCATAGTTCACTAAATAAATAAATAAATATGTAAATAAATAGAGAAAAACTAGATAAATGAATACTAAATGAATAAAACTAGATAAATTAAAAACATTCCCAAATAACATGCATATTAGCCACGCCCGGCAACGAGTTCGAGCCGTCGGCTTGTGCAACCTTAAATGTACTTTTATCTAAGCGACGCATTTTAGTTTCCGACAAGCACGCGAACGAAGTCGCGGGCACAGCTAGTTGTAAATATTTTAAACATTAGTATATATTATTTTTTATATACTTTTGTTTTATTGTTAATTCAACCATTTGTTATTTGTTTTGTCCTGTGTGAGTCTAATAAATACTTTTCTTTCTTTTTTAAAAATACTACTAACGGCATCTATTGTCAACATTTAGAACAAAAAAATGTTTGTTCGTCTTAATTTATTCGTTCCATTAGGTACTGATAGGTTCAAACTAATACATTTACATCCTCCATCATCCCTTATTTTATCCCTATGGGGGTTGAATTTATCAAAATCCTATTTAAGCGGACGTCTTCATCATAGTAACTCCAATCTTTAATTTTAGTTCAATCAGTCGAATATCTAAGAAGATTTATACAAACTTTCATCCCCTATTTTATCCCCTTAGGGGTGGAATTTATCAAAATCCTTTTTTAGGGGAATACCTACGTCATAGTAGCTTTATACATGCCAAGTCTCAGCCCGATCGGTTTAAAATTGACAAAGTTTCATACAAACTTTCATCCCCTATTTATCCCCTTAGGGGTAGAATTGATCAAAATCCTTTCTTAGCGGATGCCTACGTCATAACATCTACCTACATGCCAAATTTCAGCCCGATCCGTCCAGTGGTTTGGGCTGTGCGTTGATAGATCACTATGTCAGTCAGTCACCTTTGAGTTATATATATTTAGATAAACAAACAATTATGTTTTGATTCACAATCAAACTATTATTTTGCTAAAATTTGGCTGACAAACAAACTACAAACTCTCGACATAGTGGGCTGTGATACTCCATGGCACCTGCTTTGGCCCACCAGAGTCTGATAAGATCCGCTCGCCAAGAAAGCTAGTGTTATGAGAACCTGAAAGTCATACAATTATTTACTACCTAAAGTCAAGTATAATGTATTTTGCATTATTTAATTCCAACACTAGATGTACCCCGCGGTTTCAACCACACTCGGCTCCATAGAGTAAATAAAAGTTTACTCGGCTCCTGAGAGTCATAGCGTGATGTTGAAATGGCTTATAACCATCAAGGAATTTTGTATTGACTGGTAGTTCTACCGATTATCGCGTTCAAACATACAAATTCTTCAGCTTTATTAAATTACTATAGATAAACAGGTTTGACTAACCTTTGTCTGTACACTTAAACCATCTTTCCTTCTCTCCTTCGGAATAAATGTTGATAATTTGGTTATCAATTGCCGGGTCAAGTTCTTGCTCAGACGATAGGTTTTCTGGAATTCCCGGTCTGGAATACGGAATGGATCCACAGAAAACCTTTGTCTTCTTATTGCTTGACGACGTTCTCGGTCATCAATTTCGGCAGCGAGGGATAAAATTCCCCTGTCGAGGCTGCGGGTTGTCCGCAAGGGATACCGCGGCCTCGATATGAAGGGCGAAGAAGGAACATGGGTGGTTTTTAGTCAGTAGAAGTCTGACACTCCCTTTCGCTCTGCCCAAGAGCGGGACCCTATTTGATGATTTCCCACCCACTCAAAAAAAAAAAAAAAAGGGATAAAATTCTCAAACCAAGTTGGAAATTCATATTACCTAAAAAGTAAAAAAAACCTTTAGAATTTTATTGAAAACGACTTGTAGTTAACTTGTTTACATACAGTAATCAATTAGAAACAGTTTTATTGACAAAAAATACAATTTTATGCCAACAAAAGTAAATAACGAGGAACTTATCTTGTGCGTAACCAAAACTGCACGTTGATCGATTTGAAACTTCTAAACTGTCATTTTGAGACGTCAAACGAATAGTAGAATACCGATCATGTTGCGTTTCGAAACACGCACAAAAGACGCGCAGCAGTAGAATGCCGATAATGCGCTCGCGTGACGCGAACTTGACGCGAGCGTGTACATGACAGCTGCTGACATCGGTAGAGAATACGAAAAGCGTTGTTTTGATCGAAACTTAACTTAAACTGCACTGAAACTGCACTTCTTTAGTTACGTGAATTAGCCTACAGACCAGAGATTTTGCTGCCAATGTTTGGAAGATTTGACACGAGCAGCTGGAGTAACGTCACTGCCGCTTACACTTTTTACCCACGACGCGGACGAAACGGAAAATGTATATGTCGTAGGATAATTTGATACTTCGAATCTTCGCGAAAATCCTAGGGGTTCCTAGGGGTTTTGCGAAAACGCGGATAATTAGACATAGGCGAAAAATTATCAAATCTTACTGGACAAAGTCAGGATTTTTGCGAAAATACTCGTTACTATTTAGACGGCCACCACAAAATATTTTTAAGACTCTAAGCCTAGGCACCAAATAAAATTTTCGGTTCCTAAAAAATTTTTAGGGGCGGCATGGGCACCGGGCCGTAGGCCGACGAAGGAGGCCGGCGGAGGCCCGGCACTTCGGGGACAGAAGATATTAGTGTTATTTAATATGCGAGCGAAGCGAGCGCGCGTTTACCTATGTCTAATTATCCGCGTTTTCGCAAAACCCCTAGGATTTCCGCGAAGATTCGAAGTATCAAATTATCCTACGACATATACATGCAAACAAATCTTTCCCAGAACGGTTTGACCGGTTTAAATGCGGATTTCTGTAATGGAATTGTTATAGGATGGTTCACGTAGTCGTTTTACTTCTACGACAATGTAGCCGTGCAATCGAAACGGACACTTAACTGCCGCAGTTAGAGAGCTTTAATGATTACTTAGGCCATCACTTAACAGTTCTAACGGTTTTGACAGTTTTGTCATAAAAAAGTATGTCAAATCTTTACTAACTGACGGCTTATGTACCTAATCATTAAATATCTCTGAGTACCGCAGTTAGATAGGCACATTCCACATAGATATACACATTTTCGTTAGGTGAGGGTCCTAAGAGAGAGAGCTAGTGAGATACAGCGGCCTCGACACAAGGGCTAAGAAGGAACATCGGTCCAGCTCCAGGCAATATCAACCACTCTCCCAGAGCTCAGGATCTCTTGCTCCAGAGCATGGCAGTGGTCGATTCACGTGGCTGTGGTCGCCGAGCCGTATTTCGTCCCACCCAGGGACAACTGGGTTGGAGACCTCGACGGTTTGGTGGCCATCATTGGCGGGGCTCTGTCTACACGTGCGTGCGACAGCGGGGTGGTTCGATAGTGGACGTATCGTTCGCTAGCCCTGCTGTCGCTAGCCGTGTTCGTGACTGGCGTGTCGTTGTGGAGGTGGAGACGTTATCGGATCACTGATACATTCGTTTCGACGTCTCCACCCAGACCGCCGGCGGCAGATCACAGGCCCCGCGAACGGACGGCCCGCGCTGGGCGCGCAAGCGCATCGACAGGGAACTTTTGGAGGAGGCCACCATTGCTCAGGCCTGGATCCGGGAGTCGGCAACAGCCGGACCCGTCGACGTCGAACAGGAGGCGCTGTGGTTCCACGGGGCGATGACGCAGATCAGCGACGCGTCCATGCCCCGGGTCCACGCACAGTCAGCGAGGCGCCAGGTGTACTGGTGGTCTACCGAGATCGCGCAGTTGCGCGTCTCGTGCGTAGCGGTGTGGCGCCAGTACACCCGATACCGAAGGAGACGTCGTCGGGTCCCTGACGAAGAAGCCGCGCGGTATGAGGTGTACCGCGCGGCGAAGGAGACTGCGGCTGGCCATTGGCGAGGCAAAAAGGCGAGTCAGGGAAGAGATGTTGGAGACTCTGAACGGAGATCCGTGGGGGCGCCCCTATCGAGCGGTTCGAGGGAAACTTCGGGCCGCCGCGCCTCCGCTTACGGAGAGTCTCCAACCCGAGCTGTTGGAGGAGGTAGTCGCAGCCCTCTTCCCGACGAGAGCGGAGCATATCCCGCCGCCGATGGCTTTGCCCACGGCCGCAGAGTCTACAGAGGACGACGCCATCAGCGTCCCAGAGGTGACACAGGCAGAGATGAGGGCGGCCGTGATGCGGCTCCGGGCCAAGAACGTGGCTCCGGGGCCCGACGGAATCCACGGCCAAGTGCTAGCCCTCGCTCCGAAGGAGCTAGAGCCCTGGCTGGGAGGACTCTTCACAGCGTGTCTTGAGCGGGGCCAGTTTCCCACTTTGTGGAAATCTGGTCGTCTGGTCCTGCTCAAGAAGGCGGGGCGCCCTGCGGACTCGCCGTCCGCGTACCGGCCCTCAGTGCTGCTAGTGGAGGTGGGTAAGCTATTCGAGAGGATAATCGCTGCCCACCTCCTCGGCCACTTGTACAGAGAGGGGCCGGATCTGGACGAAAGCCAGTTCGGCTTTCGGCACGGGCGCTCCACCATCCACGCGATATCGCAGGTGAGAGTTCTGGCGGAGGAAGCGGTGTCCCGGGGTGGGGTGATGCTGGCGGTGTCCTTGGACATCTCCAACGCCTTCAACACCCTGCCCTGGAGTTGTATCCGGGAGGCACTACGGTACCATCGAGTGCCTCCCTACCTCCGCCGCATTGTCGGGGCTTATTTGGCGGAGAGGTGTGTCACCTACGTGGGACGTGATGGCGTCGTAAACCAGCATCGCATGTCGTGCGGTGTTCCACAGGGCTCGGTCCTGGGCCCGCCCCTGTGGAACATCGGGTATGACTGGGTGCTGAGGGGCGAACTCCCGCCGGGCGTAGACCTGACGTGTTACGCGGACGATACGCTGGTCACCGCCCGGGGGAGTTCGTACAGGGAGGCAGAGTTGCTGGCGACGGCTGCGGTCTCACAGGTGGTGAGCCGCATCCGAAGCCTAGGCCTGGAGGTGGCCCTCAACAAGTCGGAGGCCATGGTATTTCATGGCCCCGGGCGAGCGCCGCCGCCCGATGCCCACATTGTGGTCGGGGGGCTCGAATTGCTGTCGAGTCTACCATGAAGTACCTGGGATTGGTGCTCGACAGCCCGTGGGATTTCGGCCCCCACTTCCGGCGGCTGGCGCCCAAGTTGTTGGGCGCGGCTGGGGCGCTATCATCGCTGCTTCCCAATCTGGGGGGCCCGAGCGCCACCTGTAGGCGGCTCTACGTGGGGATCGTGCGATCGATGGCCCTGTATGGGGCCCCGATCTGGGCGGCTGACCTGACGGCCGGTAGCATAGCCGTTCTGCGGAAACCGCAGAGAGCTATGGCCGTCAGAGTCATCAGGGGGTATCGCACGATATCCTACGAGGCGGCTTGCGTACTGGCCGGATCCCTGCCCTGGGACCTGGAGGCAAAAGTGCTCGCGTCACTGCTTCGGTGGCGCGAGGAACTGCGGGCGCGGGGCGAAGGGCCGATGCAGCGACACATGGAGTTGGGTCGGTCTCAGCTCCGCGAGGTCCTGGTGGCGGAATGGCGGGACAGGCTCTTACGCCCTACCGCCTCGTTACTATCGAGTCGGTCCGGCCAGTACTCGAACCCTGGCTCGGGAGAAGGCACGGCTCCCTGTCGTTTCGGGTGACGCAGGTGCTCTCGGGGCATGGTTGCTTCGGGAAGTACCTGTGTCGCATAAACAGGGAGCCGGACGCCCGGTGTCACCACTGCGTCGACTGCCGGGAGGACACGGCGCGGCATACGCTGGCAGAGTGTGCCGCTTGGGAGGAGCCGCGCCGTGCCCTCATCTCAGAAGTAGGCAGTGACCTGTCGTTGCCGGCCGTAGTCGAGTCTATGGTCGGCAGCGAGGAGGCCTGGGACGCGGTGGTAACCTTCTGCGACACGACTGTTTCGCAGAAGAGGAGAGGAAGAGGGAGATTTCTTCCCCACACCCGATCCGCAGCAGACGCACCGGGCGTCGGCGGAAGGCGGACAACGCCCTCTTCCGGCCCCCCTAATTGGGTCCAGGGGTGACGGACTTGGGGACGTCCGTCGCCCCCCACACACATCCAGGACCCGAGGTGGCGGCGCGATGTGTTCCACGCGCGCCCCTCTTAGACGTCGCGCGGGGGAAGTCTAACACCTCACTTCTCCCGCCGACCCGAGATTAAGGCCCGCAGAGGCGGGCCGGCACTAGCCGGGGGTCGCGGTAGTATCTTAAGTTCCCGCGGCCCCCGGCGTAGGTGTGAGATGGAACACCGGGGTGGTTTTTAGTCAGTAAGAGTCTGACAGACCCCTCCGCCCCCCCAGGGTGGGGGACATCCATTAGGATTTTCCACCCCGGAACAAAAAAAAAAAAAAAAAGGTCCTAAGAGAGAGAGCTAGTGAGATACCGCGGCCTCGGCACAAGGGCTAAGAAGGAACATCGGTGGTTTTTAGTCAGTAGAAGTCTGACACTCCCTTTCGCTCTGCCCAGAGCGGGAGGGGTCTCCCGCTCTGGGCAGAGCGAAAGGACAGTAAAAAAGAGTTAAATAATTTACACAAATATTGGGGAACCTGCAAAGATAAATGATCCACCGAATTGTCTCCGGACTGCAATAAAAATGTTAGTTTCGATACCTAACTACTAGACTTACTTGAGTCGGGGTATTTTCGTGAAAATTATTTAACTCTTTTTACCGTCGTGGGTTTTTTTTGAAAATGTTTAATTTTGCTTTTTTTGAGTAAGTATTTTATCGTTCAGATCTTTCCTTCCTTGTGCAGCTATTATGCCTTATTTGACTACAGTCCAAAACCCAAACCTCACTGGCTAGTCTATATTAAATGAGGAAGCTGGGGTGACATCACCCTAATTAGAACACACTAAACGACTCATAACGAAGTTTTTGTGGCAGTTAAATTAAGACTAGGAACTTTGATTGCAGCTATTATGTCTTAAATTTTGGCATAGGTAGAATCGTTCTACCACACATGAGGAAACTGGAGTTATTATTACATAATTATGCACATTAATTATTTTATTTTGTAAAACGACAATAAATTAGCATTTAAAATCCTTTATTTTGACTGCTAATTTACACATGGTTGTTTATCCTAATTGTGTCGGACATTATTTTACAAAATTTTGATGGTAGGTAGCGTCTGCAAGTAAGTGACATGATTACAACGCTAAAGAAAAATACATGTTTGGTAATGAGTGCTAACAAAGATATCTTTTATTAGAGTAAACGACACGTTCCGCTCGTAAAGAATTAACGCGGTGTCCATATTCAGTCACTCATTTTTCTTATCGGAAATGTTTATACATCCTGCGAAACTGAGGATTTTGAAAAACAAGAAAAAAGCAGGGTTGCCAAGTAACAGTTGCAACATACTGACATCCATGACTAGTTAATTGTTCGTTGTAATGTGTTTCTGTGGAATAATAGTGAGAGTACTCCTAGAGATTGCACCTCGTTGCTGAAATTAAAAAAAAATACTGGAAATAAAACAGTAGATAGTTAGGTACAGTATAGGTAAATAAATTCACGAGTGTGAAATAGTCTGCATTCTGAGCCTAGTGGAGTAAGGAAATGGTTTCAAAAATATGTAGGTACTTATCTCATTAAAATATTAGGTACCTACCTACGAAGTATGCGGAATATTTTAAATTATTAGTGCAGCCCTATTATTAAGTAAACGCGCCATACATAGGTACCTCTTAGTTATTTATGATGTTTTTATTAGATTACGCATGAGATTTTTCAGGATTCCTTATGTCCTATTTCGGTTCCTGTATACCTATTTCCGCAGTTGTGTTGTGGTCACTGAAGGTAGGAACAGCTAGGTTTCGAAACACTGTCAGTTTCCCATGCACAAACCATTATTGTGTGATCGCATTTAGATTCCTTTTTTGCATAAACCGCAATTGTGCATTTTATAATGACGGATTGATTGATTGAATGCAGGGTCAAGAGAACCGACAACTCAACACTTGTTAATAGTGTAACTATTACGGTCAACGTAAGTACTTACAATTGACTTGACGACACGGTTGGCGCAGTGGCTGAGCAATTGGACTGCTGCGCTGTGTGTCGCGGGTTCGATCCCCGCACGGAACAAATATTTGTATGATCTACAGATAATTGTTTCGGGTCTGGGTGTTTAGTTGTGTATGTGAGTTTAAATGTTTGTGAACGCACCCACGATACAGGATGAATTCCTAGTGGGGCAACGTTTAAAAAAAAAAAAATCAACGTTGTTGATTAGCTAGGCTTAAAGGCGTCCTTACACAATGTTTTTGGGGGCTCTGCCTAGTGCCCACTAACCCGAATCAGCCCGAATGCTGCGAATCCCGCAAGAAAAGTAGCGATATCTGCCTAATCTTCACTCAACTCTGTTGGGGTCGGCTTCTAGTCTAACCGGATGCAGCTGAATACCTATTGGAATCCAGTTAGCACTTGACAACAAAAAAAAAGGAGAAAAAAGGTAGGTAATCCGAAATCCCTTGAGAAAGATTGTCAGAATTTCGAACCACTGACAACTATCTGCATCATCATCTGCCTAGCCTTTTCCTAACTATGTTGGGGTCGGCTTCCAGTCTAACCGGATGCAGCTGAATACCAGTATTTTACATGGAGCGACTGCCTATCTGACCTCCACAACCCAGTTAATACTAGGTAATACGATACCCTTTGGTAAGACTGGTTGTCAGACTTTCAGGTCACTGACTACCTGTAACGACTGCCAAAGATCTATATATGGCAGCCGGGACCAACAGCTTAACGTGCTTTCCGAGGCACGGAGGAATCTCGGTATGTCGGGCGGTCCACAGACCGACCTAGGCAAGCACAGCTTTACCTAAAGATCGACCCGAGTGGCAGTTCTTACTAAGCCACGAGCTCCTCTGACAACTATCTGCAAAGACTGATAAAGATCTACAGATGACAGCCGGGACCAACGGAATAATGTGGTTTCCGAGGCATGAAGGAAACTGGGTCTATGTAATGTGTCCACGAAACAGCCTAGGCAACCACGACTTAACCCTAGCTGTTATACACAACTGGAAAAAATTAAGGGATCAAAAAAAATCTAACTAAAAACTAGACACTTGGAGCTACGATTTCCTTATTTTTGAATTTTTGTACGACCATTTCTCTCGAAGTTGCGGCCTGTTGAAAATTGCCCCAAATATTTGGAATTTTTTGATCCCTTAATTTTTCGCTTCGTTGTCACTAGTACCATTAACAGTTCCAAGATGGAACTACTGATTGTTTTTTTTATCACTAGTTCAATTTTAAAAGAATCTGAAAATAATGGAACTAATGTTGAATTGGTTATCATTAGTTCCATTTTAAAAGAATCTGAAAATAATGGAACTAATGTTGAATTGGATATCATTAGTTCCATTTTAAAAGAATCTGAAAATAATGGAACTAGGTAATGTTGAATTTGTTATCAGTAGTTCCACATAATTATTTTAGGCACTTGTTTATTATTATTACTCATTACCATGTTTTGTTCGTCTATATGTCCTCTATCCATACATACCAGTTTCATCTTGGGCCGCGTCGTTTTCGGAAAAAAACAAAATGGCGGACAGGTTGATATGCCACATCGGTTCTGTCCCCTTTAGCAGCTTCGTTTTCGGGAATTTTCTGTTGTGTATATTTCCAGCCTTCTTTGATTTTATTTGGCGGGGGAAACGCCAAAAAAAAAATTCTGCTACTGTTGTACCCTTTTTTTGATGTAAGGCTCAGTTTTAGCCAGTAGAAGTCTGACACTCCCTTTCGCTCTGCCCAAGAGCGGAAGGGGTTTTTTGATGATTTCCCCCCCCCCCCCCAAGGCACTTGTTCTCCCCACCACTGCGATCATTTTTTTGTTCTAGACCATACCTGGGGACCCCTTTTTCTTTTTTTTTGGGGGGTGGGAAATCATCAAATGACCCCTCCCGCTCTTGGGCAGAGCGAAAGGGAGTGTCAGACTTCTACTGACTAAAAACCACCCATGTTCCTTCTTCGCCCTTCATGTCGAGGCCGCGGTATCCCTTGCGAACAACCCGCAGCCTCGACAGGCGTCGGCCCTTGCGGGCCCCTTCCATGTTGCTGACATCTCTTTGAGGCGCGCGTGGAACACGAACGCGCCGTCGACACGGCCTGTCGTCGTCATAAGACGGACGGACGGCGAGCTTACCCATCACTCACCGTCCACAGGCCCGCGTCTACAGTGGCCGGAAGCCATCACGTGGCCCCCGACGCCCGGAGAGCCTCCCGCGGCGGCTGGGACGAGAGGTTCTCTCCCTCTCACGTTCCGCCACCTCCTTCGCTAGCATCACTGCTTCGCAGAAGGAGGCGACGGCGTCCCATTCCTCCTCGCCCCGGACCATGGCTTGCACCAGGGCCGGACGCGAGAGGTCGCCGCCGCCGATCGCCGCTACGAGAACACGGCGGGGCTCCGCCCAAGCGGGACACACCTTTACAGTGTGCTCCACCGTGTCCTCCGGCCGATCCTCGCAATGGTAGCATCCGGGCGTTTCCTCCCGCCTGATTCGGTGCAGGTACCTCCCGAAACAACCGTGTCCGGTGAGTACCTGCGTCAGACGGAAGGTGAGGGCGCCGTGGCGCCTCTCCAGCCACTCCTCAAAGAGGGGACTTACCGCCACTATATCGTGGCGTGCCCTACCTGGGGACCCCTTTTTTTTTTTTTTTTTTTTTGGGGGGTGGGAAATCATCAAATAACCCCTCCCGCTCTTGGGCAGAGCGAAAGGGAGTGTCAGACTTCTACTGACTAAAAACCACCCATGTTCCTTCTTCGCCCTTCATGTCGAGGCCTCGGTATCCCTTGCGGACAACCCGCAGCCTCGACAGGCGTCGGCCCTTGCGGGCCCCTTCCATGTTGCTGACATCTCTTTGAGGCGCGCGTGGAACACGAACGCGCCGTCGACACGGCCTGTTGTCGTCATAAGACGGACGGACGGCGAGCTTACCCATCACTCACCGTCCACAGGCCCGCGTCTACGGTGGCCGGAAGCCATCACGTGGCCCCCGACGCCCGGAGCGCCTCCCGCGGCGGCTGGGACGAGAGGTTCTCTCCCTCTCACGTTCCGCCACCTTCTTTGCTAGCATCACTGCTTTGCAGAAGGAGGCGACGGCGTCCCATTCCTCCTCAGACGATTCCTCGTCAGACGGAAGGTGAGGGCGCCGTGGCGCCTCTCCAGCAACTCCTCAAAGAGGGGACTTACCGCCACTATATCGTGGCGTGCCCTACCTGGGGACCCCTTACGGAGATATTGGGGGTCAAAGTTCCAAAATTTTCACAGTTGTTTTCGTAAATAGGTACTAGTTTTTCAGGTTATAACTTTACTTAAATTACCTTCATGATGATTACTATTCAAAGCATCCACTAGCACAATGTTTTAAGAGTGAGACATTGAGTTTTATCGTAAAAATTGTTTTTAACCGAAAAAAAAAAGTTGT
Organism: Diarsia brunnea; assembly: GCA_949774965.1. NCBI lineage: Eukaryota > Metazoa > Arthropoda > Insecta > Lepidoptera > Noctuidae > Diarsia > Diarsia brunnea. The sequence goes on along the minus strand of OX459003.1, from coordinate 7,037,711 downwards.
TTCCCAGCAAAAAAAATTGCGTAGGGTTACTTAGTTTGATGTACAGAATTCTTGGTTGACTGCTGCGTGAAGGGTTAATTTAGACCCTGTATACTTACGTTTTTCTAACTACCTCCCGATAAGGAAAAAAATAATCGATATCACTGTAAACAACCGATACATATCACTGGCTGTCTCATAAAGTATCGCCATGTAAACTAATTCATTCGCAAAAAAATAATGTTTACTGATTCTATTCGATCACATACCTATATACAGGGTGTAAATCAACCCATCACACTGCCGTCTACCAAGCATAGTGTACATCAAACTAAGTAACCCTACGCAAATTTTTTTGCTGGGAAACGACTTTTTTTTTTGGGGTCAAAAATCACATTTTAGGCTAAAACTCAATGTAGCACTGTTAAAACATTGTGCTAGTGGATGTAAAAGTACCCTTAACGCAAACAAAGGGCACTTATTCTTCCCACCACTGCGATATTTTTTTTGTTCTAGACCATACCTGGGAACCTCCTAGTTACGGAGATATTGGGGGTCAAAGTTCCAAATTTTTCACAGCTGTTTTTGTAAATACTAGTTTTTCAGGTTCTAACTTTTTTTTGACCCCTTTACTATTCAAAGCATCCACTAGCACAATGTTTTAACAGTGCTACATAGAGTTTTACTGTAAAATGTGATTTTTGACCCAAAAAAAAATAATAAGTTCTGCTTCTGGAGTGGCGACCGCGAACCGGAAGACGTTGCGTTGGAAGGCCTCCCACTAGGTGGACCGATGACCTGGTGAAGGTTGCGGGGACACGTTGGATGCGAGACGCACGAGACCGGTCAATGTGGCCACACCTGGGGGAAGCCTATGTCCAGCAGTGGATGTCTTTTGGCTGAAATGATTATGATGTAGACTTAAAGTTTACGAGTAATAGTCGACCCAACTTATGAAATGTACTTGTGTAAATATTTTGCTTAACATAATGTATGGGAGCACAAGTTTTAAACTACAAATGTAAGTTTGTTTTATTATTACAATAAAAATCATCGTTCGGAGGCAGGTAAGCATGGAGGTTAATCAGTTTAGTAAGTTCACATATTTTGATGGGCAACTACGGAACCCTACATTGTGCGTGGCTCGACATGCACTTGGACGGTTTTTTTCTCGTAATGTCGAGGGCTCTTGATACTCAAAAACCCCGTATGATTGAAACGGCTGATGTTAGCTACACCCCTACTTGTAATGTAGAGCATGTAACAATAGAAATTAGCCTAATGGTGCGATCACACTTTTGTTCTATGTATTTCATCAGGGTGCGACTTCTCTTATACTAGGTAATTATGTATAAATAAATGTATCGGGACCTCGAATTCGAGTGCTACTCTCCCCACCCTCGCTCGAGTCAGCTAGCGTGGCTGGTCGCCTGGAGTTCTAAATCAGACACTAAATAATGATACCACTTAGATCCAGCTTTCCTTGCTCCTGGTACTCCCCAGCGACGCCCTAACGCGAGGCTTGTAACACACAGGGGGTGCCCTTAGCGTGTAGTCTCTTAGTTTGTTTGCCCTGGCTTGAAGTCTTACGTCTAAGACACCCACAGGAAAGTCCGGTGAAGCAGTCGACAACCCCCTAGGTTGAACTGCGAGATGACATTCACAAAAAAAATCGAAGAGCAGTCTTTCGTGCACCCGAATACGTGCTAACGACCAAATGTTATTGCACCATTAGGCATGCTATTGAACGCAAAAATTTGCGTCAAATATTATTCCAGCGGAAACTTCTGATGGTTTAATTGTTTAAAGTTTAATGAGTTTTAATCTTTTGTAGACTACCTATACTTTGCATTAGGTACCTAAGTGAAAACGAAATGATGTGTGAAAGCCAAACTATCTCCTGATACTGTATGTAGCTCTGAATTCTAAGTATTAGTGAAACCGAATTTCGATGCACTTAACCCGGTACCCTCCATTACGAGATGATAGAGCAAAACATTACTATCGCTTTACTTTTTGATCTTGACCTTCATGCAGTTTTGAATAGCTGATTCATCATTTTTCTTTTTTTCTAATTACAACATACGGAACCGTGCCTCCTTTTAAAAAGTGTTTGATGGACGTTTGGTCTACATAGTAGTAGTATAAGTACAAGTAGCGCTATTTTACAATCATCATATCGCATTCTCGTGTACTAGTCGATCCACAGTCGGTGTTGCCAGTTGTTGTGCTTTTTTAACAATGGAATTAAAACTGCTTTTTATTTTGAGTTTCGTAGCTGTCGCACAATGCAAATGTAAGCTTGTTATCAATAATACCGTTGATTTGTTTGAATTTTCTGACATTTTACGTAACGTAACGTTATTTTTGAGTGAGTAGGCAATTGTGTTTTAAATTAAAGTTGGTTACTGGTTTCAGTGATATCATTATCTTGTCAACAAATAAGATCATTCGTGGATGGGCACAATAACCGGCGCCTCCTTGTCGCAAAAGGAAAAGTTCCGGGACAGCCTGCTGCCGCGGAAATGAAAATGATGGTTTCTATCTTATTTAATACTATTTTACAATAACTGTAATAAATTTTCGTCACCATCATCTGCCTTGTCTTACCCAACTATGAGAGGGTACGATGAAGCTTAATAAATAATAGAACACCCCAACTGTCCCCAACCTAGTATTGTTTTACATTAGGCGAATGCTTGTCTGACCTTCAGAAAACTGTTTCTACCCCTCTTTATGGTAAGATTGGTTGCCTGACTTTAGATCTTCTGACTTGTTCTGTCTCTACTCTACCCGCATCGACTGTCAAAGACCTCCGAATGTCAACGGGGAGTCGGGGACCAACAAACCACAATAATTATAGTTAGGTACATAAGTAGGTAGATCTAGGTAGGTACCTACTTATTTTCCAACAGACTACAATAAAAGGAGGTGATTAACCCGAATGTTTTTTTACGCAAATTTTATTTTGGTAGTTCTTCCATTTATTTTAGCATAACTGTTCTTTCAGAGGTAGTCCAACTGATTAAATACGCACCTATTGTGTACCGTTCAATGTAAAAAGCACGATGAAAATAGTACATTTTGGTATAGGTACTTAAGTGTGGAAAGTTTATTATTGCAGTAGAGACGGGATTAACATCCGATCCGAGTCACCAAGCGAGGTGGTTATGGAGCCGATTACTGCATTAAAAAATGCCCACTTGTATCAAAGACGTTTTTCAATACATTTATTTATTTAAGTAAATTTTTGTCATAAATTATTAAGAGATTATGATTTAATTTGCTTTTTTCCGCGGTTTGATTTCGCCAGGTTGAAGGAGAAGTTCTCGGCCACATAATGTGAAATACATTGCATATTGAACGTAATCGTTGTGTGATAAGAGCCAGTTTTCGCGTAAATGTATTGAAAAAAAAAATTATAACATTACCCATATTTACCTAATACGCTTCTTTGTTTTCAGACATGGGATGAGGAGTTGTATAACAAGGCAGCTAAGTGGGCCGAAAAAAATATTCACAACCACAACCCAGACGATTCCGTCAGTAAGTATTCTATTTCCAAATATAATTAGCGAAAGTACGTACAGTCTGTACTGTACCCAGTATTACCTGACCCCTCGTACTAACAAGAATACAGACTGTACCAGTCTCTTTTTCGCCAGTTACCTTTTCACGCCAAAAACAGGCTGACAGGACCTAAGTTAGAACGTTTTATCCCGAGGACAATAGGGTCGTTCTTTAAGGAAGTGATCACGCAAAAGGAAATAGCAGAGCGGCTCCGGGGGGAAAACTCTCTCGCTTACCAACCTATTCCGCTGCAAGAGATGTAGCGGGCGCAGGGGACGTCACACCGTCTTGAAAGCCAGCTGGTGGTGGACAGTGCTGGTGGTGGACAGTGGAATCTACCGTCCGCATTGCACGAGCTCATGTGAATCGGGTGATGAGACATAAGTCCCGCCCGCCCCGATATAATTTAGGAGGAGGAAACGAAAGCTACCGCTGCCGCGCTGACGAGTCTCGAATGTCATGCAACGCAGTACTCGGGGCCCCTCGTAGGTGCGTTCCCGTGGAAGAAATTCTTAACTCCACGCGGGCGAAACCGAGGGAAAAAGCGTCTTCCAATATGGTGAAAGTGAAAGTTTTGAAAGAACTTAGGTATTGCAATCTATACCTAGGCAAAAAGTTGACCACTGGCAGCTTTTTTGAAAAAAAAACATGTTCAAAATTTAAGGGTCCGTTCACACAGACGAGAGCAGATTTTTTATCACGTCTAGAACAGACTTTTGAGACGTTGTAATAAGATTTATTTTTAAATGTCACTACGCTCACGAACAAAAGAACAAATTACTCTCAAAAACAAAAGAAGTGACGTGTAAAAATAAACCTAATAAAATTTTCAAAACTTTGTTTAAACCCGATAAAAATCTTTTCTCGTCTCCGAGCCGGTTTGTGTGAACGGACCCTTACTCTAATGTGTGTCACCTGTCTATTTTGATATGTTACTCATATAAGAAAAAGCTTTTAGACAATGTGAATAGGCGGTAATGAGGTTCTCCTACTTATATACTTACAAGCGACTGTGTTATGTGTTTCAACTAAGCAATATTTTAACGTTTCCTCTGACCGTTGCCTTCATTAATATGCGATGATTAATTTAAGCAATTGGGTTTAGCTTAGCATTGACGGCAATCTGGGGGTGTAAAATGGCCACTTTAGCAGATCATTATGATTTGCGTTAAAAAGTGTAAAATGAACTATTAATTAATTTTTTTGGTGAAATACCCTATTGTGCAAAAATCGCCTTTCTGCTTACCACTGTACTCAAATATTCATACTTACTTCTAAATCTAAACTCGGTCTCGTGCAGGTTCCAACAGATTTACAGCAGGTGAGAACTTATATTGGTACGAAACAACCAATCCTAACTATGTCCACCAACCAGATTCAGCTATTCAGTCTTGGTTCAGTGAAAACGTCAACTTCACATTTGGACCGATACAGGCAAGCGACTTCGATAAAGACTATGATATTGGACATTACACTCAGGTTTGTTTACTCGTTTTCCAAAGACATAATATTCTTGCCTATCTGAATTAAAATCGGCGCAGCATATCTTCTTCTACCATACATATCTATTTGTCGTTACCCCCCTTTCTTGCGATATCATCATTCATCATCATCATCATTTCAGCCATAAGACGTCCATTGCTGGACATAGCCTCCCCCAGAAGGGAGGGGATTTGCCATAATCGCCACGCTTGGCAGGCGGGTTGGCGATCGCAGTATGGTTGTTACAAAGGCACAGAGAACGCTGCTGCCCTTTTTCTGGTGAATCCCTTATAGTCGCCTCTTACGACACCCACGGGAAGATATAGGATGGTCCTATTCTTTACGTCCGACACCATACGGAATTTGCGATATTATTATCATCTTTCATATAATCTGTCCATCATATCTTTGGTCTTCTTCCCCTACTCTAGGTAACACTACTAGCAATACCAATTGTTTCTCTATCAATAATCCATCTTCGTTGACTGCCCTACTTTGTGCCCCTCGGTTCGATATACAAGTATAGAATTATGGGTATTACTGGAATTTACTATGGGTATTTTAAGTCTGCCTCGTTGGTCTAGTGGACGCAAACGCGACTGTTGTGCAGGAAGTCATGGGATCAATTCCTGGGTCAGGCAAAGTGCTATTAGAGTTTTTCCGTCAGAAATGTCTCAGTAACAGCCAGACTCTGAATTTGTGGCCGGTTGCCCCGGTTGATGGCAATAGGCTCGCCCCCTAAGACATAACTGGCAAAATGTGGGAGCAGTAATGGGTACACCTCTGCCTAACCGTTCGGGGATTACAGGTGTGATATTATGTTGAATTTATCTAAACTAACCAGATTCAAACTGTGGCCGGTTTATAGCAAAAGACGCCACATTCACATCTATATCCCCCAATAAGTGAGACTACCTATAACAATACCAGTCGAATGAGGTTGTCCGGTGTCCCACACTTGTTCCAGTCTTCTTCTTAGGCAATCTAAATTGTGTTGGCCCAGAATTGGGCTACTAGTTTGGCGCTTTCGGTAGCATATACAGTATGTGTGGGACAACCTGTGTGGTCTATATGTTAATATTAAAATCAACATTTATCTATTACCAGGTGGTGTGGTCCGATAGCATTTACGTAGGTTGCGCTATATCACAAACATTGAAGAACGGATGGAACAAATACTTTATTGTTTGTAACTACGGACCAGGGTGAGTTTCAGTTATGAATAAACTTAGTTACAGCATCAAACCATTTTTTTGAGTAAAGTTAAAACTTACTATAATCTACTAAGCATGGAAAGTGTAGCGTGGAACTCGGCTAGATGCACTGACCGACTTGGAAAAGGAGGCCGGAGGTCTAGATGTTGGAGAACAGGGTCTCTGTCGCAATTTGAGATAGCCCTATGTCCAGCCGTCTAGTGGGACTGGTTGAGTCAAAGCTGAAAGATTTTTAAGCATGTTTCGGGTTCATAATTTGAAGAAACTGACTAGATTTGCCGATAATACCGCAGTGATTAGGTGTGGTCCTCAATGCTTGTTCCGTTTCTGCTAGGGAAGAGGACTGCTCTCTTCCTATCCTATAGGTAGCGGATTTTTAATTGTTTTATTGTTTGTCTTTTCAGAGGTAATTATTTGGGGCAAAAGCCGTACAAAGAAAGTTACGCCCGCAGCAACAAATTAGTATGTGCCGATAAAAAGAAATGCGACCGACCTTATGGACCGAAGTGCAAAAAATTACCCTGATTTTTCGGAGATTATTTGACTGGATGGTGTAACGAATGCTGTGAGTTTAGTGTTAAGTATTTCAGTTAAGTCTGAAATATAATTTATTAATAAAATGGAGTAATTAAAATTGATTTTTAATTGAGCTTTTCTCCTTTCCATGTCTATTATGTATGTTAGGTAGGGGTGATCAAAAGGGGCCTGGGTTCGGGCCATCTTATTCCCCATGGAGATCCATTTATAGTCCGATAGGTTCCCCACAATCTCAGACAACTACAAAGACAACTATCTATCCTAGCAGAAATGCTAAATTATCGAGTTCGCCTCGCTCTCTTAATACATCCCATGCTTTCCCAATTTTGAATAAGTTGGCATAGGTAGGTTAAGTTTTTTTTTGTTGGGGGGGTGGGAAATCATCAAATAAACCCTCCCGCTCTTGGGCAGAGCAGAAGGGAGTGTCAGACTTCTACAGACTAAAAACCACCCACCATCCTTCTTAGCCCTTGCGCTGAGGCCGCGGTATCTCTTTCGAACAAGCCGCAGCCCCGACGAGGGGTTAGGTACCACTCCTATTCTCATTTGTGTATGAATGTACATAAACCAGATAAAATTTTCGAGCAAAAAAAAACCTATCAAATTAGAGTTGAGTTCATGATTTTCGAGCTCGCTACGCTGTCTCTTGAATTCTGTTTCTCGGTGGACAGGCTTCAAAGTTACTCCTTGTTTGAATTTACACATGAAAACCAAAGACATGGGTACTTACTGAGGAGGAGCTGGCTGGTGAAATAATAATTTAATTATGAAACTTTTATCCTTCAACCTATGGTTTGACCCCAGATTTGCTTTTACAGAGTAACTTTTTTTGTTGTTGTGTTCTTGTAAGGTTTTAGTAATCCAAAACACTATGCTCGTGACAACATAAAATGATAATGTACAAGTTGTAAGTACCTAAATACAGAAAGAAAAATATGGTTTACAAAGTTGCTGTGTTGGTAGGTATTTAGGTAGGTACATATTGAAGTAGGTATGTATAGGTACCTATATGTATACATATTTAGGTACCTACTGTTGGATGAGGGCCGATATTGTCGGTAAAGTTTAGACGGCATCAGAGGGAAGTTTGAAGAAAATAACAGGACATGTTTTTTTTTTCCAAAGGTGATGATGATGGATTCATCATGTCAAAATCATTTAGCTCATGAATGAATTTCATGAGCTATCAAATAAAAACAACAATAGGGTACCTAACTAAAAAAATCTAATCATCCCGTCAGATAGATTTTCAAAAAATATTGGACACGTATTTTTTCTTTTTTCACGTAAACAAACAATGAAGACGATACAGTGCTTTAAAAAAAAAAACTCGTGTGACGTCATATTCTAAGACATTAGTATGACATTTTTTACCGGTGAGTGACGTCACAACCCCCCACTCAAATCTATGACGCGTTTTATCTTCGTCAATTTTTATGGATTTGATAAAACAAAAAATACGTAGGTATCCAATAATTTTCGATAATCTAACAGACGGACTAATTAGAATCATATTTTTTTTAGTCAGTAAACATCCCTATTAGACTTTTAATGTAGGTAAATAGTGAGGTACCTACATGTAACTATAGATATTGTTTTCATTTTAGCAGAGAATGCCTTTTCACAGAGGTATATTATATCGTTGAGAAAAGCAGGACGTGTTGCATTGCTTCGACCCCTAGGGGTCCGCGAAACGCATGTTAAGAAACGCTGACCTGAAAATAATTATAGTACTCGGCCTACAATCGATCGAAGAACTAAGAACTACGTGTTTTCAGGAATTTTATAATAAAGCAGTCTATTTTTAGAATCTATACTAATATTATAAAGCTGAAGAGTTTGTTTGTTTGAACGCGGTAAACTCAGGGACTACTGGTTTGAATAGGAAAAATCTTTTTGTGTTGGATAGTCCATTTATCGAGGAAGGCTTTAGGCTATATAACATCACGCTACGACCAATAGGAGCGGAGCATAAATGAAAAATGTTGCAAAAACGGGAAAAGATATTCCTTTATGAGAGCTTCCGTTGCGTGCGCTGCGAAAACGGTTTAAGTAACGCAAATATCGTGCATGAAAGAATTGTACCTCTTTAAATGTTCTAAACAAAAGTCCGTCATATGTCTATCTTTTAAGATTGACTCACTGTAACTATTTTTTACTATTAAAATTTTAGATTAAATAGAATGATATTTTGCGATGCTTATTTAACCCATATGGTATTAATCTATATCTAAATAAATATGTTTGTTAGTACCGAAATTTAATATAGAATATTTGTGCCCTTTACTCTATACAGTTTAAATAATTATATCTTACAAGATATCGCAATATAAAAATATCCGCGCGACAAAATAATTACGCGCGCGGCAGTCATTCGGTCCGGTGCGGTAGGTAAGTGGGGATTCTGGCCTCCGGGGGCTCCGGAGAAATACAAATTCAAAATATTTACTGCACCATAATGTTTACAAGTACAAGGTGTTACTGTATATTTAACAGTAAGAGATACCTATAGTAATTGTCACTTTAATAATATAATCGAAGCAATCTAAACTAATAGGTATTATAAAGAGGAAAGGTAAGATTTTTTGTTTGATACGAGTACGATTTAACTCAATTTTATATGTTGAATAGTCGATTTATCGAGAAAGGCTAAAAGCTATATTATATGACGCTGACGAAGTTGCGTGGGTCAGCTAGATGTGCATCTGGATTGAGGGCCCATTTTTTTAAACCTTGCCAAACGAAATAAGACTCATAGGGAAATTACTTAAAAATAGTTAAAACTTAAAGCATAGGGCCACGAATTTCTTAAACGTGAATTAAAAATGTTATGATTAAATAACTTGGGCCCTCAATCCAGACGCGTGCATAAAGTGGCATAGCCTAAATCTCAGTAAGTCCTATCTCTGGGTTCATAATTTTTATTCAGGAATTTAGTTAAGAATTTCTTAAAGATTTTAAGAAATTCCCAAATCTGTAGAATGTGACATTACAGATTTATGGCGGTATTTCTAGGGCCCTCAGTTCAAATGTGTCTGTACTGAGGAATCTGCAAAACATGGATTTATCTGAAGAAATACATAAATGCGACTTTAACATGTTTTACTTAGATACTTAGGTGAATTAGTTAAAAAGAAATAATGACAGAAAAGTTAATTGTTACGTAGTAAATGAAAGTCAAATTTTACTAAAACGTCTGAACTGAGAGCCCAACATTTTCGGCTTTATTGACTAGGCTCAACCTCATAGATTAACGCAAATTAGAATAAGATTTTTAACTATTTTTTAATTAAATTTTAACATATCGTCCGTTCTTCTAAATATCATACTTTAAAAGAAAATTGATTTTCTTCTTTTATGTAAGAGAAAAATTTGTAGGGTGACCATAATGATCATAGTTAGTACCGGTACATTTTCAAGATTGATCTAGAAAAGATCTGACAGTTTAAAATAAAACAATTAAATTCACCTAAGCATTATTAAATGATTTTTGTGATTTCGGAAATTGTATCTTAGTTATTAAAAACTTTTTTGCAAAAAAAAACCGACTTCAAAACATAAAAAAATGAGAAACACAAAATCGAAAAACACAAATAAGTGAAAAATTAACTTCTTTAAGAAAAATCAGATTTTGAAGTTGGTGACATATTTTGTTTGTTTGATTTAATTTTTTTGCCACCGACTTCAGACGCTGATTTTTCTTCTTCTTTTTTTTTTTTTTTTTTTTTTACTTTTTTGTTTTTCACTTTTTGTGTTCTTCAATTTTGTGTTTTTTACTTTTTTATGTTTTTGAAGTCGGTTTTTTTGTCCTTTTTTCTTTGTAATATCTTATACAAACATTTACTATTCATTTAACATTCAAACTAGAAACCTAACCCTTAACCTTCAAGATTTCCTTATTATTGCTTTCAACTCCTAATCGTTGAGGAGAGTACCTTCCATAATCAGCTCACCTAGATAACCTAAAAGAATACAACCATTTATACGTTCCCATTATATTTTGTTAAAGAATTATCCTCCAACTTCTAACCGTTGAGGAGTTATACCTTCATCAACATGAAGTAATGACTGCTATGTGCGAATACTTGAAAAACTTTAGAAAAAGCACTAAACACGTAATAAGTGCCTATACAATTTGAGGGTTGCCCTCGATTTCTCTGGGGTGCAATCATCAGATCCTGATTTTCTTATCATGGTCAAATTCTTTTTTTGTTGAAAAGGAGATATCCCAAGGGTGGTCCTTGGGATATCTCCTTTTCAACCAAAAAAGAATTTTCTATATCGGTTCAGGGGTATTCGAGTAATCGGTGAATATACATATAAAAGATTTTTTTTTCTTTCATTTTATGCAAACACTGGTATAGCTGAATAAATGTTATTTTTTTATTTGCTTTAGGCAACTAGGCCCATAATAGTACCTTAAGAACAATAAAGACTAACATCACATTATAAAAATAGTAATACAAATAAAGAAAACAAAATTGTAAACTGTAGGTACATATATAATACGTTTAGCTGCAAATATTACGACTTTTCGACTGCGCTTTACAAAATGTACTGGTACTAACTATGATCATTATGGTCACCCTGCAAATTTTTCCCTTATAAAAAGTAGAAAATCAATTATCTCTTAAAGTATGATATTTAGAAGAACGGACGATATGTTAAAATTTAATTAAAAAATAGTTAAAAATCTTATTCTAATTTGCGTTAATCTATGAGGTTGAGCCTAGTCAATAAAGCCGAAAATGTTGGGCTCTCAGTTCAGACGTTTTAGTAAAATTTGACTTTCATTTACTACGTAACAATTAACTTTTCTGTCATTATTTCTTTTTAACTAATTCACCTAAGTATCTAAGTAAAACATGTTAAAGTCGCATTTATGTATTTCTTCAGATAAATCCATGTTTTGCAGATTCCTCAGTACAGACACATTTGAACTGAGGGCCCTAGAAATACCGCCATAAATCTGTAATGTCACATTCTACAGATTTGGGAATTTCTTAAAATCTTTAAGAAATTCTTAACTAAATTCCTGAATAAAAATTATGAACCCAAAGATAGGACTTACTGAGATTTAGGCTATGCCACTTTATGCAAGCGTCTGGATTGAGGGCCCAAGTTATTTAATCATAACATTTTTAATTCACGTTTAAGAAATTTGTGGCCCTATGCTTTAAGTTTTAACTATTTTTAAGTAATTTCCCTATGAGTCTTATTTCGTTTGGCAAGGTTTAAAAAAATGGGCCCTCAATCCAGATGCACATGTCAGCTAGTACCCAATAAGATTTTTTGTCGTAGTGCCCAGTGACCTTACCACGGTGATTGGCACGCGATCCGATGAGGAAAACTATTGTAACCGATCTAAGCTGTTAGTTTTCATTAATAATAATTGCTGTGCTGGTAATGACATTAATGAAGGGTTCATTTACAAATCGATTACCGATTGCAGAAGACCTGTCATCACATCTACCAGGCAATGGATAAGTTGATTGTGGAGATTACAATTCGCGGTAATTATATTATTGTAGGTTCCTACCTAGTCGTACCTGCCATAAATTAAAATACAAAGACAGAAACCTATAACTACCTGTAAAATATTTAGCTTGGAAGGTTTATCCGAATAACATGGTCTAGGAATGTAACGTGTGCAATCCTTAAGGGGGAAGAACCAGAGTAGCCCGCGAAATTCATAATATCTTATGTTTTTTGGAACTAGTAAGTCCGTGTATTGAGTGTCCACATGCTTGACCTATATTCAGATACACACACATACATACATAAACTCACGCCCCTTTCCCATGGGGGTAGGCAGAAACCACAGAACGACACGTGCTACGATCCTTACATACCTACTGCTTTTGCCTCGTCCACATTGGTCATACACGCACGCCGCCGGTTACTAGTAATACGCACCTGTCCTTTCTATATTTAGATACTAGCTGTGCCCGCGACTTCGTTCGCGTGCTTGTCGGAAACTAAAATGCGTCGCTTAGATAAAAGTACATTAAATCATTGCCCTGCGTTAACTTACTGCCGCTGTAGAAAATAAGAAGAGGGTAATGCAAAGTACTGACTATGTCTAATACTAAAGTTTAGATAGATGGGTGTTTGTTAATCAACCACGTCAGAACGGCCGAACGGATCTTTAAGAAATTTGAAACAGGTACATTATAGTCGACAGGTACTGTCGTTGGCGCGTTCGTGTTCCACGCGTGCCTCAAAGATATGTCAGCAACAATTAAGGGGTCCTTTGGGGCCCCTTAAGGGGAACACAGCAGTGGATGACTTTGACGATTTGACCTCTGTACTGGCTTTTGTTTACTTTTCGGCCCCTACCGGCAAACAACTGTACTACAGAAAAACGTACCAAAGAACAGAAACGTGTCGCAGAGTGGTAATCGTATTTGCCTAACATATTTTTTCCTCTTGGAGTACAATGTATGAATAAAATATTTAATAATAAATTATACACTTTGACTAATGAAGTAATAACCTAGCTTTCATTAGTTATTTCACTGAGCACAGGTACTCCTACGATACATTCTTAAGGTCTGATAAAGACCAGGTAACTGCTTATCGCTTCTCAGTCACGGAAATAGTCAGAATGCGAATTCGTGCTCAGTTAGCTGAAAGCTGGAGCTTTCAGCTAACTGAGCACGAATGCTACTACATGATACATTTTGAAGGTCTGACGATGACCACCTAAGTGCTTATCGGTTCTCAGTGACTGATGTAGTTAGAATGACCTAGCTTTCAAATTTTATTTGTCTGAGCACGGATGCTACTACTTAATACATTTTGAAGGTCTGATGATGACCAGCTAAGTGCTTATCGGTTTTAGTGACGGATGTAGTTAGAATGACCTAGCTTTCAAATTTTATCTATCTGAGCACGTATTCTACTACATGATACATTATGAAGGTCTGATGATGACCAGCTAAGTGATTATCGGTTCTCAGTGACAGATATAGTTAGAATGCTCCAGCTATCAGCTTTTATCTTATTGAGCACGGATGCTACTACATGATACATTTTGAAGGTCTGATGATGACCAGCTAAGTGCTTATTGGTTCTCAGTGACGGATGTAGTTAGAATAACCTAGCTTTCAAATTTTATCTGTCTGAGCACGGATGCTACTACATGATACATTTTAAAGGTCTGATGATGACCAGCTAAGTGCTAATTGGTTCTCAGTGACGGATATAGCTAGAATGACCTAGCTTTCAGATTTTATCTTATTGAGCACGGATGCTACTACATGATACATTTTGAAGGTCTGATGATGACCAGCTAAGTGCTTATCGGTTCCCAGTGACGGATATAGCTAGAATGACCACCATCAGGTAAATGGCACCATCAGTCTCCGAGGCCTCTTCGAGCTCTTTCAAATGAGTTCACTCACGACGGTTCTACGTGGTGCCATCAATGAGATCCTATACTTACCTTCGGAGTCTACCATCAGGTAGCTAGTATCATCAGTCTCCAAGGCCTCCTCGAGCTCTTTCAAATGAGTCCAAACACGATGGTTCTACTCAGTGCCGTCAATGAGATCCTATACCTACCTTCGGAGTCCACCATTAGGTACGAGACATCATCAGTAATCCAGATCTCCATCTTCCATCAAACGAAATTCTCAAGACAAAATAATTAAAACGATAAAACAATTAACACCATTAAAACAATAACATACATTACATAACATCGCGCCTGTAATCCCCAAAGGGTAAGGCAGAGGTGTACCTAATAGTAGGCGTGATGTTATGTTATGTATGTTATTATTTTAATGATTTTAATTGTTTTATCGCTTTTAACGATAAAACAATTGTAGCAAAAAACAATTGTAGTCGTTCTTGTAGCACGGATGCTACTACATTTTGAAGGTCTGATGATAACCAGCTAAGTGCTTATCGGTTCTCAGTGACGAACGTAGTTAGCATGACCTAGCTTTAAAATTTTATCGATCTGAGCACGGATGCTACTACATAATACATTCTGAAGGTCTGATGATGACCAGCTAAGTGCTAATTGGTTCTCAGTGACGGATATAGCTAGAATGACCTAGCTTTCAAATTTTATCGATCTGAGCACGGATGCTACTACATGATACATTTTGAAGGTCTGATGATGATCAGCTAAGTGCTTATCGGTTCTCAGTGACGGATATAGCTAGAATGACCACCGTCAGGTAAATGGCACCATCAGTCTCCAAGGCCTCTTCGAGCTCTTTCAAATGAGTCCAAACACGATGGTTCTACGCAGCGCTGTCAATGAGATCCTGTACCCACCTTCGAAGTCCACCGTCAAGTAAATGGCATCATCAGTCTCTAAGGCCTCCTCGAGCTCTTTCAAATGAGTCCAAACACGACGATTCTACGCAGTGCCGTCAATGAGATCCTTTACTTACCTTTGGAGTCCACCATCAGGTAAATGACATTATCAGTCTCCAAGGCGTCCTCGAGGTCTCAACATCATTAAAATAATAAGATACATAACATAACATCACGCCTACTATTAGGTACACCTCTGCCTAACCCTTCGGGGATTACAGGCGTGATGTTATGTAATATATGTTATTATTTTAATGGTGTTAATTGTTTTATCGCTTTTAATTAATTTGTCTTGAGAATTTCGTTTGATGGAAGATGAAGATCTGGATGACTGATGATGTCTCGTACCTAATGGTGGACTCCGAAGGTGGGTATAGGATATCATTGACGGCACTGAGTAGAACCATCGTGTTTGGACTCATTTGAAAGAGCTCGAGGGGGCCTTGGAGACTGATGATACCAGCTACCTGATGGTAGACTCCGAAGGTAAGTATAGGATCTCATTGATGGCACCACGTAGAACCGTCGTGTGTGGACTCATATGAAAGAGCTCGAAGAGGCCTTGAAGACTGATGGTGCCATTTACCTGGTGGTGGTCATTCTAGCTATATCCGTCACTGTTAACCGATAAGCACTTAGCTGGTCATCATCAGACCTTCAAAATATATCATGTAGTAGCATCCGTGCTCAATAAGATAAAATCTGAAAGCTAGGTCATTCTAGTTATATCCATCACTGAGAACCAATTAGCACTTAGCTGGTCATCACCAGACCTTCAAAATGTATCATGTAGTAGCATCCGTGCTCAATAAGATAAAAGCAGAAAGCTGTAGCATCATAACTGTATCCGTCACTGAAAACCAATAAGCACTTAGCTGATCATCATCAGACCTTCAAAATGTATCATGTAGTAGCATCCGTGCTCAGATCGATAAAATTTGAAAGCTAGGTCATTCTAGCTATATCCGTCACTGAGAACCAATTAGCACTTAGCTGGTCATCATCAGACCTTCAGAATGTATTATGTAGTAGCATCCGTGCTCAGATCGATAAAATTTTAAAGCTAGGTCATGCTAACTACGTTCGTCACTGAGAACCGATAAGCACTTAGCTGGTTATCATCAGACCTTCAAAATGTAGTAGCATCCGTGCTACAAGAACGACTACAATTGTTTTTTGCTACAATTGTTTTATCGCTAATAGCGATAAAACAATTAAAATCATTAAAATAATAACATACATACATAACAAATCACGCCTACTATTAGGTACACCTCTGCCTAACCCTTTGGGGATTACAGGCGTGATGTTATGTAATGTATGTTATTGTTTTGGTGTTAATTGTTTTATCGTTTTAATTATTTTGTCTTGAGAATTTCGTTTGATGGAAGATGAAGATCTGGATGACTGATGATGTCTCGTACCTAATGGTGGACTCCGAAGGTGGGTATAGGATATCATTGACGGCACTGAGTAGAACCATCGTGTTTGGACTCATTTGAAAGAGCTCGAGGGGGCCATGGAGACTGATGATACCAGCTACCTGATGGTAGACTCCGAAGGTAAGTATAGGATCTCATTGATGGCACCACGTAGAACCGTCGTGTGTGGACTCATATGAAAGAGCTCGAAGAGGCCTTGGAGACTGATGGTGCCATTTACCTGGTGGTGGTCATTCTAGCTATATCCGTCACTGTTAACCGATAAGCACTTAGCTGGTCATCATCACACCTTCAAAATATATCATGTAGTAGCATCCGTGCTCAATAAGATAAAATCTGAAAGCTAGGTCATTCTAACTACATCCGTCACTGAAAACCGATAAGCACTTAGGTGATCATCATCAGACCTTCAAAATGTATCATGTAGTAGCATCCGTGCTCAGATCGATAAAATTTGAAAGCTAGGTCATTCTAGCTATATCCGTCACTGAGAACCAATTAGCACTTAGCTGGTCATCATCAGACCTTCAAAATGTATCATGTAGTAGCATCTGTGCTCAATAAGATAAAATCTGAAAGCTAGGTCATTCTAACTACATCCGTCACTGAGAACCGATAAGCACTTAGCTGATCATCATCAGACCTTCAAAATGTATCATGTAGTAGCATCCGTGCTCAATAAGATAAAAGCAGAAAGCTGTAGCATCATAACTGTATCCGTCACTGAAAACCAATAAGCACTTAGCTGATCATCATCAGACCTTCAAAATGTATCATGTAGTAGCATCCGTGCTCAGATCGATAAAATTTGAAAGCTAGGTCATTCTAGCTATATCCGTCACTGAGAACCAATTAGCACTTAGCTGGTCATCATCAGACCTTCAGAATGTATTATGTAGTAGCATCCGTGCTCAGATCGATAAAATTTTAAAGCTAGGTCATGCTAACTACGTTCGTCACTGAGAACCGATAAGCACTTAGCTGGTTATCATCAGACCTTCAAAATGTAGTAGCATCCGTGCTGCAAGAACGACTACAATTGTTTTTTGCTACAATTGTTTTATCGCTAATAGCGATAAAACAATTAAAATCATTAAAATAATAACATACATACATAACATCACGCCTACTATTAGGTACACCTCTGCCTAACCCTTTGGGGATTACAGGCGTGATGTTATGTAATGTATGTTATTGTTTTGGTGTTAATTGTTTTATCGTTTTAATTATTTTGTCTTGAGAATTTCGTTTGATGGAAGATGAAGATCTGGATGACTGATGATGTCTCGTACCTAATGGTGGACTCCGAAGGTGGGTATAGGATATCATTGACGGCACTGAGTAGAACCATCGTGTTTGGACTCATTTGAAAGAGCTCGAGGGGGCCATGGAGACTGATGATACCAGCTACCTGATGGTAGACTCCGAAGGTAAGTATAGGATCTCATTGATGGCACCACGTAGAACCGTCGTGTGTGGACTCATATGAAAGAGCTCGAAGAGGCCTTGGAGACTGATGGTGCCATTTACCTGGTGGTGGTCATTCTAGCTATATCCGTCACTGTTAACCGATAAGCACTTAGCTGGTCATCATCACACCTTCAAAATATATCATGTAGTAGCATCCGTGCTCAATAAGATAAAATCTGAAAGCTAGGTCATTCTAACTACATCCGTCACTGAAAACCGATAAGCACTTAGGTGATCATCATCAGACCTTCAAAATGTATCATGTAGTAGCATCCGTGCTAAGATCGATAAAATTTGAAAGCTAGGTCATTCTAGCTATATCCGTCACTGAGAACCAATTAGCACTTAGCTGGTCATCATCAGACCTTCAAAATGTATCATGTAGTAGCATCCGTGCTCAATAAGATAAAATCTGAAAGCTAGGTCATTCTAACTACATCCGTCACTGAGAACCGATAAGCACTTAGCTGATCATCATCAGACCTTCAAAATGTATCATCTAGTAGCATCCGTGCTCAATAAGATAAAAGCAGAAAGCTGTAGCATCATAACTGTATCCGTCACTGAAAACCAATAAGCACTTAGCTGATCATCATCAGACCTTCAAAATGTATCATGTAGTAGCATCCGTGCTCAGATCGATAAAATTTGAAAGCTAGGTCATTCTAGCTATATCCGTCACTGAGAACCAATTAGCACTTAGCTGGTCATCATCAGACCTTCAGAATGTATTATGTAGTAGCATCCGTGCTCAGATCGATAAAATTTTAAAGCTAGGTCATGCTAACTACGTTCGTCACTGAGAACCGATAAGCACTTAGCTGGTTATCATCAGACCTTCAAAATGTAGTAGCATCCGTGCTGCAAGAACGACTACAATTGTTTTTTGCTACAATTGTTTTATCGCTAATAGCGATAAAACAATTAAAATCATTAAAATAATAACATACATACATAACATCACGCCTACTATTAGGTACACCTCTGCCTAACCCTTTGGGGATTACAGGCGTGATGTTATGTAATGAATGTTATTGTTTTGGTGTTAATTGTTTTATCGTTTTAATTATTTTGTCTTGAGAATTTCGTTTGATGGAAGATGAAGATCTGGATGACTGATGATGTCTCGTACCTAATGGTGGACTCCGAAGGTGGGTATAGGATATCATTGACGGCACTGAGTAGAACCATCGTGTTTGGACTCATTTGAAAGAGCTCGAGGGGGCCATGGAGACTGATGATACCAGCTACCTGATGGTAGACTCCGAAGGTAAGTATAGGATCTCATTGATGGCACCTCGTAGAACCGTCGTGTGTGGACTCATATGAAAGAGCTCGAAGAGGCCTTGGAGACTGATGGTGCCATTTACCTGGTGGTGGTCATTCTAGCTATATCCGTCACTGTTAACCGATAAGCACTTAGCTGGTCATCATCAGACCTTCAAAATATATCATGTAGTAGCATCCGTGCTCAATAAGATAAAATCTGAAAGCTAGGTCATTCTAACTACATCCGTCACTGAAAACCGATAAGCACTTAGGTGATCCTCATTAGACCTTCAAAATGTATCATGTAGTAGCATCCGTGCTCAGATCGATAAAATTTGAAAGCTAGGTCATTCTAGCTATATCCTTCACTGAGAACCAATTAGCACTTAGCTGGTCATCATCAGACCTTCAAAATGTATCATGTAGTAGCATCCGTGCTCAATAAGATAAAATCTGAAAGCTAGGTCATTCTAACTACATCCGTCACTGAGAACCGATAAGCACTTAGCTGATCATCATCAGACCTTCAAAATGTATCATGTAGTAGCATCCGTGCTCAATGAGATAAAAGCTGAAAGTTGGAGCATTCTGACTATTTCCGTGACTGAGAACCGATAAGCAGTTACCTGGTCTTCATCAGACCTTCAAAATGTATCATGTAGTATGAGAGACCATCATTAGGTACGAGACATCATCAGTCATCTAGATCTCCATCTTCCATCAAACGAAAATCTCAAGACAAAATAGTTAGATAACATAACATCACGCCTGTAATCCCCGAAGGGTTAGGCAGAGGTGTACCTAATAGTACACCCACATTTCGCCAGTTATGTTTAAGTCCCATATAATAGGGGCGAGCCTATTGCCATCAACCGGGCACAAATCCAGACTCCGTGGCTGTTACTTATAATTTCCTGATGGAAAAACCCAATAACACTTTGCCCGACCCGGGAATCGAACCCAGGACCTCATGCTCAGCATCGTGCTTACGACCACTAGACCAACGAGGCAGTCCAAAATTAAAATAATATCATAGATATATCTATATACCAAAATATCCACTAAGAAACGTAGGGAATTTAGCAATCGTTTTGGAGAGCTCGGCCACGCGTCACTTAACGTTTATTAGGCATAGTCAGCTTAGTCTATGATAGGTGCAAACAACAAAACGAAATTACAAACTACTTTAAATATATTTACAAACTTATTTTCTGTTCTTATTTTACGAAATATTGATAACTATACAATTTACAATATGTTTTAATTCAGAAAACATTAAAAACGTGAACTTTTGAATTTTATTTGTGAAGTAACGACATGCGTGCAGTCCACCCGTGACAACAGTCATCGAGACACTGGCGCAGCGCGTTCCAAGTATGCGCGACGGGTCTCGCGCCGCATTTGCCTCAAAATGTCGGGATATAATTTATTATTTTAAAATTTTATTACAAATCAGAGAAAATAAACAATACGGATTGATAAATACATCACTACGTATTTTTGGGTATAAAATTCATACCGAACTATTCAGCCGTTACAGAGACAAAATTCGATTTAGGTTAAGACATACTACGATTTTTTATTAAATAATGTGAAGGTTTATTAAAATTTTAAACAATACGAATTATTTATGATGACTTTAAGTATAACATATATTTTTTATATGGAAATCGTACGGAAGGATTCCTCAACAAATTTCTTTAAACATACGTCGTTTTTGGGATTTTAGCAACGCAACACCCTTAATTGTTGCTGCCGTCGTCTGCCGGGGCTGACGGTTGTCCGCAAGAGATACCACGGCCCCGAAACACAAAGAGCTAAGAAGAAACGTGGGTGGTTTTTAGTCAGTAGAAGTCTGACACTTTCTTCCGCTCCGCCCAGAGCGGGATGAGTCATTTGATAATTTACAAACCACAAAAAAGGGGGGATTATAGGCTGTTTCGAGAGGTACCTGTACCGAATCTGGGACATCGAATCTGAAATGGAACGCCGTCACCGCCTTCTGCGAAGCAGTAATGCTAGCGAAAGAGGTGAACGTAAGAGGGACACAACCCCTCTTCCCAGCCGCCGTGGGAGACGCCCCGGGCATCGGGGGCCACGTGATGGCTTCCGGCCACTGTAGGCGCGGGCCTGTAAACGGTGAGTAACGGGCTAGTTAATCGTTCGTAAGTTCTATGACGATGGAGGCGCGTTCGTGTTCCACGGGCGTCTCAAAGGGATGTCAGCAACATTGAAGGGGCCCCCAAGGACCGACGCCCGTCGGGGCTGCGGGTTGTTCGAAAGAAATACCGCGGCCTCGACACACATAGGGCTAACAACACACCACATCTATATAAAGACATGTTTGGTGCAGTGGCTGGACGATTAACAGTAGCACTGCGTGTCGCAGGTTCGATTCCCACACAGTACAAACAAAATATGTCGTGGGTTTTACCTAATTTTAATTTAGTTTAAAAAAAATAGTATTTTTATACTGTGTAATTGGTAAATCTTTATTTGTTGACTATTCATGAAACATATCATTATATATGTTTATTTAATAACACCGCGGTTCAGAAAATGACATCAATTGAATAACGCCATCTGTCGAAGACGAAGATAAACTGCTAAAAAAGAGCGATCAAACACACTATAGGGTTTAGGCTATGTAGATTTTGAAAGCAGCGTCATTTAGACTAATATCTACGTACCTTTTGCTATCATTACTTATTTAAAGTTATCTTGTGAAGGCATTTATTAATAAGTACCATATTCGTTCAATAGATGTCGTTGCTTGTCTCATTCTTGACCATAATGATAAGTTCATCTTGAAAACTATAAATGCATATATCTTTTGATAGAGAGCACCGATTACGATGAAACAAAGACTAAGTAATAGCCCAAGTTACGCACAATATTTATGTATAAAAGTTACCTACATTCGTTTCGTAAATTTGACGTGATGCTTAGTCATCGAAACAGACAAACAGACAAACAGACAAACAGATAAACAGACAAACAGACAAAAATTCCAAAAATGCTGAAAATGTGTTCTGTTGGTTATACTTTAATACCCTGACAATTTTTTTTTAAATATTTTCGATGTACAAAAAAAATTTTTCTACAGATTTATTATATGTATAGATATAGAAGATATAGATTCTCAAATAAATACTAACTACCTTATACCCTGGCCTGACCGTGGTACTGAACCTGATGAGATATCAATATTTAGGACAGTGTCCCGAAGTCCCTATACATATTTTAATAACGTATGTAAATCTACTTATCACCAGCAAAAATAATTATTGATACATGGTGTACTTACTTCAAAATAAGTGTCCCTAGAATAATTAAAGATAGAAAGGTCAGGTGTACGTGACACACACCCCGTATTCAGTACATCATTCTGTGCTCCCCCCTTCCCCCGCATACAAATTAAAACAAATGAACTGTCACTCACAAAAGTTAAAATTAAGTTAACCTTTTTTTCTTGGTCTGAGGTTAACCGGTTAAAAATTAAGATAGAACAGTTCTAAAACTGTTTTAAAAACACAGATTTCAGCTGAGATTAAAAACATTTCAAAATAGGCGACAGCTACTGGTTGCTTACGGTTAAAATAATGGTAAAAAAAATGCCGTTTGTTATTTATTTTTAAATTATTTACTTTTCTTATAATATAGCTTACAGCGTACCTACCTGTTTTAATGTTTTGGGCCTGTGTGATACCTAGCACTTTCCGGTGACACCGGTACAAGTATTTTTTTGTATCATAATATATTATCTACCCCATGAATAAGGCCCGGACTGTACCACAGCGGAGACGAGTGGTGACGAGAGGAGATCAACAGGACGAGGTGTATGACAGCAATGCTGTGCCGAGATGTGCAAAGCGGATAGGAGTGGAGATGAGCAACATACGGTCATAAATGTGCTTAGTTCAATTTCTAACATATAGCGCAACCTGTATAAGCTGATATTCAGGATAATCTTAATCGTCTCTAATGATAAGGATAAGTAGGTATGTTATCAAATAATTTCGTAAAGATAGCTCAATTAGGCTATCAAATGTATTGTGTAAAGTAAATGTGTTAAATATTCTTGTGAAAATATAATAAAAATGGTAAGTAAACAATTCTATCGCGGTGGTTTTATTATAAGTTATTTAATACTTAGTACAGTTTTGTCGAGATTTGCCCGAAAGGCATACCAATGGTCCCATACCCGAATTTTTCAGATTGTCTTCCTACTATTCTTAAGTTTGTTCTCACCATCATGGGCGAAAGAACCAAGGGCCGTCTATATGACAGAGGTAGACATGAAACCGCCTGAAGAGGTGAATGAAGTGTCTACGAGAAACGTCTACGTCAGTTGGATATCGATGCCGCTCGACCATTTCGATCAACAGAATCCAACAAATTTTTCTATGGTACGTATAATCAATTTTTTTTAATGGGTAAAAGCCTCCCCCTGTTCGTTTCAGTTCTTATAATGGTCCTACGATAAATTTTATTTTATGGACCACACTAACAGCCATAATTATGTGATGATTATATTCCAGCGTTTCATGTTCAATGAAGAATTCTTTGGTGGTGATGGTTCTCCGATATTCATCTTAGTCGGTGGAGAATGGGACATAGCCCCTGGCTGGTTGGTAGCTGGTAACATGTACGAGATGGCGCGAGAGAACAGGGGATACCAAGTTTACACGGAGCATCGGTATTACGGAACAACTAAAATATTTGAGTAAGACATATTGATATAATTTTGCTTCACACCAACACTTTCTATTCTATCGTCATCATCATTTCAGCCTGAAATCAATCATTGGTGGGTAAAGATAGGACCCCTCTTTCTTCATTTTATTCCGTGCGTTCATTTCTCAACCAGGAGAGTTCCTCACAACTTTGAGGATATTTCCAAAGCGGTTTAGCTTTGGTTTGACCTACTTCGGTCATCTTCTGGCGTAACTAGGATTTTAGGACAGAATGCGAGCCTAATTATAACATTGCCTGCCTACCTATGACGTAGCATGCGCCGACGTTCTTCATTAATTTTTAGGGTTCCATCGTCAACAAGGAACCCATAAAGTTTCGCCCTGTCCGCTCAGACTCTTAGGGTGGGTTGCACCATATTACTATAACGATAACCAAACCGTAACAAGCCATCAAATTATACTTTTTTAATGCTTTTATGGCTTGTTACGGTTTGGTTATCGTTATAGTAATATGGTGCAACCCACCCTTAGAAAGCTGTTCCGAAACGTACTTGGTTTTTTTGTTAGGTAGGTACCTCCCTAAATATTCTTTTTTTCGAATCTTTCTTAGCTTTGACTTATTTTACAGTGAATTCACAGCCGAAAACCTACGCTTTCTGAACATAGACCAGGCGCTTGCCGACCTTGCGTACTTTATAACAGAGATGAAGAAACAGCCGCGCTTTGCCAACAGCAACGTGGTTTTGTACGGGGGGTCGTATGCTGCTAACATGGTTATGTGGTTCAAGAAGAGGTACCCGCACTTGGTGGTCGGTTCTGTGGCTTCTAGTGGCCCTATCTTGGCGAAAGTTGACTTTCATGGTAGGTACTATTGTATCTGTTGCCTGATTCACTCATAAAAGCTTTTTATTGGAGTTTTAACGATCGCTTTGCGCAGAGGGTAGACATTATTTCAGAGCAATACCTTATATTTGGACATCAAATTAGATGTCGCTTAGTGTGAAAACGGGTATAATAGGTAGGGTCAACATCGTATTAGGTATATACATACTACACTAACATAACATCACGCGGTTAGGCAGAGGTGTATCCATAGTACACCCACATTTCGCTAGTTAGGTTAAGTTTAAGTCCCAGTAATAGGGAGCGAGCGAGCCTATTGGTATCAAACCAGGCACAAATCCAGACTTCGTGGTTGCTACTGAGAGAAATTCCTGTCGGAAAAATCATATAATTCTTCGCCCGAAAATCGAACCCGATTTGGACCTCATGCACAGCAGTTGCGTTTGTGACCTCCTACTAGACCAACGAAGCAGTCAATAAATGATGATGATGTTCCAAAAATAAATTTTGGTCTTTATTTTAGAATACTTGGAGGTGGTTCACGAAGCTTTCACGTTGGAGGGTGGTGAGGAGTGCATAGGAGAAATCAGGCGAGGTCTAGAAGACACGGTCGCCGCGATGGAAACTGAAAGCGGAAGGCGCCTCGTGGAGCAAACGTATCGGTGAGTGTAAAAAATCCAGAATGGATAACTTTTTTTATATGAGATAAACTAATAATATAAGCCTACGAAACGATGTACGGTGATATAACTAGTATCATGGCGAGAGCCGTGACTTAAAGCTAGTAGAAGCTGAGTGATGGTATTAATGATTGCATAGAAGTCGTTTTAATGTAGTGCTAAGTATAACAATCTCATTCAGTAAATATCTAAAAAAAAGCGGTCTGTAACTGAAGAGAAGTGGGCTAATATCCTCCGGGTGTTACGAGGAATGAAAGACGGTGGCTTCAATTAGTGTGGACTGTATTTTAAGAGGTTGTACAGGAAGGTAAAACAAACGGTTTTCTAAAACTTGATTAGGCGAGAATTGAAGATGCGCTCGGTGGCAAGGACGTTGACGCAGTGGCGAGCCGGCCGGTGCGCGCTCGCAGCTGGAGTGCCCGCTCCGCGCCTCAGCTCCCGCCCGCGGTCGCCCGGCACGGCTGATATTCTCGACATGCTCCCGGCGTTGAAGACTGGTCTTCAATGGTTAGACTGGAAGAGGACAGATGGTGTTGAAAGCACGTCGGACTATGCCCCTTTTCGTCCGTACGTCTGCGACTCTGCTTATCCCGTCTCTCCCAGTTATGAGACGCACGATGCGACCGAGTGGCCACATCAGTGGTGGTGATTGTTGCTCTTTGAGCACCACCAAGGCTCCCTCTTCAAGCACCCCATCGGAGTCCGTCCATTTGGTTCTCTGTTGGAGGTAAAAGATATACTCGTTAGAGAATCTATTCCAGAACTGTTGCTTCAGGTGCTCAATCCGCTGGAAACGTTTCAGGCTGGATATGTTCTGGTTGATGACTTGTGGATGCGGTAGGGATGTGAGAGATCTCCCAATAAGGAAGTGGGCAGGAGTTAACGGGTATAGGTCTGATGGATCAGTGGAAAGTGGAGTGAGGGGACGAGAGTTTAGAATTGCCTCGACCTGAATCAGACACGTAGACATCTCATCGTAAGTGAGATGTGCGAGGCCTAATATACGTCTGAGGTGATGTTTGGTGGATTTTACGGCAGACTCCCATAAGCCACCGAAGTGCGGGGTGTAAGCCGGAATAAAATTAAAATTGATACCTGTTTCTGCCATTTCTGAAGAAAAGTCCTGTTTTAGTATGCCAGCTATTTCGTTACAGGTGCCAATAAAGGTTGTACCATTGTCTGAGTAAATGGTATTTGGTTTACCACGACGAGCAATAAACCTATTCAGTGCTGCAATAAAGGCATGTTTTGTTAGATCTGAGACAAGCTCCAGATGAACCGCCTTCGTGGCTAGACAGACAAAAACACATATGTATGATTTTACTAATCTACATCCTCTACCTTTGCGGTCAGCTAGGAGGATGGGTCCGGCATAGTCTGTGCCCGTCTCTAAGAAAGGAAACTCTAATTGAACTCGTTCCTTCGGTAAGTTACCCATGATGGGTTGGACAGTTCTACCGTTGAAACGCTGACACTTGACACATTTATGAGAGGTTAATTTGGCAAGATTTCTTCCACCCAAAGGCCAATACTCATGTCGTATTGTGGCTAAGAGTAACTGTGGACCAGCATGGAACAGGCGTAGGTGATAGGTATTGAAAATAAGCTTACTGTAGTTATGTTTACTGCAAATAATGATTGGGTGCCTAACATTATAGTCGTAGCAAGAATTGTCTAATCTGCCTCCGACTCGTATAATACCAGACTCCATAAAGGGTGATAATTTCTTAAGGCGATTCTTATTCGGTAATGGTTTACCTGATGAAAGTAGCTCGTACTCTTCAGGGAACATTTCCCTTTGAACTGTTTTAATTATGAAATCAGTGCTGTAGGCCAATTCTGAATTAGTGAGAGCAACACTACGATTATGTACTCTTTTAGCACGATTTATGAATCTAAATACGTATGCTAATAGGCGTTGTAAATGTGAATAATTAGACGAATTATGAATTAAAGTTTGAAATGAATTATTATGTACATTATTAGGATTAGAAGTAAGTAATGATTGATTATGTATGTTAGTGGAATGTGATTTTAATAGTTCAGGTAATATTTTGTTCACATCTGTGTTGGGCATTGAAGGCCAAAGAGCTGGATCTGTAAGTAAGAACGAAGGCCCTGACCACCACATGGAGGATTGACCTATGAGGTCAGCGCTCAGACCACGGGAGACAAGATCCGCAGGGTTGTCTTTGGTCGGCACATAGCGCCAGGTGTAATCACCAAAGCCTTCCCGTATCTCCGAAACTCGATTCCTAACAAACGGCTTAAGCGTGCTAGGAGAAGCAGACAGCCAACCTAAGACAATCATAGAATCACACCAAAATATGCATTTGTCAGGTTTAAGTGTTAATGATTCTAGTACTTTTGCACACAACCTAGTTCCTAACAGGGCCCCACAAAGCTCTAGTCTTGGGATTGTGGTCGACTTAATTGGTGCAACCTTACTTTTGGACGTGAGCAGATGTGTATGAACGGTGCCGCTACTGGCTACTGAACGAATATATATACAGGCTCCGTATGCCTTTTCCGATGCATCTGTAAAAATATGTACTTCCACAGATATAGGGCTGTCACACACCACCCACCGTGGTATGCTGAGAAGATTAAGCTGTGGTAAAGTCTGTATGAACTTCAGCCATAACTTTTTAATGTCTGCATTGACCTCATCGTCCCAAGCACACTTGTCTACCCATAATCTCTGCATTATTACCTTGACCTCGATAATACACGGACAGACAAGACCTAAAGGATCGAATACTTGCGCTATTGTGGAAAGTATGTGTCGTTTTGTGATTGTAGTATCTGTATATTTCGGTATATGAATGGAGAATGTAAGACAGTCGGTATGACAACGCCAATTAAGACCGAGGGTTTTACTTGGTTCATCAATACTTAAACTGACTGTGTTAGGTATGTCTGAATGTGTGGATGATGTGGTATGCGTGGTTGAATCCTGTGTGTGTGTAGTGACTGCCTGAAGTATTTGTGTGTTGTTAGACTGCCACTTGCGAAGATTGAGTTGTGCAGTCTTAAGTATGTTGGTGACATCCCTACAAAGTGCTATAGTGCTTTCTATAGAGTCACTTCCAGACAGGTAGTCGTCGACGTAAAAGTCGCGTTGTATTGATTGTTGTGTACGTGTGTGTGTTGCCTCCTTTGCCAGCTGAGACAAACATCGTGTTGTGATGAACGGAGCTGATGCTGTTCCGTAAGTAACAGTGTTTAATGTGTATGTTTTAAGAGGTAATGATGGATCAGAGCGCCACAATATCTGTTGTAGATGTCGCTGCGATTCGTCAACTACGATTTGACGAAAGAACTTTTCGATGTCTGACGATATGACGTATTTATGCTGCCGGAACCTCAACAGGATGGATATTAAGTCATCCTGTACTGTTGGTCCTATGCCTTGAATGTCGTTGAACGACTTACCAGAAGTTGTGACGGCTGATGCGTCGAAGACAACTCGAAGCTTGGTCGTTGTGCTGGACTCTCTGAAAACGCCATGATGTGGAAGATAATATGAAAGAGATGAATAAGGTTGAGATACTTCACTCATATGACCTAATGCTTCATACTCCTGCAAGAATTCTACGTAGCGTTGCTTAAGAGTTGGGTCCCTATCAAGCCTACGCTCTAGAGAAAGAAAGCGACGTTTAGCCATCTCAAAGGAGCTACCTAATGCTTCAGCAGGTTCCTTTAAGGGGATGGTGACTACGAAACGACCATCAGCATTACGCCTAGTAGTGTTTATGAAGTTCTGTTCACATGCTCGCTCCTCGGATGTGAAATTAAACTTAGGTGGAATGGAATCAAGCTCCCAGAATCTGGAAAGATCCATTGGTGTTTGTACGTGTGGGGTGTGCCTGTCATGCGCGAACATACACACTGATGAGTAAGTGCTGTTAGGTTGAGGCATGACACCTGATAAGAGCCATCCGAGCTTGGTCTCGAAGAGCGTCGGCATATGTCTACCTAACTGAATACGATTGCGACCAATCACACTCCAAAAGATGTCGGCTCCAACAAGTATGTCGATGGAGGAAGGGACATTGAAAGATGGATCGGCCAGACTTACACCTTCTGGTAGTTGCAAGTCAGTTATGTCTAAGTATGTATGAGGTATATGAGTGGTTATGTCGGGCAAGACAAAACAATCAATGTCTATGTGATGCGACCCATCACACGACTGTATATGTAGCGCACAAGATTGCGTAATGGTAGACACTTGACTGTTTATGCCTGCAACGTGTGAGCTTACATTACGAATAGGTAAATGTAGCTTACCACAAAGGTCCTTGGTAACAAAGTTTGCCGTGCTCCCATTGTCAAGTAAGACTCTGGCGCTATGCGGCATCCCGGATTGGTCCGTGACTCTTACCAAAGCTGTGGAAAGCAATACATGACGAGATGAAAAATCGTGATTAGTACCAGCTAAAGTTATGTGCTCCTTACTAGAGCTAGGATCATCATCATGCGAATGCAACATTGTATTATGCCTCTTTGTACAATACTTGCAGTGACCAAGTTTACAAGTAGCCTCTAAATGACCTGGACGTAAACAATTCAAACAAAGTTTAAAGTCTTTTACCTTAGATAAGCGTGTAGCGACTGTGAGCGCCTTAAATTGATCACAACTAAATATGTAGTGACTTTGTTTACAAAGAGGGCATGAAATATTAAATTTTCCCTTACTTGATGATACAGCAAAGCTTTTTGGCTTACTGTGCGATGACTCTGGCTTAGGTTTTAAGTTCCTAGCCTCCTCAAGCGTTTCTAGAAGATTGCAGCGGTTAGAAATAAGTCTAGTGAACATGTCTAAGGATGGATACTCATTCATAGAGTTCCTATATTCCTCCCACTGCCTGCTAGAAACAGGGTCCAACTTAGATGCCATTAAATGAACAACCATTTCACCCCAATGCTGTATGTGCAACCCTAGTGTTGCCAGTGACCGCAGGTTTTTGCTGGTTACATCAATAATCTGTCGTAAACCTTGGCTACATTCCTTTTGAAGTGGTTCTACGTTAAATAAAGCTTGCATATGATTATTGATTAGTAATTGCTTATTGTCGTACCTTTCACACAACAATTGCCATGCGTTGTCGTAGTTGTCCCCTCTGAAATCTAAACTTTTAATGACTAGTGCTGCGCTGCCATTAAGTGACGAACGTAGGTAGTGAAATTTATTGATGTTATCTATACTTTTCTCCTCATGAATCAATGAAATATAAATATCTTTAAACTCTAACCAATCCTTATAGCCGCCGCTAAAGTGAGGTAAATTTATTTTAGGAAGTCTAACATTATTATGTCTAGTAACCACAGAAAGTTGCTCATTGGAGCTTACCTTAGACGTCAGTTGAGCGCGATGCTTTGACAGTAGCGCGCGAGCAGATGCAAGCTGCTTGTAGTAGTTGCTCTCGAATTGCTCACGTTCAGAATATTGCTCGTCGGGCTTGGTAGACAGGTACTCCAATTGACTCTGAAATTGATCATAGGTGGCATATAGGGTAACTATTTTCTCAATTCTTATCTCTAACTCGACAAGCTGTTCCTCACTAAGCTGTTCGCAAGACTTAGTGGTACTTATAAAAGTTGTGAATTGAGTAAGCTGTGATTTAATTGAGGCACGCTTTTTTGTAAGCTCTTTAATCTTCATTTCCTCGGCCATGGCTAAATAAGAAGGTAGCAGTAAGCGCTAAAGGAAATGCAAATAGAAAGTAAAATACTAATTAAAGAATAGATGCTAAAAGCACTGAAAAGTACAGTTATGATGCGCCTGTTAAAACTAAGACACAGCTGATCGAAGAATGTGTTGCTACTAAAAACCAGTAGGCGGTTAAGAAAAAATATTTGAATTCAAATCGAACTGTCAGTGTCAAACTGTGAAGGGAAAAGAAGGAAAAAAACCGAAGATGCTTATAGAACTATGTTAATTGCTATAACTAGATTAATAAGCACTAATTAAGTACCAACTATTAATGGGTAGGGTTCTACTGTGATGGGAAGTACACTAAACTACAATATTAAAGGAAATAACTCGAACTAAGAGTGTATGATTGTTTCTACTATGTAAACTAATTATTAACTATATTGGAATGGAATGGGATAATCACTAATACGGATAGATACTACTTTGCATGATTCACTGGTCTAAAGCACTATCTAATACTCTAGTGGAATGAAAGTTAGTATGTGAATTATGTACAATGTTAGTATGAATATGGAAAGATCTCACGAAATCCGTTGACTGCGTGTCCAAAACCAAACGTTTTCTTGATTTAAACGATGGATTGCGATGTTCTTGGGCACTGCTTGGGCTGCTACGCTGCGATGACCCAGCTATGATGACCACTGAAGAACTGCTTGCTCCAACGAATACTCCTCTTCACAAGGGCGATGATGATGACCGAAGACTCGAACCAGGCTCGCACGAAGGGCGAGAGAAGTCGTCTTGATTTGGTTTCCAACGGCCGTTTTCAAATTTTGAAAATCTTCTGCTACTCCCAGTAACTGGTCATTTCACGTCGAAGGACCATGAAGAGAAGTGGGCTAATATCCTCCGGGTGTTACGAGGAATGAAAGACGGTGGCTTCAATTAGTGTGGACTGTATTTTAAGAGGTTGTACAGGAAGGTAAAACAAACGGTTTTCTAAAACTTGATTAGGCGAGAATTGAAGATGCGCTCGGTGGCAAGGACGTTGACGCAGTGGCGAGCCGGCCGGTGCGCGCTCGCAGCTGGAGTGCCCGCTCCGCGCCTCAGCTCCCGCCCGCGGTCGCCCGGCACGGCTGATATTCTCGACAGTAACCAAAATACCTTCATTAGGGTTCCGTAGCCAAATGGTAAAAAACGAAACCATACATTCGTCATGTCTGCCTGTCCGTCCGTATGTCACAACCACTTTATTCCGAGTGATAAACTGTGAGCCACCTTAAACATTTTAAATAAGAGGTGAAATATAGCACATTTTCAAAATCCGCAAACATAACTTTGTCATATACAAGAGGTACTATTGAATAGTATGTCCTCTGAAAAGGGCTTTGTAATAGTAGTCTGCTATACTAGTTATTAGATAAATAATCTAGTTTTAAAAATACACAATTTTCTGCAGGCTGTGCCAGCCATTGGATTACGACAATGAGTATGAATTAGGTGTCTTCGCGGGACTCATCAGTTGGACATTCTCGACTTCAGTGCAACAGGCAAACCCTGGAACCCTTATGGCTGTGTGCAGAAATTTCACTGATACTAGTTACGGTAACCTAAATTTTCTAAGGATAGCTTAATGTTGATGCGACAAGGTAGCCCGCGAAATTCGAATTTTCTTACGTTTTTTTGCAATTTGCCGGTCTCTTGAGTGACTATTTGATGAAAACGGCATTCTTGAGACCTTTATGAACTGAGACGGTTGTATTGGTGATTTTAATCAATATTACTCAGTAAATAGTTATTTGTTATTGCCGTGAATCCCATTTTATTTAACATAAGACTTGACACTGACCGGGAAATTGCAAAAAACGTAAGAAAATTCGAATTTCACGGGCTACCTTTCGCCTTCACCATAAGAAGTTATACCACTAACCTTTTCACCGCCCAAATAAGCAGGACAAAAATCTGGAACTTCTAAATTGAAGTCCGTGGCAGTGAAAAGGTTAAAAGGCCTATTTATTATATTTTATTTCACATTTCAGGTTCAACTCCAATGGAGAAAATTAGCGGTTACATAGCAAGAATTAGATCATTAAGCGACGTGGCTTGTTGGCAAATTAGTTACGATAGTTTCCTGACAACGTACCGCCAACGAACTAATTGTAAGTGCACATTTATTTTAGTTCCACGAAATAATTTAATCTGTATATCAAATCTAGTACCTAGTTTCCCTTCTGAAATTCGCTTCTCGTGAACAACACCACCCTTCTTTCATTTTACAGAATAATAGGGTAGACGACAAAAATAGAGAGTTTTACATCAAATAAAACTTACCTATTATTTTTTCATCATTAACCGGAATACATCTTGAGTCAAACACCTGTCTTTCAGCCTGTTGACAGCGTTTCCTTTGCCTCTCCGCTGGTCGCGCCCTCTATGCTTACCGTTGGCGTTGGTACTAAGTATTTCAAGCGCGCATCGGGTGATCACCCGATTTATCGTTATTAAGGCATAATAATTTGCTAATCGTATTTGTTTTCAGCTCGTGCTTGGTATTATCAAACTTGCACCGAATACGGATATTTTCAAGTAGCGCCACGCTCTGGCACAGTATTCGACGGTCTCAAGTGGCTCAGCTTGGATTTCTACGCCGATGTTTGCAAACAGGCCTTCGATCCAAGGTAGGTTGTTGTAACGTTTTTGAAGTTCAATTTTCGTATTTTTGGAACGGAATTCCTAATCGCACGTTAGCGTTCTGATTTCTTTGGCAGGTTAGACCACAAAAACCTTTTTGTTGTGATTTTTGAGGCTCTTCCTGATCAAATAGGATACTTTTTTCAATCGATTCAGTTTGCCATCAATTTGAGGATAGCAAAAATATTTTAACGCTTTAATTGCCCTTTTTGATTCATGTAAATAATAATTTTGTCGTGATTGTCTGAGCAATAGCGTGCAGCTCCGTTGCAACCGGATGTCCATTAGACACCTCTCTATTTTTTTGCAATATAAAGCCATATCATAATATTATGTAGTTGTTTACTAATGTGGGATATGATAATTTTCTGTAACAGATTCAACCTAGACTTCATAAATGCCGCTGCAGACAGAGTAAACTTGATATTCGGCGGCCTGGAGCCAGTAGTGAACAATACTATCAACATTCACGGTTACATCGATCCTTGGAGAGCGCTCGGAGTTTACAAAGAAGATATTTCTGAGACTTCGCCCACTTACACTGTAGACAGGTAAGTTTGTTAGCAATGGTTCAGTAGAACAGAAGATTTATACCCAGAATTGGGAGACAGGACACGGCTAGTACTAATCTCTTATACTTGGACGTCTTCTTGCATTACTGCTGGTAAAAGGGGTCATTTGAATTTAGTAAATTTGTCCTATAAAGACATCCAACGAGCACCCCAATAACGCGGAACACACTTTTCTGTCGCATTCCGAAGTATTCTGAAGAAAGTCTAAATACAATCATAAAGAACGAAAAATTGGAAAGAAGAATGTTGTTGCATGGGAATGCGAGTGACGTAAATTACCCTGCAGGAGGGGAAACTGGAATTACTAGTGTGAGCGAGCCAGAACCTGCTCGCGAGATCTCGGGTAAACTCGAGGACTCAAAGCATACGCAGCAGCAAGATGGGTGCATTCGCGGCGGGACGCTTGATGTACACGTACTACGGTCCTATTTTCAACGCAGCCACTACATTGCTCGAGGATTTTGCTGTTGTCAGAATTGACTCTAAAATCTCTCT
Organism: Diarsia brunnea; assembly: GCA_949774965.1. Classification (NCBI taxonomy): domain Eukaryota; kingdom Metazoa; phylum Arthropoda; class Insecta; order Lepidoptera; family Noctuidae; genus Diarsia; species Diarsia brunnea. The sequence continues at coordinate 7,002,780 of OX459003.1, read as the reverse complement.
TAATTCTGTCCACAGGGCATCCCATTGCTTCGACATGCGAGGATGGTCTGCATCAGACACTATCCATATGACGGCCGTACAGCAAATAGCAAGAAGAACCGTGGTTTCTTGGCTCAACGCGTTGAACTCTACTTCGACTACATAGAAAGCTGTTGTTTTACAAAATATTTATAAGATTTTCAACATGTTTCTTGTAAAACAGTTTTTTTTTATTTCTGTTCCCTGTATAAGGAAATTTAAGTAATTTATTTTTGTATATCACAGCATAGAAAAATATTAGCAGTGTATATTGCCATTAAGCATGAGTCATAAATTGGGTAGCGAAAAGATAACAAAAAAACTGCTCTCAATATGTTCAAGGTGAACGTTTTATCAACATAAAAACGGCACGAGTCTATGAGCGATTTATCAGTGGCGCTGTTATGTAAACTATAATTTCAAACTAACGTAAACCACATGGACAAACGAAGTCGTTAACATAGAAACGCAAAGTTTCGAGTTTTTTTTTTTTTTTTTGGACAAATGTTTCAGAATGATTTTTGCGCGAGAAGCCGTTGGTTAAAATAAAAGCTTGTGTTTTTTTCTCCCGCTAGTTATCCGGGAAGACATAATTTTATTAAGTTTAAATTCCACAATCTGACAAATTGATAATCCACAGAAGTTAATCAGAAACTTTTAACAGGTGAAGATGAAACAGATCAAAAAATATAATTGGAAATACTCACTAACCGTCCTAAGCAATAGTTTAAAACTATGTTAATTCCTAATGTCAAATGTACGGTTAGCATTTCGCCTAATTAAAACTACCGGCGGAATTACAATTACAGTAGGAGTAAATGCACAGTGCACTACTGCCCTGGTCTAGTCGGTGTGTTTTCAAAATGGCTCTTTTCCACGACAATCCTTTTCGGAAACACAACACAAATTGTGCTGCGTGTGAGATTGTACCAACATTGTTATTTACTAACTTATTAGCAGTATATTTCATCTAATATTGGAAAATCCTAATTAAATATTAGGGTAGTAGTCTCCACACAGCACTCTAAATATATTTGCAGTGAAGCGAAGGACAGCGGAACAACCCGTCGGGCAGTTCAACCGACACTCGCTCTACTGTGACATGACCAGAGAAGTAGTCTACTCTACCGATAGATCATAGCACTTACATCGTAAAGCGTAAAGTGAAGAACATTCGAGAGTGTAGGCAGTCCATAATTTAAGTTGTACATAAATATAAAATCATATTACTTTAAAATCACTGGAAAGTTCATTTACTTAACTATAAAAACAATTAGGCAGTGTAAAAAGCAAACAAATTTATTTATAGGAAACTGAACACGTAATCTTAAATAAATAGGACTGCCATTGAAACCCCTGAACTAACTCAAATTCAGAAATGACGGCACCTTGTTAAACCTATGTGTCTAATAAATCTAGAGAATACTTAAATATAGAGTGAACCTCGTAAATGCAACCGTCACGTGTTCGTACAGCGTCGCGTACAGTTCCACTGGCGAGGTTCGGTCACGTACATATTAATGTCTAAAGAGAGACATCAGCGACATTCCCTGCGCCCTCGCTACAATTACACACGTAGATTAAGTGTTTATAACATACTGGTGAAAATATTTACAATGGTCTAGTGCTTAAGTTGCAAGTCATTCTACAGCCAATGGTTTGGGATTCTCCCACGGAAAGCCTTCTCGTCCGAAGTGACCGTAAGTACTAGTTTTCTGGTAGATCGGTGCTCTGAGGTTCAATTCCCTGTAACAGACATGATTGCAAGTTAGTATGATGTTGAATTACAAACAAGCGCTAATCGGTACAATGTTTCAACTTCAAAACAATGATGTAAGAATAACAACTTACTTGACGATTTTGCCCGGTCGCAGGTCAAAGTTCTTTTTTACAATGGCAAGCAGTTGCTGCTGGGTCTTGTGTGAAGTGCCGTAGTCGAATACGGTGATGGACAGTGGTTCAGCCACACCAATAGCGTATGCGACCTTTAAACAAAAACAAACACGATTTAGACGCTGCATCAAGGATATTATGATGGGATAATGCCATGTCGCGTCTTATCACAGACTTATATTTAGAAAAAAAAAAACCCACATAAAAATGTAGACCAAATACTGAAAATAACATTTGAGATCATCATTTGCATTTTAATCAATACGAGTCAAACGACAGATGATTGAGCGGTGTAAAGTACAAGTTGTGCTAATAGACAGTCGCGACGCATACGTCAACGGAAACTAGGCGCCGGCGACACGTCATTGTGACGTACGATAGTCATCGCGTCAACTTGACGCAATAATTATTTAGGATGTCGACCTACATCATAGACAAGTGATGGGTATCGTGACTCATTATTCAGTTGTTCAACAAGTTCATAGACCCGTGCAAGTCGAGAATAGTCGAGATGACTGTGTGAAAGAAACACTTATTATTTTTTATCAACACAGCAGTGTGTTGATTTGCGACTTTATGTCAATGGAAGAAAGGTGTCAATGACAGTTCACATGACTGTCTCGGTTATTGTGAATTTATTTTCTTTTACGTTTCGTGTGATTTTTTGTCGATTTGTCTTTGTAAATAAGTAGGCATCACCAATTAGAAAGACGCCGTTTGTGGAAGCAGAATATTATAAAGTCAGTTCATTGGTTGATTGTGCGACCCGAAGGTACTGGATTCGATGCTACACTCGATGGAACGTTATTTAGTATTCCGTTTAGTATTTCTTAGTAGCAGCCCCGTCGAGAACTGTGCCCGACTGATACATTATATGTGGCTTAAACATAACTGTCGAAATTTGAGTAAAGAATGCACTTCTATCCAACTTTTCAGACACTACAGTCAAGATGTCATGTAAAAGACACTAGCTAGATGAGGGTATCTCTCTGCCTAACCGGGTATTACTGGCTTGATGTTTTGCTGTGTACAAAAACAAGGAGCATTCCACACCTGCACCATGCAGCGACGGCAGAGTCCCGCCTTGACGAGCGACTTAGCGACCCAGCGCGCGGCGTACGCAGCCGAGCGGTCCACTTTGGTGAAGTCCTTGCCGGAGAACGCGCCGCCACCGTGAGCGCCCCACCCGCCGTACGTGTCCACTATGATCTTACGCCCTGTTAGACCTGCGTCAGACTGTGGATGGACAAATATATTTTTTGTTATTTTTTTAAGTTGAGGCGTCAGTGTACAAAAATCTAAATAATTCTCACTATAGTTTTCCAATATGATTTCTTTTTTTTTATCGAGTTCTTTTATTATAGTTGTCTATGACGCACGAAGAAATAATAAAGAAATAATATGTTAAAGGTTTTCACCTTTTAAAGAGTTAAATGAATCTCCTTAAATACTCCTCATCATGTTTGTTATTTGAATTATTTATACTTATGGGCGCAGAATATCTATGATAGCCATCCTTGTTTTCAATTTCAACAATCAAAATGGAAATTGTCTTTACCTGTGGGCCACCAATGATGAATAGACCGCAAGGGTTGATGTGAATCACGGTCTTCTCATCGATGTAATGAGCAGGGATGACTTCCTTGATAACCTTCTCCCTGATCTCCTCACGCAAGGTTTCCAGAGTTATCTAAAAATTCAAGTTAATTATTAACAAATATGAATCACTATCGTCACAGGTCACGGCCTAATTTTATCAAGCACTTTGTTATTGAAGTATAACATTACCTACGAAATTGTATCTTTTTATTACATAAAAGCATGACGTTACTTGTTGATATGTAGCCTAAAAAAATTATCTCCGTGAAATAAGTACATTAGTGATGCTATGATTTAGTTTAACGTTAGTTTAATCAAGAAAATTACTCGTGTGCTAAGAAAATTATTCACACACGATAAAACATAAATGACGAAATATTTAATAGAAATTGCCGCGGTATGTATCGATTCTAGGAATAATAGATTTTTCTTTAATGTTCCGTGTCTTGATTGTGTGATAGAATGTTCAAGAAGTACGTATACAATTGAATAAAAGATGGGAAGCTTTTTTTTTGTGGAAGGTGGGAAATCATCAAATGACTCCTCCCGCCGACTTCTACTGACTAAAAACCACCCATGTTCCTTCCTAGCCCTTTGTGTAGAGGCCGTGGTATCTCTTTCGAAAAACCCGCACCGCCGGGAAGATGGGATGCTTACCTTCTCTGAATGTTGCAGGGAGACGACGAGTGTGTGAACTCTCTGAGGCACTGTCGCACCTCCAGCGAAGACGTACTCGCATGTCACCTGAAGCCAAACACATTAAATTATGATTTTATTTTTACATTTCTGCTGTTGCTATGTCCGGCAAATATAAATTGCTGTTATGTAAACCAAGACGCCTACAAGATAAGATTGAAATTCGACCCTACAATTTGTTATCGAACGCGACTCGCGTGATTCGGACCCCCCAGGTAGAGCTACTTGAAGGCTAAAAGAAAAATTGTGTAGATTACAAAGACAATGAGCATAGCGAAGCTTATTTAACATCTTCATAATTATAGCTTCCACGAATATCAAGTGAAAGGACTTCGAAATTTCCCGCCAATTTATGGGTCACGAAAAAAAAAACAATTCATTAACATTTTGAGATTTAAGTCCTGAGTTCACATTGTGATTCCTACCATTACTAAATCATTTTGATTCTTTCATATCTTTAAATAGGTACTTTACATTTTAATGTAGTATTGTTTTCGTTAGACTATGTTTTATTCTTGGTAAGTACTGTTACAGTTACTACAAATATATTATAACATTTTTATGTTTAAAATAAATGTCCATTACTATAATTTGTTGCTTTTTAGATATATATATATAGGAACCTTGACTGTGACAAAGAATTAGCGGCTTGATGTTTAAATAATATAGTTTAACATGAAACTAATGAAAGATGGCTAAAAAAGCATATATTATTTTACATAACATCAGGCAGAGGTGTATCTAATAGGCAGAGCCTATTGCCATCAACCGGGCACAAATCCAAACACCGTGGCTCCTATTAAGACATTCCAGACGGAAAAACCCAACAACACTTTGCCCGACCCGAGAATTGAACCCAGCCATCTCATGCTCAGCAGTAAAAAATAATTGTTACCAATTAAATCCCCTAATGCCTCTTCCCTACAGATCGAAATCTTAAAGACTACAAATGTGAAACTGTAACTTTCGCACCTTAGCGGGTGAACAGGGACTTAATTATACTAAGCTAGGACATTTATTTTCTCGGGATAATATCCAACCTCCGCAGGTAAAGTCACGGGCAAAAAATACAGTTCAATAATAAGCACCGACATTTTTACGTTCTTATTGTGTGTCGCGCTTAGATTGCACCTCCCGACGTATTTAATTGAAAGATCTCAAATGTCGCTTCACACTGGTGTCAGTTTTATCACCCAGTCATTATGTAACAACAATTGATATATTAGACATTGGTTATGTCATGTGATCTTTAGAATGAACAGGAACATCACAAGCATTGAAAATGATACTCTTTAGAGAGTTCTTTCATTCAGAACACTTGTGTATACACAGCAGTTAAAATAGATTAGTTTGGAACAGCGTAATCCACGACCTTATGGGCATGGCTCTAGTGAGAAGGCGACCTTGTCCACGTTTTTTGAAGTGATAACATCTTTAGCGGCGTTGTGAATTTTTTTTTTTGGGATGGGTAAAAAATTTAAACTCGCGTTAAAAATGCACAACGTTAATTTAATGTTCAAGTTTTTACTTCTGCCAGAACTCCCCGGAGTACCCGTTTTTTTTTGGGAGAATCATTCTCAAGTATTCCATTTTAATACTGCAGAGGATATAGCGGGTTAGCAACCCAAATATTTGGCGCTGGTAACAAGGCGGTACATTAATGTTTCATCGATTTACAAGGGTTAATTGGTCTGAGGACTAGCAAAGTCTCGACACCAATATGCATCATTCAAAGCCACTTATAATGTTGCACAGCACAGGGTCAGAGATCGAAACAATGTTTTGTTACAATGTAGCAGATTGGCAGCTGGCTATTGAAATGACCTGCAGGGCTAGCCATTATAGAAGCTTGAATAAAGCTCAAGTGTCTCTTCCAAAGTTCAATAATGTTTCTAAATTTGTAATTCAAAGACGAGAATAAAGGTTCATTTATTTTATAATTTCAGGCACATTTTGCCATTACACAAATGCAAAAACCGGAAAAAGTTTTCTACCTACAGTTCTTTCTTGTTTTTGTCAGGATAAACCGTGTGTTAAGTTTACAAAAATAAAATAATCTTGAATGAAATAACATTTAACCTTTGACTTGAGTCAGCATACCAAACAGCTGCAAAGGTCAGATAAACTATCTGTTTGAGTTAATCAGTCCATTTCTTACAAATATTGATGAAATTAATATTATTGCGAAATATTATTCAAGTAAGTTAGTTGCCTTATCGAGTCTATGAATACCTGTTTGTAAACAACAGACAATAACATAGTGTCGAATGCGTGTATTTACCTGTGTCTTAGAATCCGGGCGAGCCCACCAGAATTCGCCGTTTCGTCGCAGCTCTGCGATTTTTTGGTTAAGTCTGTGTGCAAGTACTACTGTCAGAGGCATGCATTCTTCAGTTTCGTCTGTTGCATAACCAAACATTAAACCCTGGAATTCAAAAATAAGATTAAATAGTAACAAGAAGAGTTAATGTTGGATATACTCACACATTTAGGTCTGGTCACATTAAACTATTGCAAAGAAAAATACTGTTTTCAATCAAGATTTATGAATCGCAATTTAAAAGACTACATTCTTTTAAATTGCAGTTCATTCGACTGATGATTGAATATTTCCACAAAATGTGACCTTGATTCTTTATTTTCTAATTTTTAGGTACTTGTTAAACAGTTGTTAAAATAATGTGGTTACAAAAATTAAAGCTGCATTTAAGAAAGTCTCACATGATGACATGACACATGCATGCTAGTTAATAAATGAAGTTATCCTCAATGTTGCACAATTTATAGCAATACAATTTTCACATGGACTTTTCCCAAGCAGAGGTAAGAAAACATACTTGTGAATCATCTTCATTCACAATAACTTATGTTTTCACATAAATGTGTAACAATGAGTAATGACAATAATTACACACACACTAAACACATTACATTACACATTTATATGAAAACATCCAGGAAATGTTTATGATCAAGTGATAATTGTCTGATAATAATTTTGTGGAAGATAAAACCAATTTTGCAATATAAGGACAATAGGAAATTGATACTTTTAGTACTTAATAGCAGCTTTAATCATAAATGTGCTCCCATGAAATGAAAAATGAATTAATGTATATAGCTGTTTTAATATACCAAAAAATTAGTAACTTTTTGCTAAAATATGTCTAATAATAATTTTAGTAGTAATGACATGATGATTACATACCTGGTCTCCTGCCCCAACTTCATCATCATTGCGGTTCTCATGCACTCCCGCGGCAATGTTGGGTGACTGCTGGTCCAAGGCAAGCATCACGCAGCAGGTCTTGTAATCAAACCCTGATCCCAACATGCTTATTTTAGTACTTATTAATGGCAGACTTATGACTATGATTATAGAGTATCATATGACACTGTGCAGTCAGACATCATCATAACAGGAAATTTCAAGTATACATGCACCATCGTAAATATGCTGCCTGACCACGGAGATGCATTTGAGATTGACATGAATGGATTTTATGGCATGAGTGAAAAGGAAACCCATAGTTATGGATAACACTTGTCATTCTGTAAATCATGCAGAATGTAAACCCAAGCCAAGTCTTCAAAATAGCCAATAGACCCGAGAGTTATTCCGTGCAGCAAATTTTTATATAATTTGTACCTGATCTCCGGCCCCAACATCTAATTCCTCTCTGTCTGTATAGACTCCATTTGCTATGTCTACGCTTTGCTCTTCAATAGCCACTAGTAAATTTAGTGTACGCCAATCAAAACCTAGTGTGCACGGAATAATATTCATCCATTACTATGAGGGAAGTTAAATTAGAATTTGTCTACACAGTACTGGCTGCAAGCCAAGGAACTGCATCTGTATACCTCTGGTAACGGATAGTAAAATTCAAGGATAATATTTACATACCTTTAGAGGAATCATCATAGCCAATGTGCTTCACTGTCTCTCTGACAACCTTCTGGTAGTCAACATTAGCTTTGGAAGTAATTTCACCGCACAATAACACCATTCCGGTTTTTGTCACCGTTTCTGTTAATAAAGCACTTTAATTAGCAAAAGGAATTGCTATTTCTAGAAATCACACATCGACACCATGGTATTTCATGACACTCACCGCATGCTACTTTTGCGTCAGGGTCCTGTCTCAGATGTGCGTCTAAGATAGCATCACTAATTTGATCGCACATTTTGTCTGTAATAAAAGAAACATCATAAATTGTAAATACAAATAAAAGTGCAAGTGCATATTATCATAAATTTCAACGATGTTTGGCTCAGACCACGTGTTGCGATTATTTTGACAAATGTAAATTGCGTTAATAGCTGTGAGGACCATGATGTAACAAAACATTGCCATTGAATAAAGCATGCCAGTCCGTGTCTGTTATTGCCGGACAATCAATGATTTTCGAGGACTTCTACAAGTAATATTGTAAACAATAGGAATCCTATTTATACTTTATCTACGCACATGCTAAGGCGGCCATTTTTCGATGAACAATTCCTGCATTAGAGTTATTGAAGAAAACTAACCTGGATGGCCCTCGCCGACGGATTCTGATGTGAATAAAAATACTGATCCATCTTCCATATCATAGCTATGTCCGTTTGTTTTTGCATATCCATTCATTTTTGAGGTCTCCGGCATTCTGAATTTAGAGTTAGCTCACAAAAATAACCCGAAAGAGTCCCCTTGTATTAACACTGTGGAAAAGAGGACTGGTTTGTGATCGCGCCGATATTTATAAGGTCGGAGCGGCGCCACAGAGCAATACTTATTCACCAATCAGAATTCTCGCAGACGATGGTGCTGAATACTGCTATTGGTTAAAATATATTGTTTTGATTTTGTATAATCTGAAATGCAAACGCGGTAAGTTTTGAACATACATAATTGCGACTTTTTTAATCACACACTTTAATCCAAAACAAACAATTAATTTGCTCACAATGAGATTTCAGAATATTAGTTACATGTTGTTACAAATTATTATATGCTAAACTAGCTTCGAAAACACCATAAACACATTAAAATAAATTTAAAACTGTGGTAAGACCTCCTTGATTTAGATTATTTTTATTAACTATACAAAAAAATATATACCGTTGATTTTCAGACTCGACCAAACTTTACAAGTGCAAATATTATTTAATTTATTGCCATTTAGATCGATCCTGTGAGAATATTATCGTACACACGTGTGAGGTCTAAGATTATTTACTGCACTTTAATCTGTTTTCACAGTAATGTGTCGCACATAAGCAGTGCGAGAAATATGAATTCACACAACTTGCGTTATTTTGGTAAGACTAACAAATTCATAAAGCTTAAATTATTGAAGTTATTTTTTATACTGTAGGTACCTACTCGAAAGAGTACCTACTGTTACTATACTCTTTGGAGTACTGTAAGTATTTAACTACTATTAAATTGATAAAAGAAAAAATAAGGATTTCTATGGTCACAGTCATATACAGCATTGAAACAAAAATAATAGCAAAATTAAAATAATTTAACACAATATAAAAATATATAAATACCTCTTTTGTTCAAGATATAAACGTAGTAAATTCACCACAAAATAATACTGAAAACGGTGCACCACTTTTCAATATCCGTAATTTATTTTATTGCTTAGTTAAAGAGCAAGTCCCAAGTTTCCCAAAAGGAATCTAGTCGTCAACTGAAGGCAAGTTGTTGATTCGTCTGTATTTAAATACCAACGATATGCATTTGTTTATTTGTTGAAGAGCCCGAGAGTTTTTATATCGAATCTATACGTAGAAAAATTAAGGTTCGTTTTTTTGTCGCTTGTTTTTCTGCACAAAAGGTTATCTTATTAGAGTTCCGTGGTCAAGTTAGCAAAACGGGACATATTGAAATTTACGTGATTCGGAGTAGAGTTTTCTGGAACTTGTAATTTTATTATTTTTGAATTTAACACAGATATAGATCTAGGTACTTTATATCTTTGTTAAATTCAAAAATAGAGTAAAGTATCTAGATCTAGGTAGCCAATTGTGATTCCAGTATCCATCAGACGGATCTAGAAGTTGCCTTTGCCTATGTTATGTGACGACCTTGGGAATTTGGGATATTGATGTCATATTTTTTTTGCTTAGATAAGTACGTTATTTTGTATAGGTAATTTATGTTTGTGGTTTAACTTTTATTTTTCCTACCTACGATTTCTCAAACTGCTGAAAAATTGTAGCGATTTTTTTATTTTCGATATAGCAAAGCGCAGCGATGCGCACAGTTACAAAGACTAGAGTTCCTATTTAGCTAGAGTATTCTAGACCAACTAACTTTAGTCAGTGTCCCTACGGAACACGCGCGCAGGTACGACGACTTGCACTTGCCTTGTCTCTACTCAGCTTCTAGTTTTATTTGAAAAGGGATGCATAAGTCACATAAGTGTGCTTACTGCTGTACAGACGGTATTAGTGCAGATTTTGTAGGACTTGGACACCATAATGAGTTTGAACTGATGGCTGACCTCATAGACTAGTTGCTTGGGAACCTATAAGCAGAGTACCTACCTTTGCATTTTCAAACCGGACTCGAGGGAACGCAATAATAAGTAAAAGTAAGTAGTTAGAATAATAATTTATTTATTTTGTCTCTAGCAGCTGCAATCTTTATGAACAACTTTCTGGGTGTAACAATACCTTGAACAAAGCTGAAAGGTTCTCCTATATAGCGATATTTTTTTGCCCTAGACCCTTGACTATAAACCATACATTGTTTTGATCTAGAAACTTCTAGTTTCGGAAATATTAAAGTTACAACTTTTCACAAGTTTATTTTTATTACAAGTTTTACTTTACTTTACAAACAATGTTTCGTGACAAAACGTGATTTCAACTCGAAAAATCTCGTTTCTCAGCAATAATTTTTGCGTCGAGTTAGTATTATTTTTGCACGGAACCCTAATCCTTTTGTTAAAGTAATCAAATATTATTTATTCTTATACTGTTTATCTTTAAATATATAATAGGGTAGTATTTAAACGAGTGACTGTAAATTAAAGTTTTAAGTGACAAAAATAATTAATTTAGGTCATAGAATTACTAAGTGAGCGACTGACTGCGAGCGACGAGAAATCAACAGAACAGCAACTAACAAACAAAAACTTGAGTTACCTACATAAAATACAAAATGAGTAGCTTCCTATTTCCTAATATTTGAGCGACCTAATATTTGTTCGAGTGTCAACGTTACGTCCTGCATTTTTTTCAATATTTAACAAATTATTTATTAACACTGAGCGGCTGCATTTTATGTTCCGAATAGAAAAACCACTTCCCTAGGCTGAGTCGCCGGAGCCCCGCTTCGCTCGTTTTATAATTCCCATAAACAGCTAGTAATATTTGAATGTCTTTGCCCACAAATAATTCTACTGTACAATTAGTAGTTATTATGTCACTGAACTCCTCATAAACGGCTGGACCGATTTGGATGAAACTTTCTGGGGATATTTCAATGGGCTCTTGGGTGGTTTGAAAATACATTTGGACCCACCTGCTGTCCGGGCAGGATGACGTCTGCCGGGTCCGCTAGTTACTTATAAAATCAGCAGGGCGATTGCGTATCTTTTTACATGTCAGTGGCTATCATAGTGCCCATCGATTAACTGTCAAATGGTTGCATTTTACACCAAACCATAACCAATTGACAATCGATGGACACTGTGATAGCCATTAACATTTAAAAAGATACGCAATGCCTAGCCTTGCAGATTGCTGATGTATAACTATAAGTCAACTATCTGTCAGGAAAAGTTCTTCATCGGTCCAGCCATTTCGGAGATTGGCCGGAACAAACACACAGACTAAAAAAACAAAAAAAAAAATTTCAAGTACCGTACCTATAGACTTTCTTATCAGTAAAACGCTGTTATATTCAAATTGCAAACGCGGCGGAGAGTTCAATTTTATTATTTGAGATAATAGGTTTCTAGTATCCTAGCAATAACATAATAATATATGTTTTGTAAAAATATATAATATCATACGATTTTGTTGTAAGTTCTCTTTTATTACATTAGTGATAATAACCGGATCGAGGGCATTATAATTTCTGATGTAATTTATTTAATGTTCTGCATAACGTTCGTAAGTGCTGGTTCAGATATTTTGAACACAAACAGATTTATTATCTATCACTATGTGTCTTCTCTAAACGGGCTAGGTATTGTAAGTAATAATACATTATTTTATAACATTCAGATTGTTTTCACGCTACATTATTTCCGGAAAATCTCTAAAAAATAAAAATTAGGAAGATTATTCTGTCAAATTCATGTTCAAATAAGTTAATTTGTGACACCTAACAAAAAAAATCTTTTAACTACACATATTTTTTCTTTTTTCACGTAAACAAACAAAACGATACAGTGCTTTGAAAACTCGTGTTATCAAAAAAAATTACAGTCTCACTGTGTGCTGCCTTGCAAGGCCTACAAGTAAATGTTTATCTATAGATACTTATTTATGGCAGTGCAGGTATTTTTTTTTGGCTAAAGATTTGAAGGTACGTAGCAGTAGGGGATTACACCATATTGCTTTATGAAGCGTAAACTGTTTGTTACAATTTCTATTAACTATTGCATTGAGGAAAACCCCAGGCCCCAAGCATCGTTTAAACAGGCCAGTGAATAATTGAGTGACTATAGACAGAGAAAGATAGTTTTTTCCTGGTAGGCTGCAAGTGAGAGTGCATCAAACTCAAAATATGACTCTCTGACCGAATTTTAATTAAAAAATAACAGCTAGGTAGGAACTAAGAAGAACATGTAAGTATGTACCTATAGTCACGATAGCACATGCATGCACTTAGCCAACTTCTAAATTGATCTCCTTCGATTATCTCATGAAATAAATAAATTGTAGAGCGACGTTATCGCTCAGCGATAAAGCCTTTTAAGGCTGCTCTTGAAAAAGCTTAAAAACTGCGTGTAGATGCTTTTCACCGGCACTTACAGAGAAATTTTTAAGAAAAAAAACAAACAATTTAAACATTTGAGAAAAATTGTTAGTAATCTACATGATATGACACGTTATTTGGTTTAGCCATATTTTTTCTATCGGTATCACATAATAAGAAAAAAAATCCACAAAATCACCTCCAAATCGTTGAGTTGAACCATTTTACTCCTTAATTTTTTAACAAAACAATATCAAAAAAGGAAAATAATTTGCTTTTGATACTTTTTAAAAACATGTATTATTTTAATTATAATAAATTAAAAATGCGTCCGTTTAAAGTCCGTGTCTACGATCGAGAGGGGTAGTGAGCTATGCACAAGGTCATTGGCGTGAATACAAGCCTTAAATTAATAATAATAATAAAAATAGAAAGTGAAAGCTGAAAAAGAAAAACAAATAAAATATTTGGACTTAGCACACGAGGTTGTCGATATGTGGCATGTGAACTCGGCTATCATTGTGCCGATAGTCGTAACGGCCAATGGTCTTATAGCCAAGAGTCTGGACGACCACCCACCTGTCCAAACTCTCGCTTGGCGGTTGGATCAAGAGCCTGATTCAGAAGGCAGTACTCCTCGATACGGCTCGCATTGTGAGGAGGTTCCTGTCTCTGGGGCCCTAACCGACGGTGGCTTGGACCCTGCTCCCGTCACCGGTGGACGACTATTTTTTATATTTTTAAATGTTTTTTTATAAGTTTTGTATGAAATATTTAAAAATGTAAATTATATGTAAGAAAATAAATAAAGGACATAAAAAAGTATATTGTAAGCAAGTTTGCAACTTTGAAATAAGGTAGTGGTTCATAATAGTATGGGTTCCCAAAAAGTTGCTTTTTTACATATTAGAGTTCGCAAGAGCTTTTACCCGCGGTTGTGCCCCAGCTTGGCTTGTATTGTTGCCAGAAATGTCCACGAAATGCTTTAAATATAGCCCATGACACTCGGAGGAGTTTATGTAGCTTCCCATAATTGAAAGAACTTTTGGAATCGGTTCAGTAGTTCTGGAGATTCCCCTCCCACTCCGTCATCCAAAATTTCTACAAATAAACTTTACCTCATTAAAATATTTAGTGCCTACCTATAAAGTATTAAAAGGTTATTTCGCGGGGTCTCAAAGCTAAATTGGTATCGTACGGGTCGCGAAAATCGATAGACCATCGAAGTACCTACCTATTACACTAGTAATAGGTAACTAATTACATACTACCTATCTTCCTAAACATAGTCCTTCTTATCGATTTCGGTATCGGCGACCCTTGGAAACTATGTCCTTGCGTGTGCCCTTATATTATGTCTGGCACTCTGGCCAGACCGAATCTGCTTTTAAATACCCGGTCACAACTAAAGCAGTAGCGTTGACCGGTAGAGATTTAGGTGTACTCTTTCTAGCTTAGGTCTCTCTTGTAGGTATTTGGCGCTTCGTGCGATGTATTGAATCGCTGTTTTTTTCGAATGTTGTAGGATGTAGGTACGCCAAGACTAGGTAGTCTTAGCGTTGTTGGGAGAGGATCTTCCTCCTATACCTTATATCATTTTATATTATCAATAAAAAGTTAGTGCTGCTTTCAACCTTGTTGCTAATTTAAGGGTTAACAACAACTGATGAATTTAATATCGCCTTCTTATGTTCTGCGTTTATTATTTTTAGTTTGTCATTGATTAAGTAGTAAGTAAACAGGTTTATTTTTTAAACATCTAGAGGACAAAAAATAAACAATAAGTACATTGTGAATATCCGGAAGATTTCTCTAATAATTAGGGATCCAAATGAATGGGGGTTCTGAAGTGGAAAGGTGAAAACTTTGGAATTCAGTTACTAAACAATGAAATTACGGATAGTTAACGACATCGATGAGAAGACCAAAACAAGTACGGACAATGTTTTTAAAAAACGGACCAGCGACAATTTATGAACACTTCAAAAAAACTCAGAGCAAACTCGTAGCTCGTTAATTTTTTTAATAGAACAATGTTTGTCTCGGCCATTGCCTTCTTGATTTGAAACATTATGGATGCATTTCAGTTATGTGCATTTTCTGTATGAGGGAAAAACTGATGGGCGATGGTATTCACACCCTCAAGAATAGAGGGAACGGCTATTCCACGATATCACAGACAATCCAGCGTCTTTCAAAACAACTGGTTCATTGATTAAAGTCGAGTGATAAAACTGATAAACTTTAAACTTTCAAATAACAAGCTACCGCGATTATTAAATATTTTCATTCTGACGCAACTTTATTTGCAATTGATTCAGCTAGCCAAATACTAGGACCTATTGCATGTTAAAAACCTAGACAGGCGCCTACATTTTCATTCCGCGCGTAAAACTTTTGAAGTGCAAACGTGATGGGAGAATTCTGATGACTTTTAAACTTCTATAGGTTTTAGGGAAACTGAAGTTTATCTGTTTTTACAAAGATACTTACTGCGTAAGTCGGTCAGATAATAGAAGTATCTCGGCAGTAATCGGTCTCTGTTTTGAATTGCATGAGCTTTCGTTTACGCCTGACATGCTGTAATACTCAGTCAGTCTGAACTTTAGTTTGAATACTGATCTAAATTTAGTATGTCAGAATATCCTCGGCGGCGGCAGTCTCAAGGCAATTAGTTCGTTTAATACGCTTCTTTTCAGCCGCATCCGATTGCACTGAAACGTGATATCAAGGCACTTTTTCCGACTCGATTGCTGTCACAAAAACAAACAGATATTGCAACCAAAATTTTAACTTTGAAACATTTACTTTTTTGTGACAGAACAAACATACTCGTTGAGAAAGAAGTTTTTACTTCAAACTGTTTAGTTATCGCTTGAAGCTGTTATTGCAAGGGTTGGGTTATACTAAATCATAATATTATATTACGTCAGTCGTCAACTGCTCCTCTAACTGCGCTAATCGTAATATGAAGTCTTTGTTATGGTTCACACGTTGCTATCAAGATTTAATCAGTGCGTCAGCGTTATACATTTTAATAATTATGACGTCGGGTGCGTTGTAATTTGAGATGGGAGATTTAATTTAGTGCGATTGTTCGTTTTTCGAATGGTCGGGTTTCATGACTTACGTAGGTATGCAAACTCAAAGATTGATTGAATCGAACTCTGCTCTATGTTGGTGTAGACATATACCTCACAGAGATCCCCCGATACCCACATAATAGACAGATGGACTTCCGAACGTTCTTTCTGTAAAGTGGTATTGTAAAAAGGAAATTAATAAGGTGTCCACCCCACTGGACATAAAAAAGTGTATAACAATTCAATAAAGATGTGAAAAGAAGAATAACTAAGGTGGAAAACTTATCTAAATAAGG
Source organism: Diarsia brunnea (assembly GCA_949774965.1). Lineage (NCBI taxonomy): Eukaryota > Metazoa > Arthropoda > Insecta > Lepidoptera > Noctuidae > Diarsia > Diarsia brunnea. The sequence continues at coordinate 6,986,265 of OX459003.1, read as the reverse complement.
GTATAAAATCTAGACCAAAGTTCGTTATACGATTTATCCATTTACCACAATTATCAAGATACCATGTGTGTTTAACTAATTCCAAGCTACCGTAGCGGCCGTTTATCACAAAAAATCTTTGTTTTCCTAATAAGATAAAAATTGTGACGATAAGCAAATGACATGGTATGGTAGGCAAAGATAGGACTCAGAAATCGGGGCGTCCGACAAACATTTTGAACTCTTGACCTACAAACTGTTGAACACTAGATAATATCTTACGTCACAAAAACACGTATCCAATATTTTTCGATAAACTAACAGACGGACTAAACAGATTTTTTTTTTTAGTAGGGTAGTTGACCCTATCAGAGCTGGGTCTCGTAGGTTAGAACCTACGAGACCCATGGGCTACGAGCTACGAGGCCTACGACAAGACCGTGCTACGCGATTCGGACCGACAAGAAAAAAATAAATGTTATGAACTTTTGTACATTAGGGGCCGGTTTTTCAATCGCCAGTTAACTTTTACCTGAGGAATAAATGTGATGTTTTGACAGATTGTCTATGCAAAAACTGTCAAAATGATAAACTTATTCGACAGATAAAAGTTAACTGGCGATTGAAATACCGGCCCTTACTGCCGTTCTCAGAGAGCTTTAATGATTACTTAGGCAATCACGTAAAGGTTTTGACAGTATTGTCATACATAAGTATGTCAAATCTTTACTAAGTGACGGCTTAAGAAATCATTAAATATCCCTGAGTACCGCAGTAAGTGACGGCTTAAGTAATCATTAAATATCTCTGAGTACCGCAGTTAGTGAGTGTGATGTGTGATTTTGTGTAATGACTAATGAGTGAGTAATAATATGTTAGAGGAAAATACTTCCTGTATTTTGAATGAATTTACATCATTAGAAAATATGTATGTAGAACAGAGGGGATATCATAATGTACAGTGCCGACTAAAAGTGGATAAGCAACTACACAAAGAAATAGCTTGACGTTTAGTTGGACTTACGACCTTCTACTTTTAAGAAAATAGACATTGTTGTCAACAAAATGATACCTTCATAATATTATGTGATGAATGGAAATAAAGTAAATAGAAAGAAACGTGTGTCTAGCTAGTATCTATATAAATTGAAATAACATTAGTGCTTATGATTGAATTACCAGTAGTTCATTATAATTAGGTCAGAGGCTCTTCCGCGACATAAAACTCTGACACTAGGTTACACTAACCACACGAAAGAAGAACTGAAGATTACTATATTTCAGCTAGATATAAATTTAATTATTTCGTTGGACATTTTTATTAAGACATGGTTTAATTTTCATGTGTCTCATGAGATGACGGAAAACGACCCCAAATAAATTGGGATAAGGGCAGGAGAATGATGATGATATGTTATAACTTTAATTTGTGTATGTTTGATCTAACTGCCACTTTAGGTAAAAGCTGAAAATTATGCACAGTAAGTAGATAAAAAAAGTCGTGACCTAGCACTTTGCGTGCAATATTATTGATCAATATTTATATTGCAATATTTGATAAAATTTCATTAAACAGGTAATTATCGTTGTTTAAAAAACAGTTTAAGATATTTATCTCGGGTGTTTAAACTTTAAACATATTTATTTAGGTATTTATTTGTGTAAACTGGTCAAAACTGCTTGTAAGTGTAAACACATTATTATTTCACTTTCTTCATCTTTTTAATTTGAAAATATCGCGCGCCGTATCAAGCCCTTGATTTAGACAGCTGCCTAATGAGAGCCTCCTCCAGTTGTTGGTTGAGGCTTTTGGCCAAGTAATAGGTACAAATTAATTTAAAAATCAGTGTAAGTTCGGGGCTGCGGGTTGTTCGCAAGAGATACCGCGGCCTCGACATAAAGGGCTAGGAAGGAACAAATAAAGGAAACCTGTACCAAAATCTTTCGGGCTATTTAAGTCATGCCTGCATCACTACTAAAACTTTTCATAACCCAAAAAGGCCACGCGTGCACCAAATTTTAACTAGCAAATGTTTGTGTCATTACTACCTAAATATATCACTACGTTTGCCATAAAATGTATGCATATAACCAAGTATATTATATTGACCTCGACATACCCTGCGAACCCGCTGCTAGGAAAACTTGGATCCAAGAGCGAGCGAAGCGAGCTCGGGACTTGGGGCACCCCGACACGGACAGGTTAGGTTAGAAGTGGTTTCCTTCGCCTTCGTAGTTTTTTTTTAAACCACCCAGAAGTAGGAGCCCGCGAAGCGGGGCTCCGTCGACTGGGCGTACTGGGGTTAGGTTCCAATAATTTGGTTTTCTCAAGAACGGTGCGTCGGGAGTGGTGCCAGGGCACAGTGCCCCCTCTCACCTTTCCCCTGTCCAACGATACAATTTTTTTTCCCGTTTCGCGTTTTAGCGCTATTCTAACCTCAAAACTTTAACCATGGATATCTCCATAACCATGGGGTTCCGGTGGGTGGGGGTGGTATTGGGGGGTAGCCCTCCTCCCCTTGTTTATAAACTAATGTTTTTTTTTTTGGCCGTTATTTTATTGAAAGCTCTAAGAAGCTCAGCCTTTAGTAAACATTTTACGGTAGTATCGGTGAGTGGTGACCCTTTAGAATTTAATTTATATTTTTTGGGTAAACAATGATTTTTGTATATTAATTTACTTTATTAGGATAAAATTGTGTAACATATTTGGATGAAATTTTTAAATAAAATGCGAGTACATATTTGGTGCATGCGTGGCCTTTTTGGGTAGCTCAGCGATTATTCTGAAGATACTTGCCTTTTTTAGGTTAGCAGACTTTACGTTTATTGGTGATAATTTCATATTAAAACGGGGATTAAATTCTGGTAAGTACTTACGATTTTTTGGGCGTTATATTTCATTATATCTGGTGATTGCTTAAACCTAAGCCGTTCATTAATCGACTTATGCAGATCCTACTTTTAATACATTTGATAAGAAAAACCATGTTCGATACTAATTACTGAAGTAAATAATGATAATTTTCGCTCTTAATGCTGTGAGGTCAAAGGTTTCTGCTGACACGTGTCTCTGTTTTGTATTTCATCTTTCAGATAGATTAGCTATCCTAAACAATTTTAGTTTACGTATTTCCGCTATTATCTAGCTGATCTTTAAACGTAGTTTTTCTATTGCTTACAATGTTATAGCTGTACGCAGAAAGATTCAGATCAAAGAAGCTTCTACTTCTTGTAATTCTGAAATATGAATGCCTATGTAGATACATTGTTGAATTCCAGATCTAGATCGAACTAAATTAGGTATAGGGGTTATTCACTGTTCAAACGAGGTTTAAAATAAAATACGCAAGGCCTTCTTGTATTTTGCATTATACGACGCTTTGTTGTCGACACAAAGTAACGTAAAATTTTGCATAATAGATGCCTCATGCCTGGTAGGCATATTTTATTTATTTTTCTTTTTTTGCGAGATGGAAAAGCCTAGATCGTCGTATGATTTTAGGTACCTAGTTAATTAACATTTAACATGAATACGCCAATAGAAAGGGAGGCTTTTGGGGTAGGTAAGTGCCTACGTTAGTAAGTAAGTCTAAGTGCAATATTCTACCTACATAGTCATCGATTATTTTCTGAAATGAAATGGCGGAAAAGGCGTAACTCGAACTGGCTAAGAATGTTAGGTAGGTACTATTAGATTGTGTTATAGGTACTTACCTTGGGTTAGATACCTACCTACCGCCCTACCTATAGGTACCTACTTATATACCTACAACATATCACATTATTAATGAATTGTTCCATAACATAGTTATTTTAAATGCCTTCTAAAGCTATACCAAATAATAATTGTAACTAGAATAAGTGACATCAACTTGTTATCTAAAATGACGAATAATGGCCCGTACGTGATTTTCGATTAAGGAAAACGAAGAGTCAAGACATTGACCCTCGTTTCAACAAGGTCATTGAATGATACACTGATAATTCTGTTCCTGCTAAGAGAAGAATGTGTTAATGCCTATAATTGCTTTCAAAGTAGGTACAGTGTACACGTTGGACCATTACATTTTTTACTAAAGGAAGAGTAGAGGAAGACCAAGACCAAAGAAACGACGCATGAATAAACTGACCTTTATTTTTTTAACTCAGAACGGGACATGGACTATGACAGTTAGCAGGTCATCAATGAAAATAAACAACATTTTATTTGAAAAATCTGTCTGTCAGTCAGTCTGTCTGTCAGTCTGTCTGTCAGTCTGTCTGTCAGTCTGTCTGTCAGTCTGTCTGTTAGTCTGTCTGTCAGTCTGTCTGTCAGTCTGTCTGTCAGTCTGTCTGTCAGTCTGTCTGTCAGTCTGTCTGTCAGTCTGTCTGTCAGTCTGTCTGTCAGTCTGTCTGTCAGTCTGTCTGTCAGTCTGTCTGTCTGTCAGTCTGTCTGTCAGTCTGTCTGTCAGTCTGTCTGTCAGTCTGTCTGTCAGTCTGTCAGTCTGTCTGTCAGTCTGTCTGTCAGTCTGTCTGTCAGTCTGTCTGTCAGTCTGTCTGTCAGTCTGTCTGTCAGTCTGTCTGTCAGTCTGTCTGTCAGTCTGTCTGTCTGTCAGTCTGTCTGTCAGTCTGTCTGTCAGTCTGTCTGTCAGTCTGTCTGTCAGTCTGTCTGTCAGTCTGTCTGTCAGTCTGTCTGTCAGTCTGTCTGTCAGTCTGTCTGTCAGTCTGTCTGTCAGTCTGTCTGTCAGTCTGTCTGTCAGTCTGTCTGTCTGTCAGTCTGTCTGTCAGTCTGTCTGTCAGTCTGTCTGTCAGTCTGTCTGTCAGTCTGTCTGTCAGTCTGTCTGTCAGTCTGTCTGTCAGTCTGTCTGTCAGTCTGTCTGTCAGTCTGTCTGTCAGTCTGTCTGTCAGTCTGTGTGTCAGTCTGTCTGTCAGTCTGTCTGTCAGTCTGTCTGTCAGTCTGTCTGTCAGTCTGTCTGTCTGTCAGTCTGTCTGTCAGTCTGTCTGTCAGTCTGTCTGTCAGTCTGTCTGTCAGTCTGTCTGTCAGTCTGTCTGTCTGTCAGTCTGTCTGTCAGTCTGTCTGTCAGTCTGTCTGTCAGTCTGTCTGTCAGTCTGTCTGTCAGTCTGTCTGTCAGTCTGTCTGTCAGTCTGTCTGTCAGTCTGTCTGTCAGTCTGTCTGTCAGTCTGTCTGTCAGTCTGTCTGTCAGTCTGTCTGTCAGTCTGTCTGTCAGTCTGTCTGTCAGTCTGTCTGTCAGTCTGTCTGTCAGTCTGTCTGTCAGTCTGTCTGTCAGTCTGTCTGTCAGTCTGTCTGTCAGTCTGTCTGTCAGTCTGTCTGTCAGTCTGTCTGTCAGTCTGTCTGTCAGTCTGTCTGTCAGTCTGTCTGTCAGTCTGTCTGTCAGTCTGTCTGTCAGTCTGTCTGTCAGTCTGTCTGTCAGTCTGTCAGCTTAATATTTCACAAACAAATCCCTTAATCGAAAAAGTATTTGAACAAACTAGCAGTTTTTAACTCGTATCCAACAACATCCCACACTATTTTTTTTTTTTAATTAATACGTTACCCTACACTAGGAATTTCTCCTGTATCGTGGGTGCGTTCACAAACATTTAAACTCACATTCACAAATACCTACACCCGAAACAACTATCTGTAGGCCATACAAATATTTGTTCTGTGCGGGGATCTAACTATGGGCTACGCGAGAAGAAAAACGTGCACCCTTCCTACCTGTAGGAACAGAAGATACCATAGAAAAAATACTTTTCGAGATTTTATTCTAACATGCCAAATTACAGCTTATTAGTACTACGAGTCTTTGAGATATACCGCGGACAGACAGACAGACGGACGTACATATGGCGAAACTGTATAAATATAAACTATTTGTTGATTACAGAACCCTAAAAAATGTTAATCCGGGTGTTCCATACGTTGCAGGTCGCAGCGTTTAGGTTTATTGAAAAAGGGATAAAGGTTCTGCTCATAAGTTAGCGTTTGTTTATAATATATTTGAGTACGTACTTACGTAGTACCTGTACCTATACCTACTTCGTATTTTACGTGCCATCGACCATTGAAATACGTAGTTTATCTTGACGATGAATAACATTTTTAAATCCCAGATAAGATATTGACGCAAATCACGGAACGCGACGGGGCAAAACCAATTAAAGCGCTATAAAATGTCCCCATAGGTACATTCTTATCAATATTGTAAAGGTAAAACAAGGACAGTTTCATCTTCTTGCACACTCCTGCTTTGTCCTATTAAATCAACAGATTTTATCGTTAAAAAATCGAATGACCTCATACACTTTTTTTCAAAATAACATATGTTTTCAGCAATTTCAATCACAACCGAATATAGAGATAGGTCCATGCGTGATTAATTTATAGTTATCAATTTGATTGTGGCTGCAGATAATTTGTAAACAGTGGGTTGTTTATCACAATTAGTGTGGCTGTGTCCACGAATGAAAATACATACAGAGCTGAAGACAATTAACAAAGCTGTTTTGGATTTTCCTCGTGCCGGAATGTTTGATGCTATTCAGTTTCAAAACACTTCGTGTATTAGTATCTCTTGTGGACGTTCCTACAGTGCCTGAATTCAGTGATTGTGCTTCAAAATTAATCAAATTATTCTCAGTAATTCATAATGTTATTTGAGTGCAAAAAGAGTGCGTTACCACTGAAATTATGCAAGAAAGATATTTAATATTGAAGTTAGTTAATTTTTTCATATGGATTTTAATTGCACATGGGACACAGGTCTGTATTTTCTTTATTTTAAGGTTGCTTATTGTGTCTAGGTTGCAAGGACTGTGGAAAGTGGGGGTTGGGACGCAACTTAGTCTAACTACCCTCTGGAATTTTAGATAGTTTTCAGTTTATAATACAGTTGAATAGAAAACGATAGCAGAGCAAAAAGCACAAGTTATGATAGCATGCAGGCTGCAGTTATAAAATAACGTAGATTTCTTGTAAAGTCCATTTCACGAAAGAAGTCCCGCGGACAATAATTGTGGAACTAAATTTAACAGATCGGCCATGTTGTCGTTTGTCGATGTTATCAAGGTGCGTTTGTTGTGGTAGATATTTTGTGAGTTTATTATTGGATTAGTGCGTTATAAGGTTTATTTACGATGCCAAAAGTTGTGAAACAACATTATGTCGCGCGACATACCTGAGCGCTGCGTCTGCGGGACTTCTTTCGTGAAATGGACTTTAGGTACTGAATTCCCTGCATGCTATTTAGACAGTTTAGAGCAGTATACAAAATTGTTTTTATAATTTTAGATAGTGGGTAATTCAAAACGTAAAACACCTGCGTATTGAACTTACGACATTAATAAACATAATTAATTGATTTTTAATCTTTAGCTAGGATGATTCCAAAAGGTCATTGTATTTTTTCAAGATAAATACTTAGTCGGTAGTTGTACCCACCCTAATTAAGAACGTCTGAAAATACTTACCTACGTGATAAGAGTTGTAATCAGGTAGCCGAACGACAGCCAAAAATTTTAATAATCTCGCCCTTGAAAACATTCTCCTAAGTACATATTGCTGTTTGTAATAAATGCCTTCGGTTTTCGTTTAATTATGCTCGAGGTCCAAAAGAGTAAACTCAGATTGAAAAATGCAAAAATGACAATACAGGCAATCGTTATCATGAGTTCTTTGCATTGATTGATATTCTATTGATAAAAATAAGTATCCTGTTCACACTATTTCATTTTTAAATTCTAATAAAAAAACAGATAAAATAGATTACGTAGTACATTCTTCGTTATCAGTTTATTGTTGTTGTGTTGTTTCAAATGAAATCAAATGACTTCCGTTTGCGTATCCGGGGATGGGTTGATGAGCAAAACTAAAAAGGCTGACCGAAACCTGAACCTGAATCACATTTAGCTGCAGTAGGGGCTAAATGTGCGCCGCAGGCATTCGTTAATCTTCAGGTTCAAAACAGTCGTTAGTTGTCAGAACCCCGAAAGTCTGCCAGCCAGTAAGACGTCGTCGTAATTAGTCTTTTGCTACGGTAAAAGTATCGTGTTAAAAGTCGAAAAAATGGCAGTAAACCCTTACAATACACCGTGAAATCGAAATCGTTGTTTTCCCGCAGCGAAATGGTTTTGTCTTGGTAATACAACCGTTTTATAAACAAATACAATATAAAAACCAAAAATAGCAAATTAACCATTGTGAAAACCAAAACTCGAAAGCTACCACGAACCAATAGTAGGTACCTCCCGCAAGCCGGGTGCCTACCGGCCGTCGACCCGCGTACTTTTAAATCAGCTGATAACCCATTCATACTTTTACGTGCGATTTGAGTACTTTCGATTCTCAGGTTTTCGAGTTGATGAATATTTTTTTAATTATTTTGATCCAAAAACATCCTTAATTTTTACTTTTACTCCATGCCTCGAAAGTACTCCTTATGGCAAGTTGTTCAGCCGCGAGAAAACAACTATTGAAATTTCACGGTGTTTAGTTGCTACTATAATAAAAGGGTTTACTGCCATTTTTATACTGATCCGTACTTCAAAAAGAAAAAAGCCATCATCGATAAAATCGACATCTACTAATTTTACATTTTTTTAAACTATAGGAACTGATAATGATCCTGTAAGGCTTCCTGTTTTACCTTATTAGGTACCTTAAAAACAAAAAAAAAACTAGCTTATTGATCTACATTCAACAGAAGACATCATCAAGTCCATAAAAAAACTCACTTCTAATGCTAAAAGCACTGGCGTAAACTACCTCTATGAACAATGTATTTCGCATACACCAACTATAACTATAATATAATTATAGTTCTACCAATAATCGACCTTCTTCGACTTGATTGTAGGTGGGAGCCCTTCTCACAGATGTCCTAAATCCAGTGAACGGTGACTTCGACGTTTGGCATCAGCGCGACACAAGGGTCGCTATCCGGGCTAATGGACAGCTTGCTTGCGAGAGGCCGAACATCTACATTTGTGAGGTAGGCCATGAAAGACAATTATTTATAACAGTGGACAGGATTTTTTCCCTTCTAAACGATAGAGCGATCATGGATGTGGACGTGGACGCCTTGAAAGGTTGCTCAGTTTCTGAGTAAGAGTGGATGCGGTAGGGCGCAGGACAGTACGTTTAGGTGCAGCTTGGGACCCTCGTCTAGCGGTAGACTACAATATTCTGTGTTCAATCAGCATCGCTGACTAAATTGTACACGTTTAAAAAGTTACCAATTGGCAAACATATTGGTTATAGACACTAGTCTACCATCTCTAAATTCATTCGTTATGTTCATAGATATGTCCTATTTTGTCTTATTGCACGTACACCTACTTACATTATAATAGGTAACTAAATATAGTGACAGGAACCTATTACACAAGCTGCAGCTAGCAACGTTCCATTGTAATGAACTGGGAGCTTTTCAAATGGAAAGATATCTCCCGTTCGCTAGACAGCTGTAGATTGATCGGCAGATATTAGATCTGCTGAAAGGATAGACACTGGTTTAGAATCGACTTTACGAATCAAGTCTGCGTAAACTTTTCGTGATTGTAGCATCGTAAAAAGTTTGCGAATTTTTGTTTCAATGCTGTGTGCTTTTCGTCGAAGTCTGTCAAAGTACCTTGACACTGTCGATTACAAAATGTTTTCTTAATTCATAACACCCTTCCTTACTTATTTAGGAGCCACCAGACACTGTACCTCCAGACGCGAGGAAGACCTGCAACTATCGCAATGTGCGGTACCACGAGCAGGTGTTCCGATGGGTGGCAGGGCGAGGATGCCTGCTGTATACCCCTGACTTCCTCTACGTCGCTGGCTCCAACACCATCAACCTGAACGCTGGATGTTTCTATGGGAACTGGTTCGCGCCTTGTCTGGAGATTGTAAGTCTTAGTTATGTTGTTTAAACATCTACTTGTTTTCACAGCGAGTTTTAGAAAGAGTCTCTGCGAGAATAACTTTATATAAAACCAGAATTCTGCCTTTGTCCCATTCTACTTGGGGTCGGCTCAACACGTTTTCTTTTTCCATTCTTCCCTGTCAGCCATCACGGCATCATATCCTACTCCATTCTCTTTCATATTGTTCCTCACAAAATCAAACGCATCTTTTCTTTCGCCTTCTAATGTTGATGGATGGAGACGGGGAGCCCTCTCCATCCCTTATAATATCCATCACTTTATTAGTTACATACGTTTCATCCTTCCTCATCAGTCTAAAAAACTGAAATCCTTTAAAAACATACCTAGATAACGAAGGCTTTACTTATCATAGTCCTAGACGTAGAACAATACCTCATAGATGCTTATCTTGGGCTTATCTCATAATTATTATGTAGATAGATTGGTATCAATTCAGCGTTGTTTTTTATTACAATCCAAAATAATACTCGCCTGAACACAGTCCCAAAATGCGCCATAGCCCTTTGTGAAGATTTCTATCCTTCAAGTCCTCGGTGTATCTCTAGACTGCTTTTTTTTTTCTTTTTTGGGGAAATCATCAAATAGGGGTTATTTGATGATTTCCCCGCTCTTGGGCACAGCGAAATGGACTGTCAGACTTCTACTCACTAAAAACCACCCATGTTCCTTCTTAGCCCATCATGTCGAGGCCGCGGTATCTCTTGCGAACAACCCGCAGCCCCGACGGGATCTCTAGACTGCTTTCAGTACGGTTCGATTGTGGAGGGACGAACTATACTTATGGAATCTGCTCCCATTGTTTTCCCTGAAGTTATGATCTAAGTACCTACGTGAAGCCGTGCGCTAATTAAGTTTTGCTTGCTTACCGTGCAAGCTACGTTCTACCTGATCTGCGACGACCTTTAGTGAAAAATCTTTTAAACTGCTTTTTGTCCCTGAAATTTCCAAAATATGTGATACTTACTTATCTACATAAGTGTTGTATTCGATTAGCTATTATTAGTCTTCGACTCTTTACGAGCGATCAGCGTACAAGTGATTGTAGCGATGAATATCGCTCCGATAGGGATCACTGCCAAAGATATGAACTTGTGATAGTCTTCAACCTTAGGTGAGGAGGTATATCTTGATTTGTAAGGCAACCTTGTACCGAAAACATAAATCAGCTAAAGATGTTGCTGAATTCAAGCAGACACGTCATGCGCGCACGATGATGCTGATGGTTTTTGTTAAATTAGCATCATAAGTTCTATTTTATTTTTTAAAGACTAACGGTTTTATCGAAGACCGAGGCTTAGACTGAAGTAGTCACCAAAGCGGAGGAGTGCAAGATTTCAACAATTACAGGAGAGATGATAAACGCTATGTTGCTTTCCGCACATCTTCTCTCCCGCGCCGCTCATCTCCGCTTTGGTGGAAACCAGGCCTTGCGCTCTGCGTACGTCCATTACTTTTCTAGCTTTCATGTTGTCACAGGCCAAAGAGGACGGTACATGTGGCTGCTATCCCTTCGACCCTGGTCTGGAGGAGGTAGCCGCAGCGGTGCATGAGGCTCTGATTCCCGCCGCTCAAGGGAGGTGGGAGCGATGCTTCTACGCGGCAAGTGACTGCTGCAGCCATTATATGCCAGATACTTATAATACTTCGGGTAAAACTTATTGATTTTTACTAGCTGTAGGTACGAATGGTGAAGTATGTGATGTGAGGGATTTACCGACTTATCAAAATTAAGTATTCCGGCTAGCTCAGACCGAATGCGATAGATATGGGCCTATCGCATTCGGTCTGAGCTAGCCAGAACTACTGGATCAGATCGATTGAGGCAAATTCTATTTGATCGTGATCAGCAGCAGAGGAGCGACGAAAAGGAGAAGGGCCAAATTAACTTTTATGGTTCCATGTTATTTATCCGGGACATCATGACATAATGACATTATTAAAATTTTAGCAAATCAATGTGAACCTACGTTCGATGGCTGGACTTGCTGGCAGGAAGCGTTCACTGGAAACACGGTAACCGAAGTTTGTTCAGAATTCGCCTATTCCAGCACCGGACCTTCGTGCAATCGTATGTTTCTTTTAATATTAATTACTTTCTTTATTGGTTTGTGTGAGGAATGATACAGAGTAAAATGATGTGTGACGGTTGACAGAGTGAATAGGTGAAACAACGTGAGGCACCGACCCCGAGTACCTTGAGACCCGGGCAGAAGATGATGATACTCGTAATAACGCCGTTGATTTTACCGGCGGCGTTTAGATATCTTGTTTTAGCTTATCATCATTACCAGTGTATCTTACGTTGATAGTGTTATTTTTTATGCAGGCGACCTGTAAACATACTCAATCGATTAGCATTGGCTGGTATTCGACCTTTACTTTCTGTACGTAGGCATGCTATCTCTCATATGCTAAAGCTTTGTTTTTGTTTACTTACGTATCAAAGGTAGAGTTATCAATAGGTCAATTACCTATTTAGGTAGAATATGGTACCTACCTACTTTAAAATTCTCGACAGCTATCGTTAGGTAGGTACATCTACTACGATTTACTTCGTAAGCAACAAGTACTGTCTTGATGCATAGTGGGCAAACTTCATATTCACAATTTTTCAGACTACAGTAGCAAACATTGCTTCACAAACGCCACATGGGAGCTTCAAACAGATTACAGTACATGCAGCATCACTCCACGTCTTCTCCGCCGCTACCAGTTCTACATCGCCGTCCTATCCATCTCCATCATCGCCTGTCTGCCCGCGGTCTTCATTTTCTGCTTCTATAAAAGACTGAGGATAACCCGCGTGGCCCTACACAGGAATCTTCTCATTGCTATCGTAATCAGAAATGCACTCGTGATCGTCAGCAGAAGTGAGGTAAGTGGAAGACAATAAAGATTGACATCATGTTGATGTGTTTGTACGGGAGAACCAAAATAATTAATTAATGTTTAGTAAATAATATATATTCGCAGCATTGCTTTTGTTCAGTCTGTTAAGTCCAGTTAACTACTACCAAAATATGAGTAAAGTATGAGCTACATCCATTTAAACCTTATAAAGGTTTGTACATTTTCAGAAAATGACTCTCATGGTCTCAATGAAACCTCAGGCTTTTCGGGCTGCTACGAAAATAATCTTAATCTGGGTGGCCTCCTAAACAATGTTTTACAAAGTAGCAATACCTACTTATACTTTAATTGCCTTCCACATGTAGGTTATCTTAGGTGGTATAGGTACTTATAATTAGATCATATGGACCCTGTTGGGCACTGCAAAATAAGTGAGCAATGATTACCTTGATTACATGTTCCTATTGAGTCACTGGCAAGACATATATCTCAAGCCTTAGTGAACTTGGGAGCTGTATTCGTTCAAGTGCACTGTCTTGGCACTGTACTCTTTATGGGCAGGTAATTAAAGTAGGTAAACTACAAGTCCTTAAATATCTCCTTAACAATAGATCTACATAGACGAGTTGACGAGCGCCGGTGAGACGGCCATGTCTTCGCATGGCGTTGCATGTCGAATACTCGCGTTTGCTGAACGGGTTGCTGGCAACGCCGTGTTTGTGTGCATGTTGATGGAGGGGCTGTACTTGCATCGATCCATCGTTACTATCTTCAAGCAGAAGATGAACATGAAATGGCTGTATAGTATTGGAGCTGGTATGTTCATTTAAATGATAAGCTTAATTTATTCATCTATTTTTAGCTTAGCTCCCCTCGTGAACAAATAGTCACGTTCTAGAATAAAAAATTAAATATTGTGATATCTACGATCCCGCACTGGGTCTACGTGGTAGATAACATACTCCCACCATGTCCTTTAATAGAAAAAAGACCCATGACCTGCATTGGACCTGTAGAAACTTTTGATCTGCTTATTAAATGATCCTCATCATGAGATAATGCTTTTATGCGTGTGTTTTTTATCTCTTTTTTAAAAGATCTTGCCTGTTTATAAAACTGAGAAATTTAGTAGACCGAACGAGCTTTATTTATAAGCTTTAGCCATTTTTGCATATCGTACCATTTCATAGAACGTACCGAAGGAAATAACATTATCAATATTTCAAATCTAACACCTATTCTCTCTTTCACTCCATTACTCACACACACCTACACACACACATACCACTTAGGCGCCCCCTAAAATTCATAAAATACGTGAGATGTTTAAGGGGGGTGATTACAGAAAATTTAAAAAAACACCTCACGTAATTTATGGACGCCCCCTTACACACATACAATCACTAACACACACACACACATTCGAATGTTTTCTATTAAAACATTATATTAAGAAAAAAAACATTGTAAGTACTATTTTATTGTAACTTTTTGTAAGGGACATGCAGGGACTGTTATTCCTTAATACAGGTTATTCTATAACCTAGCTAGGAATAGCAGAACGTCGCTCTCTAGATTGTGTTTGACTTGGTACAAACTTATATTATTGTATAACTCTGTGTATGCCTCTTGTACTACAATCTCCTTTTTATGAAATAAATTTATTATTAATATTTATCCCCAGTAATAGCCCTGGTGCCAGCCATAGCCTGGGCTGCTGTAATGGCAGTGCACAACGACCATTCTTGCTGGCTGATATACACGGTGCAGCACATACAGTGGATACTCGATGTTCCACGGATCGCCATCTTGCTGGTCAACACTGGTCTCTTCATCGATATACTGAGAGTCTTGCTGACGAAGATCCGGAACTCGGAGAATGCTAATCAGTTGTAAGTGGTTTTAGCTTACTGTTCTTAAAGTGTGTGGGTAATACTGTATAAGAACTTTGTCTCACTTGTGGTGACATGCTCGACATCAAAATACATAATTAGATAGGTAGGTAATGTTTGCAGACGGGATGGGTATCGATTTATAGATCTTCAACGTCTTCCTGCCCTTATCCCATGCTACATTGGGTCGGCGCAACACGCAATCGATTTCTAGATACAACAAAACATACAATAAAAACCAATACCCATTTCTTCTGCGGCATACCGCTAGCTAATTTAATTTGACCCCGTCGGTAGATTTATTCCTCAGCGGGACATCAGAGTTAGTTGTTAACAAAACTACACCAGCCAGCCTACCAGGGAAGTACCTACCTATGACGACACGGTTGGCGCAGTGGCTGAGCGATTGGACTGCTGCGCTGCGTGCCGGCCGCGGGTTCGATTCCCGCACGGAACAAATATTTGTATGACCTACAGATAGTTGTTTCGGGTCTGGGTGTGTTTGTGTATGTGAGTTTAAATGTTTGTAAACGCACCCACGATACAGGAGAAATTCCTAGTGTGGGGCAACGTTTTTAAAAAAAAAAAAAAAAAAAACCGCCTGTCCGTGGTCCGTCTCTTTTAAATGGAGGTTGCCTAACCTTTCACCCTGTTAATCATACCTTGAAGGAGTCTGCCCACTACATCGTATCATACCACGATGATCGTGCTAATAGTGTACAGACACCGTAAATTGTTGTTTTATACATGATAGGCACTAATCGGCACCGATTAGTGCCGATAGTCCTTGCAAATCACAAAACCGTGGAATATTTTATGACTTTCATGTCATTGACATTTAATGAACTACCTACCTACAATGATTGACGTTCTTGAAATGCAAGAACCGCGTCTCTTTTTGGCTAAAAATATTGCACAATTCTATTGGTGTTTTTGGTACATTTGCTACATTTTATTACCTGCCTAATGCAGAGATTATCCAAAGCCAGATTATGATAATAATAGAAATGAGGTTTATGTGTCTAGATATCAAAATATGCACAAGTTAGATAGGTAGGTACCTATTATTATTTAAACATCTACATTTTTGGTAATCTTTAGACCAGTTTAAGTAATAAGGTAATAATAGACGTGTGGCTGAGTGAATTAGAGCGTAATTTTGCATCTCGCTGCCGAAAATAAATTGCGAAAAACTTTACATACAACTAGGGTAAATTCTAAAAAATCTGTATTTTTCATAGTCAGTAGGTATTTTGCGAACTTCTGTATTATACAACATGTTGGTTTTGATTTCCCGTATCTCTAGGGTTATATTCTATAAGTAAAAATACAACAAAAAGTTTAGAATAGGAAAATGTGTTTCAAAAATGCATAAGCTTAACTACTTGCAAAGATATTACTAGACTGTCAAGCTGTGTGTGGTGTAGGTACCTACCTATTAGTTTAATTGATACTCGTACATAGGTACGAGTAATTCGTTTTCATTCAATATGATAATGCGACATTGTCATATTTCACGTAGGCTACCCTACGTGAAATATGACAATGTCGCATTATCATATTTGCAAGTAGTGTACCTAATAAAATAATTCGACAAAGGATTATTAATGTAAAACGTGACTTACGTAAAACTTAATGTCCAATTATTTTATAAGTACATAATTATGAAAAATGGATACAAAAAAAATATAAGTAATTGAAAAAATTATTCATTTGCAAGTTGATTCCTTGGTATTATCTCATTCACAGCTTGAAAAACACCTTGTTTCAGTTTCATCGCTAGCTCGTGTGTAGTAGGTACGGGAAGTTAATGAGGTGTAATAAAACCCTTAGCGCAACGACATCTAGAAATAGAGCACTCAAAAATAATTTTCCGTATGCTATTTATTTTGCAGAAACACAGCTAAAGCAACATTGTTCCTTATGCCGCTATTTGGGACACAGTTTTTGCTGACTGCGTTCAGACCATCCACATCAAACTGCAATCAAGAACAAATCTACTACTACGCGTCATACACCGTCGAGGGGCTGCAGGGACTCATTGTGGCACTGCTTTACTGCTATGTTAATAGAGAGGTAGGATTATAATATCTAAATGATTTAAAGAATAACATTGAGATTTGGAATATTTTAACGCTTCAAATTCTATTTTTTACAGGTCCATGGTTTAATCAAAGCAACATACAGAAAAACAGAAACCGCAGTAGTATCCCGAATACGAAGAGATTCCAACTACCCTAGAACGATTATGAGCACTAATTCTGAAAGAAGAATTACCTGCAGCACCGTTCTACCTAGCCCTTCAGACGACGCTAAAGACCAATACGCTACTATAAGACCAAAGTTACATGTTGCTGAAATTATATCGATACAAGCCAGCGAACGACTGGCCGAGATGTTAGAACCTGTCTATGAAACTATTCAAAATGGAATAACTAACGAAGGATATGACTCGCTAGACAGGTCAGACTTGGACAACGATTCTGGCTTCATAGCTAACAGAGATAGAGATTTCAAAGTAGACGAATACTACGGCTTTACAAACGCTTCGAGCATTTCGATCAATTGCAATGACTGGATCCAGTGTGTTTCGTCACCTTCAAGTAGCGTTTGCAACAATTCCTTGAATGATTACGAAACAAAATATTTAGAGAAGAAATATCCGAACACTAAGCTGCGCGACATTTCTGAAGATCGCGAAAGGAATTCTGATCAGATAATTGCGAATTGGAATTGTTCGGACGACAGACGTAATTCACCCAATGAAGCTGTTAAAAAAGAGAGTGGCTCTGACAAGGAGCCCGACGACGCTAAGAAGACGAATCATGAAGCTGAATACGATAATTGTGAAAATATGCTCGACGAGATAATGCATTACATTGAAACAGATAAAGCAGTCAAAGACAAATTAGACCCAAACGTACTTACACCAAATAGGCCCGATGAAGACAAAATTGTATTTCTAAATGAATAATTACTTACACCTTATTAACATTATCATGAAATCACCTTTGTTTTTATATCTGTAAAGTTAGATGTCTGAACATGTTCATGATAAAATTTTATCATCATTTCCTAATCGAAATCAGCAGAGAACTACACTTATTATTTTTGTAATTACATCGCCTAAATTTATTACCACATTAAAATTTCGGTTTCTCTAGTAATTTATTTCACGACTTCTAATCTTTCTTATAAATATGCTAATAAATACCTTCAGCAAAACGACTCCGTATTTGTTTGTGCAATAGCTTAGATACTGATGCTAATTTTTTTTTATTCACCGCTTCTCTGTCATTAAACTCATTAAATATTACAATACTGAAGTATATGTAAGCGAAACTTCGTGTTAGATCAAGTTAATAAAGTAATGTAACAACAAATATATTTATTGAATAAAAAATAAATAATTTAATGGTACTTTAATTTCAATTTCATTCCCAGCAGGCCATTGTAAGTCATATTATTATGCGCAATCACAGTAACGATATGTCTATTTCGGCACACCCCACATCCTACAACATTAATTGATCTATCAACTTGTATAAAGATCTAGATCCTTTCGAACTCGGCTTACAAAACTGAGTGCGCTAACATACTCACGCACAGTCGGCCGCGAGGTGTGCAGTGTTACCTTTCAAATTTGACGAATACAGAATCAAAATGTTTACGAAGTTGATGTTAGGGTTAATTTTGTGCTGGGGTGTGCAAAGTTTCCCGGACGGGGCTCCGATCGACACGTGTGTGAAGAGCCGTGCTAATCAGCCTAATCATGGGCAACACAGGACGCAACCCTTGTCTACCCTACCGTACAGGGTCGCCGCATCGGCGCTGGTTTACGGGCCAAATACTCCCGTCACAGGTGAATACACTTTTCACGTTATTGTCCGATACGACGATGTTTTTGTTTTTGTAAGGATTAATAATTAAAGTGATAAGTTAGAATCAAATTAAGGTGTGATTAAGATCTAGCTTTGAAATGCTGCATAGAATATTTTAAAGCGGTTAGCAACGAAAGTCGATTAACACTTCAGAGTTATCATCTTCTATCTAGGCTTTTCCCAGTTATGTTGGGGTCGTCTTCCAGATTAACACTACAGAGTATAAAACCATAATTTAGGCTCTATTTATTTAAAAAGGGAACGGATGTAACTAAGATTTAGCGTTTGTTCAATTTCATATCTTTAAGTACCTACCGTAAAATGGGGTTAATTAAAACACTTTTTTCGTAAAACAGGTGTTTGTAAAATTTGTAATAATTCAAATGATATGGTATATTATTTTTTCGGTAGATTATACAATAAACTATAAAAGTAATGATCGTAGTACAACTTCTGTTATTAGATTTAAAGATATATTACTTTACTGTTGCTATTCCAAATATCGCATCAATGGGGTTATTTGTAATCTCACTTTTTTGCATTAGTTTTTCTTATTTTTTTTAGCTGTGTCAAATAAAAGTCAGTAAGCTATATTTGGAATAGTTAAAGGATGAGAAGTTGCCTTTATTTCACCTTAATTTCACTCTCTATAAGCTATAGACAAGCCAAAAATTACAACTGAACATTTATTCACTAAGAGATCCATTGCCTCTTTGGGGTTATTTGGAATGTAATGTTAATATAACAAAGGTATTCTTAATGAAGGTGAAGCTATATTTGGAATATTTAAGGGCAAGCATGATCTATCTAAGTATGTAAATATAAATGAATCGCTAAATGTGTTGCTAAGCGCAAAACTCGAGAAAGGCTAAACCGATTACGAAATTATTATTTTTTCGTTTGTTATTGTCAGGAAAAAGGTTTTATGAAAGAAAAATTTAAGAAAGTTGCAAGCAAAATTATGTGGGTGAAGCCGCACAGGACAGCTCGTTTCAAATAAAAATGTATTGCGCAAAATGAGTTAGCTGTGCAGATAGGTAGTGACCTGATTCTTTTATTAAATGATTAAATTATTTATTTAAATAAAACAACTTTAGACAATCACAACATTTATTCTTCTTTTTAAATATAAGTAGGTAGGTACTTATAACGAAAATAAAAGGAATCTAAAGAATAACTATTGGTTATTCAGGTGCGACAATCAACCATGCAGGAAATGTTCTTTAATTTTATACAGTGCAGTTTAGGTAAATTATTTTGTGAGTACCGTATACCGAGAAATATCTTGCCCTTAACATGCTCAAAATACGCAATTGGGACTATTTGGAACTATGATTAAATTCTTTGGCAATGTATATCACGCTTTAAAGGGGCTATTTGAAACTTCGTTCCAATTAACCCCAAAACATAAACCAAATAGCCCCATTTAGAAAAATCGAAATATATGCCAGCTCAAAAAAGGTAGGAACCAGCAAATAGAAACACTGAAAAGCGCATAAAACATACTATTACTTAGTTTATTCAATTTCTTACATACCTGTCTAGATTTTGTGTATCAGACGAAAGTTATCCAGGCACGAAATACACCAAAAACACAACACTTTTTAAAATTACGAGCTGAACCACTTTGAAAGCCGTTATCTGTCAAAATTGCTTTGTGACATTGACATTAGTTGACACTGTATTGCCAGATGGTAAAATATATTTCCTACTGTTCTCAGATATAAATATCCACGTAGTCAAAACTTTTTATTCGTAAATTTCAAATAGCCTCGTGAGTTCTAAATAACCCCATTTTACGGTACCTAAAATAATGTTGATCGTCATAATTCGGTGCTGATAGTACCTTCTGCAGAAGGTAGGAAGGAGGAAGGCAGGTTGAAGCTTATATCTGAAGGATGTAGATAAGTAAATAACTTAGGAGTGTTAGGATTGACATAGAATGAATGGTTTTGACCAGGAGCGGGCAGAAATGGGTTATGAAAACGAAGATATCGATTAGGACAAGAAGTAGAACCCCAAATACGAAAACCGTAATATCGTATTCGTCATCCTACTTATGCTCACCCGTAAAGATTCGCCAGTTAATTCAATATGCCATGTAGACTGATTTAATTTTTCTATATAAGGATGTACAGGGTGTAAATCAACCCATCACACAGCTTTGAATAGTAAACGGGTCATGGAGGTAATTTAAGCAAAGTTATAACCTGAAAAACTAGTATTTACAAAAACAGCTCTGAAAAATTTGGAACTTTGAGCCCCAATATCTCCGTAACTAGGAGGTTCCCAGGTATGGTCTAGAACAAAAAAAATATCGCATTGGTGAGGAGAACAAGTGCCCTTCGTTTGCGTTAAGGGTACTTTTACACCCTATTATTCTCAAGAAAGCTTCGAAAGCTTTCGCCCAAAGATCATTATTTCGTAGGCGTTCTGATAGAATAATCTAGATAAGAACAACAGTAAATAGTTCAAAGTCAGTACACGCTCATTGCCTCGATATCTCATTGAATTCATCATTTAATTAATACGAACTTACAACGTGCAGACATCGTTTCACAATCGCATCAACTTAAATTAAAACCATTCTCGTAATTTCGTATCTCAAAATTTTTGCAAGCAAGCAATTTATTCTAAGTACTTATTACAAAATAACAAAACGGATATAACAAGATCAGAGGATAAAGTTACTATAAAGTAGTGTTCATTGATAAAATCTACCGGTTTGCAGCGAGTGCGTAATACACACGAGTTCGATTACGCAAACGTATGCGTATGGTATTGTAGGTCAGACGGCTTATGGTGGTCCGACCGGTTTGTCCCCAAACGAAATGGGGTTATAACAGGGTAACAAACGTAAGACCTTGAAAATTATCCGTGGGAATTGCAGCAGATTTAGAGGGTTGGGTAAGTATTAAAGGATGCAAAAGTCAAAATTATTTATTTGCAACAACCTATGGAAGTTTTTTTACTTATTTAGTTTGTATTGTGTCGTCTATAGACTTCGCAACGATTTCAAAATTATGAATGCGACAAAAATAAGCGAGGGTAACGCTGCAGTAGCAACGTTTTTCAACAGTGAAAAGTAGTTTTAAATTGCAGTTAACGTGCGGTCACAAGATGTGACTCATCGAGTCATAGCCACACCACTAAAACTAACTGTTCAGTCTTAAGTTATACACAAAACTTTATAGTAGTTTTTGAAGATAATTAAAGGGGACAGAGCAGACAACGAGAACCTTTTTAAATTACCTATATTATTGAAGTCTCGCTGTCCCACTAATAGGTACGGACACGGGGAGTGTGAACAGTGGGAATTCTCCTTACTTTCCGCCAGATCAAGTACATTATGTACCAGACCTAGCATTACACTTCTTCATAGATCATATAAACAAAGCTAACACCTACAATTCTCAACTTCCAGTCACAATAGAAGGATCAGAGCCATTTAAAGGATTCTTCATACAAGCACGATCGGTCGAGCACGACAACTGGATTGGGGCGTGGGAGCCGGCCCCCAACACGACCATACATCCAGAATGTTCCTCCATCACTCACGGAGACCCTGAGTTCAAGACAAGGGCTACGTTGCTGTGGAGAGCACCGCCTGATGGCCATGGAAGGGTCTATTTCACGTAAGTTTTGTAGCGAACTGAGTCGAGCTTTTCGAAGAGATATTGTAATTTCAAAATAACTACTGAATGTAAGTAACTATAATGAGTATATAGTAGGTTATAATATAACCAAAAAAACGTGTCTCTCTGTTTGTTCCGGCTAATCTCTGAAACAGCTGGACCAATTTTGACGGGACTTTTACTACAAAGCTGAGACATTAATGTTTTTTTTAAGGTAATGTTTCAGATGTGCGTGTGAACTGAGGGACCACACTGGAATACGCGAAATGAAATTCCTAGGATTTAGTTGTTAGACTTAAAACAATTGTAGAACTAATCCGGGGAATTTGTAAGCAAATATATTAAAAACTACGGCCCGTAAAGTGTGGTAACTCAGTTCTCACAGATGGTCAGCCAGATCTCGGAAAGTAGCTTAAAAAAGAAGGTTTATTGAAGTACCTACAGTACTATTGAAGTATTGAGTAGAACTAGCTTGTAGGTAACCTTTCACCATTTTGGAATAAATATTGCACTGCTGATAGTAAAATAGGTAGGTACTATTTTTATTTTACTTGTGCAAATGGACGCACTAAACATCAAAGCCGGTTTTCCTAGGATGTTTTGAAATAGTATGATTTAATTACAGCCGTCAATCTAATTCAACAAGTTAATTGAAGTATCTACCAACATGACTCGACCCATACATGGATTTTGAAGCACAGCGTGATAATGAGGTTGTCGACCCATGCCCTAATATCGCTACTCCTTTCACTGCAGATACATAAATGTGCAGTTGCGTAACATCAATGAGCTGTTATGATCATTAGTTAAACGTAAACTGACCTTAAGATAAACCCTGGCTACGTAGAATATCAATCGAGAATGATCATAACTACACCAGATCATTTTAAAGCGTAGACATAATTAGCCTTGAATTTATTATTCTGAAGTAATTGCGATGTCGGTCATCCGGTGACTTGCGCGTTTTGAATAATCACCATGTTTATAATTGATACACAGTTTTGCAATGTCTCGATTATTGGACATTAATCAGCAAGTTTTTTTTTTATATTGAAACGTACCTTGGGTGTTTCACAAGCTTTAGCATAAGACCACAAGTGATAACCCGAGGATGACTGTCGCAAAAACTAGATTAAACGAGTGTGTTAGTGGTGTAATAGGTCAACTGCTGTGTATACGTTTGAAAAATATAATGAAAGTGTATTAAACCGTGATTTACACACGTGTAAGGGTGATTTGGCACGGGTTGGGGCTGTGTGTAACACTCCTTTAATTTTGTGATCAAAATTCAGCTATGCGAACTCCGCTCGCTGATGCAGCCATAATTACCGAGGCCAAGTTTCGATGTTGTCATCGTAACTGCACTTTGTGAAGCTGATAATTACGTAAACAAAAAAACTACGTTACTGTGCTTCGGGTGACAGGTCTCTGTGACAAGTACAGGAATGTGGTGCTTGCCTTGAGTGGAATGGCCGATGAGTCTCTCTCTTGAACGCATAAAATGTTACGCTGCGTTTTGAGAGTTCAGAAAGGTTTTCTGCTTTATCCTGAGAATGCCTGAGACAATTCCTCGATGTTGATAACACACAATCAATGCTGCTTTTGTTAGCGTAGCTATCTATGATTGGGAAGTCTGATAAATCAGAATACGTCTTCCTTCACATTACACTTAAATAACAGTGTGCCTAAAAGTGATGTTCGCTGGTATACTACAAGCTGATTTCGCCTACTTGATAGGCGTACTGTATGTTAACTTATGCGATATTCGTAAAGTCTCTGGTTGCATAATTTCTATACAATTTGACGCATGTAGGTATGGTCAACATCTGCCAGAGTTGCAGAATTTGCCAGAACGGGAGGAGTCATTTGATGATTTCCCACCCTTAAAAGGTATCATCAATATCAGACCTTAATCTGTAAGATGTTAGCAGGTGAAGCCATACTTAAAATCTTCCTCTATAAAATCGATACGTCTAAAGGCAGATAATGCAATAGACTAATTTAATTCAAGTCATCCGACACGATATGCACGCGTGGACAAGTAAACAAAGCAGGGTTCTAGTAGCCAGTCATCTCGGCCTAAACAACAATCTGTCTCGTGTAATCTCCAACGATTCTGTCAACATTCACTATTTTACTCTATTTTCCTTGTAATTGTATGACTTGCATGAGTAAGATTTACAATAACATGTTTGAATTTAACTGTTTCTCCCTATTGGTTCGCGCCTTGGATATGCTGAATGCTCTACTGGCATCGACACCGGAGTGTGATTTTTTTGCCTCGAGATGGGTGGATGTTTCGAGTTTATGCGAAAATGATAAATTGATTTTTCTTGTTACTTATTATTAAATATCTTATTTAATAACAGACATTTATTTAAAAAAAATTAAAAATTTAACGTATCACTCAAGGATAACGTAGCATTCTAATGCTGAAAGAATTTTTGAAATCGGTCCTGTAGTTTTCAAATTATTCGTTACAAACATACATAAATACAAATATTCCCCCTTTATAATATTAGTGTAGATTTTTATCATTTCTTATTTAAAACCTCTGTTGTATATTTTAATATGTGTTTTGTCTGTACAATAGATTAGATTTTTCTGTTATTACATGTTTTTCTCAGACTTAATGTTTTCCTTACAGAGGCACAGTGTTGAAAAACTACGGGACTTTTTGGGCGAACCTCATCGCAGATGCACCTCAGGACCCATCGCAACTACAAGTAGTTGGCTGATAAGAAAATCAAGTGTTGGAAACATCAGATGAGGCACTTCTACTTTTTTAAACTTGTGTAATACTCTTAGCCTAAATGTAATTTTGTAAATAAAACTAAATATAAATAAATAGATAAGTTTATTAGAACATTACGTTGTAACATAAATGCATTATTTCATATCAAGATCAACTAATACAATTGAGTCAGAATCTCGTAGTTATCACAAATTAGCAAAACGTGTTTAAATCATTATCTGACAACGTGTTAAAATATCATTACAGTGTCAAATGTCGTCTGACAAGCTGTATAAAAATATGAATCTCATATTTCTGTAAATGTACGTTTTCACCGGGTAGATCAGTATCATTTGGTTCTGTAGATATGTTAGTAGATTATGCGATAGTTTACAAAAAAGCCTTTTAAAGACCACAAATGTCTCAATTTCTGACTAAAACATTGGATTTTGGCAGAGCACGCCTAACGTAAAGTTACCAGGCGGATGAAACAAACATTCTTTAACAAATATTCGGAACATACATCCCCCGCTTCACCCTAAACAAATCTCCGCTCGCTCAGTAAAAACGTACCTTAACTCAGAAGTTCATAGCACATTATATTATTATCACATTAGCAAGTTAATAATCTTTAGCAGTAAAAAAAGTGAATAATACGAAGCCACAAAAGTAGCTGCTTGCAATCATTCGTCATCATTAGATACCGGATTATTTGTTAACAAAAAACTTGCTGAAATATTCATGACAATTGAGAAACATTTGCGTCATTCGGATGAACAAATGTAATGACCAAAACGAACGTTTTTCAACGCTGTGAAGTTGCTACTTCAAAGATATTGCATCGATTTAGCTAAACTTAACCTGACTTTATTGCATTCTTCATAAGCATATCATTAGCAATCAGTAGCGTGCCTACTGGTCAAAAATATGGCAAGTTCATAAGGCAGGTAGACTGAAGGTTGTTCGAAAGAGATACCGCGGCCTTGGAATACAAAGGGCTAAGAAGGAACATGGGTGGGTCAAAAGAGTATAGAGGTTATCCGTATGAGCAAACAAAGCCTTTAGGCTTGTATAAAGGTGCCACTATTAGCAATCTATTTACAGTTCACTTTTGGAAAATCAGACTAATTCAAGATCATCATCTGCCTAGCCTTTTCCCAACTATGTTGGGGTCGGCTTCCAGTCTAACCGGATGCAGCTGAATACCAGTATTTTACATGGAGCGACTGCCTATCTGACCTCCACAACCCAGTTAATACTAGGTAATACGATACCCTTTGGTAAGACTGGATGTCAGAATTTCAGGTCACCGACTACCTGTAACGACTGCCAAAGATCTATATATGGCAGCCGGGACCAACAGCTTTACGTGCTTTCCGAGGCACGGAGGAAACTCCGTATGTCGGGCGGTCACCTATCCACAGACCGACCTAGACAAGCACAGCTTTACCTTAAGATCGACCCGAGTGGCAGTTCTTATTAAGCCACGAGCTCCTCAAGACTAATTCAAGATCATAGAGACAAAATAAATTTAAACTTCAAACTGGATGCTATTGAACACTGACTTCGAAACACAACCTTAAAATGTAACAAGAGAGCCAAAAGTCCTTAAAATAGGTATTAAACTGACCTAATATATTAAAAAAATAATCCGTCATCTAAACACGACTGCTACAATAAAGCTACTATATCAAGCGTTAGTAATGTTGTACCCGTACATTTTTTTTTAACCTTACGCGCCCGGCTTTTGTTTCATGACTGGTTGCTTGATATCCATGAGGTTGCATAGTTCATTCCTGATGGGCTTCAGTTCTGATACTTCCTTCTCCCAGTCTGTTTCGGCGAGGACTGACATTATCTGTGAATGGAGAGTTGAAATTTTAGAAATCTTGATCTTGATGAAATAAAGCCCTGTGTGTTATCATCTGCCCAGCCTTTTCCCAACTATGTTGGGTCGACTTCTTGTCAAGTCTGATGCAGCTGAATACCAGTATTTTATACTAGCTGTTGCCAGCGGCTTCGCCCGCTAAAACTCGAAAATTATCCCACGGGAAGATAAAATCGGGATAAAAACTATTCTGTGTTAATCCAGGTTATAAACTATCTATGTACAAATTTAAAAAAAATCAAAATCCGTTCAGTAGTTTTTGAAAAGAGTAACAAACATACACACTCACAACCTTTCGCCTTTATAATATTAGTGTGATGGAGCAACTGCCTATCTGACCTCCACAATCCAGTTGGCACTGGACATTACAATAACCGTTGGTAAGACTGACCTGTAAAACCTGTCAAAGTTCTACAAATGACAGGCTTAATGTACTTTCCGAGGCACGGAGAAAACTCAGTAAGTAATGGGTGGCCACCCATCCACATACCAACCTAGGCAAGGGTGGCTTAACCTTCAGATTGATCAGAGTGGCTGTTATATATACCTAGCCACGAGCTCCTCAAATAAAACCCTGTGTGTGTCCGAAATAAATCATATTTATATTTGTAAATTCGTTTTTACAAAACACTTTTACACGTCACATCATGTTATGTTTTAAAACTGCCGGATTGTCGTTCTGACTAGTCTGAGCAGAAACCGCCGCAACAGGTTTGGGCGCAGAACGCCAGAAACGCAAAATGACAGATTAGCAAATTGCCAGGAGTTAGATATTTTCTCAAATGGTCAGAATCGCAAAATGACAGATTAGCAAAATGACAGGTTCGCGAAAAGACAGATTAGCAAAATGTCAGAAAAGTGCAAATTTTTTTTGTGGTGTATGAGTCACCTTTTTTTTTTGGGTTTGGAATATCATCAAATAACACCCCTCCCGCTCTGGGCAGAGCGAAAGGGAGTGTCAGACTTCTACTGACTAAAAACCACCAAGTTCTTTCTTCGCCCTTTGTGTCGAAAAAAAAAAAATGAAAAATAAAAAAAAAAATGAAAAATGAAAAAAAAAAATTATTGAAAAATGTTCATTATGGTATTTGAAAAATGTTGATTTTATTATTTGAAAAATGTGTTGATGTAAACTATACTGATAATATAGAATGTTGTTAATATTCATGAATTGTTGTTTTTTTTATTTAATTCGAGATTGATCTGTCATTTTGCGAATCTGTCATTTTCAGATCTTGTCATTTTGCGACACCTGGCATTATGCGTTTCTGACCATTTGCTAATCTGTCATTCTGCGAATCTGGCATTTTGCGAATCTGTCATTTTCAGATCTTGTCATTTTGCGACACCTGGCATTATGCGTTTCTGACAATTTGCTAATTTGTCATTTTGCGTTTCTGACGTTCTGCGCCCAAACCCCGCAACAAACTCAGAGGTCACTGTCTCTTTTAATTTAAAATCCAGACATTAGTTAAGTCATATGAGAACTGCATAGATTTGTGTCTGAGATGGTATTTTGAAGAAAGAACCACACAGATTTGAGTGGACCTGTCCAGTCAGTGGCAGCATTTGTCATGAATCAAATCACAATTTCATGAATGATGAACATTCATCTCTTATTCAATGCCTTTATTATTAGCTTATATTGTCCCTTTGCAGGGCAAAGGCGTCCCTTCCCTCCTTCCACTTTTCACGATCTAGTGCGATTGTAGGTCAATCCTTTCGAGCAAGAGTTCAGCTCATCAATGCCTTTAGAGTGTGAATTAGAAAGAACTTTCGCTAGTTATCACTGCTCACCTATGTTATAAAATCATTCGTGTGGTAGCGGTAAAGACTGCGTTTGTACGTCAGTGAATTAATGAATTGAAGACTTAAGCAGTTAAATAGATACTTAATAATACATTTATCAATGATGTGATGACACAAGAAATACGTAAAAAACAAAAGACTCTTTTGAAGATGGCTAATGAAGAAGTCAACGAACGTAAACGTTTTGCAATAAACTTTTTATTTTATTATTTTTATTCCTTTGCCATGAATGCTACTTAAATCTTTAAAGGACAAATCTTCTTTGTATTTGACATAGACTAAACTTTCGCGTACGACAGGCAAGAAGGATCTGCTTTTTTAAACTGTTAAAAAAATAAAGATGAATTAATGATAGTATTATTGCCAGCCATTGACACATTATATAACAAATGTAAGTTTTATGCGCAATTGATATGTTGATTACGTAAATAAATAAAAAAAACAATGCGCCATTTTTTGCTTGTAACCTTTTGACCGGTGACTATAGAAATTTTGGCGAGTACAAATATTATTGTTTATTGTTATAGTATTATATAATATACTACAATCTTTGGGCACGTTCTTTCTAATTACTTTTGGACAGGCGACTTGCTCGTGTCGTTGTAATGTTACGATTCTCAAGGTTTACTATCTTATAATATACACCTGGTTTTACCAAAGCGGAAACCAGCGGAGCGGTGCGGAGACGTGCATGATTCGACAACCGTTGCTATTAAAGTAGATGCACAGAAAGAATATAAATATTTGGCTAGTATTTTTTTTTGGTGTCAAGCACCCAGCATGTGAGTCGAACAATAATTCCTTTATGTGTCCACAACCCGCCTCAAAGTCGTCGTTATACGTAGCTACAGTGCTCAAACAATCAAACAATTTTGGGCATATACATACAAATGGCTTAATAAGAACTGCCACTCGGGTCGATCTTTAGGTAAAGCTGTGCTTGCCTAGATCGGTCTGTGGAAGGGTGATCGCCCGACATACCGAGTTTCCTCCGTGCCTCGGAAAGCAAGTTAAGCTGTTGGTCCCGGCTGCCATATATAGATCTTTGGCAGTCGTTACAGGTAGTCAGTGACCTGAAATTCTGACATCCAGTCTTACCAAAGAGTATCGTATTACCTAGTATTAACTGGGTTGTGGAGGTCAGATAGGCAGTCGCTCCATGTAAACTACTGGTATTCAGCTGCATCCGGTTAGACTGAAGCCGACCCTAACATAGTTGGGAAAAGGCTAGGCAGATGATGACATACAAATGGATAATATAAACTTGGTCGCAACAGTGCTAGCGCAGCATCTATTGCTAAATCAACGACTATTACTTGACGTAAGCTTGGTGACAAAAGTTTCGATTAATCAGGTTAATCCTCCAGCCATTCTCACCTTTACATAAGCCTGTCTCAACTACCACGTTTCTCCGTGACTTGTAAAGCGTTGCTCCCGGCTGTAATTCGTACATCTGTGACAGTCCTTACGAGTAGTTGGAATTCCGAAAGTTTAGTTAAGTTATCCCAAAACTGGGTTCTAGAGGTCTGTTGTTCCGGGTGGATAGGCACTTGCTTTGCGTTATTCAGCTGCATCTGTTTAAACTGGAAGCCGAGCTCAATCATAACGACCATCTGCCTAGCCTTTTCCCAACCATGTTGGGGTCAGCTTGCAGTGTTATCGGATGCAGCAGAATACCGGTATTTTAGATGAAGCAACCGCCTATCTGACCTCCACAACCCAATTAGAAGCCAAGCCTGGTAGATAGTCCATCTTGGTAGGCGTAGGTCCAGCACAGTTAGATCACGTGCTGGCCTAGTGTAGGTACACGATGCTATCAGTTTCACCTGGTCGATGTTATCCTGCGGCACCGAGCAGACGTCTCCGTACAAGGTGAGCGCCTCGTACAGACGCGCGGCGGCACAGCGACGCACGTAGCGGTCGGCGTAGCACAGGTAGATCACGAGCTGGCCTAGGGACTTGCTGCACACTGATCCTCCCACCTATGTAAAATATTTAATTATATTATTAACAGGAGAATCAACAGCATTTCTTTCAGTTAGCCTACTTTGTCCTACTCCTGAGCAAAGGCCTCCCTCTCCACTCCTTCCATTTTTAGCGAACCTGCGGTTTATTCTTCCAGTTCTGACGGAACTTGTCTAATTCGTCCCGCCATCTCCTTCGTGGCCGCGACTCCGCCTCATTGTGTCAGGGCACCAGTTTCCTGCTATTTTGGCCCACAGTTTGTTTGTTTGCTCATAACTTTTTTATTTTTAGTCCTACGACTAAAAGTTACTTAACAAAAGTTGTAGGTAATCTTATTTGCGACAAAAAATGTTAACATTATTTTTTGTGAGACAGAGTTCGTCAGATAAACCATTTGAACCCCCCCATTTTTCCAAGATGTCAGCCGTGGGACAAGGGTTCCAACCCCATAAACTTGGATTTAACTTTAAACTGAATCCCCCTTGATGTATAAAAAATAAAATTGCGTCGTCTAATAACTAGCTGCCTAGCCTCATTTGAGTTGGGAACCCTTTTGAGCCATATCAACTATTTTTGTTTTGGAGCGCAGTGTTGTGCTTGTGTTTAACAACTATTACAGATGGATATTGTGATTACAACGTGATTATAAAGTTATTCGCACAAATAATATTTTAAAGAAACCCGATAGCCGGCAGAAGTCACTAGACACAACAACCAAATTAAATTCATGTCAGAATTATTATTACTATTGAAAGTCTATTTAATTTACATTGGAAACTTAATTGTATACGTAGGCAATAAGGACACTTATCCAAAATCAGATTGTGAATGCAGATTATATATTTCTCCAAAATACATTACCTGAATTAATTGACACAGAACGTTGATGGAATCCAAAAGCTTGTAAATGTTCTTCCCTCCTCGCAGTTCTAATTGCAGATGCTTCAAGATGTCCAAGGCAAAGGTCGACTCTGGGTCGTCCAGTATCGGCGAAATGGAACCTACAAATATCGATATTGTAAAAACAAAACTCGGAAATTACTCGGTCGTTTTACAAGGTATTTTAATACCAGTTGACCAGGTTGATAAGGTCGAATGTTTGAGAGCAAAAAGGTTGTGAAAACTGTGTTTATTAAACGATTAGTGATCAGGGGTTTGTTTAGATACTGCTGACCATTTTGATGATAACTATACGTGTAAAACGAGGGTTCGTACCAAGGTTGGCTACTTTGTGGAATTTATCTCGTCCCTAATGCTCTCAAAGCTGTAAATAACTCAAAATGTAAACATTCAGAAATCATGCTAGAAATGAGCATACTACATAGTAGCAAACAAGCATGCTTTTCTAGTAGCATGTGTATTTCAGGCTTTATGCTCACTTCTTCTTTCTCCGTTATCCATTTAGCAATCTATGTAGTTGTAGAAGATAAGATATGTAGATGTCTCGATTCCTGCCTGTCATAACTCGATAATAGTCGGCTTACCGAGTACCCTACAAAACCGTGCTACGAGCCGTGAAAGTCACGTGGTCTTGTTCATACGAATTTAGTTCTGAATTCTGACACCGGGTTATTTGGCGCTGGCTGTTGCTTTCTTTGTAAACATGAAAAATGTTGGCATTTTTTGTGATATTTTGAACCCTATGATGCATTAAATATTTTTATCCACAAATCTTATAATATACTATTTGTTTTTTTTTTTGGGAATTTTCAAAAGGGAAGCCGTTGGGAATTGGCTTATAGGCACGCCTCGTCACTGCTAGGTCATCTACATATCTTATCTATATCTGGCAGGTTCCAAACAAGACTAACAATACAAACTTACCTGAACTCAACAGCCTATCCAAGAAATTGAAGATAGGTCCAGTAATCCTCTTGACATGCAAGTTGTCAGCGAATACTTTGATGATAGTATCACAGATTGACTTCAGCATTTTTTTGTCGCTGTGCAGTGTGTTCAGATATGCGTAGAGGGATTGAGTTGTGTGTTTTACCTGTGGGGAAAAAAAACTAGCATGTTTCATCATCTTCCTAGCCTTTTCCTAACTATGTTGGGATCGGCTTCCAGTCTAACCGGAAGCAGCTGAATACCAGTCTATCCTAGCGTTATAAAGAGGTATATGTTTGTAAGGTTGTAGAGGTAATCTGATAATCCATGGATCTACAAAACCAATTTTGCAAATTCTGTTACCATTAGAAAGCCACATTATTTATGAGTGCCATAGGGTATATTATATTTTCAAAATACACGCGGGGGAAGTGATAGTGCAGTGTAGCGACTGCCTATCTGGACCGCCATAACCCAGTTAGTTCTGGGTAATACGATGCTCTTTACATAATAAGTTTACAGTAAAACAGTATACAGGGTGTAAATCAACCCATCACACAGCCGACACCAAGCATTCTGTACATCAAACTAAGTAACCCTGCGCAAAAATTTGGGTACGTATTTGAATATCGAAGATTAAAATACCTACGCTTAAAATATCGATGTTCAAAACATCGAAAATTTAAATATCGATTGTATCAAAATGTCGAAAATTGTTATACCTACGCTTAAAACATCGAAAATTAAAATTCCGAATGATTAAAATTTCGAATGATTCAAAATATCGAATGACATTATGCCTAAGTTCATAATATCTACGTTCAATATACCTACTGTTTAAATACCGAAAAAAAATTATACAGGTTGAAAATCAATCCAACACACAGCCGTTAACCAAGTATTCTGTACATCAAACTAAGTACCCCTACGCAAAAATTTTTGCTGCTGCCTGCTCCTCAGCTTGCGGGCTGCCGCGCCCCTCCGCGCCTACGCGATTCTAAATTACACTCTAGGGGTAGGGCATACAAGACTACGTGGAGTCGATTTTGCAGCGATACGTTTCTGTCACTAACTTTAGTAGCATAACATATTGACTTTCAAAAATATATTTTAATTTAAAGACCTAAATAATACCTTCACGATTGACCTATGCTTGTACACTGGACACTGACTTTCATGGATAAAATAGGTCGAAATTGTTCCAAAACCGAATTAGGGTACCCCGAATTTACGTAGTCTTTTGGCTGTTACCCCTAGAGTGTATATAAAAATCCGGAGGCGCGAAGGGAGGGCAACCCCCGCTCGCTGTAACAAAGCATAGGCACCCGTGGGAGCCGTAGCGGCTGAGGCTGGTCGCCGGAGGCGACCAGCAAGCCGAAGCTGCGGAGGTGAACATGGGTGCCTATCCTTTGTTACGCAAGGGCGAAGGGGTTGCACTTCCCGTAGCGCCGGAGACGTTGCAGAAGCAACCTTTTTCCACTCATACTACTTACATCAAAAATTAATTTTCGATGTTCAAATAATATATGTACCCATCGATATTTAGGACGTTCGATAGTTTGTACTTCGATATTTAGGACATTCGATAATCTGTATTTCGATGTAGCTTTTGTAGATATTTAGATTTTAGATGTATTGGACGTAGGTTATTTAACCATTCGATAATATAAACTTTCGATATTTTATGTTTCGGTTTTATGGTCGTTCGATATTTCCATTTTCGATGTTTTGAACATCGATATTTTAAGCGTAGGTATTTTAATCTTCGATATTCAAATACGTACCCAAAAATTTTTGCTGGGAAACGAATTTTGGGGTCAAAAATCACATTTTCCGGTAAAACTCAAAGTAGCACTCTTAAAACATTGTGCTAGTGGATGCTTTGAATAGTAAACGGGTCATGGAGGTAATTTAAGTAAAGTCATAACCTGAAAAACTAGTATTTACAAAAACAGCTGTGAAAAATTAGGAACTTTGACCCCTAATATCTCCGTAACTAGGGGGTTCCCAGGTATGGTCTAGAAAACAAAAATTATCGCAGTGGTTGGGACTTTGGGAGAACAAGTGCTTTTCGTTTGCGTTAAGGGTACTTTTACACCCTATATTTAAAAAAAAAATGTGTGACATCACTTTCTTTCGTATTCTTCTCAGCAAACCCTTTTATTTGACACCCATATCATG
Source organism: Diarsia brunnea (assembly GCA_949774965.1). Taxonomy (NCBI): domain Eukaryota; kingdom Metazoa; phylum Arthropoda; class Insecta; order Lepidoptera; family Noctuidae; genus Diarsia; species Diarsia brunnea. The sequence continues at coordinate 6,951,706 of OX459003.1, read as the reverse complement.
CGGAAGCATAAAAGTTACTAGTCAGCCATCTTTGGGAGTCGGCCATATTGGATTTAGAGGGCCTTCACTTAGCTAACCATGCATTGTTACTCAAATTAAACGTGTACCGATATACACAAATTCAGCTCTATCGGTCGGGGATAACTGTTAAAATCCAGTTGCCATATTTAACCTGAACAGAGATAAGAAAGCTAACAAACTTGTAAATATAAGAAAAAAAGAATGCATACCAAACTCTCAGTTAACTCGCCAGCACTGACGACCAAGCCCTTAATAACATTGTATCTATAGTCCGGATAATTCAGCAACTGCACAAATCTCGGCATGGTATGTCCCGGGAACAGCCACAGTACCACGTTCGAGTTCTCGCTCGTGATTGGCTGATCAATGTCTTCCATCTCTTTCGCTGGAGCTTTCAGTTCGACCTCTTCGCAGGGAAAGATGCGTTTTAATGCGTCGTGGTGTGGGATGTTGGTGATTACTGGGTCGCTGTGGATGAGAAGATTATTGTATTGTTTAGCTTTGATATTGATTGATTAAATGGAATAATAAATGGCGAAAAACCTGTGGTGTGAGACTACTTTTCAAAAAGGACACCTAATATGAGTAAAACAGAAGAAAAATAAATAAAACAGAAGAACCAAAATGTTCTTTCATTACTTTTAAACGTACGTACACTTACTTCCAGTTTCAAACATATGACCCAAATATTATCTTTGGGTCAAATGTCGAAGCATTCGCAAAATATAATGTATTTGTGAATTAATTTAATGACGTGTTTATTTCCATAGCACAGCATTCTTTAGTAGCGCTTAGCTGTCTTACTTATAGCTACTAAAAGTTAAAGAAAATATTTTTGCATTACATTTCGTAAACTAAGGTACAAAATAAGTTTAGTTTACCTATTAGATATGTCAAGAGGTTGGTGTGTTGTGTTGGTGAAAATTATTTTGTAAAATGATCTGTGAAATATGTAAAAGCATGGCACAGTTCTGACCACACGCCATAATATCTATGCTCATCCCATACTACTAAATTTCTTACTTATATATCAACGACGTGAATATCCTGCCAGCGTGAGCGCGCGTGCGGTCGATCTTCTCCACCGCTTGCTGCGCGACTCCACACATGACCTCCTTCACCACTCGCGGAGAGTTCAGGTGGGGAGCCTCTATCGCACACTGGCGGCCGATTGACAGGAGACCTAGACATTACCAACACAATAAGTAGTTGAAGGAGAACCAACGACCAGTGGCCCACATGACTCTGAATCGAAAGAACTGGAAGTGATTAGGATAGGCCTTTTTTTTTGGCAGGTGGAAAATCATCAAATAACCCCTCCCACTCTTGGGCAGAGCGAAAGGGAGTGTCAGAGTTCTACTGACTAAAAACCACCCATGTTCCTTCTTAGCCCTTCATGTCGACGCCGCGGTATCTCTTGCGAACAACCCGCAGCCATTAGGTGAGGCCTTTTCCCAGCAGTGGCATGAAAGTAGGAACGTTCTCAAATCAATAACAGCCATGGAGTGTTATCGATATGTATGGTTAAGCTTTGATATCGAAGTTATTCCACTTAGATTGAATGTATTGTAGACCACGCTTGTGGCTTAAATACGTATAGGTTCAGATTGACTGTCTAGTGTTTAGTAGAGCAAAAAAAAAAAAAACTTGTGGCTTAAATACAATACAATGCATCTCAGCCTACTGCTGAATGTAAACTTCTTCAAATTCGACTAAATCACTGTGTTTTGTGTCATCAACCTTTCGAAATCTACGTCGACATAATGATCGGGTGACAACCATAATGATAAGTCAATGGTTCGAAAATCTGGCAAGGATCTTAGCAGATAATAGGGGATCGGACAAAAAAAAAAATTTGTTCGTCAGATAGATTTCTAAAAAATATTGTACACATATTTTTTCTTTTTTCACATAAACAAAGAATGAAGACGATACACTGCTTCGAAAACTCGTGATCTCCTCGAAAACGTCACATGCCAGTACAGTTTTTGCCTACAAATGGCGTCAAAACCCCCCACTCATGATCTTTGACGCGTTTTATCTTCGTCAATTTTCGTCGTATCCAATATTTTTCGATAATCTAACTGACGGACTAATTAGAATCATATATTTTTGACTCAGCCCGATCCCCTATTATACCTATTAATATTCTTCGTGACATTACTGGTGAAATAAGGGTGTACACCTCTCGTTAAGCTTTCAGGGTTCACAGGCATCAGTTTATGTCAATACCCATTGCACTAACCTGTCATGCTAGCCTCCCGGACCCACGCCCCGATATCGCCTCTCATATCAATGGTGTACTCCGACAGACAGTCCAACAGCGCGGCCACTATCTCTCCCACATACTCCTCAACTCCTCCCACTATGCCTTGCGTTGAACAGACTTCAGTAAGACCGACCACGGCATCCCGACGAGCTTCGGCCCATTTTTGAGTGCCTTCCGTTAGTTTTGTGCAGTTTATTAGTGATTGGATCACTAAAGGTAGGTGTTCTGTTAGGACGAATTTTGGGAGGGAACCTGAAAGACGAATGAAAAGGTTAATTGTAGATCTATTCACAGTTGAGGATTAGAACGTTCTGGGTTGATGGCAATGGAGTCAATGTATTTATTTTCAATAATAGTCTTGAAAAATTATGTCATTTTTGTAATCTGAAAATAGGATGGTACTGTTTGTCCTGTACAGCTTTATATATTTTTTTAATTCCAAGAGCTTTGGGTGAGTGCACAAGCTCATACAGGGTGGTGCCGAGCATACGACAATAAATGAAACTACTGGTAGTTCTAGTTCATAGGAACATTATTAAACTATGAAATAAATCCTAACACCGTTGTGGTGCCGACGATACGACAATAAACTTCCTAAATGTTTTTGCCAAATTCGTTTGTTACATTTTATTTCCACACGTTAATCGGTGCAAATTATTCCTAAGGTTAGTAAACGAATATTTGTTTGTAAATTGTAATTTATTTCGTTTACAGTTTTATGCTATTTAGTTTTATTGATTAAAAAAAAAATGTTCTTACGATTTATTTGATAGTTTAATAATGTTCCTATGAACTAGAACTACCAGCGGTTTCATTTATTGTCGTATTGTCGGCACCACCCGATATAAAATATTTACAAGGAATTATTCATCATTACAATATAATTTTTACTTGTAGGCCTTTTAGGACTACATAATAATATTATTGTATTGTTTCATGTTTGTGTATAACAAATAAATAATTTAAATTTGACAGGCATTAAAGCTGACTGCCGCACTCAGGGAGCTTTAATGATTACTTAGGCCATCACTTAGTAAAGGTTTTGACAGTTTTGTCATACAAAAGTATGTCAAATCTTGACTAAGTGATGGCTTAAGTAAACATTAAATATCTCTGAGTACCGCAGTGAGTCCCATTACATGAAAGGCTCAGAGTCAAGACATCTTAGAGACCAGAAATCCATGACTCTGTTGTGTGTATAGTCATGGATTAGGATTACACTACATCTGCACATCATAATATCTTGCACATATTTTATCGAGCACATAATATAATGCCCCAATTATATAAATTAAAGTGTTGCTGTAAAGCCGCGAATTTTGAATTACCACCGCTTAGACAAATACGGATAACTGCTTCTAAAAAAAAACATTATATTACATATAATTTACACTCACCAACAGCCCTAGCATACCCCATCCGCAGCACCAGTCCATTGACCCCAGTATTGCTCAGCTGTCCGCAGTACTTATCCATCAGTTGCTTGCGTTTCTCCTTAGCGGTCAGTTCTCCATACTTCAAGCTGTCGTCACACAAGTAGTGGTCGAATACTAGAGGGAGAGCGTAGATCGCCTTCTCGCGAATAACTTGGACCTCGTGGGATAGACATTCTTCGATTAGACTCAGCCATTCGTCTGGGAACAAAGGATTTGAGTAGAAACAAAATTACTACTACTAGAACTGAATTACTGACTAGATCTAATTTGGCTAGATGGGGTACTTATCACTGATACAATGAAAGAAAGAAAGAAAAAAGTATTTATTGGTCTCACACAGGACAAAAGAAATCGATAAAAAAATTTGACATTAAAAAATAAATTAAACATAGGAGTAACACTTAAAAATAATACATAGAATTAAAATTAGTCCCGTACAAGGCCAAAAGGCCTCTCATTTTTGACAAATGTCACAGCGAGACCCCACACAGGATATGCCACACCTCTGTTGCCCGTCCTGCACACTTCAGGACTTGAATAAAGCAAATAGCCGAGCTGTTCAGGTTGCTACGTAATGGTCGGACCAAATCTTAGTCGTTTATTCGAGAACAATACTGACTAGTATTAGAAAAGAGTTTGTAGAGAGTGATTTACTGTTAATAATTAACACCAGACAACCAAGTCGGGAGGCAGATTACACAGTAATTTCTACGGGTCGGCTTTATTATTTAACAAATATTGCTGATTTTTTTTTTTTTTTTGGAGATTGGGAAATCCTCAAATGACTCCTCCCACTCTGGGCCGAGCGAAAGGGAGTGTCAGCCTTCTACTGACTTAAAAACACCCATGTTCCATCATAGCCTTTTGCGTCCGTGCCCGCTCTATATCTCTTTCGAACAATCCGCAGCCGCGGCAGGGAATATCTTAACTTGAAGAGGTGTGTAAAAATTCTGGCTTTAAAGTCAGAGCAAAATGTTCCACATACCTTCTATTTTTTTTCCAGGGCTAATGCAATCCCTAGTGGCTATTGGTTTTAGGACAAATGGGTATTTCAATAAGATCACTTAAAACTCACCAATAATGACATGTCCATGGTAAGGCGCGTTGGCTCTAGACAGTGATGCGATGCAGTGGCAGCAAGCTTGACGCATGAGCTCGCCGCCCAGACCACGGAACTGTTGGCGGGAGCGGAGCGACTCGACCAGACCGCGGACAGATATTGACACTTCTTCTGAGATTAACGAATCTGCAGTCTTGCCTGGAACAGAAAACTACTTTTAAAAGTTGCTTTTTGTAAACATATTGCTGCTCATGATGGTACAGGGTAGGTACTTTATGATTGTTAATCATTTTTAGAAAATTTGACATAAGAAGAATGCAATCATAAAATATATACCATTAGCCAGTTTCGCCTGTGAGAGCGCATAGATAGCTTCACCAATAGCAAGAATAGCTCCATGCCGTACGTTCAGGTCTATGGACTCTGTCTTCTTCACCAGCTTCGGAAGTACCTCCGTTGCTACGTAGTCAGGGATCTAAAACAAATTGGTAGAAAGGTGGTTAAAGGATAGCTATGTTAAATCAATGCGGGAATCAGCTTTTAACCTACAATGGACGCTTTAACAGAATCGTATTAGGATAATAATTATGATTTGTATGATTTGTAAAAAGTTATTATTATGATTCATAATAATAACTTTAAAAAAAAAAAAAAACATTGCCCCACACTAGGAATTTCTCCTGTATCGTGGGTGCGTTTACAAACATTTAAACTCACATACACAAACACACCCAGACCCAAAACAACTATCTGTAGGCCATACAAATATTTGTTCCGTGCGGGGATCGAACCCGCAACACTCAGCGCAGCAGTCCAACGCTCAGCCACTGCGCCAACCGTGCCGACCATAATAACTGTGTCTGTGACCATTCTAAGAATTGTCACGTATTAATATTATGACCCTATTATGATTCTGCTGAACTAAATCCATTGATTCGTTCAAGCATAGAAAGATAACAGATACGACAGGTAGTTACTTTCACATTTATAGCATTAGTATGACCACAGCATCCCCAGAACAACGATTCGAAGTGAAAACTAGTGCAGAGGGGCAGTGCCTTCTGTGCTTAATGATCAATTTAGTTCAGTAATGAAAACCAACTTACACCACGCATCCTTGAATATTTTAATTTTCAAAAAAATAGTGAACGGTTTGTAGAAAACTATGGCACGGAAAAAAGGAATCGACAACAAACGTAAAAAAATTGCTAAAACTAAAAATAATTATAAAATAAACTAATCCTACTTAACCTAAACAGCACAAAATAAAACTATGACATCAATCTGTCAAGCTCTTATTTTGACAATTATTTGAACAGTTTTTTTTTCAGGATTTCGTAGATGGCCAGTTCAACAAGGCACAAAAAAGACGATGCAGAGATTATAAGCATCTAATATAGGGTGTAAAAGTACCCTTAACGCAAACGAAAGGCATTTGTTCTCCCCACCACTGCGATAATTTTTTTGTTCTAGACCATACCTGGGAACCTCTTAGTTACGGAGATATTGGGGGTCAAAGTTCCAAATTTTCCACAGCTGTTTTTGTAAATACTAGTATTTCAGGTTTTAACTTTACTTAAATTACCTCCATGACCCGTTTACTATTCAAAGCATCCACTAGCATAATGTTTTAAGAGTGCTACTTTCAGTTTTACCGTAAAATGTGATTTTTGACCCCAAAAAAAAAAGTCATTTCCCAGCTTTTTTTTTTTTTTTTTCTTCTGTTTCCTGCTTCGTGGCAATCTGTTGGACACAACAATAAGCCACTTTTCTGTCCGATACTATTGCATCTGATAAGGCGTTTTAGCTTGGTGGGACACTTTTTCTGGTGGGTGTCACAATCCATCCTGGTGAATCTGTCCCTTAAGTTTGGGACATTGTGTCTCTTCAATCTTTTATGATTCAGGCCTTGATCTCCACTGAGTTTGAGGGCAAGCTCATTTTTATGGTTTGAGAGTCTTTTCTGGTAGTTGGTACTATATTTTGCTATCTCCTGTTTGACAGTTGGTACGTTTAGGTCAAGGTATATGATTTTGTTACTTATGTACTGAGGGATGTTAAATATGGTCCTTAGTGTTTTAGTTTGGAATCTTTCCAGTATCTCTATATTACTATTGCTAGCCGTGCCCCAGAGCTGTATGCCATAGGTCCATATTGGTTTCAAGATGGCTTTATACACTGTCAACTTGCTGTGTGTGCTCATTTGTGAGTGTCGTCCTATTAACCAGTACATATTGCGTAGTTTCAAATCTAGCTGCTTCCGCTTTGTCCATATGTGTTTTTTCCATGTCAGCCTTCGGTCCAAGTGCATGCCCAAGTATTTTGCATTATCTTCTTGCGGAATTTCTTCGTTGTCAAGTATAACCGGTGGACACGTGTCCCTTCTAAGGGTAAAAGTCACATGTGTTGATTTACTGCGGTTTGCGTGTATTCGCCAGATTTTAAGCCATTCTTCAATTTTGTCGATGTGATGTTGAAGTTGTTCTGAGGCGATTGCTGGGTTCGTGTGTGTAGATAGTAAAGCTGTATCGTCTGCGTATGTTGCAACCGTAGTCTTGTCTGATGTTGGTAAGTCGGCAGTATATATGGTGTAGAGAACCGGTCCCAGTATACTTCCCTGAGGTACCCCTGATTTGATCTCATGTAAGTCAGAAAGTTCATCATTGAACTTTACTTCGAAACATCGCTTGCTGAGATATGATTTTATTATGTTGTAAAAAGAGTGTGGCAGCATCTTTTTGACCTTGTATAAAAGGCCCTCGTGCCACACTTTGTCGAATGCCTGACTAATATCCAAAAAGACTGCCGAGCAATATTTTTTTTCTTCCAGTGTTCTGCCTATAACTTCTACAATACGGTGAACTTGCTCGATCGTCCCGTGGTTCTCCCGGAAGCCGAATTGATGATTTGGTATGATATTAGTTAGATGTGCTTTCATTCTTTTCAGTAACATCTTCTCGAGGAGTTTCCCTATTATGGGCAATAGGCTTATAGGTCGATACGACGCTACGTCATTAGGTGGTTTACCGGGTTTTGGTAACATTATTACTTGGGCTATCTTCCATTGTCCCGGGAAGTGACTAAGTCTTAAGCAGGCATTAAATATGTTGACGATTGCTACTATACCCTTTTTAGGCAGATTTTTTAAAAGAACGCTGTCGATTTGGTCGTATCCTGGTGCTTTACCATCTGTGAGGTGTTTTATTTCACCAGCTACTTCGGTAGGGCTCGTATATTTTAAAGGGATACACATTTGGTGTGCACTGTCAAGATAACTTTTTATTTTGGCGTCATGATCTGGTCTTGATTCAGGAAAAGGTTTAAACACATTGCTAAGGTGTTCAGCAAAGATTGTCGCCTTCTCAGTGTCTGACCTGGCCCAGTTCCCGTTTCTTTGTCTGATAGGAGGAATCTGACAATTGGGACGTTTTAATTTCTTTGTTGCCTTCCACAGTGAGTAATTTGTGTCTAAACTTGGGGTCAAATTTGAAAGGAACGTTTGAAGGTTATTGTTGGTAAATCTTTTAATGAGGTCTTTTAGTTCATTCGAAGATCTGTTGAATGCTGTTTTGTCAGCCGGGTATCTAGACTCATGCCATATCTTTCTTAGAATACGACGTTGTGATATTTTGTCTTTGATCATCTTTGGATATTGGTTAAGTGTTAGGGGTAACTTTTTTCGCACTATTGTGGAAATAGTGGCTGCTTCGTGTATGATTTTATTGAGGTTCTCTATAGCCTCTTCTATATCTTCCACTGTTTTTAAAGGATTTATGGGTGTAATTCCCATCGTGATTATGTCCTTATACAGCTCCCAGTTGGTATTTTTATTGTAAAGTCTGGCTGCGGGGTTAACCAAAACAACTGATGAGCTCACGTTTAATATGACTGGCGTATGATCAGAAGATAGATCCGTACACGCTTCAGTAGTCATGTAGTTACGACCTATGTTTTTAGTTATGTAGAAGTCTAGCAAGTCGGGAATTTTACTTCTATCTGTTGGCCAATATGTTGGTTCTCGTGAACTCATGCATTCCAGGCATAGATTTTGTACAGTTCCATGTAGTTGCCTTCCACGATGTGTGGTTAATCGTGAGCCCCAGTAAGTGTGTTTTGCATTCCAGTCTCCACCACAAATAAATCTGGAGCCAAGTGAAGAAAAGTACGTGATGTAGTCACTTTTTGTTATCGTGTGTCTGGGTGGACAATATACTGCAGAAAACGTTGTCTCGACTTTATCATTGCATATCACTTTTATTGACGTAGCTTGTATTTTATCTGTATGGTATTTTTCCAGTTCATAATGTTTAATATTGTTTTTAATAATTACTGCAGTTCCGCCATGACTGTTTCCTGATGGATGGTTTGTTGTGTACACTATGTAGTTTTGAATAACAAAGTGTGATCTTGCAGTGAACCTTGTTTCAGAAACTAAAGCTATGTCAATTTTTTCAATTTGAAGGAATGTTTGAAACTCTTGACGACGGTCTGTCAAGCCGTTGGCGTTCCAAGTGACTACTCGGAGTGTGTTGATCATTTTGTTATCAGGCTTGAGATAAGCTGGATCATTCTATCCATCATTTTGTCCATCATGCTGATCATGATTTGTTGAAATTTGGCGAACATTTGTTCTAATCTGTCTGGACCTTTCTCTGGGTCCGGTATGCCATCAGTTAGTGGTCGGTCTTTTGCTGCATCCGCATAGCTTCTTTTGTCAGTGTGATAATTTTGTCGTACGTTTTGGTTTACTGTTTCATTCAATATTTTGATCTGTTTTGTGTTTAGAGCTGTGTTGTTTTCTTTATTGGTTGGTTTAGTTTTTAATATTTTTTCCTTATATTGTTTATATTTTAAGCAACCCTTGTAACTTGCAGGATGTCTTTCTTGGCAATTTGCACATGTAGCATCTGTCTCTGGTGTTTTGGTGCATGAAGCAGTAGGATGATCGTTACCACATTTCACACATCTGAATGGTCTGAAGCACTGATTTTTAGTGTGTCCAAACCTCTGGCATCTTTTGCATTGCATTATTTCTTTTTTCTTGTAAGGAGCTTCAAATGTCACTCTCATTTGACTAAGGTACCTTAATTTAAATATTTCTTTGTTGTTCTTGTTTGGCTCCAAGTCAACGAAGAAGACTGGCAATGCCTCTTTGGTAGACCTATGTAAAACATTTACTATTTGTCTCACCTCATGGCCTTGTTCTTTTAGCTCTTGTTTTATAAGCCATTTCCCAGCAAAAATTTTTGCGTAGGGGTACTTAGTTTGATGTACAGAATGCTTGGTTGACGGATGCGTGAAGGGTTCGTTTACACCCTGTATAGTAGTTTTAAATAAAGGTGATGTTATTGGCAAATGTAAGAAGTCGGAAATGATCTTAAATAAGATAAATATAACTAGTTTTTATGATAGAAAACGAAAATTCGAAGACATGTCATTTCTACCAACCCCCACTGGGCCTATGGAGTGAATCTAAACGAGCAATTTTTTTATTGCAATGTATGGCTGCAATACAGGTCAGGCAACATTAAATGCAAATGCAGCCAGGCTATGACGCCAATATTTTAGGCATACACATATTTTTGATATGGCCAATACATTGTTATGCCAGTTGCAGGGCAATCAAATGGGGATTCATTGGCATAAGTACAGTCCTTACCAGACACTTCTACTCTGACTACAAATTACTCTCAAGCGACAGTGATCTTTATTTCGTTTCAATAAGGTTACTATTATGTTGCTTCAGTTATAGTTAAAATATCTGTGAACGGACTGTAGGTTATAATACTTTAGGAAACATAAAAAACAAACCTTATCAGTCAGCTTATAAAGCGCCTTAGCAGCTATTTCCCTTATAGCGCAGTCCCAATGTTCCACCTTCAGGTCTACCAGATGATCTATGAGCGGCTGGGTGTACTCCGGGTAGGAAGCCACTTGCGGGGCTATGACTAGGTAGGCGTTGTTCCTAGGTCCTACTGACTGGAAGTCGGCGGTGGTTAGTACGTCGATACCGTGCGGGAACATGCCGTGGCGGCCTACGTTCTCTTGGTATGCGGCTGAGGCAGCTCGGCGACAGTTGATCTGTGAGTAGAGAAGTTTTGTTTATTCGTTTGAAGAGCACATGCTTATATGAGCTTTATTAATGCACTTTGAATTTAAATGATGTTTTGATTCACAATCAAAACATGTTTTAATTAGGTATTTTCTTTATCTTTACTTCAGTTCCAATACAACTCTCTATGTAGGTATCTGATTAATGTAAAAAAAAAACAAAAAAAATATGTAAAATAATATACAGGGTGTAAATCAACCCATCACACAGCCGTCAACCAAGCATTCTGTACATCAAACTAAGATTTTTTGGGTCAAAAATCACATTTTACAGTAAAACTCAATGTAGCACTGTTAAAACATTGTGCTAGTGGATGCTTTGAATAGTAAACGGGTCATGGAGGTAATTTAAGTAAAGTTAAAACCTGAAATACTAGTATTTACAAAAACAGCTGTGAAAAATTTGGAACTTTGACCCCCAATATCTCCGTAACTAAGAGGTTCCCAGGTATGGTCTAGAACAAAAAAAATATCGCAGTGGTGGGGAGAACAAATGCCCTTCGTTTGCGTTAAGGGTACTTTTACACCCTATATAATTACATAATACAAAAACTCATGCTATACATATTCACACAGGGGCAGGCAGACACTACAGAACACCATATCCTAATATGTTGACACATTACTTCTATTGCTTAGTTAATAATTAATAATAATAATAATTATTATTATAATTATTATATTAGTTCTTCCGAGTTCATTATTTTAACTAATTATTAATTAAAATGAATAATCCTCACCTCTCTATCAAAACACGCCGTACTAATCAAGGCGTTAGCGAGCGCGGTAGCGTAAGGCGCGAGTGCTACGGCGTCGTACGCACGTGCGAACGCCCACGCGGCGTGACACGCCGAGTCCCGCGCGGCGCGGCCCCCTCCCCCCGCACCCGCGGCCGCGCGTGCCTCGTCACGTCGCAGTGCCCTCACTACGCTCGACACGCCGTTACCCACTTGGATGGGGGACAGGAGGCCGCGACGAGCTGGGGATAGTAATAATAACAGGTTAGGTGGATTTTTCTTCCTTGAGTAGTAACTAAGGATCGAGTATAATAGAGGAATTTTAAGAGGAGGGATGAATCGGATGTGACTAAAAAAGTGATGAATATAAATGTGGATGGCTAAGTAATATGAAGGAAAAAGAAATAAATGATAGCGTGACGACTGGCAGGACAGAATGGAAGAAAAAAACGTAGTGCGCCGACCCCAAATGACATGGGATAAGTGCAGGAAGATGATGATGATGACCTGTCTCCACCAAAGCGAAGATGAGCGAAGCGGTGAAGTGATTATCTGCCTAGCCTCCTGGGACGGGAGTGAAGAGCAATATTCAACCAAACACAAGAGGCACGAGAGTCGCAATTCGAATTCGAACCTATGTTCGATTACCTCATGTCTCCTCTCCACTCCACTTAACCAGAACTGAAACTATTAGGACTGTTTTTGGTCAAATTATGCACTTTGTAGACAACTTAGAACTTTCATAGTTTTGTCGAGTTTACATCATCATGGGCTGTATCCTTTCAAGGCTACTATTAGATATAACATTCACTAACAATTTAAAGTCATTTAGAATCATCGGACTACCTCCACACAAAGACAAGAACTTGCATATCATCATCAGCCAGAAGACGTCCACTGCTGGACAAAAGGCCTCCCCCATAGAAAACCATAACGAAGCTATGATATGCTCCGGAATTTTTTGCGCATAGAAACTCCAAGCTTAGCTGTACATGGCTTGTTGCGTGACTTTTGAGCTTCTCTAAGAGGCCTGCAGTTAAGGACCATGTCTCTGTGCCATAAATTATCACTGGCAAAGCCTCCATATAAAATTACCTAATTCAGCCAACGCCATACACCCTCCATGCCACGCGGTCTCCCGTTCGTACTCGGCGAACAGCGACAACACGCTGTCACACACATCGGCGGCCGCGAGAGCTGGCAACCGCGCGCCGATGCGACCTACACCTTTTGCGGCCGACCATCGCACCACGGTGTCATCATCACGGAGGGTACAGAGTAGGAGTTCTACTACGTCTTCTACCTAAAAAAACGAAACACATCTATATCTTCATCATCATCATCATTTCAGCTGAAAGAGGTCCACTGCTGGACATAGGGCTTCCCCAAGTGTCGTCACATTGACCGGTCCCATACGACTCGCATCTAGCGGTTCCCAGCAACCGCTACCAGGTCATCGGACTTATATATTATCTTGTTTAACAATATTACCATTTACAACGAAGTTTTGCAAAGGTTTATGTATTAAAGTTTGTTTATGTCCAGTCCAGCATTGGCGTCCGCGAAGGTATTACGTAAATGCTACCGCTGCACCATTTTGTAGTTTTGATTGTATCGAAAACAAAACGTTGCGATAACGCGGCGCACGACTATGCTGGACGAAGTTTGAAGACATTGAAGCAATATTTTCGACTATAATTAGCTATTTGACTACTGTTAAAAATTCACGAAAATGTTATGTTATTTCAAAGAACTAACAGAAATAACACGATGTGTGAAAAAATTAATAATATCGATAAAGAAATGGAGTAGCTAGTTAGCTACATGCTTTAGAAGTTTTTGGTGCGGGCACTTTCTATCCTTGTCGCGCGAAACGGCCATTTGTACTACGTAACCGTGACGTAACTATACTAGCGCTGTCTTTGTCTAACATGTCATTTACAATCAGTTAAAACTAAACCATTTTTTGATCGATTTTATTACTTTTGTCACACATCGTGTTATTTCTGTTAGTTCTTTGAAATTACATAACATTTTCGTGAATTTTTAACAGTAGTGAAATAGCCAATTGTGCTATCGATACCCCGTTATACAATTATTATTAAGTTAGAACAAAATGAGCAAATATTCTCAAGCAATCACAAAACTTGTAATACCTCCTGTGGAATATCCTGATCATCATCATCAGGGGGCGAGGTGATGGGTTCAGTGTCGCCAGCGGCCGCCACTCCACCCAGAGTCACGGCGAGAGAGCGGGACCCGCGTGTGTATCGCCATGCAACCACACGCGGACGGAGGAATGTTAAACCTAAGACAATTTGGTACATAAATTATTTCGAACTTTTACTGGTTTTGTTCAAAATCAAGTCATTTATACATTTTTTTTCCAGGAGTTTGTGGCTAGATAATAACAGCAGCTCGAACCAATCTTCAGTTTAAGCCACGCTTGCCTAGGTTGGGTGGTGGATGGGTGACCACCAAAGACTATATAGCCACTTGACTGCGCATACAGTGCCCCGATGCTCGAAAACTATTAGTATTTTGTCGCCTATGCATAGGCTACGGTATGAGTAACCGTTTTAGTTGTGACCAAGTGTTAGACCTGTGTGCACGCCAAATAATTAACAATTGTTATAATTTTTTATGCAATTTATAACGTGTAAAAATGCCTTCATGCGCGGTTAAGTGGTGTGGGAAACATTCCAAGACATCGAGTTACAAAAAGGATGGCACAACTTTTCATCAATAAGTAAATATTACGAAAATTATTTTTGTTTTAATCAAATTATGAGCCACCGCAGGGGTCTATTTAAAATGGTAGTTTGGGTGAACGAGCACAAAGATGAGTCTCGCGTTGATGTCTTTTGGAAAAGTCCCTTTCTTTTATTAGGCAATTCTAATAAGTTTGTCCCTTTCTTTCCCTTTGTATTTTTATCGTAAAAATCTGTGCTGTTACCTTTTATGCCAGAATTCTATATCGATAAAAATAAAATTAAACTTAATATAATTTTAATTTAATTCAGATACTGTCATTATCTACTTTTAACCGACTTTAAAAAATGGCGGTAGTTCTCAGTTTTTACATTCTTCTCAACTAAATATTTCTGTTAAATTAAATGTTAATGTTTCATAAAACCTCGTATCATTTTTATTTTCTTCTTTATACTACTTAAAATACTTATATTTTTCCGAGTTCAACAATAAGGAAGAAAGAAGTAGTAGACCCGGAAATTGTAGACCTAACTCCACGTAAACGCAAAATGAAACGACACATAGATCATCTTCTAATAATTATATTCTCTTAGTAAAAAGAAGAAAGACGTCTTGACGTCTTTCTTCAAGATAATACTGGCTTCAAGATAATACTGGCGGTAAGTCTCCTCTTTGAGGAGTGGCTGGAGAGGCGCCACGGCGCCCTCACCTTCCGTCTGACGCGGGTACTCACCGGACACGGTTGTTTTGGGAGGTACTTGCACCGAATCAGGCGGGAGGAAACGCCTGGATGTCACCATTGTGAGGATCGGCCGGAGGACACGGTGGAGCATACCGTGGAGGTCTACCCCGCTTGGGTGGAACCCCGCCGTGTTCTCGTAGCAGCGATCGGCGGCGGCGACTTCTCGCGTCCGGCCCTGGTGCAAGCCATGGTCCGGAGCGAGGGGGAATGGGACGCCGTCGCCTTCTTCAGCTAAGCAGTGATGCTAGCGAAGGAGGTGGCGGAACGTGAGAGGGAAAGAACCTCTCGTCCCAGCCGCCGCGGGAGGCGCTCCGGGCGTCGGGGGCCAAGTGATGGCTTCCGGCCACCGTAGACGCGGGCCTGTGGACGGTGAGTGATGGGCTAGCTCGCCGTCCGTCCGTCTTGTGACGACAACAGGCCGTGTCGACGGCGCGTTCGTGGTCCACGCGCGCCTCAAAGAGATGTAAGCAACATGCAAGGGCTGACGCCCGTCGGTGCTGCGGGTTGTTCGAAAGAGATACCGCCGCCTCAAGAAGGAACATGGGTGGTTTTTAGTCAGTAGAAGTCTGACACTCCCTTTCGCTCTGCCCAGAGCGGGAGGGGTTATTTGATGATTCCCCACACCCCAAAAAAAAAATTGATTATTGGTTAAAAAAAATGCGAGCCTGAAGATAATAACAGGATACTTGTTTTTATTTTTGTAATTGACTGATTTTAATTAAATATTATTTTGTCGTTTTTATTGAGTATTTTTATAATATTAAAATCCATTTTATCGATATCGACTATTTTCCCATAATCAAGTAAGGCAATCCCTACCTAGGCATACCTACGCAACTTGACCTTAAACTGACCAATTGCAGCCGCGTATTCTTCCTCATCCCCCGACCCGCGGTAGTGAGTTGTGTACTTAGAAGAAATCGGCTTACACGCTCTGTAGTGGTTTAATACTCTATGGTGACCACCCTATACATACCGAGTTTCCTCTGTGCCTCGGTAAATAGGTGAAGCTGTTGGTCCCAGCTGGCATTTGTTGATCTTTAAGATCAAGTCTTAACAAGGGGTGTCATATTACCCAGTTACAGGATTAACCGCAAAATAATTGGGAAAAGGACAGGAGGATATGTCATATCCTCCCTTGAAACACACACCCTTTCTAGTTGTTTGGTTTTGAAGAAGTGGCGAACCAAACTACACATAAGAACATGTTAATAACTTACCTATTCTTTGCACAATCTTCACACCATACTTCCTAACCAACATAGCCTTATGTAGCTGATAATTCTGTTTAGTAACCCAAGCCAGTAACTTCGGGGCTAATGGAAGAAGATCATCTCTCTTCCCGTGTTTCAAGACTGCTGCAACTGCGGCCAGTACTCCATAGTGAATTGTCTCTTCTTCTTGTAGATTGGAATGTAAATCGCAAGCCCAGTCAAAGAAAGCACCCATGTAAAGCTCTTTTACATCAGACCTAGAATTAAATGCTAATTAGGACTGCAATAATATAAGTTTTGTTATGACTGTCCACTATCATAATGTAATCTAATGTGACTGAGTTCTGGTGGAAATTTAATTTAATGACCGTGCAAATCATCTACATGTAGAAGAAGAGTTCAGGACACATTCAAATAGGGCGGCACGGTAGGCGCAGTGGCTCAAGCAGTTGACTGTTGCGCTACGTGTAGTGGGTTCTATCCCCGCACAGAACAAATATTTGTATGGACTACAGATAGTTTTTTCAGGTCTGGGTATTTGTGTATGTGAGTTTAAATGTCTGTGAACGCACCCACAATACAGGAGAAATTCCTAGAGTGGGCAACATTAAAAAAAAAAAAAATTGTGTGATACAGTTTTCTAACATGTAATGTAATGTAATAATAATGTAAATGTAATCTTAAAAGTGAAGGCCTTACCTTATAAGAAATTTGGAAGCTAAATAAGCACTGGCCTCAGCACAGGAGTCTTTGCTCATTGCATAAGTCTTGCAAATATTGAAAATTCTCTCCATCACTGTCAGTTGTTTTGCACCCTCGGCAACACCTGCAAGTATATTAGTTAATTAGTAAGGCTCCAACCAATTTGCTTGTCACTTTTTTGGAAGGGTGGTTGAAAATTATCGATCAGGAACATTCTAATGAGATAAAAAGCATTACATTGAAGTCCATTCAACCATTAAGGCATGACTTACCCACAGTTAACAATGATGATGATGATCATGATTAATTAATAGATGATGATAATCTATCTATCATGGAATTGAACTATGGAAGCCAATGGGACATTGACAAACATGTGCCATTGGTTTCTATTCCAGCTTCTTGATAGAATAAGACTTGAAATCAATTACCTGGTTGCCCCGGTGCGAAGCCATCAAGTCGGCTCATGTGAAATGGAATGATGACCACAATAGAGAGCCACAGCAGCAGAACAAATCTACTCCTCCATGTCTCTTTGTCATTTGGGTCCTGGGCCTCCAGGAATGTTAATACTGTTAGAAGATCTGAAACCTGAAATGCGGATTACAAGTTGATCAGTAAAATTGTATGGCAAACTACTATTACTATGTGTTAGACTTATACAACCTCATGTATATCTTATAAAAAGTGTTATTTGAATGAATAAAGATTACTTTTACATTTTTTTTAATGGACCTTACCTCATGTGGAAGATGCCTTACAACAATTTTGTACCCTCTTACTCTGATAATTTGATACATGTAGTCGAATGCAGCATACTTTAAATCTTTCGGCGAGTCCTTATCTTTGATCAGGCTCAGAAACTTTGATAACATCTTGTCTAAATGAGGATCAAGCAAGTGTGGTTGCTCATAGTACTGCTTCAAGATAGCATTCAGTTTATCATATTCTACTTCAAAAGCTGGTGTGTTATAGATATTTTTAACGTTGTCGATCATATTCAGCACATCTTCTATTTCTGAAAAGTGCTCCAAAGCGCACCCCAGGCCAATATTGTCGCATTCATCGTCCCGGTTCATGTCGGTATCGAGCCCAACCATTTTCAAATTATCCTGTTGTGCTAAAACAATGAACTCGCTTCAAAATTATATTCAAAGAAACTTTGACGACCATAAAACTTGTTACTATTACTTTTTTATTAATGATATTACGATTACTCACACAGTAAACTACAAAATACAAAAACAATTTTATTTTGCTATGCAGTTGCTTTACTTGCTTTTGTTTGAAATGACAGTGACATGCCAATAGAAAAGTCATCAATGACATTGACAACAGGATAGAAATAAAAATTTTGAATAATAAAAAGAGAAGGCAATAACTAGATGCGAAGATTCTTGAATGATTTACAATTGAATTTCGGTCACATACTAATCGGATCTCGAAATATTTCTCAAAATTTCTATGGCTCACCTCTAACCAGTTTCATAAGTAACGAGAATAACCTTTCATTCTGTATAATCTATGCGCGCTTTGCTTAGCTTTGGACGAGGTTGGCTGGCAACATTATTAATTTCTTTCATGGAGTTTTAGAATCAGTTTTGTGTCTCCTAGTCGAGAAATAATGATTTTATCGAACTAAATGTGTTTCATTTCAAATAAATTTATTAAAAAATGAACAATCGTAAGTATATTCAGTATATTGTGGTTTCATGATACAACTGTACCAATAATAATCACATAGCATTTCCATTTATAATAGAACAAAAATGTTACTTTTCCAGTGACCCGAGGCCCGGCTAAGCGCAGAGTGAAGCCGGTAGAACCCCAGTCGCTATTAGATTTTGATCTTGAAGGCGAGAGCTCAGACGACTCGGACTTTCGGATAGAGGACCACCCCGACGAAAGCGACGATTATTCGATAAACACCGACGATGAAAAAAGTACGTATTTTTTGCCCTAGTTATCGCTTCTACGAGTATTTCATAGTACGCTAATTTTTCACTGTATTCCTACTAGGTGTATGTATATCCCAGTAATTTCTTACTTAATATTATAAGCTGAAATTATGTGTCTTTGCCCATATGCTGGTTATCCATCAAGTACTGGCTCTTTTATTTGTGTGCTCTAGCTCTTTATAATGCAGTGTATTCTTAAAAAAATATGTGGAAATGCCCAGGATGTGTGGTAGTTAGCAGAATGCACAGATGTGAAAAAAGCTGAAAGCAACAAACATCACAGCTTTATGTAGATATTAGATAGTGTGGGTGTGCCATGGTACACCTCTGCCTAACCCTTCAGTAAGCAGGTGTTATATTATGTTAATACAGCACTATTTTCACACATTTTCTTATTCAATGTTAATATTAAATATTATCTGACATATTCTAATTTTATTGACCTGAAACATTAATATTTTCCTTTTACAGAAGCAGCCTTACGAAGCGAATCTTCAGAAGGATCAGGGTCTGATGATGATGACTTCAAGCAGTCTAACAAGATTGGAGAAGATCAACCTGTTAATAATTTCCTGGATAAATCCAAGCATAAAGAATTCAAGGTACTGAATTATTTATTAGACCAGTATTATTTACATAGATTACTGTACTGTTATGTTTGTGTGATAAAGATGATTCATTATTGATTGATTGAGATGATTTCTATATAAATATTATTTATTTAATTTTCAAATAAATATAGGTGTGTGAGAAACTACCTTTTGTCCACATTCATACATCTGGTCATTCACTAGTTGTGTGTGGCATTCTGTTAGTTCTGCCTAACCCCAAGGGAAAAAGGTGTGATTTTATGTCTGTAGTATAATAATATAATATAATATAATATCAGCCATTTGTGTCCCACTGCAGGGCAAAGGCCTCCCTTTCCTCTTTCCACTTATCCCTATCCAGTGCTCTGTAGTATAATTAAATTGAAATAATTTTAATAATTTTTGTTTTTTGTTCTTCAGTTTCCAGTTGAATTGGCGAATTTGCTGATCTGTGCAGGGTGCCTGGGTTCCAGGAGTGATGACTTTAACGAAATTGTTGAGTGTGATGGCTGTGGGGTGACTGTTCATGAAGGTAATTGAATAAATAACTATTTAAGAGAGCTTTTATTCGTGGCAAATTATCCCACAGTTCATATCAAAATTAATCTATGTTAGATTCAGGGTGCCAGATTATTGTCAAATCTGTGCATGAAATAATATTGTTGGTCTAGTGGCAACAATCGAGTCTTGATTTGTGCCCCCTATTACATCGTACTTAACACAACCAGTGAAATGTGGCTGTACTATGAGGCAGGCACACCTTTCCCTAACCCTTTGGGGATTACAGGCATGATGTTACGTTATGTATGTTTCTCATTTATCAAAAGAAGTGTGTATGTGTACCTCTGTATGTATAGGCTCAAATAGTAACAAATTTTTATGGCAAGCACATAAATTTTCCCTGTTTAGCTAATAGTACTAAGTTAGGTTACTACTATAAACTAGAAAAAACCCAGTATCTGTTATCATATTATAATAAAACCAGGGAAACCTACAGGAAAAATAGCGTACAAACAGGCAATTTCAGTGTTTATTTTGAGTATGACAAAGGACTTTTTTTAATTTCAGGTTGCTATGGCGTGTCAGACACAACCAGTGAGTCTAGCACAGTCAGCTCAGCATCTACTGAACCTTGGTTTTGTGAAGCTTGCAAGGCAGGTGTGACTGATCCTAGCTGCGAGCTTTGTCCTAATAGAGGTAAGATTTACTTCTTTTCATCATCATCATCCTGCCCTTGTCCCATTCTTTTTGGGGTTGGTGCGACACATCTTCTATTCTGCCCTGTCAGACATCACGGCTTCATCTACTCCTTTCTCTTTGATATTATTCCTTACACAATCCATGCATCTTTGGTTTGGCCATAAGATTTACTTATTTTAACAATCGAAAATAAAACGATAAACTTTTTGTTTGGGGGTTGGTGCAACAGTTCTTCCATACTTCTCTATTAGACTTTGTCTAAGTAGTCACCTCCTTTCTAGCCAAATCATCTTTACATAGTCCAACCAAGCGGGATCCAAGACAGTTACAATCGTTTATCTTTACTTTAATAAGTATGATTTGTAACACGGAATATGGCTACACCTCATCTGCTCATTGTGGATAACTAATTGCACCTCCCAGGACTTGAATGCGGCATACGACAGATGTCCAGGTTGCTACGTACAGAATCTTGAGTCATCAATTGAAGACGAAGAGTACAAAATTAATTTCGTTTTTTGGTTTCAGGTGGCATTTTCAAGGAGACTGAAGTTGGTGCATGGGTGCATTTAGTATGTGCGCTTTACGTGCCTGGTGTGGCATTTTCAGAGGTATGGAATATTCAAATCAAACACTTTGGAGACCCCTGAAATGAGAAAGAGAAATGTGATTGCTTAGTTCCAAAGATTACCCCCTACATACAAACTTACAAACAAATTTTTGTTATGTCACATGTCTTAGAATTTTTTGGTTTTTTGGTTCTAAGACATTTCCTCACGATGTTTTCCTTCACTGTTTTGGGAGCAGCGGTGATGAAATAAATTACAAAAAGTAATGCGCCTGCCTGGGTCCGAACCCACGACTTACTGTTCCAACTAGCATTATGTTTACGTATGTTGCATTTGGGACCAATTTGCTGCGCGCGCATGATATGACCTTGCACGCCATAACCTTGTGTCAGTGGCTTGTGTTTACTATCAATGCAGATTTCGGTAGTTCAATTTTTCTTGACATTAATAGGGTTGTTGGTACGTTTTTCATATCATTTGTGTTTACGTGCCTTCTACTTTACCGACCGGATAATAGACCAGGCTTTTATTGAACAAGTTTGTGTTAGGGGTTTTCGTACCTGCCTGTGACGGCCTAGTTCTTCGTAACTACGCAATAGACTTTGATGAGCATAGTTTGCGGAGTTTATTTGGGAAAGTTTGTTTGCTTTATGGAATTTCCTGGCTGTTTCGGTGTTCCCAAGCTCATAAAAGAAAGAAAAGATAGAAAACATATTTATTTAGCACATGCCACAAGTGCACACAACAGACAATAAAAAATAAAGAAGATAAGATCCCAATGTATTTAAGTCGCGAGTTAATACTTAATAGGCTTCGGTCGGCTTTGGTCATTCCATCATCGACCTCATTTCTGTTCTCAGGACATGATTGAGGTCAAGAGAAGGCCCAGTAAATATTTTAAAAAAACTTTGTGTAAACTTATTTTTTAAAAAATCTCAATATTTTTTCATAAACTGCGGAGAAGCGGCGAGTCGCAAGTTTTACCTTTAACATTTTTTTATTCTCAGGTGGAGCGGTTATCGGGCGTAACGCTATTCGAGATGGCGTACTCCCGATGGGGGGCGCGCTCGTGTGCGTTGTGCGAGGACGGCACGTTAGCTCGCACGGGTGTGTGTGTGGGCTGCGATGCGGGACTCTGTAAGACCTTCTTCCACGTCACTTGGTAAGCTGTTTTTTTAAAGTTGACCTACTCTATGAATTTCTCTTGTATCGTGGGTGCATTGACAAACATTTAAACTAAGTTTTAACTAACATACACAAACCAAACACCCAGACCCAGTATACGTAGGCCATACAAATATTTGTTCCGTGCGGGGATCGAACCCGCGATACGCAGCAGTTATTCGCTCAGGCACTACGCTAACTGTGACATCACCGTCGTCGCCGTCCTGTTTGTCTGTTTTATGATGTTTTGCTCTTTTACTGCCGCACTCAGAGACGTTTAATGATTACATAAGCCGTTACTTAGTAAAGGTTTTGTATGTCAAATCTTTACTAACTGCGGTACTCAGTGATATTTAATGATTACTTAGCCGTCACTTAGAAAATATTTGACATACTTTTGTATGACAAAACTGTCAAAACCTTTACTAAGTGATGGCCTAAGTAATCATTAAAGCTCTCTAAGTGCGGCAGTTAGAGGCAGTTAGTTACAGATGTTCCTATAATAGTAGTGCTATAACAGTTATGTTTAGGTTCGATCCAATTCGGCAGTAATTGTTGCACAACATTGATTTGGAATACGTCCTGAATGGCAAACTATGTTCGACATTAATCATTGCTGTTTCATTTCGGGTTTGTTCGACACAATCAGACCTTAGACTTTTTGCAAACTTATCTCTTTAATTGTTCGATTTTGACGCGAGCATATTGTGTTAAGCACCTGTTAGTGATATCCAGAGATGGATACAACCAGACTAAGCTAGTTCTTTAATTAAAATGATGTATTACAGTGGCCAACGCTCGGGCCTGCTAGCTGAGGCTCATTCTGAGGAAGCGGAGCAAGCGGACCCGTTCTACGCTCACTGCAAGCTACATTCTGATAAGGCTCTAGTCAAGAAACGCAAGAGGAACTGGCTTGCTTTGCAGTTAAGAACTGAGAAGAGGTAATACATGGAACATGTCGTTTGTAAAGTTCATTATCAGCCATAAGACGTCCACTGCTGGACAAAGGCCTCCCCCATAGAACGCCATAACGAACGGCAACCTGCCATTTGCATCCACCGGTTGCCCGCGACTCTCACGATGTCGTCGGTCCACGTGGTGGGAAGCCTACCAATGCTTCGTCTTCCGGTTCGTGGTCGCCACTCGAGAACCTTTCTTCCCCATCGGTTGGGACATCCAATGGGATGTGCATCAACAAACTTCAACTTGCATATGACCCTGGTTCTTCGCCAATTTCCTCATTCCGGATTTTGTCGAGCAAAGAAACTCCGAGCATAGCTCTAGCAGTCGCTCCATGGTTCGTTTGTAAAATTAATATTCTGTTAATAACTTCAGTTTAAAAGGATATTCCATGTTTTTTTTGCAGGAAATTGGAGTTAGAACACAATTTAAGTACAGAAGAGAAATTAAGAATTCAACGTAAATTAGTGAAGTACAGAAAAAAGTATTTGATCCAGAAGGAGAGTAGGAATCCTCCATGGGGTAAGATTATTTCCAATATTATTTTATGATCTTCAATTTTATATGTTGTTAGCTCCAGTACTATCGGAGTTGTGGCAAAGAGTAGGCCTGAGTAGGCTTAAACCAAACTGACAATAAAACCAAATTGTATTTGATCACCAATTTGAATTTGGATTTCGCGAGCAACAATCCGACATAGAACATGTGCAGTGTGCACTGTGCCAACCACACCATAAGACAATGCCTAAAAAAGAAGGAGTATTGTTTATTGGCAGCCCTTCTTGACATACAACAAGCATTTGATCGAGTATGGCATAAAGGACAATCATGCAAGATAAAGCAGCTCCTGCCCCATTAGTAATTCGTGTTCACCCAATACCTTGTAATGGAATCATACCCTAGTGAAAGGCAATTTCAAGTAAAGCTACGAGATTCAAAATCCGCTCTCGTTAGATGCCCTTCAGGGGTATCGCAGGGCTCCGTTAGGGGCACAGTTTTGTTTAACATCTTAACCAGTTACCTCCCACAATGTCAAAAATCATGATTCCAATAAGTCTTGTAGCATATTCCAAAAACAACTAGACAAGTGCCATGACTGTCTAAACAATTGGTATGTTAGGACAAGTGTGCCTAATTCGCATCACACCACTTTTATGTTCTGTCATGGTGGTCAAATTGGGTCAGGAACTGGATATTCTTCCACCGTCGCCGTGGGTGGCATACCTAGGAATTTATTAGAATTGTAGATTGGGATGGAAGGATCACTTATAGAAAAAAATACCTTAAAAAATAATAGTTTATTTGTGTTCTTTTTTTTCAAAATACTAAGCCCTTTATGGTGGTTCATAAAGGGCCTACCAGGCAGACAATCTACACGAACCCTGATTAATAGTTCGTTATTTCGATGTCTAATATCTGTTTGTGATTGTTTGATTAGTGCCAACACAGAAAATGGCTCGTCTGTTATACAGCAGCGCGTCAGCCATGAGGAAGTTTCAGCGAAAAGCCGAGTGTATGGGCATCGATACTCATGCGCTGGAGTTTCAAGACGCACAGGTAAACAAATGGTTTTAAATGAGCTTGTGGTCCACGCTTTTTTTTATATCGGGGTAAACCTTCAAAAGGCGACAGGTCTTTGGTAAGAAGACCGGGGAGTGTGGGATTTTTACCGCAATCAAACCACCTCGGTGGTCACAATCTGTACATGAGAGGAGGGCGACTATACAGGTCTCCGCTCTTGACTGAAACCTAGCTACAACTGTTAGTCTACTAGTCGTACTTACAGTGTTGTCCTAATTTTAATACTCACCTGTCCGAACCTCCAGTCTCTGTTAATTACTGGCTCACGAGAACACGGTGTGATCGTCGTCACGCCAGACTGGCTGGGCGGACCAGCGATATTTGGCGCACAGATAGATTTTTTTAGTCTGGAACAACACATAGGCTAACTTTCTTTTTCTCACACTTACAGCGGCACTCGGAGATATTTAATGATTACTTAAGCCGTCACTTAGTAAAGATTTGACATACTTTTGTATGACAAAACTGTCATAAATTTTACTAAGTGATGGCCTAAGTAATCATTAAAGCTCTCTGAGTACGGCAGTTAATCATCAAAATTTCCACGCAAACGATGGATATAAAATAATGTTTATTATGCTCTTCAACTTCTGCTTCTACTGACAGCATATTGCTTGCATTACGCGAAGGTCATATGCATAGTACACAAACTTAAAAAAAAAACCTTTGATGTAATAAGAACACCGTTTTTCATTCTAGATGGCAGCTCTAAAAGACGTGTCCCGTCGCTGGCACGTCCCGCCCGCGTTCTCGGTGGAGTTCGTTGGGTACTACCTGGAGAGAAACACGAGAGTGTCCTCACTGAGGCAGTCTCTCGAACGTCTCACGAGAGAGAACGAGAAACTGCTGGGAGACGATGATGGCTTGAGGTTCGATTATGATGAGGTAAGCTCAATGAACTTTTTGTTGGGATTTTGTAGAAGTATTTTTCTTTAAATTCAAAACTTTTCCAACGTAACATAAAATAAGTGTCAAATTCTTAGGAGCTTTTGTAAAATATGATGCTTTGTATTACAAGGTGTGTGTTAGAGCGCAGCCGAGGATCGTATTCAATGACTTTACTGACTAAAAAAATATGATTGTAATTAGTCCGTCTGTAAATCTGTCCGAAAAATATTGGATACGTATTTTTTGTTTTATCAAATCAATAAAAATTTACGAAGATAAACGCGTCAAAGATTTGAGTAAGGGGTTGTGACGTCACTCACCAGTAAAAAATGTCATACTAATGTCTTAGAATATGACGTCACACGTGTTTTCAAAGCACTGTGTCGTCTTCAATGTTTGTTTACGTGAAAAAAGAAAAAATACGTGTCCATTATTTTTTAGAAATCTATCTGACGGACTAATTAGATTTTTTTTGTTAACTACCCTATTGATAGTATATTATGTGATTGAAGATAAAAACAGAAAAATGTCGTGAGGAAAGTTTTGAGCACGAATGTGGACCAAAGAACCGATGGAATTTAAACTGTGTTAAGGATGATATGGAATGAAAAGTGGTGTCTAATGAGATGACGAGTATATGTGACTGAAAATACGAAAAGCGTCTAGAAAAAATAAAACGTTACCCGTCGGTTTCCAGAGATGGCGCTGGCATACGTAATAAATAAACAATAATTGGATTAGAGTTACATAGTTAGTATTCTACTACATGCAAGTCATTTATCTTGGCGAAAGGATTGATATTTATCGCAGAATATTGTTATCAAAAATGCGTAAAAACCTGCTCCTAATCTTATTGATGAACCAAATTACCTAAAGCCTTTGATAATATCTAAGGGATTATTATTTTTAGCTATAAATATTATTAATGGCTATATCGATAACAGGATATCAATATTTATTAGAGCAGTGTTGGCCCAGCTCGACGTATGAGCGGTCGTGGGTTCAAATACCCAGACAGCCGTGCACTTTTCTTTCCATAATTTATGTCATCGCCTTCGCATTGCTTCGAATGATGATATTATAGATGATGAATATTAAATTTAATCCGCCTTAGATGTCCATTTCTTTTTTTCTAACTACAGGAAAGCTCATACATAGTGCAAGCGAGGACAATATATTTGTAAATAATTCTAATGTGATCCGTGTACTTCGGCTCGACACGTTGTTTTCAAGTAAATATTCCTTATTGTTCCTTGTATTGTATAACGGACTGGTGTCTACAAGTCCACGTCCAAAGTACATATTTTGCGTACGGATGGGAACATAATTCGATAAATATTTCTTTTATTTTAATTTTTAATCGTGATCGTTATGATCTTAAAATTTCTGTTTTACCCATGAGCAACTGTAATTGGCCCTGTGTTACACAAAATACAACTGTTTCCCATCTCGTATAGGTGTTAGTTTTCCAGGTTATTACTACATATATGGTAGTAAAACCGAAAAGTCCCAAAAGATTCGATAGGCAGTGGGATGAATGTTAGGATGGATCCTATCAGACAAGTCAGATTACGTTGATTATACATCAATGATAAGAGGTACTAGGCACTTTTTGGGGTCGGCACTTTCAGCTTGCATTCCACTCTACAGTACGACAAACTATATTCTACATTTATCATGTACTTATTCAATTTTGCCGACCCGAAAATGTGTTTTCACCTTAGGCTGACAAAATATCTGTTACCTCGACCTCTAGGCTTCAAAAGAAAACACAGACACATTGGCAGCATTAACATCCACACGACAAGCGTTGCAGAAGATCTACGATGCTATTATAGCGTTATGTCCGAAGAGGGTTCCTCCTCCTATATTGGAGGACAAGCCGCTGGTCATGCCGGAGTTGCCTCGGTCTACGCCTAAAGTAACGCCACAGCAGCTGCAGAAACGGTTAGTGCATGTCTTTGAAGACTGAGACTCCCATATAATTTGTAATAACACCCATTACAAATTATATGGGAGTTTTGCAGTAATAATATGGGTCTTAAGGTGCGTCCACACAGCGAGCATTTAATTTTGTCAACGAGCTAAAATATTTCTTGCAATTAAATTATAGCAAATTAGTGTTTGTAAATTAGTTATTGAAACGTCTTGAACTACAGAAATGATTGAATGAACTCAAACATCTTTCGCGTATTTGAAACCCTGTGTGACTGTTGACGCACCTTTAGAATGATGAAGTTGATGCTAAAAAACTGACGCCATTTTGTAACAACAAAATATTGAGTTTATACTACTTAATATTTTGTACTCATTTGCACTCATTCAAGACTATGGATACTAAGGTATTCACATTTCAGGATACACTCATTCCCAAGGATACCCTAGTATTCCTAATCTTGAATAGTGGAAATCAATTGGCTATCATTGTGGCTAGATTCATTCACATACATTTAAACACCCGTATAAAGAACTGTACCCCTAGCACGAACATTATGAATCAAGGCGATGTTATTTTCACGTGTTTCTTGCATAGCTACTTCAAGAACATTGATTTCTAAATGCGACCATCGCCGTTTCTATTTTCTATACAAAGAAGACCGAGTAAAGTTGTAAGTGGTCCATGAATTATTTGTACTTCACAAATCTCAAAACAGTTATGTGCCACACTTATCGAAGTAGAATCAGCCGGTCGGAAAGAATACGTCCATGCAATAAAGGATGAAAGCGTTATTCGTACACTACGTCGGATCATTCACTTATTTTAACCGACGAAAGCCGATTTCGCTTCGAGAAATGTGATCACTCTCTTGGCTTATAGATTGAGACCCAATTAAAAATACTCAGTGTACTCCAGCGAAGCGGTAACACTGACAATACTTTGCTCGATGTTCGTGCTAGGGGTACAATATAACCCCAAAAAATACGTGATGTACTGTATCGAGTATCGACCAGCAGGTCAATGTCTGTGCCAACCGCGGCTGCACTTAAGATGGGCGTTGGTTTTCCTCTTAGCGACAACCCGGACGCTCGCCAAGGAAAAGTTTTATCAACCTCTTTGGAAGGTAAGTATCCTTCTACGTCATTGTTTTTAATGCAGGTCTGTTATTTAGCTATGGCACTAGATTTATGGTTTCTGAAAGGCTTTTCACTTGTGTTTAGTGATCACTGAACCCCCTGACATAGAAATTTTTCTTCGCTGTTGCTCTGTTTGTTTTTTTTTGTAATAATTTACAAAAAAAAACAAATTGTTTTTTTTTGTAATAATTTACAAAAAAAAACAAATAGAGCTGTTTTTGTCTTAAATTACCGATGAAAAAGTTGTATGTGGGGCGGGTTGTTCAGAATAATGAACTGTGTACGTGGTGACCGTTTTAGCGTAAATTTTAAAGCCATGTGTTGCCATCACAAAATAACTGATCTATAGTGTATTAGCCCATATTTACCTTTAATACGAAGTATCTGAGTAACCTTAGTGCTTTGCTACCTCTATTTATAATTATAAGAACGCAAGCAAGGTTTACAATATAGTAACAAGATTTCAGGGACGTCATGTCGATGAGGCCAAACTTCCCTAAGCTGATAGCCACTTACGTAAATACATCCTCCTATCAATGTCATTAAGTCGTAATACTTCGATTAATTAGATAGGCAGTAATTTAACTGCGCAGTGCAACAGTTATCAAAAGTCCTAAATAAAGTTTAAAATAGTGCGTAGTAATTATGATACTATTAAAAATATTACAATCATCGTGAGGGTTATGTAAATAGGGAAAACATAATGTTTTTGTTAAGTCATCACTACTTGTAGTTTTGGTTTTAGGTATTTGGGGGTAGTTGCTAACTTGCTAGGGACTTCAATAGTATTGGCTAGGATATTTCATATGCCTTGTTGGTCTAAGCGTAAGGTAGGACGCCCTCAGGCTCGGTGGACGATCTTCGCAGAGTTACCTATAGTAACTGGAGAGTTGCTGAGAATCGAGTTATGTGGCGTGTGATTGAGGAGGCCTGGTCTGGACTGCTGTTGGCTGATGATGATGATGATGTTGGTCTACTGGACGAAAGCGCGACTGTCGAGCATTAGGTCCTAGGTCCGATTTCCAGGTCGGCCAAAGTGCTATTGAATTTTTACATCAGGAATTTCTTAGTAGGAGCCACGTTGTTCTAGTGACTGCTGAGCATGAGGTCCTGGGTTCTATTCCTGGGTCGGGCAAAGTGTTATTGGCTTTTCCATCAAGAATTTATCAGTAACAGTTACGAAGACTGTATTTGTGCCCGGTTGATGGCAATAGGCTCGCCCCCTATTACATGGGACTTGAAACATAACTGGCGAAATGTGGGTGTACTATTAGGTACACCCTTGCCTAACCCTTCGGGGATTACAGGCGTGATGTTATGATGATGATGATGAGCCACGTTGTCTTGAGTTGTTCCCGGTTGATGGCAATAGACTCGCACCCTATCACATGGGACTTACATAAATAGCGATATGTGGGTGTACACTTCTGCCTAATTCATCGGGGATAAGAGGCGTGATGTTATGTTATTTCATCTGAATTCGGTGATAGCTGATTCGCTTGCTGATGTTGGATACTTTAACCTGGCTTCTTTACACCATTAGAGATACCACGCCTTCAAAAAAACTGTGGTAACTTTGAGATGTACGTATTTTAATGTTTTTGTCGATACTTTGCGTCAATGTCTAAATGTTCACTTGTGCCATTCAGTGGTTTATTTTTTCGCAGTATACTTATGGATTTTTTTCTATTATAGAGCAAAGATAGTTGAAGTTAAGTGGGGTATTATAAGAAAGATTGTTATGTAGTGTTATTATGTTATATACGTAGTTTGCTAGAGAGCCTGCGAAATGGTTCCACCTATTTTTAACCGACTTCCCAAAAAGGGAGGAGGTTCTCAATTCGATAGGTATATATTTTTTATTTTTTTATGTATGTACACCGATATCTCCGTCAATTATTGTAGACCGATTTTCAAAACTATTTTTTTCTAATGGCGCAGTTATCAACAACAGCTATCAAAAGTTCTCAATAAAGTTTAAAGTAGTGCGCAGTATTGATGATACCGTCTGAAATCATGAAAATCATCGTGAGAGTTTTGAAAATTGGGTTTTTTTTAAATAAAATATTTATTGTTAAGTCATCGCTATTTGTATTTTGATATGTAGGAATATTCTCTCCAATGTCTCTTGCTTTGAAGGTAGACAGGTTAAACGTGTTAGGGAACACAGAGAGTTCAACTTTTTGGCTGTCAACCAGGCACCAGCACCTATAGTCCATACAATAACTACAGATCACGCTGTAGATATTTTATTTTGTGGTCCATAACTGGTAAAATGTGGGTGTCCTAAGGTAAACCTCTGCCTAATATTTCGGGGGTTACAGGCGTGTGATGTTATGTTATTATGTTTCAGTGGGTTATTTTATCTGGTAGTAACTTTTTGGTAGATAATGAACAGCTACAGCTATCTACGGCTTAGGTTTTTAGGAACTTGACATTTGCTTGAGTGATTTAACTCTGCTATCAAGTTTTCGTAATGAATATGCTTGAGAAACACCCCCTTTAGCGCCACTACCGTTAGCTTATTTTCACTCATATTCAATTAAAATAGCGCGAAGTAATGATGTCTCCTTGAGAAAAAATAAACATCGTGAGAGCTGTGTAAATAGGGGTTTTTTTTTGTATTAATAAAAGTATTTTTGTTGAGTCATCCCTATACTTGAATTTGAATCGACTGATTTTGTAAACCTCGTTTTGTTTTGCCTCGTTGGTCTAGTGGTCGCAAGCGCGACTGCTGAGCATGAGGTCCTGGGTTCGATTCCCGGGTCGGGCAAAGTGATACTGGCTTTTTCCATCAGGAATTTATCAGTAACAGCCACGGAGTCTGAATTTGTGCCCGGTTGATGGCAATAGGCTCGCCCCCTATTACATGGGACTTAAACATAACTGGCGAAATGTGGGTGTACTATTAGGTACACCTCTGCCTAACCCTTCGGGGATTACAGGCGTGATGTTTTGTTTATGTGTTATGTGATTTTGTAAAAGTATCAAAAGTGAAGTACGAATAGGCACGTCACCTATAAATACCGTACTGTCCTTGACCCAATTTAATTGAGATCAATATGTATTTTTTTTTTTTGGTCTTGGCTGTAGCCATCCACATTTATACTCGAAAATCTTCTCAGGACTTTTTTTTCATTCACTTACCATGACAACCGATCACACAACTTTTCAGTCACCATTTTGTCCATTCGCATTACACCACTTATGCTCTGGTTCAAGTCATGCTCCGGGGCGAGAGGGAATGGGACGCCGTCGCCTCCTTCTGCGAAGCAGTGATGCTAGCGAAGGAGGTGGCAAAACGTGAGAGACAGAAAAGTTTCCCTTAGCATTTTCATCTGAGCCACTAGCAAGTAGCATTACCTAAATTCATCCCTTTTGTGGCCCAACATCCTGATCCATACAGGACAGCAGGTCTTACCATTGATTTATTAACTCATGACCTGCCGCCATTTCATCTATCCAGTGGTAATTCTGCTCGCCCTCTTAAACATAACTGGCGAAATGTGGGTGCTATACAGGATATAAATCTGGCTAGCCCATCGGGTATAACAAGCGTGAAGACACATGAGAGCAGCCTTGTTCCTATCACGAATCCGTACCGTGTTGGGGCAGTTAAACATTTGCGCAGGCCTGTTGACAACAGCCACCGATTTGCGTGGTAGTATGACTTGCTTTAAAGTTTATCAGGAAAATAGATCACACAAAGTTTTAAATAACTTTTAAGTAGTCTACGTGACACTATAAAATTGCATTGTCATCGGATTTACACTACTGCGCAATATTTTTTCCCTAATCGGATTATGGAAAGTGGCTAGAATCTGTCATACGGTCCGGCTGATAGATGCGAGTGTTTGACAATCTTTTTTGGAGATATATCATAACTAGCATAATAAAACAAGCTAGCAGATTCCTTAAACTCATAAAAAAACTTAAGTCTAATATTATGATTTGGTATCGGTAGCTAGTCCGGGGAAGTATTACCACGATATTTTTTGCCTCCAAGGATAGTTCCGTGATTCAATTTGTAGGACTTACGCGTCAATTTAAAACAAATATTACCGGTATAATTACAGGCACACGGATTATGTAGGATGTATTTATGTAGGATGTATTTATGTAGCCAGGATTTGAGAAACTTAACAATCAAATAAATAAATAAAACTTGGAAGTTTTGAAGAGCACGTAAGATGAAAGCTCCCTTCTACCCTATAACTGAGATTACTTAAGAAAACCGTGGCTCACTAGGTGGTGGTAACGCTTTCTTAGAGAACCTTAGCTTCAGGACCACGCGGATTCCACCAAAGCGGAGACAAGTGATGTGGAAAAGAGACATGCAAGATTCGATTTTCACACGATTCCCATTCACTCCGCTCATCTCCACTTTGGCGGAAAGAAGGTCTAACCTAACCTAACCATTGCTCTAAAAAGTTGCCTAGATAGGCTATAGTAGTACGAGTAGCTAGTAGGAGGACCTAATTGTATGGTTGCTCTAACTGTCATTATTTGTAGTCATTGACCGACTGTAAGGCCTGTATAGACTGAGCTTGTAGGAATAGGTAAACTAGCTAGTCCCGTATGATTGCGCTAAGTATGTGGTTGTGTCAGCCACATCAGGCTCGCTGGCGGGGCGCGAGTGTGCGGCGTGCGGGCGCAGCTCGGAGCGCCATCTGATGGCGGCGTGCGACACGTGCCGCCAGCACTACCATCTGCACTGCCTCAAGCCGCCGCTGCAACGCCCGCCTAAGAAGAGCAAGCTTTATGGATGGTAAGATCATGCTATTTGATTTTTTTGATTTTTTTTTCCTGAATTCTCTAGTGTCACTTAATCTACTATTAGATATAAGTTAAACTAACATGGTCACTAACACAATCATAAACACTAAAAACAGGATATTGACCATCACTACATAGTATAAAACAAAGTCGCTTTCTCTGTCCCTATATCCCTATGTATGCTTAAATCTTTAAAACTACGCAACGGATTTTGAAGCGGTTTTTTTAATAGATAGAGTGATTCAAGAGGAATGTTTTAGTATATAATTTGACCGACATCCACGCGGGTGAAGCCGCGGGCATCAGCTAGTATTAAATAAGTATCATATTTGGAAGCCTTCGCCCAGCAGTGGGATGACATAGTCTAACAATAACAGTAAATAAATATCCCGATTTCAGTGTTTATGATAGTAATGATATGATTAGCAGTCGACTGCTGGACATAGCCCTCTCTTAAACTGCACTATAACACCCAGCCCTCCGCCATTCGCATCCAGACTGACCCAGCCACCCTTTTCAAAGTCGTTGGTATATCTAGCTGTGGGGCGTGTCACGATACGCATGCGTTAATGAAGCCGAAAAACACATGTTCTTTCCGACGTTTCGATATTTTTTTTTGTTCTGTACCATACCTGGGAACGTTCTAGTTACCTTCTATCTCTAATTGAAGGTTAGCTCTATTTGTCATAATTCCTTCGACAGACATGACCAGCGCACTGCCATCAAATAACTCCTCCCACTCTGGGCAGAGCGGTAGGGAGTGTCAGACTCCTACTGACTAAAAACCACCCATGTTCCTTCTTAACCCTTTGCGTCGAGGCCGCGGTATCTCTTTCGAACAACCCGCAGCACCGACGGGATTCCATTGCCCTTCCTGCACTTCAGCTTGCTTACTTTCCTAGCTATGTCCAGTCATTTTCCATTATTTTTCCGTTAAACGACCGATTTCAGACAATTTTAAACATAGCGTCGTTGATAGTCCAATTCCGCGGAACTAACATTGTCAATAAAGTCTGTTCCAAGTATTACCTGACCCCTTATATAGGCGAAGTGGTGGGAGAAGAAGTGTCAGGTTATACTGGGCACAGACTGTATTCACAATGTTAGTTACGCGGAATTGGACTATCAAAGACGATAGGTACGCCGCGTATACCTGTGTTTTCATCACCAATTATCCGAAAGACATTAGCTTCTAGACTTCCTGATCACGCCTCGGCTGTCCTGATCCATTGACGACCCTCCTATTCGCTGGATGCAAGATTCAGTCTCGCATTAAACGGACACCCGCTATCTTCACCTGGTCAATTTTGAGTTTTATGGCGAAATTGAGATGAATAAATGAAAACACATTTTTTGCCGAAAAATGCGCTTACTTGATGATTTGCAAGCTGGTTAGCGTCGCTTACTGAATATTTCCCTGGTTTTTCTACTCTAATGAGTAGAAAAACCAGGGAAATATTCATTATGACGCATTGGCACTAATGTGCCAATGCGTCATAATGCATCCTGTGATATTTACGCCAGCGTTTCCTAGACCTTTTTGTGAAACCCATTGCACAGTATGCCTCCCCATTTTATTTTTTGTATAACAGTGGCAAGATCTGGTTTTAGCAATAAATCAGCTCATTATATAATACTGTATATATTTTTCTTCCTGTTTTGTTTGTCCTCCAATGCTATATGTATAACAATACTATCTACATATCTATTGTCTTTTCATAATATTACGCATAATGCGTAGCGTTTTATCGAATTAGAAACAATTGTACCTATTCAATAATTGAAAATCCGACTGCATATTTCTAAACAAGCGCTGGGAAATTCCAAATCCTAGTATTGTTTAAGTTTCCTTGGTGACATAATGTAACCAGCTCATCAAGTTATGGGTGCGACTATAGTAGGCGATAAAATGAGAGCAAGGAAATAAACTATTCTGAAAGTTACTATACAATATGTTAAAAAACCGTTCGATCTGTGAAGTTATTATTATGTACATATCAATAGTCGATTCTATTTATGTAATTCTTTTTAAATATTAAGTAAAAAATATTCCCGGATAAAAATAAAATATAATTAACATATTGCATAATGGCTTCTTTCCGATATCTCTTCCACTAATGTTTATTAAAATATATGATGCACCATTTATTTTCATGTTAATAAATTCCAATCTACTTCCATAAACTGACACAAAGGTTTCGCAGGCAATGTTCGGAATGCGACAAGACGTCGGATTCTGAACCCGAATTGCTGGAGAAGAAAGTACCACGTCGATCTCGAATTCGCTACAGTAAAGACGGTGCTATTATCACCGAACCGCATAGCCCATCGTCACCGCCTAAACTCGGCTCGGAGAAATATCTTAAAGTGGAGAAATCATCTAAGTTGACCACCCCTGAAAGTATATCGCCCATCAAAGTAACTATCAAACCGTTTGAGTTCAGTAGCGAGAATGAGGGCACCACAGAGCTTAAGTTGCGAAAAGAGAAGAAAATAAAGAAGTCGAAACAAAGAGATCACGTGTGCGTGTCTGCAGGGGAGGGTGATTCTCCGAGTAAGAAGATACACAAGCGCAGCTTCACGTCACCGACTCTGACCAACACTCCATTAATGTCAATAACACCGATCGTCGTCGACAGTCCGAATGACTCTCACAATGAAAACTCTAACACATCCACCAATGTAGCCTCCAGTAAACAAGAAAACAGCTTTGCTCCACAAAACTTATCCTTCTCATCTCTTCTTGTCGATGGTAAAGAAGTGAAAGAAAGAGACAGTAAAACCATCGAGAGTTCTATAGAAAGTACATTAGCGAATTTATCGTCGGATATAGCGACGTATAAAGCTAACAGGAAGCGGAGGAAAGAAAAACATAGATCTCGATATTCTCCGGACCTTTTGAGATCTCCGTCAAAATCGCACAAACATAAAAGGAAGAAGAAAACGCAAGATATGGAAAATCCTGAGCCTCCACATCCTAGAATTACTATAAAGGTGAGAAGATCATTTTTCATCAAGACTTATTATGATGAAACTCTATGAACTTAATTTTATTTGGCCTTTTCCCTGTTGTAGATCAAGCCTATTCCAAAGCCAGATGGGTCGCTAGACACGCAAATGTTTTATGTGCCCACGGACAGCAACGATGGCCCACCACCTGCAGTTATGAAGAAATTATCTAAGGTAATTTTTACTAGTATGGTATGGTGACGTTCAAAAACTGATTTTAACTGCCGCACTCAGAAAGCTTTAATGATTACTTAGGCTTTCACTAAGTAAAGGTTTTGGCAGTTTTGTTACACAAAAGTATGTGAAATCTTTACTAAGTGACGGCTTAAGTAATCATTAAATACCGCAGTAAGAGTGATAATGATAGTTTTTGATTTTGTGGTAACGGTAGGTAGACCAAATAATGCCCAAAATAAAACTGCAAAATGTCTCCAGGCAGTCAAATCAATAGATAACACTCTGATTTTTATTATAACTGCATTACATTTGTACTTTTTTGGGTAGCATGTGGACCACGAAGCTGCTAAGCAGCCACCACCCCCACCACCCGTAGAAGCAGAAGTTGCTCCTACGCCAGAAACTCCCGGCGAAACAGCCAATGTAAGTATCTTAATAACATTGTTACTGGTTTAGGCCACTAATTCATTAACTTTTATAACATAGTCACTGGTTTAGGCAACTAATTCATTAAGTTTTATAACATAGTTACTGGTTTAGGCAACTAATTCATTAACTTTTTAACATTGTTACTGGTTTTGGCAACTAATTCATTAACTTTTTATTAACATTGTTACTGGTTCAGGTAACTAATTTATTAACTTTTTAACATTGTTACTGGTTTTGGCAACTAATTAATGCTGATTGTCAAATGAATACCATTGCGTTTATGAATATCTAGTAATACCTACACATTATATCGGTGCTAGTGTTTTTACGTAGATATCTGGCAGTAAACAGTTTTGGTCCCTGTCCAAATCGGTCGAATCCAATTTCTGCCGGTCCTCACTTCCCCCCCTGCAAAAACCGGATGGGTCGCTGGCTCACTCCGCTACCGAGAAGGCAAATCTATTTGCATCTCTGTTTGCGAGCAATTCACGTCTAGATTCTGGGTCAAAACAGCCACCAATGATTCCTCACTGTGATTCTTCGATGCCGGAGATCACAATACACATGAAAGAGGTTCGTAAAGTACTTCAGAGCCTAGACGTGAATAAGGCTAGTGGTCCGGACGGCATACCGGCAAGGGTCTTAAGGAACTGTGCGCCTGAGTTGTCTCCAGTGTTGACACGCTTGTACCGCCTCTCTCTAAAAACCAGAACGGTGCCGGAATCCTGGAAGGTTGCTAATGTACAACCAGTACCCAAGAAGGGTAGTCGTGCCGACCCCTGTAACTATCGACCAATCGCCATCACCTCCATACTTTGTAAAGTAATGGAAAGGGTACTCAACGGTAAGCTGCTGGCGCACCTTGAAGTAAACGACCTACTCAGCGACCGTCAGTATGGTTTTCGCCGGGGACGGTCAACTGGGGATCTTCTGGTGTTTGCTACGCACTGCTGGGGCGAGGCCATCGAGAAACACGGCGAGGCTCTTGCCGTGTCGCTGGACATCTCGAAGGCTTTCGACAGGGTATGGCACGCAAGTTTGTTGAGCAAACTTCCAGCATACGGCATTCCCGCTGACTTTTGCTGCTGGATATCTGACTTCCTGAGTGAACGGTCGATCCGAGTGGTCATTGATGGCTGCTCCTCCGACCTTATGGCTATCCATGCCGGAGTTCCTCAGGGGTCTGTTCTCTCCGCGACACTTTTCCTGCTACACATCAATGACCTCCTTGTTCCTGGTATTGTTGGGTACGCGGATGACAGCACTGTCATGGAGAGCTATACATCTAGTGCAAAAGCCGGCGGTGATGAAGTACGTTCATTGAGAGAGGCCATGGTATAGCGCACGAATTCAGCCTTAAGTCTTGTCTCCAAGTGGGGTGACGAGAATCTGGTTGATTTCAACGCCACCAAAACGCAAGTGTGTCTGTTCACCGCCAAAAGGAGTCCGTTTGATCTGGCCCCTACTTTCCGGAGTGCATCTGTACAAGTCACGGACAGTCTCGAGCTCCTTGGCACGAAGTTGAGCGCAAATCTGAACTTCGGCGCCTACATTGAGTCAAAAGCTCAAACTGCGGCAAAAAAGCTGGGCATCCTAAACAAGGTTAAGCGATACTTCAAGCCTGGACAGCTTTCAATATTATATAAAGCTCAAGTCCGGTCCGGCATGGAGTATTGCTGTCACCTTTGGGATGGCTCAGCCAAATACCAACTTGCCACACTTGACTCTGTAGAGCGCAGAGCCAGGAGACTAATTGGTGACGCTAAGCTGGTTGCCAAGCTACATAGCCTGGCCCACCGCCGCAAAGTCGCTTGTCTGTCGGTCTTCTACAGACTGTACTTCGGAGAGTGTGCGCAGGAACTCCACGGGCTTATTCCACCATCTCCCTTCTTCCATCGGGAGACTAGGCGTACTGCAGGTTATCACCCATACCTAGTCGATGTTCCACACATTCGAACGAAGCGCTTTGCTAAGTCCTTTATTATGCGCACAGCCAAGGAGTGGAACTCCCTGCCTGCGTCGGTTTTCCCGAGTTCATATAACCCTAATCTATTTAAGTCGCGAGTAAATAGGCTTCTTCTGGGTAAGCTCGTTCCATCGTCGACCTCATCTTTGCCCTTAGGGTAAGATTGAGGTCAAGAGCAAGCCCATTACAAATAAAAAAAAAAAAAAGATATCCTGGGCAATTTGTTTTTAATACTATAATTATGTAAACATTCTTGATTACGGTCGTACTGAGACAAAAACAATACTGATTGAAGACGTGTGTGTTTGTTTGTAAAAACACTATGTTTATTATGAATTAAACGAAATCAAACATAATGAAAGACTAAGTAAAAACGTTCGCAGATTTGATCGCTCAAAAAATATCTCATCTGCGTTGGTATTAAAAATAATG
Organism: Diarsia brunnea; assembly: GCA_949774965.1. Classification (NCBI taxonomy): domain Eukaryota; kingdom Metazoa; phylum Arthropoda; class Insecta; order Lepidoptera; family Noctuidae; genus Diarsia; species Diarsia brunnea. Next base: position 6,911,928 of record OX459003.1, on the reverse strand, counting down.
ACCAGTCAAACATAAACTGATTATTTCAACTTTGTACTTTTTTGTTTTTTGTACATTTTGACATTAAATACTGCCTAGGTTTGAATGTCTATATATATAAAGAAATGGAATTGATTCTAGTTGCACATATACAATCGAAACGAATGCCCAAAATGGTATACTTTTATTCATCGTAGTACCTGTTGGAACTATGTCTGTAATGTAACAGTCATGTTGATATTGCAAAGTTCAATACCCCCGCAGACCATGATAATATGATAATGCACACCATAGCCCTATAGGGCTTCAGTCGCCTCCCATACACTGAATCGCGAACACCTGACCGAAGTATAAAATATCGCGAGTGGATGTGCAAAATGTGATTTGATTACGAACAGATATATGAAGCCAGTGTGAAAGTGAGTTTGCTCATCGTTCTAAGACGAAAATATGCATACGATAATGTGTAATGTGTATGTATATCATCATCAGCCTAAAATGTTCCCACTGCTGGGAGTCAGGCCTCCTCTCTATCAGAGGGAATGGGCTTTAATCCACCACACGGACCCAGTGCGGGTTGGTGGATGTCACATGTCTTCGTTTTTTTTGTGTATGTATGCTTTAAAAAAAATAGTTTAATAAACTAAAACCCGACTACGAATAAAATCGCAGACTAATAAAACCGCGGTCTTAAAAGTAGAAAACAAGAAAATATTTTTTTTAATTAATTTAAGTAAATAACTTTATAACTTAATAATAAGTATAATTATAATTATAATAAGTATAATTATTATAGAGCAGCCGTACATACAGCCGTAATCGCATGTCACTGATACATGATGCTCCTTCATGGCGTTCTCATTGATACAGAAGTCAGCTGCTAGTTGCCATCAGCAAGGTGGTTCTGTTCAGTAGTTTAGGCGCTATGGTAGAACTTACAAACATACATACATAGACTGCCAAATCGTTACCCTTCCTTTTGGCTTCGCCGTAGTCGGGTAAAAAAGCTTTAGCCGCTCAGTTTCTCGTTCCCCATTATTTTTGTTTTAAGTGCATCCACAAAAAAAAAAAAAACAAAAAACAAAAATAATGAAGTACTAATGCACTACAAAGAAAATAACATTCCTTATCCATTCTGAGATCGTGCATATTCCCCGGGATTAAAAATTGTGTGCGTGTAAAATTCTGTAATGTCATCATGAAGTTACATTGTAGTTCTCACAGAACAGCTTATTCTGCATGATAAACATAACTGAGTAAAAACATGTGATTTTGTGATAATTTTGTTTTTTTATAAAACTTTTCACGCAAGCATATTACTGTGGATCAACCGGCTGAACTCATTGAACCAAAACCTAAGGTAAACTTTTGATTCTTATCAACATCTTTTTCAAAATTATTGACTTTAGTTTTCCGCCATTTTTTTTTCTTGAAACGTGATTATTATCATTAAAATAACCTTCACCAAAGTGGGCATGGCAACAAGTGTTATCTAATAGCAATGAGCTTAAATATCAGCTGATAACTTAAGCAAACGACGATGTTTAATCTTATCAATGAGGCGTGGCAGCTTTCCAGTGATTGGTTCGATACTTTTAACTTAAATTTTGGGCGTTTCCTGCACTTGGATGTACTTGATAACAAATGAACGCCATTGACAAATGTTTACATAATTATGATTTGATTAAGCAACAGCAAATATAAAAGAAAATGGCGACAGTCTGTTCTAGTAAACGCTACTTAGATTGTAGATTGTGGGACATTGACTTCGATCCCGCGACGAAGGTCCCGCTTTCGGATATTCTCTTCGTGAAAATGAGCAGCATCTCTTTGTGTGGTGATAAAAAGCTACACCCCTTTTCCAGAACGCTTATTACTCACGTATTTGCTAATTTTGTATGACGCAGATATTTAACTGGCCCGTTGTCTATTGGTCAAAAGCGCAACTGCTGAGCGTGGGTTCTGAGTTTGATCTCCAAGGATCAGTGTGGGATTTCTATGTAGCAGCCTTGAGTGTAGAAGTTGGTGGTATGATAAAACCATGCCTTAAGCACACTAAACCGTTGGTGATACGGGTGATCTCTTTCCGATCGTGTCGGATTGGCATTTGGGGGGTATGAGGAACAGGGTGTAAAGTTCCTCATCCCTGATAGAAAAGGGAGGATCCTCCGACCAGACGGGTAGTGTGTCTGGTGGGCTAACTGCCCGACAGAATTATGTAAGTCGGGATTTTCTATATGAGCTAATGTCGCGGATAATTTTGATAGCGCGATGCAGGATTTGTCAAATTAGTTCGCATGTGTTGCGATAGATGTCGCTGTCGCCACAGGCATTCCGTCCGACTGCTATCCCGTCGGACTAAGACAGTGATAGAAGAGACACTTCACCTATTTGCGTACTCAGTTGTGTACTATAATATTGATTTATAGCTCGATAAGTTAAGTCTTCAGAAAGGACAGGTGCGTAGTACTCGTAACCGGCGTGCGTGTATGACCAGACGTATGAATGTGGACGAGGCAAAAGGAGTATGTAAGGATCGTAGCAAATGGCGTTCTGTGGTTTTTGCCTACCCCCATGGGAAAAGGGCGTGAGTTTATGTATGTATGTATGTGTGTAAGTCTCTGCTAAGATAGGTCACCGTGACTGGTAAACCGTCAGAAGTATTTCCTTTAAGACGCAGATTCCACGTCTATTTGTAAAGTATGATTTCGGTCTTCATATACCGACTGTTCTATACTGATGGTTGACTGTAAAAAAACTTCAACTTCAACTTTGATAGTTATATCAAATAAACATAAATATATGTATGTACACAGCGGAGTCGTAACGAGCGGGCTCGTCGCGGCGGGTCGGGGGTGAACAGCAGTGGTGCTGGGACCGCGACCTCGCCCCTCACGCACTGTGACGTGTGTCTGCAGCCAGGAGACCATACTAACCTCGTACGGTGAGCTTTGAAAGTCATTATCGTTTAACTAATAGAATACGATTAAGAATAATACTGGAACCTGCTAGGTGATCGGGTAAACGAGGGCGATACTTTAAGGGAGTGTAGTACTTGAAAATGTACAACCTCTACTATGAAACGAACCATGAAATCGCGAAAAATATGTTAACTGTTCCATACATTTATGGTCACACGGTGTGTGCCTCTTATGCAATGCATGGCACGGGACTTATCGCAATGGGTTCTGTAATGTATGTTCTTCTTCATCGATCGTTCTCTGATTGCTATTCAGGTTTTAAGAGTCATTGACTGATCTAGAAATCTAGACCTACAAACGTTGACAATTTCTATTAGTTATTAAGCTTTTAACACTTTATTGGTCGCACCTAAAGGCAACGAAGAGGATCACACGACAGACATTGCAATAAGTCCCATGTCAACGTGTTCGTGTGCGATTAAACACAAGACCGCGCCAGCTGCCTAGCCTTAATACTCATCAACTGAAAAGACCTATTGTTGATTGTGGCGCACGATTTCCCTGAAATTGATATAAATAGTGCCTCTGCCTAACCCTTCAGGGATTACAGGCGTGATGTTATAATGATCTACGTCCGAAATGAAATTTGAGTAATAAATGAAGTAGCGCTATTCAAAATTCTTATTTCTTTTTTCGTCGGGAAGAGAAAATCCTTTTCTGTTTTGAGGTCAGTTAAAACGTATATAAACGAATTCGACGAGTTTTTTCTTAGGGGTGTTCTGTTACGCCTTATAGACACTTGGCAACAGTTTTTGCGTGTCATTATGATATGCAAACGATCTATTTTGTCTAAAAAATATGCATGTCATTGTCATGTTTCCCTTATCGGACAAATATGTTATTTTTTATTTACGTATTTACAAACAGTAAGAAACTATCAAGATTTAAAAACTTTCTGCTGATGTAGCGTGACTTGCCAAAAAGTTACATAATTTTGCATTGTCATTTATTTTGTGAAGATTAGGTCTTACCTAACTAATGATAGCAGTGTAAAAACATTTTCTGAAACAATAATTGTTTATTGTGATTGAATGTGGGTTCGATACCTACTTGAACTAAAGTTTTTTGTGGTCCACAGATTAATGAGGGTTATGAATGCTAATTGAAAAAAATAAACTCGTTATGAATGAACACTTTTAAGTTAAGTCTGTGACGAAAAGAGAAAGAAAGTTTTAAACTGATTATAGATAACAAGTACACATGCGCTGTTTTTGAGGCTGAGTTCGATTCCCAGGGCATGCAGTGCTATTGCGTTTTGCCGTGAGGAATTTCACAGTTGCATCTCGGAGTCTGGGTTATTGCCCGGTCGATGACAATAGGTTTGCCCCCTCTACTAGGGAGTTAAACATAACTGGCGAAGTGTGAAAAAATATGTGTTGATTGCAATTTAAATATGGTCAGGATGATACAGACTGGGGCTAGTGGTCTAAAATGGCCACTTTAGCCGATCATAATATGAAAAGCATAAAATGAACCTTTCATAATAGTAACTGCGTCTGTGACCGTTTAGGAAAATAGATTATTATAGGAAAATAATATGAGTGGCGTTAAAATTCGTAAAATAGTCACAGACGCAGTTACTATTATGAAAGGTCTATTTTACGCTTTTTAACGCAATAGGGATGCTTCCTGATTTAAAAAAATATTATTCTAATTAGTCCGTCTGTTAGATTATCGAAAAATATTGGATACGTATTTTTTGTCTTGTCAAATCAATAACAAACACTCACCGGTAAAAATGTCATACTAATGTCTTAGAATATGACATGACTTCACACGAGTTTTCAAAGTACTGTGTCGTCTTCATTCTCTGTTTACGTGAAAAAAGAAAAAAATATGTGTCCAATATTTTTCGGAAATCTATCGCTACTTAGATTTTTTTCGTTAACTACCCTATTTATATTATGATCTGCTAAAGTGGCCATTTTTAGACCCCCTGGCCATATTTATGATAGTACACATCAAAACCATGTATAAAATTGAATATTCCTATGTTATACAGGGTGGTTCCGAGAATACGACAATAAATGAAACCACTGGTAGTTCTAGTTCATGGGAACATTTTTAAACTATCAAATGAATCCTAACACCTTCGTGCGTGGTGCCGACGATACGACAACAACCTACCTAAATTTGTCTTTGCCAAATTCTTTTGTTACATTTTATTTCCACTCGTTAATCGGTGCAAATTATTCCTAAGGCTAGTAAACCAATATTTGTTTGTAAATTGTAATGTATTTCGTTAACAGTTTTATGCTACTTAGTTTTATTGTTTTTTTTTTATTTTGGTGTTAAAACTTTTTTGATAGTTTAAAAATGTTCCTATGGACTAAACCTACCAGTGGTTTCATTTATTGTCGTATTGTCGGCACCACCCTGTATACTTATTTATTTTACAAATTAGTAGTTGAAACTTAAAAGTGTATGTGTTGTGTAGGTGCGATGAATGCACGAAAAGGTACCACTTCACGTGCTTAGAGCCACCCCTGAACAAGAACCCCAAGAAGCGTGGCTACTCGTGGCACTGCGCCGACTGCGATCCTACTGTAAGTTGGAAACTGCACTTGTATGATATTCAGTAGTTTTAGAAGTAGTAGTAGTAGTGGTAGTTTGCTTGCATGTAGTAGAGCATACATGAAAGCTGACGATTGCATTGCTGAAGAAAAGACCGTGCATGCTCTTTCCCAGCAAGTGAATATTTGTCGCAAGACCCCGTAAGAATGATTTTTCAATCGTTAGATACGCAATGGCAATTTGTGATTGCATTTTCCTTCAGAAATGCAATTTTAAATGTTACAACTTTTCGGCAGCTTTAAGTCAGTGCCTCTCCAAATTATAAGAAGGCCATGGATGGCTTACTAAAAAAATGCAAGTGTGAAAAACATCGTTATTGCACTCTCTATTATTTGTATTTGGACAAGATTTGTACTTGGATCAATATGTTCAGATGCCAACACATCAAACTACAATCTGTCAAATTTCTTAAAAAAAAATATATCGCTAATGCATTTAGATTCAAGGTATAATGGGATTTCGGGTAGGTTGATGTGCTGACGTCAGTCCTATTACTTACGTAACCAGGGTAACGAAACGGTAATTATAAAGTTTTAAAATTACCTACATTAAGCGATTGTTGTTTACATTACATTATGTTATGTATGACGATGACGAAGCATTTGCAATTAAGCCTGATTAAATAAATCAAATTAACAAGCTGTTGTAGTATCTATCAAATTATCTAGTGGCGTTTGATATCGATTGCTTTGTTTTGGTTTTGCACTTGAGAATACCTACCGGTTGAGCCTATCTTGTTTTTCACATTATCATAATTATAATTTCGAAGGCGACCGTAAATTCATTGTTTTTATGTAACTCGATGAAAATCATTCCTTAGTTAGATCGTAAATATGAGGGTAGTAGCACGAGTGCCCGCTGTTAACTGTGCGGAAGCACTTTTTAAAATCGGACTGATTTACTCATAATGTGTGGTAGTCATGGTTATTATTGTTTGGTTTCTCGGTTTTTGAGCTATTTGTATGTATTATAATATATATTAGTTTATTTAATTCCATCTTTATATAATAATATATGTATTAGTATGTACCATTTATGTAGGTATAATAATATAATTATATATAATTTATGTTAATAAAATAGTATTCTCCTACTTTATTTATTTTTGTACTCTACCACAATGCTGTCCTATTTGACCCTAAGGTTGACTGGTAGAGAATGCCTTGTGGCATTAAGTCCGCCTATGTACCACGTTTGTGCATGAAGTTTAAATAAATAAACGTAACGTAAATTCGGCGATTTTTTTATCCAAAATACAACTATCCGATAGATAAATATGAATAAATTCTTAAAATTATGGAAATGTTATAAGTCAAACGAGTATTCAAGAAAAATCGTCGTATTTACTCAAAGTTTACACTGCGCGTTCGTGCTAGCACCTCTGTTACAGCAAACGCGTGGTTTCACCGCTGATGTTGGTATTGTCCAGTGCTTAAATCTCAAAATCGTTGGCTACGTTATTGACATATATTTTTCTTCAACAGGACGTCGAAGAGAACAATTGAATCTGCATAAGTTTGGTCAACATGGAATAATCTCAAAATGGTATTACTAAGTTTCTGTCTACGTTAAATGTGCATACTTATATAAGTTGGATCTTATTTTTATTTTTGTATATGTCTTGATTTATTTTACAATATGTTGTATTAGACATACATGCTGGATACTGCTTTATCAGTGAAGATGTACAACTTAAGAAGATAAGAGTTAAATATATAGAAATATAGATAGACAAGGACTAGTAAATGGTTTTATTTTATTATTCCCTTCCTCAAGTGCAAAATAAAAAAAATGAAATGTTATTATTAAAATATTTCAAATACAACCTAATTGCTGACATGGTCATAATTAAACCACGGTATGAACTATTTTCTTATCAATTTCTTGCGCTCTTCTACTAAGTATATCACTTTTGATGCGCCCATAATTTGACAAAAATCGTGAAATAGGCCCTTAAGATTTTGGCTGTCTAAAACTCTTTAAAAATGTCTCTCGCAAGAGATAAAGTTGAACATTATTATCTATAACTAACATTACGACTATAAACTGGTTGGAAGTTATGCTATCGGAATATTATGACATCTATCAAAACAATGACTAAACACATTCTTGTTGCTATCAATGTCTGCCTGTGTCACCATGATAATTATTTATGTTTCAAAAGCTTAACATATTTTGGTCTACGTGTTGGCTTCAGGATATTGATAACGATCGTAGGACTTAACGGCAATGAAACCTGAGTGTTGACGACGCATAATTAAGTAGATACTGTCGACAAGAAAAGTCTGTTAATTCTTTTTTAAATTAATGTTAGCATAATTAATGTTAGCTTAATAAGAACTGCCACTCGGGTCGATCTTTAGATAAAGCTGTGCTTGCCTAGGTCGATCTGTGGATGGGTGACCGCCCGACATATCGAGTTTCCTCCGTGCTTCGGAAAGCACGTTATAAGCTGTTGGTCCCGGCTGCCATATATAGAGCTTTGGCAGTCGTTACAGGTAGTCAGTGACCTGAAATTCTGACATCCAGTCTCACCAAAGAGTATCGTATTACCTAGTATTAACTGGGTTGTGGAGGTTAGATAGGCAGTCGCTCCATGTAAAATACTGGTACTCAGCTGCATCCGGTTAGACTGGAAGCCGACCCCAACATAGTTGGGAAAGGGCTAGGCAGATGATTATTGACAATGTATTAGACCAGGTACTGAACTAAACTTGAAAAAATGCTTGTGATAAACCTTGTAAATGTCTAATGAAAACGTGCCCAACACGCCACTGCCGGCTAAAGCTGTCAAAAACACGTCATTTTTAGGGTCCGTTCACACAGACCAGCTCGGAGAGCATCGGCCGGCGCTCTTCTTTTCACACAGACCGTCGCGATTTATACGCTTGGAAATGGCCGGAGCCGACAGCTGTTTTACATAGACCGGCTGGAAGTGCACTGTTTTTCAGCGGATGCTCTCGGAGCCGGATGGATGCGCTCAGAGCCGACAGGTGCTCTACAAGGGTGGTATACCTCCAGTTAGTTCAGTCACGGGGCGAGAGAGGAGGCAATCGGAGCCGATCGGTCGCGCTTTGTGTCGAATTCCAGTAGTGCGCGTAGCAAAAGACTAGGAGGGTAGGCTGATTTATCTGCACCTAACACAATTTATTTACCATCCACCCGCCACCCGCATTCTCCAATCATCCTGGGATCGAGGCGCTTGCAGGAGCGTCAAAATATCGGGAGCTCATAATAATGAATATGTAATCACGCAAGATAAAAAAGTAAGTGACCGTATAAGGTTAGTTATAAACCGTGAAAGCCAGGGGAAAAGGTCCGACTGTTGTAGGTATTTATTTTTATCCTAATCTCGTGAATAATTTTGAGTGTACCTTAGCGGATGTTGATTGTGTGATGTCATCACGTCAGGTGATACGCACCTAGTTCGTATGAGGTGCTATAGATGCCGCCACTGTTCCATCTAAAACAATAGTAAAGGATGAATTCCACCAAAAGGCAAACTGTCGCAATCTAAAATAATGGGTAGGTAGTATTTAAACGCAAATCAAAAAATATCTTTTTTCTATGCAATAAGATTCCGAATTCCCATAAAAATTACTGATTGCACAGCAAAATATTCAACTCAAAATATCACTAAACACACTACAATTTATTTTCGCAGCGTACAGCGATTTTTCCTAAAGCAAAAGCTTTTTCATCAATACACAGCTAATAATCTTAATGCACATTATACATGTTAACTCTTTTTCTTTTAAATATAGCTTCTATTTTGGAACGAAGTTCCTTATCGCGCGTTGTGAAAGGGGGCTAGACGGAAAAAATTCTTACGAAAAGTTGTCACGACACTTTTTGCTATAGTATTTTTATTTCTTTTTTTTTTTTTTACATAATAAAAAATAATAACAATAACTTCGTTCCATCCGGGTGTTCCTTGACACCTCTCAAGTTTTTTATATTATTTACAGCAGTTTTTCTAAATAAAACAACATTTTATTAGTCACAGTCTTCTTATTATTTATTAATTACCACATATATCTTCTGTCCCCGAAGTGCCGGGCCTCCGCCGGCCTCCTTCGTCGGCCTACGGCCCGGTGCCCATGCCGCTCATTAGGGTGCTAATTAACTAATGTTAAAGCTGTAAAATGATATGGAAAATTTGCTGTGCAGTCAGTATTTATGCTATGTATGTAGTATTTTTGTACAAAAATAAATTTAACTGTATTGCATTATGAGGAAAATAGTAATGTCATATTGATGTATAATTTCGAATTATCTGCAGTTTGAGTTTTGTTAAACATATAAGTAGTTTATTTGTAGTGAAGTAAGTTATTTGATGTAAAAAAGAATATAAATGATGAGTATGTATTGATAGGCGAATATTTATTAGATATAGCTGTTGCCAGCGGCTTCGCCCGCTACAACTTGAAAATTATCCCACGGGAAGAGAAAATCGGGATAAAAAGTAGCCTATATGTTAATCCAGGGTATAACCTATCTACATACCAAATTTCAACCAAATCGGTCCAGCCGTTTATGCGTGAAAGAGTAACAAACATCCACACATCCATTCTCACAAACTTTCACATTTATAATATTAGTAGGACTACATACCAAATTTCAACCAAATCGGTCCAGCCGTTTATGCGTGAAAGAGTAACAAACATCCACACATCCATTCTCACAAACTTTCACATTTATAATATTAGTAGGATGCAATTTATAATATCCCTAAAATAATCGGATACCTGACTACAAAAGAAAAACAATGACTTGTAAGGATCTTGTTTGCAAACTACGAAGTTATTACGCAGTAAATCTATGAAAAAATTGCCATGCAATGGTGATACTAATAAAAACACTCGTAAAAAAATAAACAATAGGTAATCAAATTTCCTAAGTAATAGATACCTATCATAACAAAATTATGTAATACAAATTGATAACAGTAGAGTATATAAACGAGAATAAACAACTTAAATGCATACTTTGGTTTCATCTCCGCACGAACTTGTTGAAATGTTTTTAATACCAATAACTTTGATTTTAATAGTCATAACATTAGGGTGGTACTTTTTAGGAAAGTACAATGAAAACTACTGGAAGAGACGTGGAGTGAAGTTCTACAGTAAGAACAAAGTAACGGGACCCTTTTGGGATTTCATCGGATCGAATCGTGCATTGTTCGAGATCTTCGGTGACCTTTACAAGAAATATAGAAATGAGCCAGCTATCGGTGTTGGTCAATTTGTTACACCTACTTTGTTCGTCATTGACTCAAAAAATGTGCAAGAAGTTCTATCAGGAAACTTCCAAGCTTTCCACCACAGAGGAGTAGACAGTATTGAAGGAGACCAATTAACTGACACACTGACACTGATGAGTGGCCCTAGATGGAAGTTGATGCGGAAAAACATGACCCCATTGTTTACGGCCAACAAATTGAAGAATATGTACTACATCATGGACAAAAGCGCCCAAGATTTTGTGAATTACTTGAAAAACAACCCCAAGGCATGGAAAGGTGATTTCCACAGCACACTTATGACGTTCAACAACGCCGCTGTTTGTGGTGCCATTTTTGGAATTGGAACAAAATCAATCTTTGATTCACCATTTCTTAACATGGCCAAAGATGTATCGCAGCAGAATTGGAGGAATAGGCTGAAATTTATCATATTCAGTCTGAGCCCGAAGCTATCAGGGATGTTTGGACTTACGTTCTTCAAAGAGCACGAGGAATTCTTTATGGGTTCAATACAAAACCTTATTAATCAGCGAGAACAAGAAGGAGTTAAGAAGCACGACTTCGCAGATATGGCTTTGAATCTACAGAAGAACGGCACCATGAGGGACCCACAAACAGGTTACGAGATGGAACCCACGACTGGATTATTATCTGCACAGGCAATGTTCTTCTTCACTGCTGGCGTTGAACCTTGCGCCAATGCGATGTTCTCAACGTTAGTTCTTCTCTGTCGCCACCCAGAAATATTAGAAAAAGTTCATCAAGAAATAGATGAACATTTTGAGAAGCACAAGAATAACATAACTTACGATGTCATTAGTGAAATGGCGTATGTGGATAAAGTGATAAGTGAAGGTATGAGACGATTCCCTCCTGTTGGACTTTTGACCAGGCAATGTTGTCAAGATACAGTGTTACCTGTTGGAAATGTGAAAGTAGCAAAAGGTACAAAAATGTTTACTCCAATTTATGAAATTCATAATGACCCACAAATCTATCCTAACCCAGAGGTGTTTGATCCGGAGCGATTTTCAAAGGGTAGGGCACCCAATGACAACATCTACATGCCATTCGGCATGGGCAACAGGATGTGTATTGGCGCCAGGTATGCCAAGTTACAAATAGTTGCTGGTATGGTGCACGTGTTACGACACTTTACCGTGAACTCTAAAGAAGCAAAGGGAAATAATTCGTTCACTCATGATGCATTCAATGTAAAACCGGATAATGTCGAAATTCTACTTATACCTAGAAACGTCAAATAGATTGTTGTATAATAAATTTTATTTTTTAATAAGGATCTCTTGTTGTAAGCTTGTTTCTATGGCCACCATATCGATAAATCTCGTTGTTTCAACGTAATAAAAACGATGCATTAAAAAACTTTGTTGTTTAAATCCTTTTCTAAAATTCTTTCTTTAGAATAGAGAATCTAGTACCTTCATATTTGTCATTGTGAAGTCATATAATCATTATGAATGAAGGTACCGTTTCATAGGATTAGGAACACATCGTCCTGCTGGATTAACAGCAGGGCGATAGAACGCGGAACTGCACTGACTGTCTGACTTAACAAAAGGTTGTTGTTAGGTTAAGCGGTAGTTAGCTTGCTACAAAACCACTGGGAAATAATGGGTCTGTCAAAGTGATATACTGTCATTAGGGACTTACGTTCATTATTTGTTATATCTACCTAAGTTCAAATGATTTAGTGATGACATCTATTTCTAAGGCGGGTTGTTGCAATTGCCGCATGCAAAGCCGGCAGCCAGGCTGCCGGCGCATGCCACCGGGTTACGTGGGTCCACCCATTAGACATTTTTACACGCAACATTTTTGGTCACCAATTAAAAAGTAGTCCGCGGTTTTTGAGCTGACTGATTCTTGAGAAGTCATGCCTGCTGAATTACTCTTTATCCTTTTTTTTGTATTGTCGAAATCATCAAATGACCCCTCCCCTCTGGGCAGAGCGGTAGGGAGTGTCAGACTTCTACTGACTAAAATCCACCCATGTTCCTTTTTGGCCCTTCGTGTCGAGGCCGCGTTACTCTTTCGAACAACCCGCAGCCCCGACGGGAATTACTCTTTATCTTCGGAGGCTATATTATTGCATAATTATCTAGTTCCAAATCACATCAAAACAAAAGGAAACTCAAATTAAAAGCATTGGTTTCAATTGAACCACCTACAGGGACTAGTGAATTTGTCCAAGAATCTTTCGTTTGGTCAGAAAGTTGAAGCTGCAAAAGTTAGACCTCTGGTTACAGAGAAGAATGACCAAGAAACTCTATAGGCACTTCACATAATTCCTTACTTGATTATATAAAGTTTTTACTAGCCTACATGGTGTCCCACTGCTGAGCAAAGACCTCTCCTTTCTCCTTCCATACCTTTCTATCCTGTGCGAACTCAGGCCATGTTAGCCCCGCAAACATGATCATATCGTCACCGTACCTTCGCCGCGATCGACCTCGATGGCACTGTCCACTAAATATCAAGTTAGGTGTTACAAAATACTGGGTAGGTACCTACACTATTCATGTTATACGAGGAAGGCTGGAGTGAAGGTGACAGTGATACAGAGACAAGTATTAGGTAGGTACTTAAGATAGATAATATCAAGACGATTAAAGTAAGTACTAATCGGCACGTGGTGTTTAAGTATCGTACGACGTTTTCTACTGGTGGTATGTTTTGATTATAATCTTACTTTTTTCGAGCTTACATACCTCTTGGTGTGCGTTATATAATTGATTTTCTTTGTTTTGTAATATTCACGTAGCGTAGGTAACATAATAATGTGACCTCAAGGAGTAGGCAAAGACGAAGTGTCCAGCAGTGGCGAGGCGTGAAGTATAAGAAAGGAAAAGCCGATGAAACAAAAATAAATGTAATTTTTTTCTGTTTGTTATTTTTCATTTTTAGTTGTAAAAAAAAAAATATATTTATACATATCCTACACAAATATATATATTTCCTATGCATTCAACATTCAACCAACGAAACTAAACCTTATCTTTCAATCAATATTCTCTTATTATTGCTTTCAAGTCCTAACCGTTGAGAAGACCTTCCTTCCATAATCAGCTCACCTAGATAACCTGAAAGAATACCACTGTATATACACTTGGGAGCAAATAAATCGAGCCACTACCTTTTTTCACGTAAAATGGTAAATATTTTTGGTAATATGGAACGTATCAATTCGAACTATATATCGCCTAAAAGTTTAGTTAATAACCTTTACAATGAGGGTAAATTATTGAATAATAACCTTATTGAATGATAAATTATTGGCTCTGCAAGAAAAATGGTAATTTTGATAGAAAATTTAGTAGGGCTAAAACAGTCCATAAAAACAATAAAAAACAAAATTATTGCAAAAAAAATATTCTTAATAACTGGTATTACCCCCCCGTGCCCTGATACATTCTTGTAGCCTATTAGTCATCGATCTGATCAGCGTTACGATGACATATTGTGGTATGTTCTCCCACTCTTCAAGCACAGCGACTTTAAGCTCGGGAATGGATGAAACAGCGGGAACCCTGGCTCGGACTCTCCGTTTTAGCTCGTCCCATAGGTGTTCGATCGGGTTCAAATCGGGACTTCGTGCTGGCCATACCATTTGTTGAATCCCGATCGCAGACAAGTATTCCGTAACGATCTGCGCGGTATGAGGTCTCGCATTGTCATGCATAAACAAGAAATTTTCTCCGACAAAACCAGCATACGGCATTACGTGGTTTTCAAGAATGTCAGTTATGTATCGGTCAGCTGTTAATCCACGTCTACCACTGCCATCGTTGGCGGGGTCGACGAAGACAAGTTCCGTTTTTCCGTCTAGAGAAATTCCTCCCCACACCATACAAGAACCACCACCAAAACTCACAGTTTCTCGAATGCAACATTGGGCAAATCTTTCACCAGGACGTCTATACACTCGGTTTCTCCCGTCATTGCTAAAAAGACAGATTCTTGACTCGTCAGAAAACAAAACTGACCTCCAGTCTTCTAACGTCCAATTAATGTGTTCTCGAGCAAACTCCAAGCGAGATCGGCGATGAGCTACAGTCAATTTTGGGCCAGTTGCTGGTTTGTGTGATGTTAAATTTCGTTCTTTTAGTCTTCGTCTCACTGTCCACCTACTGATTGAGACTCCTCGAACGTCACGTAACGCTTGCTGTAGCTGAACAGCATTAAGTCCACGGTCGCGCAACGAATTGGTTGCAATAAAGCGGTCGTCACGTTCTGTTGTTGCCCGTGGTCGGCCAGTTCCAGGTCGCCGAACAAAAGCACCAGTCTCCAGATACCTGCGGTATACCCGCTGTACCTTTGAACGACTCAAATGAAGTCTGCGTGCCACTTCACGTTGTCCGTGTCCAACCTCAAGTAAAGCTACAACTTGGGCAGCTTCCGTCGGTGTAGTATCCATTTTATCAGGTTATTTTGATTACACAGACACAGATAAAGACAACAATAACAAGTAATATGGGTATGATTAACAAAAACCTCAAATTTAATCTTTTCTTAACAGAGTACAATAAAAATGTCATAAGCAAATTAAATGCGATAATTTTATTCTACCCTTTAAACTTTAATTTAAATAAAAAAAAAATGAAATTTTGACAACTAACTACCCTCTTTGTAAAGGTTATTAAATACCCTTTTAGGCGATATATGTTTCGAATCGATGCGTTCCATAATACCAAAAATAATTACCATAATGCGTGAAAAAGGAAGTGGCTCGATTTATTTGCTCCCAAGTGTATGTCTCCATAATAATTTATTCAAGAATTATTCCCCAACTCCTAACCGTTAAGGAGTTATACCTTCCATCATCAGCTCATCAACATGAGATGATGACTACCAGATGCGAATACTTGAATAACTTCATAAAAAACACGAAACACGTAATACGTGCCCATAAAATTTGAGGGTTGCCCTTGATTTCCCTGAGATTCCATCATCAGATCTTGACATGGTGACAATGGGAGTATATTCTTTCGAATAAAAAAAAATGATAATCGGTTCATAAATGACGGAGATATGACGTTTCTCGTCTACATAGTCTCGATTCCTGCCTACTTAAGTGCCCTACAAAACCGTGTTATGAGTCGCGATGTCACGTGGTCCAATTTCATACGAATTTAGTTCTGAATTCTGACAGCTAAGCACCGGGTTATTGGCGCTGGCTGTTGCTTTCTTTGTTGACATTAAAAATGTTGGCATTTTTGTAATCCTTTTAATCTTATGCTGCATTAATTATTTTTATCCACAGATAGTACAATTATAATAATTCGTTTTTTTACTCTTTGTTTTTTTTGCTCAATTTTCAAAAGGGAAGGGGGTGGGAATGGGCTTATAGGCACTGGTGTCTAGCACCATTCCCCGCTAGTCTGTCAGCAAGGCAGTTCAAATGGCAAGATTTATGTAATTACACCTTCTGCCTTCTACTTATAGTCTTTAAAATCATACTTAAATGGCAGTTTCTCTTGATTTGAAAGCTTATTTTGTAATATGATGGATGTGACTAGACTACGAATGCGCTTGCCCTTTCAGAATATACTAAGTAGCTACTCCGGATTTGTATACCGTCCGTTCTACAAATAATAATGCCTATAGCAGATTTTGAGCAAGGTCAGCTAGTTTTTGGTAACTTCTCGTAAGCTCATTGTTTGTCTGTTAAATTGATAGATTACACAGTGCAAAAAGTTCGGTAGGTTCAAGACGAGGTTGTTGTCATTTTTTGTAGATGTTCTTAGCTATCTACCAGCTTATTTAGTTTAAGGTATCAGACATCATTAACTTAATAGTTATCTACTAAATTATGATGACTCCTTTGCCGTCAGTGTTGGAATAAAAATTGACGTTGATATCTTTGTTCGTTGTCCTGATGATCCTCCATCAAACATTCCTACCCACAGATCTTACCACAACTATGAGTCGGGGGCCTGGGACATACAAGTACCTACATTAGCGTGCCCCTCCGAATGGTATCAACAAGCTTCGGCCCCATCATCAAATGAGGCAGATCCCACGAACGCATAGGTATACATCTATCACAGCAAAGGCGCGCATGGAACACTGCGCGCCACCTATTTGAGCTTGACTGGTGCAGTGACGACTGTGAGCACTTGAGCAGTAGCATCTACAAAACACGTGCTTTCATGTGACATCGATCTAAAGGTTGATCGATCTTTCAGCAAGTCTTAAGATAGGTATAATTAGACTTGTTTCAACTAATCTAGTTATTAATTAAGTTGTTATTTTAATCGTAAGTAGATTCATTGTATTGATAACAGCTTATCCATTATTATGTAAAGCTCAGTACCTACAGGATGGCACCAAATTCATCAAACAATAATATAATATATGTCTGTTTGGTTTGAGGACCACTTCACGATTTTAAAAGGAAATTCTAACTCTCTAAAACGTATTTACTAGTAAAGCAGATGATTTTGTAGCCCAAATTCTAATTTTGTAAGGTGTGTTGTTTAGGTCTGTTGGGTCGTTGCCTCCATTCGAGGTAAAATAACTGTGAAGATTGAATCTATGTAGGTATCCACAGTAACCAGACCGAAAGATTTAGCTTGTATTCAAAAAATATAATCAAAACTTATAAGAACTAGGTACGTTTAACAGCAGAAAAGAAATTACAATTTCATCTTAAAGGTATCGGTGCTTCTTTGGATTATTTTTATCATGGAGTCGCAAGTGGAAACCCTTTTTTTTGGATGGTGATTGGTGGTAAATCGTCAAATGACTCCTCCCGCTCTGGTCTGAGCGGTCGGGAGTGTCAGTTTTCTACTGACTAAAAACCACCCATGTTCCTTCTTAGCCAATTATTTCGAGGCCGCGGTATCTCTTTCGCAGTGGGCAGTGGAACCCTTCAGCTGGATTTCATACAACCACGTATGCCTTAGGCTTTAGGGCTGTTGTCCAGAGACTGTTTGCTATACTTACCAAGTCGCCAATGTATCCTCCGATACATAAATGTTGAGCGATTCTCTATTGGGTTACTGTGGCTCTCCAAGTCAGTCTTCGGACGAAATTAATTACCAAATACTTGATACAGTTGTGATGCGGAAGCTATTGATCGCAGAGATGGGCTGGTGGTCAGTTATTTCTTCAAAGTGTAAAAGTTCTAAAAGGCGGACTAAATTAATTGATGCAAAACTCTAATCCTCTCCTAAATATTTTTTTTCATCCAACCTTGATTTTTAAGTATCTTCTGTTAACCCAGGGTTAATCTGCTGTGAACATGGTAAACAATACCGGGCCCAGAACAGAGCCCTGAGGTACACCAGCCAATATATAATGGAAGCATGATGTGATTGTGTAAGGTAGTCTAGTGATAGTCAATCCCTTACACTTAAGAGAATTATTTTATTGACACTATCAATTGGCACAGTAAAAGTATAGAAAGATATCAAAATATACTATCTTTACATCATTGGTATGAATAGCAGTAGCTCAGCTAGAGTGGAGGCCTACGTTCCAGCAGCGAGAACATACATGTATAGGCTGATGATGCTGCTGGTGCCAAAAACACTTTTTTTTAAATTATTACCTATATTGCAAAACTGCCTTGAAAATGTTGTACTTGTAATCGCAGTATTGTGTGACAGCTGTGAGATAGAAATGGTGGAGAAAAAATATATCTTTCCATTAAATTATTTAGTTTCTAGGAGTTTACTGATCCGGTCATGATGTATGATTGTATTGAAACTAAACTGGTGAGAAGAAGAGAGAGAGATTTAAGAAGAACCAGAAAATGTTTTCAGACACCCTTTGCAGAAACAACTCTGTTCTGCAGCCTTGCTTACCATTTTGTTAAATTACATAATTATTATATTTGTTTAATTAATGTGAAAAACCAATTTTGGTCGTTTCAAAATCAGTTTAAGAATTTTAGAATATAAGTACTGATATAAATAAGGTAAAGGCTTAAAACAATTCAAAACGAATTTGACGCATTTCAATTACAAAATTATTAGCAAGCAATTAACAACAATATTTGACCTCAAAGCGAAATGGTAGATAAGAAAAGTTGTTTAGTTCCACTTTGGCCACCCTATACTAATACGAAAACAATGCAATCTAAAATTCTGGTTAAAAACTGGACAGTCACTATAAAATAATAAATTAAGATGTGCCGAGTAATGATGACAATAAGAAAGGATAGATAACATCCCAGTATAAATAAGTAAAGAGAGACGCTGATCTTGATTCAATCATTTGGTTAGGAGCCCCAATACTAAGTGGTGGTGTTAATCCTAAAGTGACTGCCGAAGTCAAAAGTGAAAATGTTGTTTTTACCATTAACTTTAGCATTACTTGTGATAACATTAGGCTGGTACTTTTTAGGAAAGTACAATGAAAACTACTGGAAGAGACGTGGAGTGAAGTTCTACAGCCAGAACAAAGTGTTGGGACCGTTTTGGGATTTCCTCTCATCGAGACGTGCACTGTTCGAGCCCTTCAGTGAGCTGTACAGGAAACATAGAGATCAGCCTGTTATTGGTGTCGGTCAACTCACAACACCGGCTTTGTTCGTTATTGATCCCAAAAATGTGCAACATGTTTTGTCAGGCGACTTTCAAGCTTTCCACCACCGTGGATTAGAAAGTCTTGATGGTGACCAGTTGACTGACAATATTACCTTCATGAACGGCCCGAGATGGAAGCTGATGCGGAAAACCATGACCCCATTGTTCACGGCCAGCAAACTGAAGAACATGTACTACATCATGGACAAAAGCGCCCAAGACTTTGTGGCCTTCTTGAAAAACAACCCCAAGACATGGGAGGGTGATTTCCATAGTACACTTATGGTGTTCAACAACGCCGCTGTTTGTGGAGCAATCTTCGGAATCGGATCAGAATCAATCTTTGATTCACCGTTCCTTCGGATGGCCAAAAATCTATCTCAAACAAATTGGAATAACCAGCTCAAATTCGTATTATTCACGCTAAACCCAAAATTATCAGGGATGTTGGGAATCAAGTTATTCAAACAGTACGAGGATTTCTTCATAGGTTCAATTAATACAGTTATCAAGAAAAGAGAACAGGAAGGAGTCAAGAGGCACGACTTTGCAGACATATGTACGACTTTACAGAAAAACGGCACCATGAGGGACTCAACAACAGGTTACGAGATGGAACCGACGACTGGATTATTGTCCGCACAAGCTCTTTTCTTCTTCACCGCTGGTGTTGAACCTTGTGCCAATGCGATGTTCTCAACGTTAACTCTTCTCTGCCGCCACCCAGAAATATTAGAAAAAGTACATCAAGAAATAGACGAACACTTTGAGAAGCACAAGAACGTTATAACGTACGATGTCATTAGTGAAATGGTGTATGTGGATAAGGTGATAAGTGAAGGTATGAGAAGGTTCCCTCCTATTGGAATTTTAACAAGACAGTGCTGTCAGGATACAGTGCTACCTGTTGGCAATGTCAGAGTAGCAAAAGGTACAAAAATGTTTACTCCGATTTATGATATACATAATGATCCACAAATCTATTCGAACCCAGAGGTGTTTGATCCGGAGCGATTTTCTAAGGAGACAAAACCTTCCGACGACATCTACATGCCATTCGGAATGGGCAACAGAACGTGTATTGGCGCCAGGTATGCTAAGTTACAAATAGTAGCTGGTATGGTGCACGTGTTACGAAACTTTACTGTTAAATCTCCAGACGTAAATGTAAAAATTGAATTCGCTCATGACCCACTTAATGTCAAACTGGGAAATGTCGATGTTCACCTTGTTCCTAGAAATATAAAATAGAATTTTAAACTACTTATTGTAAATAGCTAAGAACATTTAACATAGACGATTGTCGAATCACTAGTTAATAATTTTTTCTATTATTTGTGTATGTCTTTCACATTTATAAATGCTCTATTTCTAAAAGATTGTTTTTTTGTACCCTACCCTATATCATGTTCGTGTACTGCAAGACATAAAATATGTGAGTTTAGCTCGCATGTAGCTCTACTTTTGACTTCACCAACTTCATAATTGTACTAGGTGATACATGACATATTGAATAATGATTTGAGTACATACATAACATAACATCACGCCTATAATCCCAGAAGGGGTAAGGAGACCTATTATATAGTTATATTTTAAGTCCCATGTAATAGGGGCCAACCTACTGCAGCCAGCCGAGCAAAAATCCACACTTGAAAAATTCTTCATGGAAAAACCCAATAACACTTTGCGCGACCTGGGATTTGAACCCAGGACCTCACGCTCAGAATTTGCGCTTCTGACCACTAGATCAACTAGGCAGATCTTAGAGACGAGGAGAACTTTGTCGACTTTTGCTGAAAAGCCTAAGAATTATGAGAACATAGGATGCAAGTGTAAACTAGGAAATTTTGGTTCCCTGCTTTTAATTCGTCAGGTATTCTTTTAACTTTTTATACTGAAACAGGAATACAAGTACTTTGTCACGGTAACTTATGCACATGTGCAAAAGAGGAGATGAAGATGTAGGGAAGTGCGAGTGAAAACAGTTTGATAATTTATAAAACAGGTGAATCCGAATCAATATAAACGGCATCTTACAGGCAAGCGTGCTCTACTATAATCGCTTTACATCAGGCGAAGCGCGGCTTACAGGACGTCGGTGAATGCGGATTGTTCGCAAGAGATACCGCGACATGAAGGGCTAAGAAGGAACATGGGTGGTTTTTAGTCAGTAGAAGTCTGATACTCCCTTCCGCTCTGCCCAAGAGCGGGAGGGGTTATTTGATGATTTTCCACCCACCATAAAAAAAAAGTAAAAAAAAAAAAAATAAAGGACGTCGGTGAAAAAAATACTCCGTCCGTTTACCAGGACCCCCAAACAATTAAGGTAATTAAAGCCTCAAGGTTATGTAGCTATTTACGGATTTATGTGACATATCCATTGATATAAAAACTAAAGATACGGTCGTCCGAACATTTGCTCGACGCGTTCGCCATACAGAGAATTGTAGTCTGCTCGTTAACGTACCCTTGTATAAGCGGCGTGGCATTTTGGAGGTATAAAGAACATAAATAAAGCTTTTAATAAAATTTACGACCGCACCCGAAGAGAGCCGATCGTGGACTAGTTCACTTCGGCTTAGGAAAGACCTTATTGGGACCACGTTTGTGGCGTCATTTTAACATGCCGTCCGCCCAGTCCTTACGCAGTAATATATAAGTCAATGGACATATCTCTAATCTCTCCAGAATAGAATAGAATAGTCGTATAATTGCTCACAATGTAGGTACAAATTTACAATACGGTGGTTACAATTATTTTAAAGAATCCTTGTACATTCTAAAATTTTGTAATGCAAATATTGATGCTGTTCATCATCATCATGATTAAAAATAGCAGGTGCCATACCAAAAAGACTTTTACTCAATAAAGCAGTCCTATATCCACCTATACGTAATATGTTTTGGTATTGAGATCGCAGATTTGCATCTCTGTATCTGCTTTCCGAGAAAGTTAAAAATAAATGAGGAAATTATGTAACAATAAGAACAATTATGAAAATATAGAGGCATGGAATTGTCAGTAAATTGTGACTTTAAAAAATGGAACGCAGCTGTCAGTAACTTTCAGACCAAATATTGCTTATAGGCAGCGTTTTTGGGCCTCAAAAGTAGTTTCTCTTTCGGTACAATTGCTCCAATTTATACAATACCGAATCTTAAAATGAAAACGACAAGACCATGATTATGCTACAGAGTAGTACAGTCATTGCCCAGCATTACCTGACCCCTCGTATAAAGAAGAGGACAAGTGGTATGAGAAGAAGCAGGTATTGTGTCTCATAATAAGTGCCGGATCAATCTTCAGGTTAAGCCGCGCTTGCCAAGGTTGGTCTGTGGATGCGTGACTTGTACGTCTTCGACAGTCGTTAGGTAGTTAGGCAGTCAATGGCCCGACAGTTATGAACATAAAATAAATTAATGTTTGCAATAAACAACATTGAAGAATATTTTCATGAGAAAATTGCTATTAAAAATATAATATTATTATTAATTCAAGACAGAGAAATTTAACATAAAATATCCAAATCGATACATACACATGGTAGACGTGACTGTACGAGCATTTTTGCCGAATTTTGCCTATGCAAACTGGCGAGCAATACACGCCTAGCAATAGTGCTGCGAAGATTATAAATATTGATTCGAGTAGGTATAGTGACATGTGTATGCTCACATATTATATAACACATTATTTGAGTCCCCTGTGTGTGTGTGACTATCTATAGGTAGGTACCTAAGTAAGTTTTTACGCCGCCCAGTTTTTGTTGTTGGTATGCCGAATACGCAAAAAATGTGGTGTTTGTTGAGATCTTTGTCCTCACGCGATTTCTTAACGAACGTACAGCTCGTTCATGGCATTCCAACATTATCTACGCAGTTTGCCTGTGAAACAACAAAAACAGAAAAATTAAATATTAAAAAATATTAACGATGGACTTTTACTTCAAAACCACCCCTGTGGTCGCAATCCGTAAATAAAAGGAACCACTGTTTCCTCTTAAAAGACCTGTGCTCCTTGACTATACAGATTTTCCCCCTGAGCCTTGCTGTACATGTGTGCAGGGCTGTATGTAACCACGTACTGCCGGTCATCGAGAGTGAAAAATCCTAATATAACAGAAATATTTTCTGCAACGATTTCTAGTTTAACAGGCTGCCTAACACAAGACCATATTTACTATGTTAAACACGAGTAATTAGTTATTCTTAATTGGTCATTTCAATGAAAAACGATTAAAAAAGAATTGCCGAGATATAATTTCATTAAACATTTATTATTATCCTTATCTGTGAATGGTGGTTTTCCTCATTTTTGGTTGGGAGAGAATCCTATACCATACAATATTTAGGGATACCACAGTATGCCTTATAAAAAGAAAGGATTTTTTTTTATATTATGGAGAATTTAAAATGTGAAGAGAACGTGAAATAAGTGGCGAAATAATGAGCTAGCCAACGCTCCTTTTCTTCGTTCATTTTCTTCTTCATTTTTATATAAATAAAAATGTACTCTATACCTTAACCGGTAATTACTGGCTGCTTAGCTCTATTGTACGGATTAGTGAGAGTACGACTTTAGGGGTTTTTAACCCAACCCTAAAAAATAACCCATTTAAAACACCTACACGGGTAACTTTGTCAGTTACTGCGGCTTTCCATGTGCTGACAAACCTAGTAGGTATAAATAAACACAACCTATTGATCTTAAAAATCTGGTTTTGAAGTTGCCGAGTCACCACAAACAAGCAAATAAGACATGTGCGAAGTAATGATGAATAGGTGTTAATCATAATCACAACAACAAACGGCCGATAAGAACCGGCTATATAAAACCAGAGTCAAGGTTTCATGTTCATTCATTTGGATAAGAAGCCAAATACAAAGTGGCGGTGCTTATTCTAAAGTAATAAGCGTACGAACAGTGAAAATGTTTTTTTTACCATTAACTTTATTATTAACAGTCATAACATTAGGCTGGTACTTCTTAGGAAAGTACAATGAAAACTACTGGAGGAGACGTGGAGTGAAGTTTTACAGTCAGAATAAAGTTTTGGGACCGTTTTGGGATTTCCTCACGTCAAAACGCGCACTGTTCGAGAACTTCGGTGAGCTGTACAGGAAACACAGAGATCAGCCAGTTGTTGGTGTCGGACAACTTACAACCCCTACGCTGTTCGTCATTGACCCGAAAAATGTGCAACATGTTTTATCAGGTGACTTCCAAGCTTTCCACCACCGAGGAATAGAAAGTCTTGATGGTGACCAGTTGACTGACAATATTACCTTCATGAACGGCCCGAGATGGAAGCTGATGCGGAAAACCATGACCCCATTGTTCACCGCCAACAAACTGAAGAACATGTACTACATCATGGACAAATGCGCCCAAGACTTCGTAAGCTTTTTGAAAGAGTACCCCAAGACATGGGAAGGCGACTTCCACGCCACACTCATGATGTTCAACAACGCCGCAGTTTGTGGCGCAATCTTCGGGATCGGATCAGAATCAATCTTTGATTCACCGTTCCTCAAAATGGCCAAAAATCTATCGCAATCGAATTGGAAGAACCAGCTCAAATTCATAATATTCAGTCTTAGTCCAAAGCTTACGTCAGCGTTAGGTATAAAAGTGTTCAAAGAGTACGAAGACTTCTTCATTGGTTCAATAAATGCTGTTATTAAGAAAAGAGAACAAGAAGGAGTCAAAAGGCACGATTTTGCAGATATCGCTGTGAGTATACAGAAGAACGGCACCATGAAGGACTCAACAACAGGTTACGAGATGGAACCCACGACTGGATTATTATCTGCGCAGGCTCTGTTCTTCTTCACCGCTGGCGTTGAACCTTGTGCCAATGCGATGTTCTCAACGTTACATCTACTCTGTCTCCACCCAGAAATTTTAGAAAAGGTTCATCAAGAAATAGACGAACATTTTGAGAAGCACAAGAACGTTATAACCTACGACGTGATTAATGAAATGGAGTATGTTGATAAGGTAATAAGTGAAGGCATGAGACGATTCCCTCCAATTGGACTCTTGACCAGGCAATGTTGTCAAGATACAGTGCTACCTGTTGGCAATGTGAAGGTAGCAAAAGGTACAAAAATTTTTACTCCGATTTACGATATCCATAATGACCCACAAATCTATACGAACCCAGAGGTGTTTAATCCGGAGCGATTTTCAAAGGACAGGGAACTCAATGATGACATCTACATGCCATTCGGAATGGGCAACAGAACGTGTATCGGCGCCAGGTATGCTAAATTACAAATAGTTGCTGGTATTGTACATGTGTTACGAAACTTTACTGTTAAAACCAAAGATTTAAATGTTAAAATAGAATTCGCTCATGATCCACTTAATGTTAGACTGAGCAATGTTGATGTTCTACTTGTACCTAGAAATATTAAATAAGTGGTTTATAGTACGAGTGTGTTCTGCAAACCAGTAATCGTGTATTATCTAAAGTGTAAAAAGTTGATTGTATAAATATAATAGTATAATTATAGGAAATTGCTAGGAATTAGAAAAGATTTAATGTTTAAATCAAAGACTATGTTTGTAAATAAGTTTTTTACCACTCTGTTTTTATATTTAGCTTAAATTTAAGTATGTTAAATTTAATATAAAAAAGCGTTACCATATTTCATGGCTGCGCCACGAATTGACAGCGTTGAGGAGTTTTTGACGCCTTTTTTGTATACAATATTGTTTATTTACGCAAATAAATATAAATTGTAATAAATCAAAATGTTGTTTGAAGCTGTCGACAGCCTCGGTCACCACGGCCTGTCATGCAGCCGTAGTGCTGGCCGTTTTGCGCGGCACGCGAACTTAAACGACATCATCCGACGTGCTCTTGTCGCCGTCGGCGTGCCAGCTGTTTTAGAACCCAATGGCTTGGCACGCGACGATGGCTAGAGACCGGACGGCATGTCTTTATTTCCTTGGAAGATGGGTAGGCCTTTAGTGTGGGACGCAACATGTGTCGATACTCTTGCGCCATCACATCTTTACAAGTTCATCGTGCTGCGCAGGTGGTGCCGCTGCGGCTGCAGAGAACCTCAAGCGGCGTAAATATAGTAACCTTTGTGGAAACTATATTTTCGAGCCGTTTGGGGTTGAAACTCTGGGGCCGTGGGGTCCGAGTGCTCATAGCATGTTTAAGGAAATTTCTAAACGCTTAGTTGACGCTTCTCGTGACCCAAGGGCTGGCTTTTATCTTGGCCAGAGGCTAAGTGTTGCCATACAACGTGGGAATGCCGCCAGTCTTTTGGGCACATTACCGGCTGACAGCGTTGAGGAGCAGTTTTTTGATGCCCTTTTATAGTTTATTGTTAGTTTATTTATTAGTTTTTAATTAATGTACATAGTTAGTTAATTCTAGCAAATAATAAATTAAACCTTAAATTTTGTTTTAAAAACGTGTTGTTTTAATTGATGTTATTTTTGCCTGATATTTGGTAATATGTCGTTAAAGAGACCCACACACATACATTACAACTTACATACAGTATTTTGACTCCTTCAATTTGTTCACGTAGTAGTTATGAAAACTTGGAATGGTTTCTTTCCATTTTGCACTTCGTTACAGTTGTGCTTTATTGATGTAACATAATGTCTATATCTTCTATCTATCTACACTAATATTATAAAGAGGAAAGATTTGTTTGTTTGTTTGTAACGAATAGACTCCGAAACTACTGGACCGATTTCACCGTTAATAAATTCTTTCACCGTTGGGAAGCCACACTATATCTATCCGCGGGTGACATAGGCTACTTTTTATCCCTGTATTCCCACGGGAACGGGAACGGGAACTACGCGGGTGAAACCGCCTGACGTCCGCTAGTCTAATATAAAAAAGGCTAAGCTGAACACACAGGCCAGACCATTAGGGCTAGAAACTTAAAATTTCGCGCACGTATTCCTTTTATGACGTAGGCATCCACTAAGAAAGGATTCTTCAGAATTCAACCCCTTTTTTTTTTTTTTTTTTTTTTTTGGGGGGTGGGAAATCATCAAATAACCCCTCCCGCTCTTGGGCAGAGCGAAAGGGAGTGTCAGACTTCTACTGACTAAAAACCACCCATGTTCCTTCTTCGCCCTTCATGTCGAGGCCTCGGTATCCCTTGCGGACTACCCGCAGCCTCGACAGGCGTCGGCCCTTGCGGGCCCCTTCCATGTTGCTGACATCTCTTTGAGGCGCGCGTGGAACACGAACGCGCCGTCGACACGGCCTGTTGTCGTCATAAGACGGACGGACGGCGAGCTTACCCATCACTCACCGTCCACAGGCCCGCGTCTACGGTGGCCGGAAGCCATCACGTAGCCCCCGACGCCCGGAGCGCCTCCCGCGGCGGCTGGGACGAGAGGTTCTCTCCCTCTCACGTTCCGCCACCTCCTTCGCTAGCATCACTGCTTCGCAGAAGGAGGCGACGGCGTCCCATTCCTCCTCGCCCCGGACCATGGCTTGCACCAGGGCCGGACGCGAGAGGTCGCCGCCGCCGATCGCCGCTACGAGAACACGGCGGGGCTCCGCCCAAGCGGGACACACCTCCACGGTGTGCTCCACCGTGTCCTCCGGCCGATCCTCACAATGGTGACAACCGGGCGTTTCCTCCCGCCTGATTCGGTGCAGGTACCTCCCGAAACAACCGTGTCCGGTGAGTACCTGCGTCAGACGGAAGGTGAGGGCGCCGTGGCGCCTCTCCAGCCACTCCTCAAAGAGGGGACTTACCGCCACTATCGTGGCGTGCCCTGCACGGGGATTCAACGGGAATTCAACCCCTAAGGGGGTGAAACAGAAGATGAAAGTTTGTATGGAAAATCGTCATTTTTGATATTTCCCACATCCACGCGGGCGAAGCCGCAGGCTAAAGCTAGTCACATATAAGGGCCCCGACGGGTTAGGCCGAGATGTACTTAGTGCCTAATTCTTTCATAATACACCAGTTCATGGCCCTCAACAAATTGCAATAAGGGCGAGTCCACTGCTATGCTATCGACCGGGCTAGAATACTACTAGGAGATTCCTGATTGGAAAACCTAAGTGCACTTTAGCCTATCTGGGAATCGAAATCAGAAACAATTACTTAGCAGTCTCGCTTGGTATCACTAGACTGGCGATGCAGTCAATACTAGGAACATTTAAATACCCTTTATCATCTGCCTAGCCTTTTCCCAATGTAATGTATGTAATGCATAGTTGTTTCGGGTCTGGGTGTTCTGTGTATGTGAGTTTAAATGTTTGTAAACGCACCCACGATACAGGAGAAATTCCTAGTGTGGGGCAACGTTTTTATAAAAAAAAAAAAAAAAAATGTTGGATCTCGTGTCATCATCCAATCTAAACGGATGCAGCTGAATACCAGTATTTTACAAGTCGCTTCATGAAGCGACTGCCTAGCTTATCTCCAAAACCCGGTTACATACACATACACAAACTCACGCCCATTTTCCATGGGGGTAGGCAGAAACCACAGAACGCCACTTGTTACGTACCTTACATACTCCTTTTGCCTCGTCCACATTCATACAACTGGTCATACACGCACGCCGGTTTTTTTATTTTTTTACCCCACACTAGGAATTTCTCCTGTATTGTGGGTGCGTCCACAGACATTTAATCTCACATACACAAATACCCAGACCCGAAATCTGTAGGCACACAAATATTTGTTCCGTGCGGGGATGGAACCCGCGACACGTAGCGCAGCAGTCAACAGCTTGAGCCACTGCGCCAACCGTGTCGACAAGACGAGTACGAGAGAGACAGTACGGGTACTACGCACCTGTCTTTTCTGAACAACGGCACCAATAAGATCAGTGTGTGTCTTTCTAGGGCGTCCCCTCCAAGCGTCACCACTCACATCTGCCTTGTATCTTTTGTTAATCGACTTTTATTCATCCTCTCCACATGACCGAACAAAAACCCGGTTAGTACTAACCGTGGGTTTATACTTCTCGGTTGAACTGGTTCCAGACTTTCGGGCAACTGCGCGCTAAATGTGGGTTCGTAGATGTCACATTCATGTCTTTGAATATTTGGTTCTAAGATATGCCAGTTTTCTCAAGATGTTTTCCTTCACCGTTTTGAGAGCAGTGGTGATGCAATAAATGCCATAATGCTGCTCCATTAATCGTTTCTTTATTAGTAGTGAGTGTTCATAATTTCACTTGACGTGCAGGCATTACATGATTCGTTGCACGTCGGACATAATTAAATAAATAATATTATCCTGTTGACCACGATTGGTTTTGAGCAGTCAATACCAAAATATATTAGTTAACTCTAGAGTGGAACTGAATTTTATCCCAGGCACTAGACAGAAAACGGGGTTTTTTTTCTCTCTTTCTTATGAGATATACCTATTTGTGTGTGGACGTTCCTTATCTAGGAATATTCCTAAGTGAAAGTCCACTCCGTGAGTGTTCCTAAGTGATTACTAATTGTGTTTTATAGGAATACTAGGTGTTGCCAGCGGCATCGCCCGCTACAACTCGAAAATTATCCCACGGGAAGATAAAATCGGGATAAAAATTATCCAACTGTGTTAATCCAGGTTATAAACTATCTGTGTGCCAAATTTTATAGAAATCCGTTCAGTAGTTTTTGCTTGAAAGAGTAGCAAACATCCATCCATACTTACAAACAAGTTTAGTATGGATAGGATATAATATTAGTAGGATACTCATAATCATCATTATCTTGCCATTTTCTAAATTCGTTTAGGGTCGGCGTAGTATGTCTTCCTCTTCCATACTTCTCTATGACACGTCATCTCCTAAGACACCTCCTTTCAACAGTCCATCTATTGTTTCTTTGATATTGATAATCTTACTGCAATTTTTTTATTAGCTTAATCTGTTCCATTGCTGGGCCAAGGCTTCCACCATATTCCTTTTAAACTCTCTCGGTGCTAAGTCTTTATGCAATACGTATGATAACATAGTTATTATCTAGTTAATTAGTTCCGCCCTAACAGGGGCACTTGCTCATTCATTAGTTCGAGCTTAGCCCGAAACTACGTGCACATTGTGCAATGAATGAATAAATAAATAATTCATGGAATGGTCTAATTAGGTAGGTTCATATAGTTTTGTGATCTCATTATTTCCAATCTATTGCTGATTTTTCCTTGTTTTCTTGTTATTTTGAAGTATTTTTTTAAATATTATCATTATTCCTTACTGTAAACATGTTTCTTTTAATCTGTGTTTTGTCTGTACATTCTACATTTGTTTTTCACGAATACATTAATAAATAAATTGATGTTCGAAATAGGTACATAAAACGACAGATTTGCTGGTCAACCTTGAACAGGAGTAAATAATTAGCCCATTGTTTCATTTTTTAACAAACATTTCCTTAGGGATATCAGTACTTTCAGCTGAAATAGACGTATTTAGTATTATTTAACAATAGCTTCTGTCCACGATATCCTCTGCAACAAGTAGGTAGCAAATAGGTTTTTAAAAATTCCTTTACTCGACAAAAAGTAAAAAATAAATGAGGATAAAAAGAATGAGTGATAAATTGAATGTGGTTATAAACTATCCATGTGACTTTCTTCAAAATTCGATAAGCTGTTTAGCCACGTGTACGTGTTAAAGAGGAGAAGAGAAATAGGATAAATGTAAGGTGCAATAGTCCGTTAGTTTTCTAAGGTGACCTTTAAAGCAGAGTTAGAATTTAGATTACCTACCTATAAAGCATTACAACACGCATGTAGTTCTCAACGGGCGTAGGCAGATATTTACCCTCAGTACCTATATACAACTATCCATATTTCGCATCAAATAAAATTCCTGCCATTGTATTATTATTGTAAATCACATTTATGGCTATTTAGGTATTCCTTCATTATGATTTGGTTCACCTTTTTCCCTGACTTTTTACAGAATAAACTCGAGGAAAATACATTATTTCAGTCTCACAAAAATATTTCCAGTTCAGTTTGGTGTGTCACAGAATCATTACCAATTTGTGTCGTTCAGTGCTTAGTGCAGAAAGTCATATACAGTGTTGAACTTATATTAGAATTAATAATTGTGTAAAATGCAAGTTTTCCAAAAATAAAGGCTTAGGAAATGGTAAATCGTTGGTGAAATCGTGATTTCGGAAACCGGGAAAACTGAAACGTTCTAAGGTATTATTGGGCCTTTTCTAGCCGTGGCTACCTACGTGGGTTATCCGTATCATGACGCATCATCCTGCACAGCAGACGCCTACAGCTTCGCAGGAAGAGATCCAGCCTGAAAAGTATAAATCAACATCTGCCTAGCCCTTTCCTAATTATGTTGGGGTCGGCTTCCAGTCTAACCGGATGCAACTGAAGACCAGTATTTTACATGGAGCGAATGAATATGAAGCAAAATTACAAAGGGACTTCTTTAGACACAACACCATATCAGAACAATGTCGAACAAAACCGAAGACGATATAACGGATATCATCTGCGAATACACGGACGAATATGGCTGTCGAATCGGAAACGACGAAGTTCGCGGTGACAACATGCATATGGATCTCAGGGATAATTCTTTCTACAGCTTGCCTGATACTGCAGTTACTGCTCTTAACATTCGTGCCGAAGATTAGGAAAGTAGACCTGAACATTCTTATACAGCTGACAATAGCCAGGTTGATGAATACCATGCTTGAATTCGTCATATATCACTTTTCGAAATTTTTTGCAAAGTCCACAAATAATGTACTACTGATTTTATTTGGGCATTCAGACGCAGTGTCACTGTGCTGGGCATCTGTGAACACGAAGATATTGTACGACAGAGCGGAGTTAGTGTTGACGTTTAAAAGGTGGAACTTGTTACTTATGTCTACGCTGATTTGGTTCATTATGGTACTAGTAGGTGGAATGATAGGCTTATTTGCGAGGGAGTATTTTCGTGATTACATTATATACACGTACACGTGGCTAAAATTGATAATTTTGATTGTGAACATGTGGATGTATTGTAAAATATTCTACGTCATTAAAAATATAAGAGATAACCGTTACTTTGCTAATCTGTTGTTGTCAAGTGTTATCTCATTTATTTTGTTATGTGTAACGTGTTTCGGTACAATTATTCAGCTAATTGTAGCAGATATCTTGGCTTACGCTGAGGTCGAAGGAATACACCCTGCGGTGTATGAAATGTTTTATATTTTCGATTCATTTCAGGCGGTAGCACTAACAATTATATTTCTCAAGCGCGTAAGGAATCTGATCAATATGCCTAGCATAATTATTTTTATGAATCATAACGTTAGGTAACTATTTATTGAAAATCGCTAAATTGTAAAAGTAATGTTTGAGGTGTTTATTGTACTGAGCACTTTACTTTTGTGTGTGATATTTAGGGTTTACAATTAAATGAAGGGGTTATAGAACAGTATTAGGTCTAGCTTGAATAAAAGTAAAGGTAGGTAATATGAATAACAGTAAATTTTGAATGGGAATACTTTTGCCACATAATATTTATTAAAATTAGACTGTCTTAAAATTCAATAAGTAATATTAAAAATACCGCTGTACCTGTGTCAAGGAGAAATCTTTAATGAAATAATAATAAATATTAGATAACGCTTTGCCTCTTTCATTTTAAAATATAGCCCTTGAAAGAGAGAGTGTGTTAGTAACTTAGTACCTACTTAAATAACTTTAGACTGAGGTTATTAACTGACTTCCAAAAAGGAAGGAGGTTCTCAATTCGCCTGATATGTTTTTAATATTATTTTTGTTTGTTTTTTATCGGATATCTACGTCATTAATGAACCGATTTAGAAAATTATTTTTGTATTCTAAAGAATATACTCTCGTGGTGGTCCCTTTTCACCAAGTCAGGATCTAATGATGGGATCCCAGGTAAATCGAGGGCAACTCTCAAATTTTATAGGCACTTGTTACATTTTCCATATATTTTCTAAAGCTATTCACGTATTTGGGTGTGATAATCATAATCTCATGTGGATGCGCTGATGATGGAAGGTCCAACTCCGCAACGGTTAGGAGTTACTTTGATAGAAAATTCTTTAATAAAATATTATGGGGACGTATATAGGGTGTAAAAGTACCCTTAACGCAAACTAAGGGCACTGTCTTGTTCTCCTCTCCACTGCGATAATTTTTTTGTTCTAGACCATACCTGGGAACTCCCTAGTTACGGAGATATTGGGGTCAAAGTTCCATATTTTTCACAGCTGTTTTTGTAAAGACTAGTTTTTCAGATTATATTTTTACTTAAATTACTTCTATGACCCGTTCACTATTCAAAACATCCAATAGCATAATGTTTTAAGAGTGCCACATTGAGTTTTACCGTAAAATGTGATTTTTGACCCCAAAAAAAAAAAAATCGTTTCCCAGCAAAAATTTTTGCGTAGGAGTACTTAGTTTGATATACAGAATGCTTGGTTAACGGGTGTGTGATATGGTATATATGGTACTACTCCTCAATAGTTAGTTGATGCAATAATAAGGGAAGGTTGAGGGTTTGGTTTCTTACAAGGATATCGTTTACAACTAAAAATGGAAAAATAAAAATATGTTTTTGTTTTGTTTGTTGTTTTTTTGTTTTGTTGACTTCAAAAATACAAAAAAGTTAAAAAAAATCACAAAAAGTGAAAAATGTTTTGCAAGTCTGTTTTTTTTTCAAAAAAGTTTTATTTTCTTTTTAGTTGTAATAGGTATCCTATATAAATATTTTTTTCTTTAAGTACTCGTTGGCCTAATGGTCGCAAGCGCAATTGCTAAGCATGCGGTCCTCGGTTCAAATCCTAAAGTGTCATTGGGTTTTTCCACTAAGAATTTCTCATTTGGTAAGACTGGTTGTCACATTTTCTGGGCACTGCCTGTAGCGACTGCCAAAGAACTGTACATGGCAGCTGGGACTGACGGCTTAACGTGATTTCCGAGGCACGGAGGAAACTCGGTATGTAATGGGTCACCCATCTACGAATCAATTTAGGCAAGGGCGGCTTTCTAAAGATCGACCCAAGTGGAAGTTATTTATTTAGCCAAGTGCTCGTCTATTAGTGTAGAGCCTATCATAATAATGAACATTTCACTTGTTTCTAACTTTTTTGAGCGTGATTTTTTGGTAGGCGAGTTTTACTTTATGAACTTACTTTTCTGACTCAATTAGCGATTTCAGTCTTGTAACCTAACACATTTTGTTAGATACTGGTTGGTCTAGTGCTAACAAGCGTGACTGTAAGATCCTGGGTTTGAATCCTTGGTCGGGAAAACTGTTGAATTGTCCGTAGCATCCACGAAGTCTAGATTTCTGGTGTACCTACAGTTGATGTACAGTAGTCGCCCACTATAACATAGGATTAAATAATTGCCAAAATGTGGGTCTACTATTAAAGTATACATGTCTAAATCTTCGGGTATTACAGGCGTGATGTTACATGGAAAAAGTTGAATCGTGTAGGTTTTAGTGCTTATTGAAATACACGCTGTATTTTGCTTTTCAATCATAGAAAATGCAGTAGTTTGTGTTGTTGCTGCACTTGCTGCCCAACACGCTGATGACACGAAAACGTTAGATAGGTACTAGGTACTTGTATACTAAACTACGGTTGGCGCAGTGGCTGAGCGATTGGACTGCTTCGCTGCGTGTCGCAGGTTCGATCCCCGCACGGAACAAATAATTGTATGGCCTACAGAAAGTTGTTTCGGGTCTGGGTGTCTTTTTTGTGTTTGTGAGTTTAAACGTTACAGTAGAAATTCCTAGTGTGGGCAACGTTTTAGTTAAAAATAGTTTTTATTGGTTCGTGCCATGTTCGTGCATATCGGCAGGAGCATCAAATGTTGTTTTCAACAAATTCTTAATGACGTACTTAATATCCGACAAAAAAAAATTAATTGGTCCGTCCGATAAATTTCCATAAAAATTTGAACACAATTTTTTTCTTTTTACACGTAAACGAAAACTCGTGTGATCAGTACATTTTTTACCTACAAGTGACGTCACAAGGCTCCTTCTTCTTCCATCTTTGACGCGTTTTATCTTCGTCAATTTGATAAAACAAAAAACACGTTTCCAATATTTTTCGATAACCTAACTGGCGGACTAAACAGAATCATATTTTTTTGAGTCAGACGGATCCCCTATTGCTTCAGCTGAATAGTGCAGATTAATGCGTCATGTTCGTGAACGGGTGCCACTGAGTTTTTTAGTTGTATGTGGCGAACCCCTGATCAGTTGTCCTGTCTGGGGACGCGTCTTGAGGGCCATATACACTGACCATATCAGGTATCGTGAGTAAATAAAATAACGTCATACATTCCATGTTTTAATAACATACTCATTCTGTACGCATTTTCAAGAACATTATACATACACGCACCCATATTCTTTTTTCCTTATTTTAATTTTTTTACTCATTGCCAAATACGATTGCTAACAATTATCACAAATTTTACAGTTATAGCAGTGAAGTGAAGTGACTTTACAATATATATTATAAAAAATATCTCATACAGCGCCGGGTCCGTTAAACCTAGTATACTTCGGGTAAGATAATAATATCCGCTGTGAAAGTTGTTAAAAACAATCTTGTAATACACAATAAAATGTTTGTGATAACATATGCTATTATAATATCGGTGAAGTGGCTCTTATCTTTATTGTTTATAATGATATGAAATACTCTACAGAAAGCCAATATGTTCACTACCAAAATGATGTGTTTAAACCACGTGTACGTCACAAAGTATAAATTACCAAAAGGTTCAGTGACAAGACCTAACGCTCCTATAGGCACCATCAGGACCCAAATTACAGAGGACAGAAATACAAAGTTCCACTTTTCGTGCACAAACACTGAAATCACTGTGTCGCATAAAATTTTCGTGTAGATGGACATCCAACATAGATACAGAGCGTCTGAATACAGGAACAATGATGTCAATATTAAATTCATTGTATTCCCGATAACAGACGGAAAATATAAGAGGAATTCTAGTATTATATTCATCAATCCTGCTGCTGTCAGCTGTATCAGGATCTTCTGGTCTATCTTCCTTATCTTGAAGACTGACTTGAAGAGCATCAGTTGCAGTATGAAGCAGCTTGCAGACAGAATGATTCCAGAGATCACTACTAGTTTCACTCCTCTTGCTTCAATTTCGCTTAAATCAGCTAGGGTTTCGTCTAACATTATTATATTTATTACGAATGGTGTAGTGCCTGTGGTGTTAACAAATCGACTGTCGTCGGGCGGGAATTCGGGATATAGGTTTTCCTGTTTTTATGATTACGCGATTACAGACTTCAGGCATAGCTATTTGCTTCAGAGTCGCACGTTTATGGTCAAAGCCAGCATCAATGAATAAAATTCTGTAAATTAACATTTAATTTCCTCGTTTTAGATTAAGTAAGTATTGGGTAGGTATTGTATTTAAGTAGGTACCACAGACGGTTTTGCAAACGAGAAACAACGAATATAAGGTTTTTTTTTCAAAAAGTAAATATAACATTTGTGACTTCCAAAAATCACTAAAAAGTCTGAAATTACTTGTCTTAAAGACATCAACAAAACTTACTATGACACCGACTTCCGAAAGTATTGTTATTTTATACGTATTTTTTTGTGTTTGTTTAGAAGGCGGTTAAATTAATGTAAGTAACAGCCATTGAGTCTAGATTTGTGCCCCATTAATGGCAATATAATCATTCACTACAACGGACTAAAACATAACTGGTGAAATGTGGGTGTATAATGTGTATATAATGTATTTGGGTACACCTCTGCCTAAAACTTCAGGGATTACAGGCGTGATGTTATGTATGTATGTTAAACTGACACTGGGTTACTTACCACGCTCTACCTACGTAGCCTACCATGGTACCACCACCTCCCATTACTACAAAAGCTGGTGGTAACTCCACACGGCGCCACCTACCGTGTCTAAAACTATACCTATATTTCAAGCTGGAAAATTTCACAAAATTGAAATCGGTTGAATGGTTTTGGAGCTTAGCATGTACAGTCACTAGTGCCAATATGTTATATACGGAGCCAGTGGCGTGCTTACTGCATAGGGGCTAACAATACGGCTATCCCCTAGGGCACTCGGACTGCATCACTTTAACATCATTAAGACATCATTATATTATTATATTATATTGTTTTCACAACATAGTATGGAAGTATCATCGTGGTGCAAGCTATGGCAAGAGAGATGCCCACCACCTTACGAGTTCTTGAAGCCCCAAGAACACCTGGCTCCCGGTAGTTAACATCAGTGGCCAATTCGGAAAGCCCTAATTCGATTGCACAGCCAAGTGGGCCGCTGCAAACATAATCTGGCAAAGTGGGGTATCATTGGTTCCTCCAACACCGAGTGCGAGTGCGGCGCTCCGGATCAAACAATGTCCCACCTGCTGGAGTGTTCCAGATGTCCTTATACATGCACCCTTGACGACCTGAACAGCTATTCTGCCGCTGCAATAATCGTGGCCCGAACCGTATAAGATGGAAATATAATCGATACGAAAAGAAGAAGAAGACAACATGGTATTCTGTAAGCCGAAAAAGTAATAATGGTACTACGAAATAGGTATTATCTCAAAGTAGAAACCATTTTGGTCTGCTTTATTTTGCCAAGTGCATAGAAATTAGTGCTCGAAAATTAAGATTCTTAAAAGTATTTAATTTTCTGAATAGCTCCAGCTTTGTCCCACACTGCAATAATATAAAATTAATATTTTTTAACAGACTGTAGGCCCTGAATGAAAAGCTTACGTATGTATTCTTTCTCGAGAAACATGGAGAACAAAAATAATAAAATACAATACGCAATATATACGTATTATCTTTACCAAGAGGTGTTTGTCTAAGTATTATTTTCTTCATAAAACGCTCTACGCGTCAGTCAGACGTCCAGTTAACTTAAAAGGCATGAAGCCTCTTATAATATATAAGTAGCATATAAATATTGATATTCCTGCATAATTTATTGTTAGAAATGAGGTATTATTATGTCTACCATGAACTGAGCCACAGCATTTTATTTAAAAATTCGGTGACCCGCAAAAAAATTGAAATTAACCTATCATTTCATATTTTTTGCGGGTCGCCAAATTTTTGGCTGC
The DNA here is from genome assembly GCA_949774965.1 of Diarsia brunnea. NCBI lineage: Eukaryota > Metazoa > Arthropoda > Insecta > Lepidoptera > Noctuidae > Diarsia > Diarsia brunnea. The sequence goes on along the minus strand of OX459003.1, from coordinate 6,873,468 downwards.
ACATAACTTAAGTACGTGCACCTCGATAAAAAGTAAAATATAGTTATGCATGGACCCTAATGAACAGTATACGCATCTCTCTAGTTGCCTGAGAATGATTGTTCAGTCGTAAAGTGTGATTGATTACCTAATAAGCATCCAAAGTAACAAATACGCAAAAACAAATATAGGTTCGAATCTATTTAAAGACACAGACTGGCAAACAAGATTTTAAAACTACTACTAGGTACTTACCTAATGCTGAATCAATATTTTTAATGGCTTTGAAACTTGATTTAACAACCGGTTCTGCAAACGTTATAAATAAACAAAAGGTTGTACATACGAGTAACTAGTTTACTGCGACGTTTATACAAACACAATAGTTATTTGTTATACAAGAGTGCAAAGTTGCTTTTTAACCGCGTGTTCAATTTTGATGACCGAGCAAGCGAAGGATTCTAAAATTGAATCACGAGCGCAGCGAGTGATTCAAAATTAGAATCCTGAGCGTTAGCGAGGGAATCAAAAGAGCACGAGGTGAAAAATCTTTGCACTCGAGTGCAACACGTAACTTTTCATTCCACCTCAGCGAGGAAATGACTAAATGCAAAAAAAAAACGTTTACAATCACAAGATAGGTACACTTTTATTTCAGTTTAGGTATTAATTACTACATTATGACAGGTAAGTATTACAGAATAATCTTTAAATTATAACAAAATAATACTAAGGTATAATTAAGAAAATTTTAAAGTAACGTTGCTACAGTTATTTAAATTGAGTGTAATATTTTTGTTTGGTACTGTAATATTGGTGTTAGTCACTTGTGTACTGTTTTTCGGTAAACTATCTGTCATACTTAATAGTTGTACCGATTCATCGGATTCCCTTGGCGTGAATGTTGGAGAGAGAGGGAGATGGTTAGGTGTTTCATAACGGCTTATTTTTGATGTAGAAGGGCCAGTCCAAGGATCCGATTGAGGCTCTTTCAGTGTAATGGCTCCTACGATGCCTTCACATATTTTAGACTTATTTTGGATGGAATCCTCTATGTATCCCTCTACAACTGCATTGGACTTCCAGCCTCCGTGGCGCTTAAGGGACAGGAGATCAGCTCCGGAATCAGCCAAAAGTGTGGCTGAAGTTCGTCGGAAACAATGACCCGTGTACAACAGGGGTTCTGGAAGTTCAAGAAATGTTGCTATTTCTCGTGGGATACTGCCAATTTTATTAGTACCCATAGGCTGTCTAACACACTTTCCATTGCGATACTGTAGAAAAAATCGATTGATTGGAGTGTTAGGCGGGCGTAAGGCTTGATATTTCTCAACAATCGTTACGTATTCCTTGCGAATGACGAAGTTGCGGTCTCTTTTTGTCTTTGTATTAGGTAAATTAATTAATAGTAAGTCATCTGAATGTTTCTCAATGTTTTTGACATTAAGTTGTGTTAGTTCATTAGTTCGACATGCTCCGTTTATTCCAATAATAAGAACAACCTGTAACGTAAAGAGTATTGTAGTAGATAAATGAATAAAATTGATATGAACGCATAATTATGCCTATCAACATCTACTAAGTATACTATTTAATTGAGATTAATATACTTAAGTAGATACTGAATGTGCAACTGACTTACTTTTGCCGCCAAATATACGGAATCGGGTGCTTCGTTAAGAAACTTTTCAATATCAGATACTGTGAAAACCTTCGATTTTTTTGGTTGATGACCAGATGAGGCTCTTTTTAAAAATGCCACTAATTTAGGATAGGTATCGATATGTTTGTCTTTTTTCATCTTTATTGTTGCTTTTAGCATCGAATACGTACTCCATAGAGTGCTTGCTTTCTTGTTCTCGGATAATTCTATAAAATATGCCAGCAAAACGTTTTCTGAGAAAGTTTTGGCTCCTTTTGCTAGTCGCCACGTGTTGAACATATCGTACTGTTTTAAATACTTCTCGCGTGATTGTTGAGGGAGAAAGCTCATTTGCGCATTATTAACAGTTTCAGTCAATTCTGTTGGCGTCAAGCAAACTTCCTCGTCGCTAGAATCACTCATTTTAGTTTTTTCACTTGTTTTCAAGTTTCTTGTTTTTAATATAAGGTTTAACTATGACGTGAAAAAATGCCGCGTAAAGAACCGCGTACAAAGCAAATTGAAAAAAGAACACCAAGAATATTCCGAGTCTGAGTTTTTAACAAATTAAAAAAAAGTTGTATGATATATTCGGCACCATAGAGGTAGCAGTAAATAGGTTTAATGTTTTTTTTAATTCACAAACTTAGTGCACACGATGTTCTAAATTCAATTTACTTTATCCTCTAGAGAATAAAAACGGCTTTTCCACTCAGATATTGAAGATTAAAAATACTCTTTCCGAGATGGTGGGATGAAAACGATATTTTTTATTGACCGAATCCTAATGTAAATCAGCATATTATTCAAATGAGTCAAACGCGAGTAAACAAGTAAGGAAGCGCCTAAAGTCGTGGGTACTCTATGTGCCGTTTATGTTGTAATTTAAAATAGACGGCCTCCTGTTTCTATTTATAAAACTTAATGGCAGAACTCGATTAAAGCATTTTTATTTAAATCAGCTGGCAAAGGCCTCTTCTCATACATAGGCGTAGTATTTATTTAATTATTTTACCTTCATGTGCAATAGTTGTACATAAGTAGAATAAATACCACAAGGCATTCTCTATCAGTCAACCTTAGAATCAGTATTGAATTTGATCACCAGGAATCCCTGATAAATGTAGAAGTACAGAATTACTGTTGTTTCTCGCCTTATCCTGGTTTTGATCATAAGTTTAGAGGTAACCGGGCCTGCGAGGAATTTAAAAATATGCTAATGATGATATTGAAAATCTTTTCGAATTTGTCTGGTGGACTTCTAAACATTATTTTATGAGGTTATAATTATGTTCTTTACTAATTAATTGCTGAAAAACAAGAAGAGACCGCAAGCCTTAATTTTATGAAAAAAATTGGTTGCTCAACAGGCAATATTTTATTGGAAGAAAAGGGGGGAATAGATTTATATGGAGAATCGCAGTCCCTGTTCCCTCCTAACACCAGATTCCACAAAGTATATAACTTGACACTATGTGGAGGAAAAATTTGCATAAATTCTACATAATTATTTTGACTACTAGATAAAACGCAGTTCTAAAAACTGTTGGCAAGCAAAACTTTTATTTTATCTTGTTAGCACAGAAAAAGCTTTTACGTTTGCATTTAATTAAGAACATACTTAGCTTAACCATTTGTGTCTAAGGTAGGATAAGCTTGGGTAGGTAGGGAATATAGTAGTTTTTTTGGTACTTACTTACAAGTTTTATATGCTTTCAAAACTTAGAATCCGCTGTCGGACGAAAGTCTACGATTTCGGGGATCGGGAAGTGAGCCTCAAGTAGACCTGGGCAGGACTCTGGTAAACGCAGAGATGCCGATGTAGCAAGACTTGACTAAGTGGTGGCCAAGGTTAGGCCATAGAAACCAAGACCACTGGGTTGACGATATCGTCGAAGTCGCGGGAAAGACCTTGATAAGGGACGCACAGAACCAGAAAATTTGGCGGAAAAAGGGGAGGCCTTATACTTAGCAGTGGTCGAAGTCGGGCTGTGGGTGATGATGATGACTTCTAAATATCTCCATCTCTTGTAACAACTTCTAACTTTGGATGTGAACCAATTTCATATCATCATCTTATTGCATAACAGGGATGAATAACGAGTAAAACCATTAAGAATAAAGTACAAAGACATGTTATTATGAGTTCCTCGTTAAAGAATAAGCACATCATTAAGGAAATTTATAACGACTATAACGTATCCAAAACTTTGTGTAGCTGCTCTGCTTCGTCATAACCCATTAAAGCGTTATGTGTTTAATATTTACTTAACTGCTTTATATGTTGAAATACCTCAATAAACAAACTTTGTTGACTGAAATGGACAAAAATTAGCTATTATTTATGTCCGTTAAATACCTAGTGTGCATTGTGATGCGATTTCCAATATCGAAACCTTACGTCTCCGGATTTAGACGTTTGGAAGTCGGTCTAGTAGTTCGTAGTTCTCGGTCGTCGTGGTGGTATTTAGAAGTATTTCTGAGAAAAATATTTTAAGTATTGAAACTGTCATTTCAATGTCGGTGATCAAAATAAATATCTGAAATAATTTTTGTTGTAAAGATCTATCCATCAATCAATATGAACATAAAGGTAAACGGTAAGGACGGTAAGGTAAACTTACATTTATGTTAGTTTTGGACGTGGTGGTGTGACATTTCTGACACCTACGCGGGCGAAACTGCGTTTAAAAGCTAGTGTTGTGAACATTCCGAAGCATTACGACATCAGTACGGTAATAAAGGTATTACAACTGCCGTCTACCATCAATGAATGAATAATAATATTTGCATCTCAATGCATTTTGTGATAACGGCGACTGAATGAAATACTGATTTAATAATGTTTCACAAAGTTATCGGTTTTTATGAGCAGTAGGGCGTGAAGCTATCTTATTTTTTCAGGTATTTTCACGGAATTTAATTTTATTGTTCGAACATCACACCGCGCAGTGTTGAAACGAGAGTCCATTTGCATATTCAAATACTTCGTTTAAAAAACACTTTTTCATCAGAATATACGTCCATAGGACTACGTAGAGCGCTCATGCGTTTGTGTCCGACTGTCCGTACAGTCGCGAACAACTGTCGTTGGTCGTTTATTGCACAACCTTTATCCTTCACCCGACGACGTATCTAAATAAACCGACATATTCGATACACGGTAAGCTTGGTTTTGTTCGTCGACGAAGCGATCATTTTCCGACGGGTGTTGAGCTGAACTCTTTTAAATAGAAATGGATAAAAAATTGGAAAGAACTGTTGCTGATTGGATCGACTAGATCTAGTTCAAATATTTTTATTGAATTCTGGTTTTGTTAAACAGATAGCAATAAAATTTCAATTAAATGATAACCAACTTAACTCAAGTATCAGATGTTTTAGAATCTTAAAACAGTCGATAAAGAGCATTATAAAAAAAATGGATGTAAGATTTCTAAAGTAGTTTTTTTAATGGATGTTAAGATTTTTTCGAATTTATTGAGAGAGTATGTTACTCTTAAATCCCTTTGACCGCTAAAGTCAATATGAAATTCTAAATATATTACATTGCGAGTTCATAACAAATAACATTATTTTCTTAGAAGTAGCACTAGATTTGATGAAACTAGATTTTGAAAGAACTCTTCTTGATGGGATCAAATCAAATCTCTTTAAGTATTTTACATTCGGCCTAGAAAAGAAAAAGTAAATAATGTGGTATATAAAACATAATTTAATGCTTGAGACCAAGTTTATCAGATCTTTGAAGACGTTATTTCTGGACAAATGAATCGTCTATGTATTTTTATTTTGGTCAAGATCTCTTTATAAGAACCACCACTTCAATGCATGAACAGGTAGTAAACGAAGATAGCAAATGTAAAGTATAGTATGTATGTATAAATCGGCTTAAATCGGAACTTATTGTGGTCGGATATGAAGAACCGAGTGTAAAGTACTGCATTCTCCCGTGGTAATGAAAGGATGGTGGATGGTGTTATGTCTTGTTGTGGTCGAGTTTTTCTATATCGTCATAAACCGCGATTTGAGATTTAGATGTTAGTTCTTCATTTGTGACATAAATAGCGCTGCGGTACTTTTGTACTATGTTGCCGTAGTACTTTCTGTAGTGCCGCTACAGTGCCACCACAATTTTTCAATTTATTTGTCAGATCTTTGCCATAAGCACCCCCTATCAATGTCAATCGATTGCCAAAACGTACGTTTTAATGTATTACTTCTATAATCACATTCAAACAGCACCAGTACTATTTGTATACACATTAAAGGTCAAACAAAAAAACACGAATTTACTCCGAGATACCAAAGTGCTTCTGTATAACGATGCGAACAATGTAAACGCGGAGCTATTTACACTTTCAACCCAAAACAAGGACAGAACTAGCCAACATAAATAGCTCGTAATTCCTTTACGAAACTGTTACTGTAGTTACAGTAACTAAGTATAGTTCAAAAATATTTGAAATTTTCAGCTGGAGCTCGACGTGAAATTTTTTTGTTAAATCACTAAACAATTTCAATGTTTTAGTAGGAATTTTCTGCGTTTCATATAACACAACAAAACATTATGTCTGTAGTCTCTACGTTCACATTTCGGCAGTTATACTAGAATCCGGAGCGAACATAATGATATCAAAACTTCAATAAAAAAACTTGTGCGTGTCAGCTTCGACGCGTGTCTGGAATTTACTTGTTCATAAAAAATCACTAGGTACATAAAATACCACACTAAATAAAACACCGCAAATTGACGTTTGGTATTTAACATGTATAGGTACTAAATGTACTGTATGTATCAGGTAGGTGGCCCGAAAGTCTGACTAGTCCTGCCATGGGCTATCGTATTACCCAGAACAAACTGGGTTGTGGAGGTCAGATAAAATATGCAGTCGATCCACATAAAGTAGTGGTAATTAGCTAGTTAAACTCCAAAAACTAATAAGGCTGCAATCGCCAAGTTTTTCAATGCATTGTAGTTCTACAGAAAAATCTCAGATGGCGCTATCAGTTTGTCCAAGGCGAGTGAAATATTGGTAAATTCAACGATAGTTTTATTTCGTGGTGATCTTCAAATAATTATTATTGACATAGGTAGTAATTCCCTTACGACGTATTAACACCGCGATTTTAGATTAAAGAAAATGAATATTTTTTAAAAATTGCAACATTTGCATCGTCCTATCCCGTTTTGGCATATGAAACGTCACTTTTCTTTTTCGCGCGTTAACGACACCGCAAGAAAAAAGTTCTTTCTCGTCAAATTATTCGCTTAAAAATAAGTTTACGTTATATTCTACCGAAATAACAAAATACTGAGTGACAAGAAGTGTAATAAGTGCAGCGTTAGTGAAAATCGTAAACCTGAGACGCAGAAATCTGAGCAAATACCTACAGACAACGCTCGCACAGCCGACCACAGCAGTGAACTTGGATGTAACCTTTGTAGCCCTACCATTAGGCGTAAGAATGCCTGGCTATAACTGACCTCCGGATAAGTGATATCTACAGTGCTTATTCAAGCGATACGATGGTCATTAACACTGTAAACCACATGTGTGCTGTAAGCTTCTTAAAACTTTTTCCAGTAGGTGCGCGACACCCCAGTAACATATATTTCCTATGTACTAGCTGGAACTTGAACTATCAGTGCGTGACACGAGATGTCCTTGGCAAAGTCATTGGACAATGCTAACACTGAAAATAACTGTACTGGGTATAGCAGGTGAGTTACATTTCCATGTAAGCATATACCCTATGTTATTAACTGCATAGCAAACTAGCAGTGTGTGGCACGAGATGTCCTTAGCAAAGTCATTGGACAATGCTAACACTGAAAATACCTATACGCTGCATAGCAGGTGAGTTACATTTCCGTGTAAATTTTAAGCATATACCCTGAGATATTAGCTGCATAGCAAACTATCAGTGCGTGGCACGAGATGTCCTTAGCAAAGTCATTGGACAATGCTAACACTGAAAATACCTATACTCTGCATAGCAGGTGAGTTACATTTCTGTGTAAATTTTAAGCATATACCCTGAGTTATTAGCTGCATGGCAAACTGTCAGTGCGTGACACGAGATGTCCTTAGCAAAGTCATTGGACAATGCTAACACTGAAAATACTTACAATCGGCATAGCCGGTGAGTTCCATCTCCATGTGATGTTTGTGTGTTTTGAGTCATCATCATTCTCTTGCCCTTAACCCAATTCATTTGAGGTTGGCGCAGCATGTCATCTTCTATACTTCTCTCATTACTTGAATGATTCCAACGGAATAATTACCACCCAGAAGTATGCTTTACTTGAAAACATATATCCCATGTTACTAGCTGCATAGCAAACTATCAGTGCGTGACACAAGATGCCCTTAGCAAAGTCATTGGACAATGCTAACACTAAAAATACCTAGAATAGACATCACAGGTGAACCCTACTCTACTATGAACTTTGGTCAGCTAAATTTATAAATATGCTTTTTAATCTATGAGCATGATGGTTGCGAGACAACCTTGCTTATCTAATGTGCATTATAGTCTTGCTAATGCATATACTCTTGCAGTGAATGGGGACCATACTTTGCCACCTGGTTTCCTATCAGCAAGTAAAAGTTACTTGGCTGCCTTATTTGTATTCTGCTGGCTGACACACATTTGTCATGATTGCACATGCTTTAGTATGAGATACTCTCAGCATGTTATGGCCACATTAAGTGAAATCTTTTCATAGCTTCTTCATCGAGTATGATATTATGGAAGCATCATTGGTTATAAATCAAAGTTACATAATCATGCACGTAACCAACCAAATGCAAAACTGGCGAAATATGGGTGTCTGACACCTCTGCCTAACCCTTCGGGGATTACAGACGTGATGTTATGTTATGTTATGCAAACAATGTTTAATGTATAACCGTTTATTTTCTGAATAAATTAAATAAAACATGGTGGTAAATGCACTGTAATGTCCCAATACTCAAAAACTATTAGTATTTAGAGGGAAAAGGTTTATAGACTGACAAAATTTCGAGCTCTTAACAGCCTGCCAATGTACAGATGACCTTATCAACCAAACACTTTTTAGTTCCAAATAAATTATTTCCACTCCGAGACCTCAACCCCTCTTAGGAAAAGATAATAGTACCATTATATTGTAAGGCCCAATCTAAAATAACTACCCTAATAGTAACTCGTCGCTATACCTAGCAATCTATGGCTTCAATATTAAATTAATCATGTTGTAATTTAAAACGTTGATAATTTATTTATGCCTAAGAGTATTTTCAGAGAAAATCACTGAAACCATACCTAATAATAAGAGATAACTTGTTATGTCTGATCAATTCATCATAGAAACGCAAAACAATCATGTATTGTAGTAAGCATGTAACCTGCATTAAATAATATTTAATACCCGAGGAGATGGGCAGACCTAAATTACAACAAAGTAAAGAAGAATTTTAATTTATCTGGGCACGAGATGTACACACTTGATAGTACAAGTAAGTACTATAGTGATATAATAGAAAACAAGGGGGGGGGGGGTGCATGGGAGTGCTAACATGAAGGGATTGTGGGTTAGGATATCAAGACATCAGGATATAATTATATGTTTCACGTAACAAAATTTCTGGAGCTTTTATTGATAAGAATATTATGTCAGAGAACTCAAATAGACAATGTGTGGGAGAAACTTAGTAAGTTTTCCTATATTGTTTATAATTATGCTGATTAAGATTATAAATAAAACCGCACTGCTGGTGGCTTACCACGGTTTGGTTGTCTTTACTCTGCAGTATAGACTTATATTTTGGGGTAATACTTTTATAAGTATTATTAAGATAAGTAAATCATGAGCCTGATTGGAGCTCATTCAAAATAAAATTCACAAAATCATGCAAGCGGAATTTTCTTAAATACCAACAGTAGACATTGTATATTTATGAATAATGTATTTTTGCCAAAAACAATATGCATCTATATAAATCTGTCGAAAGCCTATGTTGCTCAGATAAACTTCACACATAGCTGCGTGCATCACAAAAGTGTATACTTTTGCAATCACCCAGATTGTACCTACACTAAAATATCTACGCAAATTAAAGACAGTAAAAGCCTCAATGAATTTAAAAAAACAGATTCTCACCATTATTGATAGACAAAGTGAAAACTGTTACAGTATTGACATTTAATTTGCCAAGTTGTTGGTCATCTGCCTCGTTGAGCTATGGTTTGCAAGCGCCGCTGAGAATGAGGTTCTGGGTTCTATTCGTGGATCATGCAAAGTGTTATTCCATCAGGAATTTCTCAGTAGCAGCCACAGAGTATGGATTTGTGCTCAGATAATGACAATAGGCTCGCCCCTGTTACATGAATGTGATGTTATGTATACTTATGTGTCTATTTACACATTTTTACTTACATCGTCAAAACTTTGACATTTGATGCATGTAATTTTAATTTTTAGTGAACCAGATTCTATTGTTATGTTTTTATTTTACGTTTTTGAAACAATTTAATTTTATGTACCTAATTGTAGAAACTTTATGTGTGCCCAATAACATAGATAGTTTCTGAATTTTATATATTATACCACCTACTATTTACTTATGATCACAAAATTAATGAATTTGAATTCCGATGGAATATATCAAAAGTGTCCAATCTCATTTCAGGGTGAAGATATTTGTTGTTCTGCAAGTTCTAATTTTTACCCATTGGAGTAATAAAACAGTTCGTTAAGAATATCAACCACTAATATTAAGTTTCTTATATTTCAAGTGAAACTGGTTTTTTGAACTCCATATCTAACTTCATACAGTACAACACAAACAGCAGATCAAATCAGAGCTGACATCAGACATATTGTTGATCTATAATTATTATTTTATTATAGTTATCAATTCAACATGCACTATATCCTTAAGGTTATAATACTAAAGTTCTATTATACCTAAAGTAAGGAAGTCATAAGTACCTAGGCGTTTTATTACCAAAGAGTGATATAGTAGGCCTATAATGGTAACCATTGTTACTGCTTGTACTATAAAGGTTTTAACAGAGCATTTTGGTTCTATAAGATTAAATAGAATTTATTTTTTATAGTTTAGCTCTTAGAACACTCACAGGGGACCATACGAATCATTAAAGTGTTGCATAGTAAAAAAAAAAAAAAAAAAAATTGGAGCTACTTACTAAAGACGACTTTTATTTATCTATTATGCACTAATAATGCGTCAAAATAAGTTTTGCAGCTCAAGTACTGTAACAGTATCGAAAATACTATTCAAGGATCAATCTGCACTGTACCTTACACAACCACTACGTAACCTTTTAACTTCTTAAAAGTTCTCTCAACGTCGCTATAACGAACAGAACTAGCCCCGTTCTGTAAAAGTCATAACAACTCTTCTAGAGTACTAAATAGGACTCCTGGTGCAGCTGCTACATAACTTAATAGCTCTGTACGTGAGTTTGTGTTACTGCTACGAGACAAGAGGTGATCTAATTCGTTTTCGGTGAAAACATGGCTGCTATTTTCTGCCATGATAGCACATTGGCAACACGGTAGGAGCCAATGCGTACTATAGCAGCCATAGTCGGGACAAGTACTTATTGTATTAATTTAAATTTAATTAAAACATAAAAAAACATGAAGGCGCATTGTCAAATTTAAAATCAGCGTAATGATTTAATTGATACAATTTTTTTTTCGCAAGTGCAAGTTATGGCAGAGTAACGGTCCATGAAAGTTTCGTGTTTTATCTTTTTACCCGACTGCAAAGGAAGGGTAACGTTTTTTCAAAACAAATGTTACGTTTAGCAACAATGGAAAATGACTAAAGCATATGTCACCGATATTATTTGTTTTCTTGGGGAACACTTACGACAAGTGTGATAAAACACATTACTGGAATTGTTTACAGTGCAAAATACAAACATGTTTTGGTTGCTTTTATAGTGCAAATTTGTCACCATGAGAGCCTTTATATAATGTTTATACAATAAATCAGGTACAAAAATTGGGGCCTATTTAGGGATTTGTAAACGTTTACATAGTAGTAGTTAGTACACTCTAATACATTATCAGGACTTTTATAGTACCAAATTTCGTTACTTGGGTACTGTTCACCAATTGACATCCAGAATTATTTGTGTTTTAATTACTTATTAAATTATTGCAGCAAACTCTAAACATCTACATATGTCAATAATAATTATTTGAAGATCACCACGAAATAAAATTGGGAATCAAACGAGCTTACCTGTTAGGCGAAGTCTTGATTCTAATTTTATGAGTGGTGATCTGAAAAATAATTGTGATCTGATAAAATATCTGAAGTAAAAAACCACTGTATGGTGAAATATGAATCAGTTTTCCTATCTTTGTTTTTTGAGTGTCTATTTACATGTATGTATCTGTCATATCTAGAAGGTATCCGCGTACCCACGCCACACGTGTCAAAACTTGTCGAAACCGGTCCGTGGATAGGTAACACTTCATTACATACCGAGACCTGTCTATGTCTGTCTGTAACCTTTCGGGGATTACAGGCGTGATGTTTTATTATTTATCAGATTATAATGGCCAGAGATCGCACAAGACAGAGAGGTTTGGAAGGAGAAAGGAGAGGTTTTTTTCCCAGCAGACTCACACATGTTAAAGAAACACAAAAAATAAATGCAATGCAGTTTTTCTACTACTTAAAAAAACTGCTTTTATTTTTAGTTAATTATCATCATCTGCCTAGCCTTTTCCCAACTATGTTGGGGTCGGCTTCCAGTCAAACCGGATGCAGCTGAGTACCAGTATTTTACATGGAGCGACTGCCTATCTGACCTCCACAACCCAGTTAATACTAGGTAATACGATACTCTTTGGTAAGACTGGATGTCTGAATTTCAGGTCACTGACTACCTGTAACGACTGCCAAAGATCTATATATGGCAGCCGGGACCAACAGCTTAACGTGCTTTCCGAGGCACGGAGGATTTTTAGTTAATTATATAACGATTATATAAGGAAAATAGTCTACACGATTAATGACAGCTGTGTATCGACAATCTAATTACTACGGAAAAACAATCCTCTGATAGATAGGAGTTATATTTTGATAATAAAAATCAAAATATACTCAAAATTAACATTAGGTAATAATAAATGTAATGCGTCTTTATTTATCAGTTTTAATAATAAAACGGAAATTTCATGGGTACTTATAATATGTATGATAAGGTAATTAACAAAAATAAAGACAATGTATCAGAAAGATAAATACTTTTAAAAACTTTATTGACAATGACATCTAGATATACCTACTACTTAGGTACTTATGATAAGTGAAAAAAAACTTAATCTACTAGCGCCAAGTGGTTGCTGTCCGGTACAAGATTACGCACCGCGACAAATATAGATATACGATACCAGTTTAAGGTCGTTGCTCCATGGTAGATCGCGAAATTCGAATTTTCTTACGTTTTTTGCAATTTGCCGGTCAGTGTCAGGTTGTATGTTAAATATAATAGGATTCGCGACCGTAATAAAATAATGTGACTTTACTGATTAAAATATAATGATTAAAATCACCAATACATCCCTCTCAGTTCATATTACTTCCCTGAAGCCTTTTTCATCAAATAGTCATTCAAAGAAGTAATATTATGAATAGTCATATTTGTTATGGTCGCGTAACGTGTGGTAGTATGGTTTAATTTTGCGGGCTACCTTGAAGCCTTCACCTTTAGCAGATCTTTCATTGTACGTGACATCTTTACAAAGCCATACCTCGTTATACTGATTATGTGATGCCATATGTACGTAAATGAATGATTTGCAATGTCATTAATGGTATTCTGACATGTCCGCTTTGTGCTCGAGGACTTTCGCTCAAAGTTGAATATCCAACTCACTGAAGATCACACGAGAGAGCAGCGTATCAAAGCTCTCGAGAAATGCCCTACAAAAATCATCGAATACAGTGGCTGAAATCGGCTAGATGGTATTATCAACACCTGATTATCAGATTTCGTAAGTAAACCATTTTGAGATGGGCTACACATTTTGTTTATGACATCACGTCTGATACATCACGTCTCTACACCATATTTCAGAAAATTGTATGCATTTATGGTATTCTGACATGTCCGCTTTGTGCTCGAACATTTTCGCTCGAAGTTGAATATCCTAGTCACTGAAGATCACACGAGAGAGCAGCATATTTAAAGTTGAGGTTTCATCAAACTGAACCACTTTCTCCGTAGGTTCAACGAACGTAATCACAATACAATAATCAGGTTGCCTACACAAAACTTCAATATCTCTCGATCCAAATGTTTGTAGGTGGTTGTTTTTCTACGATTACATTACCACATTATTCCTGTGAGAAATATGTTCAACTTTTTGAACTTTTTGATCTTTATCATAGCATACTTTTTTATTACACGCTGTATATTGAATCACTAAGTACAAAGACCTATCTTTCTTCTTATTGCAATTAATCTTGGAAACAAAGTTCTTGCATGAAATTGGCGCGGCCATACAAAAGCCGACAAACTTATTGTTCAAGCCGGGACATGAATTTAATATCGCTGCACTATTACTACGGCCTCGCTGCATCGTCGTGCTACGGTCTACGGTAATTACTTTAAACTGATGACGAGATATTGCTACGGCCTACGCCGTAGACCCGTAATTCGATTGACGTACTAAAATCTACGATAATTCCGCACAGACAATTTTATGCACTTTTAAGGTATGTATCGTAATAAATTTAATAATACCAATGCAGTTTTGAATAAAACTGTAAGCTAATAAAAATAACCTGTTTCAACTTATCTGTGAAAAATTAAGTTTTGATAATAATGGTGTATTTTGATCTTGTTTATTGTCTATGTGTGTGATAGTGGCTCCGGGTAAGTCAATAAAAGATTATAGACTAGCGTGGAAACAAGATTGCATTATATCTAATCATGATTTAATATTATCATACCTTTTTCATGAAATTAGCGATAGGTAGGTACTGAAAAATGGTTTTTGTTTAGGTACACTTTCACATTGTTGTTTCACACGCAAATAGTGCGAAAGTTCCCCATCTAGTTCAAGTTTCGCAAGTCCCTTTCATGTCAGTAACAATGCTATGAGTGATATATTACGGGACTTTACGACTTTCTTAGAATAACAGATAATAAGGCCGCGTTCTAATCAAAGCGATTGTTGGGTGATCCAGCGACTATCGTGTCCATTTCATTTGGCAGTTCAACTAACCGCGTGGTTAGGCTGACAGAGAGCGTCCTGTAAAGGTTGGGTATAGAGGAGAAGTAATTGCTCTGACTGCTGGTTGACAACTGAGTCGTTTATTAGTAATTATTGATATTTAAGTACACGTGTAACATACATAGGTATAGGTATACATTAGAATACAGCTTATACACTACACCTTCCCCGAAAGGAAATAAAATAAAATAATATGAAAGTATTATTTTGTTTTATGATATAACATGAGTAATATTTAATAAACATTTTAGTACAGTATGCTTACAGTTTTGCTTATTTCTATCAAATTGTATAATAGTATGTAAGTAAAAGAGTACAAAGCTTAATATGCTAAAATTAACAAGAAAATATTATGAATAATATAGCTTAGTCCTATTCTTATGAACTAAATCAATTTTCCCATTGTCTTTCAATATTTCAACATTTGGCGAAACATCTTTGATAACTAAATATGGTCCATTATAAATACTTTGTAGTTTGGTTCCAGTCTCGTTTTTCACAAGTACCAAGTCATTTTGTTTATACGTAATTGGATTACACTTTAGATCATGCCTTTGTTTTCTTAATGATTTACTTTCAACTAAATTATCATACGCTTCTTTTTGCGATGTCTGCAATCTGTATTTCAATTCTAAGGGATAATTATCATAGTTATAAAGAGGGTCTACTGATTTTTGTCTTAAATTGGATGGTATATTACATCTTTTTCCGAATACTAGTTCGAAAGGCGTAAATTTAGTTGCGGTGTGAACTGAAGTATTATAGGCAAAACACCAAAAGGGTAACCATGTACTCCATGAACTCGAATGGTTATTCGTTTGAATTCTTAGAAAATTACCCAAACTTTTATGAGTATTTTCTAGAGAACCTATTGTTTCATGATGGTATGCAGTTGAGTTTAAAGTCGTTACATTAAGAAGTTTACATGTCTCTTTAAAAATAGATGACATAAATTCAGTTCCTCTATCAGTAGCTACTCTAGCGGGAATTCCAAATCTAAGTATAATATTATTAACAAAGGTTTTCGCTATTTCCTCAGAACTTTTAGATTTCATTGGATAGGCTTCTACATATTTACTTAACTCGCACTGAATAGTTAAAATATATGAATTATTAAAATCATCGCGATCTAAGGGTCCTACTACGTCTAGGAAAACTTTTTCCATCGCCGAATTGGCTGTCGTTGTAACAACCAACGGCTCCTTAACATAATGAGAACTATGTTTTTGTTTTTGACACTTGTCACATTTCTTAATAAATTCTTTTACGTCTCTTTCAAGACCTGGCCAAAAATAATATTTCTTGATGTTATTATACATTCTTCTTATACCAGCGTGGCCACTTGTTGGTAGAAGATGAAAATCATTCAATATTACTTTTCGGTCGTCTTTGTTTTGAATAATTCTTACGTCATTTAAAATACACAATCGCGGTCCAGTCCAGTTCCTATACGACTTAATTTCCGTAATTATTTTTTTAATAAATTCATCGTAATTTTGTCTTCTTATAAAATTTAATTCGTGCACGTAAATTTTTTCACAAAAATATTTCAGTTCCCTCACAAATGCGGCTGGCGTCAATTGTGATTGGGAAACTGGATTTATAAATAAAGTCATTCTCGATGACGAATAACAAAATACGTTATTTTCTATTTCTATCTCATTTGCCCTACGTAGGTTATTTAACTCATCATATTCTATAAATTTTAGTTCTATAGACATCCTCGACCTACTATGGATCTCCACGGCTCTTGGTTGCGCAGGCCAATCGTCAGTAGAACCCATAGCACTTGGGGAATGTTGCGACTCGAGCTCTTTTCTATGTTGCGACTCGAGCTCTTTTTTATGTTGCGAACGTGTCATTACTGTGATTATGCTTTCATGCATATTTTTTAAGTCCGTTGATGTGATAGGTAATCGTGACATTGAATCAGCTGGAATATTTGTGGATCCTTTGATATAGTCTACGATAAAATCATATTCCTCAAGTAGAAGTCTGAACTTCATAAGGCGACTAGATGGGTCTCGCATGCCAAATAAGTAAACTAGTGGCTTATGGTCGGTTTCAATTACAAATGTACGGCCATATAAATAGGGGCGAAAATGTTTAACTGCCCATACTATCGCTAACAGTTCTTTCTCCACAGTAGCATAGTTAATTTCGGCTTTATTTAAATTTCTACTCGCGAATGCTATTGGTTTCCTATTGTCATTACATAAAACTGCCCCCAATGTATATTTGGAAGCGTCGGTTTGTAGTATGAACTTACAATTGCTAGTAAAGTTAGGGTACTCAAGTATAGGTGGGCTCGAAATTATTGATTTTAAAGTGCAAAAAGCGGTTTGACATTTTTGATCCCATATGAATAATGCATTTTTCTTATTTAGCTGTGTTAAGGGATACGCTATATTGGCAAAGTTTTTAATGAATTTTCTGTAATAGTTGGTAAACGCGACAAATCTAATTACTTCTTCAATATTTTTCGGAACTGGCCAGTTACTTAAAGCACGTATTTTCTCAGGATCAGGTAAAACACCTTCGCTCGATATAACATGTCCTAAATATAATATGTCCTTTTTAAGAAAGTCACATTTATGAGGATTTAACTTTAAATTGACCTGACGCAATCTATTAAAAACATCTATGAGATTTTTGTTATGGTTTTGTAATGAATTTCCAAAAATAATAAGGTCATCTAAGTATACTAAGCACTTTTCGTAGGTCAAACCCGACATTGCAACAGTCATCATTTTTGAAAAGGCATTAGGGCTTGTTTTTAATCCCATTGGCATTCTCGTCATCTGGTATTGTCCTGATACGGAAGCAGTACTTTTATCCACGCTACCCGGAACTTTATATTGTCCAGAACAGAATGCTGTATATTTCCGACTTTCGGGATCAAGGTCACATTGGTAATACCCATTGGAAAGGTCAAGAGTAGAAAAGTATATAGATCCTGAAAGGGAATCCAAAATTTCAGTTATATTAGGTAGAGGAAATTTGTCATCTTGTATAATGTTATTTAATTTCCTATAATCAATTACCAAGCGCCAATTCTTATTGCCTGTATTGTCTACCTTTTTAGGGACCAATAACAATGGACTTGACCATTCTGATTGACATGGTTCGATTATACCTTCCCGTAACATGTTACTAATCTGCTTATTTACTTCATGTTTTTGCGAATGTGGTATTCTGTACGGTTTACTAAAGACTGGTTGAGCATGGGGTTGTAAATTAATTTGATGTTTGTAAATGTTTGTTGTCGTTAGCTTATCACCTGGCAATAAAAATATATCAGAAAATTTCGCACAGATATTTTCAATCGTGATTTGCTCTTCGTCGTTCAAATGATTTAAATTTAGTAAGCTAAACAATATTTTAACACGGTCTGCGTTCAAATTCGTATACTGTTCAAACGTACACAAATTATAGTCACTAATTTTATGTAAAGTTGGTTTAATAGTATTAAGGTGAACCTCACTTTCATTTGTATTTAGGATTAAAATAGGTATCATACCATTTACGGGTTTAACTAATACGCTAGCAATGAATATTCCTTCTTGTAATTCTGATGAGCAAACAAGACACTCTTCGGTAATGTGAGTAGGTATGTAATGAATTGATTCGGTCCTTGGCGGCAAAGTGAAATTATAATTAAACGTTGACCTTTTCGATTTTAAAGGCAAAATTACTTTCTCATTACTGTTGTTATTATTTAATGTTAAAGTTTTACAACTAATGTCTAATATAGCATTGTATTTCGTAAGATAATCCTGTCCTAAAATAGCATGTGCCATACACGGTAACGATTTAAAAACATAAAACTTATGATTAAACAAATGTCCTCTATCATAACAATCGCTTAGAGTTAAATAAACATATCCTATTGCTTCTATTGTACCACCAATTCCGCTTATGTTAATGCTCTCTTTATGGATTGGTATGTTTAATTCAATAACATGTTTATATTTAATGGCACAAATTGATGCGCCGGTGTCAACTAAAAATAAGTAGTTATGTTTATCTACGTATAATTCTATGCAACAATGACTATTATTTGCAAATACAAACCCATTATTCACGAAAAAACTTGCTCTGCTCCCCATTTGAATTAGTTTTTGTGGGTTCGTCCTCGTTTACAACGTGAATGTTTGCATCACTACGTTGCACGTTCCGTTGATAACCTCTAGGGTTGTTGTTCCTGTTATTAGAATGATAGTACGTACCTCGATTCTGTTTAGGCTGTCCACGACTATAGTTCTGGTACGGACGACCACGGCCTCGGTAGAAAGTCGTACCACGATGGACGGTAGGCCTACTAAAATTATTAGACGTGGAGGCACCTCGAAACTGGCGGGTGCCTCTAGAAAAACCTCGATAACGCTGACCTTGATAGTAATTATTACGGTTCCTATTAAAAGATAATACATTTTCAGACTGAGACGGCATTGCAATGGTCTCTTCATCTATAGCTGTTTGTACAGCGTCCTTTAAGGATTCAAACTTTTGTGCAGCTATTATCGTACTGAGTCTTCTATTACGTAATCCGTCGGCAAAACGTTTAATTGCTTGTTTTTCGTTTAGTGGCTGTAAAATCTTGAGATTTTCGGTTTTGCCTTCGGCTTGCGCTATAGATAAATCCATAAATAGCTCAGTCAACTCCTTACCGTAATCATTAATCGACTTTTGATCTTGTCGCAAAGTTTGAAGTTTACTTTGCAAGGCGACGGAACTCTTCTTAGGCAGAAGAATCATACGCATATCAGTTAGTAATGCTTCAATAGATGGATAATCGGACTTAAGTCTTAATTTCGCTTGTTGCGAGAGACGACTTTTTAAGACAAAGTTTACTAAACTTAATTTACACTGTTCGGTTTCTAAGGTAGAGCTATAGTAATCTATACCATCAATTAATTGACGAGTCGTCGATTCCTCATTATTCAAAACTGGTAACAAACTCAGGGCTACTTTTAAATTAAACTCCATTTTGGATTCGAGATTTGATGTTAAGCCAAATTGTTCACAACTACCCTTAACAGTTTCACGTATATGTAACTTATTACAAAACTCTTGTATTTGAGAATACAACTCTGCTATTTTATCACAATGCGATTTAATCAATGACAAATTTTCACCACTAAATTTCTTATCATCTATTTGTCTCGTAATGCTTGGAAGTAAAACAGAGTAACTTCTAAACACAATAGTTGCTTCAGTCAGCTTTTCTTGCAAACGCTCTGGCGTCCTCCTTTCTAAACTTAGTTTATATAAATTTTCTTTAATTTTTTTCAATTTTTCATAAGCTGAGCTGAGCTCATGAGCCATAATTTGTCATATTAAAATGAAATAACTAGCATACTTAATAACTAATAAAAGGTTACATACATCGGGTTACCATAGTTCAACGCATTTTCGCCGGTTTCCATTCACTTTCACGCACAGAACGCACTTTTATCACTTCACTTTTACGTTATTCTTACGATATCACACATTCGGTTTAAGCACGAACTCTTCTTTAGGAAGTGATGGCCCGGAACTGTTTGAACACGACGTACACCTGGTATTGAACGCCGATAATCTATTTCCTTCTGCAGTTCCTCGACGACCACGACGAGTAAAGGAATTTCTCAAAGTTTGACGAAGTATCTGGTCATTAATCCACGTATGATGGCAGTTCTTGTAGCACTTGTACAGGAAATAGGCTGCCAATATCAACAACAAACCCAGAATTATCATCATAACGATGCTTATTGCAGAAAGATGAAATTGTAGCTGGTCGGCAGTAGCCACATTAGACGATCCAATGCCATTCTGGTTTATTATAACTTCTTCTCGTTTTGGAGTATTAGAATTGCACATTGTAAAACTTTTTTATGAAGGTTCTCGAACAAAATTCAATAACGCAACGTACACTTAGAACGAGAGTCTGTACCACCCACGAAGTGCGGCTGCCTCGCGACCCGACACCCCATGACCAAACATGGCAGGGTCGCCATGTAAAGGTTGGGTATAGAGGAGAAGTAATTGCTCTGACTGCTGGTTGACAACTGAGTCGTTTATTAGTAATTATTGATATTTAAGTACACGTGTAACATACATAGGTATAGGTATACATTAGAATACAGCTTATACACTACAGTCCCCTTTTTTTTTTTAATAAATTCAGTGAGTAAGTATTCAGTCGCCGAGTATTGCCTGTGCCAAAATGTCAGGTACTTTTTAACGAAATTGGTAGGTGATTTTCAATTGGTAAGCTCAACAATTGGCTACATTATTATCAAGAGTCTGCATTGATTATTATCGCTTATTATTACTTTAATCACTACCCGTTGGGGTACAAAAACAAGTTAATTTCCGTATCGCTCAAAAATGACAACATAATAATGAAACAACAAGCGATTATAAATCTCGCGTGTATTTCTAGTGCGACAACACTGATTTAATCAAGATGTCGTTACTATTGTGTTTAAGTTGGAAGACGTCACGAATACCTATCATAATAATAGAGGGGTGGGAGGGGGGAGTTCCCAAAACTTTGCGCCGAAACTTCTTTGATAAACTTACAAGTAGGGGTGCAAGGGGGTGAATAGTATCTTAGAAATGCTTTGTTCTAGGATTCGCCGGTGTTCTGAATCCCACGTAGAGAAACTGTAGACAGACTATGATGAATTCTGATATCGATGCGCTGCACTCGCGAAGTTACCTGCTCCGTTATGCTTGATTTATTTAACTTTGGTTTATTTTAATGCAAATTATACCGTCGCAGCTATAGTGGCCCCATCAAAAATAATGTTAATTAAGTAAGAAGTAAATAAGAACCATCAAGTCGGATGGAATAGTGACACTGGTCAACTGTCAGACATCACGAATGGCGTAAAGTTGGAAGGTTGAATGGGGCTTGGTGGTGCTGATGAGCCAGTGATATGGTTATTAAATTATGTTATCAACCTATTAGCTCTGCTACAAGCGGATACATACTTACTATGTTTTTCTTGTAGGTAGCAGTGGTAAGTGTTGATAAAATTAATTAACAAACTCAGAGGTCATAGTCTCTTTTAAGGACCAGACATAGTCTTGTTATATAATACCACACATGAAGACTATGCAGATTAGTGTCTGACATGGTCTTTTGAAGAAAGCACCACACAGATTTGAGTAGACCCGTCCAGTCAGTGCAAGCATTTGTCAGTTATCGTGGAGCTCGACTTGTAACTCAAGGAGCTCAACGTCACGACGAACAATACCAAAGAAAAGACCTTTGGGTGGGTCGCTTATAGTACTCAAACTGCCAGACAGTCGTTAAAACTAAAGAAAGACTCACATGGTCCTCACATTTACAATATAAAAATAATAAAATATTTATCATGTTAAATATTCATGATTTTCAAGTTATTAAATTAATGTCAAAATACACAAAACTAAATAAAATAAAATATTCAACAAGGTAAATATTCATCAAAATATAAAAATATAATTATACATGACACTAGATATAACGATTTGTTACTACGTACAGGGATTAGGACATGATTAGGACATGGATCGGATTACTTACAATTTCCATCGTCTTGTACAGTCTATCGCTTGTAAATATTTGAAGAATCTCTTCGAAAAACACTGAAGCTAACATTAATTAGTTAAAATTTTACAGAACGTTGTTTGTTTGTTGTTAAAACGGTTTACAACATGAATATAACATGAATTCCCGACCGTCACTTATTCATCTACTGCTCTTTTCAGGACATTCCTTACGATCAAGTGATTGTATAATCAGTTCACACTCTAAATATCAGTTAAAACCATTGATTATCCTTTTTTGGGCTTCACCGTAATCGAGTAAAAATATGTTGAAATATGGAAAAATAATAAAACTGAGCGTATCTTTTTGAATTAGTAAATAATTCGGTTGAGTGCGAGAAATGACAAGAGTAAAGTTTTCGTAGACAAGTGCCAACAGCAAGCCGCATGTGAGTTCATTTGTTCTAGAAACTTTCTCTCAACTGCATTATAAAATATGTTCACAGCTCCTCATGCACATCCACTGTTTTTGTTGCTCTTTATGTTTTGGTATCTAGGTACCTATTTTAATGTTTTTTGTTAACCCCGGTTTGTTTTGGGAAAGAAGATGCGAAATCTTTGGTACCAACCTGTTTTTTACTTGGTAATCCCCTATGTGGAACTGAATCACTAAATAAAATTCCAACCTTCAGCCGCTTGCGTCTTGAGAGATACAGGCTGTTAGCTAGTAATTCAGAATTTTGAAAGCTGCTGCTGATACTGTCATTAAGAAAGTTTGAATATGAATCTTGAACTGAGTCAATCTTTACATACACTTATAAATACCATTTTCTTGCATACTTTGGCACTTTGATAGTGCATAAATTATAATCCCATGTTTATGTATGTCCCATGTGTGGTGTACAGAAGTCGAACACGCAAACTATCACCAGCAATCGACTATTTAGTGTGTTTCAATAAATTATTCGGTTATTAAATAAATCAGCAGTAATTTATAGTACTCGTAACATGATATTATTACCGTCGGGGCTGCGGGTTGTTCGAAAGAGGTACCGCGGCCTCGGCACAAGGGCTAAGAAGCAACATGGGTGGTTTTTAGTAAGGAGATAAATATTTGCATGCTTGCTTGCAGGCAGAGTACAGTGACTTTTAGGCTATAACATCTTTTCCTGTAATTTGTATGTATTTCTAGTAAATAAACATTTGATTTGATTTGAAGTCTGACACTCCCTACCACTCTACCCAGAGCGGGAGCAGTCATTTGATGATTTCCCACCCTCCAAAAAAAGAAAATATTATATTATTAGACACACCCCACAGTTTGGCCTGGCTGCGGTCATTGATATTCACACGACAGCACAAAGCTTAACTTGCTCGCAAGCAGAGATTAAAATTCAGATTTCAGTGGTGTTCTCTGCATCATTAATGGTTCAGTATACCATAAATACGAGTAACGAAATTAAGAATCACTGTTGTCTGACTTAAATATTTCATATTTATATTTATTTTCTAAATACATTACATAACATCATGTCTATAATCTCCGAAGGGTTAGGCAGAGGTGTAGGTAGTTAATAACCACCAGATTTCACCAGTTATCTTTAAGTCCCATGTAATAGGGGGCGAGCCCATTGCCATCGACCGGGCACAAATGCGGACATCGTGACTATTACTGAGAAAATGCTGATGGAAAAACCCAATAACACTTTGCCCAACACAGGAAATGAACCCAGGATCGCATGCGCAGCAGTCGCGCTTGCGACCAACGAACTGAGTCAATATAATTATTTGATTTCTTCTCCAGTAAAAAAAAGTGCTTTTTTTAGCGGATTAATAAAAAACCCCTACTACCTAAAGTGTAAATTGCTCTTGAAGCATTCTACACTTTTCTACAGGATGGAAGGTTTTTCGTTATCATCGTTCTCGCTATTAGATTGTGCCTTTGTTTGTTATGTTTGTCCGTGAGATATATGATAGTTTGTCAACCCATTTTTCCAAACGGTTACCGTGACCCAAGGGCAGGTTTTTACCTAGGGTAGAGGTTAAGCATTGCCAGTCTCTAGGGCACATTACCAGCTGACAGCGGTCACGTGAAGTTTTGTCTTTTCTTTCTCTTTCATATCATTTCTTATACAATTCAAATGTTTACTTGCAAATATAAGTTTATTGTTTTATTTGATAATCGCAAAGGGATACCTTTCAGTTCGGACTTCGTTTTTATAAACATAATATAGGGATAGAATTTCCATTAAGAACTAAAGATTAGGAAGTTCATATTTTTTTTTGTAGATAGTACTCATAAATAGAAAGCTTTTTGCAAATTGTCAAGTCACAGAAATTCACAGTTTACGAGATATAATTGTTTAAAGTTTCCATACAAACTGGACAATAACACGCCATTTATACATTTTAAGGTTGGACAAATTGACATTGTAGACGTCAAAGTTGACATTTCACGTTCCGTTATTGGTAAAAGTGAATTTTAGTAAATTTGTCGTGTTTTTTAATAAAATAATAATTTTATTTTAACTTTTTTATATTTTTGGATGTATGAATAATAATTGTTGCTGTATTATGCAATTTCATTGCCATTTTTACACTAAAAATTACGAACGGGGCGGTTAGTTTCGTAGGGTAAAGAGACCCCGACATACCCTGTGAACCTGCTACTAGGAAAACTTGGATGCAAGAGCGAGCGAAGCAAGCTCGGGACTTGGGCCACCCCAAAACAGACAGGTTAGGTTAAAAGGGGATGGTGGGGTCGAGTGAGCGAATAGACCCACTGGTCGACTGTGCCTACAGGGGTTAGGTTTCAATAATTTGTTTTTCTCAAGAACGGTGCGGTTTTCGCCTTTATATGGGAGTGGTGCCAGGGCACAGTGCGCACCCCCCCGCCCTCACCCTTCCCATGTCAAACGATACAAATTTTTTAACAATGGATGTCTTCATAACCATAGGAAAAAACCTCTTAAAGCACGTTAAGCTGTTGGTCCCGGATGCCATTTATAGATCTTTGGCAGTCGTTACAGGTAGTCAGTGATCTGAAATTCTGACATCCAGTCTCACCAAAGAGGTCGTATTACCTAGTATTAACTGGGTTGTAGAGGTCGGCGGTCGGCGGTCGGTTGATAGGCAGTTGCTCCATGTAAAATACTGGCACTCAGCTGCATCCGGTTAGACTGGAAGCCGACCCTCACATAGTTGGGAAAAGGCTAGGCAGATGATGATCTCCATAACGATCTCCATTGGCTATAAACTTTGCCATCTCGAAACGTACGTCCCCTTGTAGTGTTGCATGCCCACAAATACACTCTTGTTCTAGCCCAGAAAACTGTACTTGCCCATATTTTGAGACAACTGATACGATTAAATATCTTAGAGTCTTTGTAGATAACCGCTTGTCATGGTCCACACACCTGAGTGCTTTAAGGAGTAGGGTACGAAAGATGCTCCGTATCTTTAAGCAACTGGGTAAGATTGCAGATGAATCGGTTCTAAAGATGATATACTACTCTCTGTGTCAATCAGTCTTAAACTACTGTATAATAGCATGGGGAGCGGCTGGCAAAACCGCATTTATGAGGGTTGAAAGAGCTCAGCGAGCTCTGCTTAAAGTTGCTTACAGGCGACCGTTCCGGTACCCCACCAACACACTATACACCGAAGTGGGAGTTCTTAGAGTCAGACAGCTTTACATTCTGTCTATCACTCTAAGGTTTCACAAAACCTCCCTGTACACTTGTCTCCGATCGAGTAGAAGGGTACATTGGAAAAGGATTCGATACCGTAAAACAATCGGTAGAAAGTCTTACGGATATATGGGACCGCACCTTTATGCGAAACTCAATGACCAACACGAAATTCTGCATCTTACACAAACCAAATGTAAAATTACTTTAACAAAGTGGCTTCTTACACTGGACTATGACCTGACTGAAAGCCTTCTATCCTAAAAAAGGCACATAGTTCACTTTGATGGGTACTTTTGCACTTATTTATTTACAACTTTGCTTTTATTACTTTATAACACAGACTTCCATAAACAAGAACGGTTACAACATTCAGACACACTCTCACAACACCAACACGACGGTATTTATTCACCCCCCAACACACCACACACACGCACACTTAACACTCACACAAACACACAGACACTGTTTTCTTTGTGTATTTTTTTTTTTAGATTACTAGTATAATTATAATGTTTAGAAATAGATTATTATTAGATTTTAATGTAAGGAATATTATTTGTGTCACAAAATGTCAACGGAACGAAGGAGCCTGAAACTCACGACACAGGGAATCCTAGTGTGAGTTTCAGGAATCAATGTTACGAATGTAATTTTTGGAACAATAAATTATTCTATTCTATTCTATTCTATTCATAACCATCGGGTTCCGGTGGATGGGGCTGGTATTGGGAAGTCCTCCTCCCCCCCTCCCTGCCCCTCACCCCCCGCCTTATAAAACGACGGTTCTTAATGAAAATTTTAACCGGCAGAGGTGTACGTGGGTGTACCTAATAGTACATCCACATTTCGAAAGTTATGTTTAAGTTCCATGTAATAGGGGATTATTATGTAAATAATATAATTAGACATTTTATTATTTATTATGTATAATACTTTGTGAGTTCCTGTTTTCCCCAGATGTATATTTAAACATAAATCTCTTGTTATTAGTACCAATATTACGTGAGTACGTAACGTGAGCCACCGCGAGCTGCCAGTAAAACGTAGTCTGCGGTTATGACGCATTAACGTCGATAGCAATAATAAATGCTACATTGTTTCGTATTTAAATATTTATAACTTTTACCTGAGAAATAATCAATGAACGAGCTTTTACGTTGTTAGGTTGTATCTACAGGAAGTGTGGTTTATACTCTTCCGGAAAACTAATCAAATGACTCCTCCCGCTCTGGGCAGAGCGGTAGGGAGTGTCAGACTTCTACTGACTTTTTAGTCAGTGGCGACACAAAGAGCTAACATTTTAGCCCTTTGTGTCGAGGCCGCGGTATCTCTTTCGAACAACTCGCAGCCCCGACGGAAAATGTCTGCCCCTCACATGACATAACTGAATTTAACGTAGTTCAAGACAATTGACAAATGTATAAATGCAGTCAGCATTCAGAAATTAAAGTTATTCCTCGTCAGTACGATACTCTGATCATAAACCCCATCAAAATATATTTATGGGGTTTAATGGTGCAAAGGCGGCATCCCGCCTTTAACCAACTGCCAATTGTATGCAATGGGACTTGAGGTGTTCTAAAATACTGGAGTAATTACAAAATAAATAATGCCTAAATCTGAATTACAGAATACTAAGTGGTCGAATCGCAAATTATTTTGATAATACGTTTTGTATGGACAATTCATTATCCGCTGACCTCTTTAAATTAAACAACAGAATACATAACATGTGAAACATTTTTAATTCGTGAAAAATATAAACTACCAATTATTATTTAAACAACCAACTTTACTTTAAGCATAAAATAATCTACTAATTATTTAGACTTCGTTTATTCTTGCAAAAAAACGTGACATTACACCATTATTACAAAAAAATAGTAACGAGCGAATTCACTACAAAAATCTGAAAAATTTGCAAGAATTTAAAAATCTACTTAATTTTTCTAGGTACAAGCTTGACATCAACATTTCCCGGTTTAACATTAAGTGGGTCATGAGTGAATTCAATTTTCACATTTACTTCGTCGGACTTAACAGTAAAGTTTCGTAACACGTGTACAATACCAGCAACTATTTGTAGCTTGGAATACCTGGCACCGATACACGTCCTGTTGCCCATGCCGAATGGCATATAGATGTCATCATTGAGTTCCCTGTCCTTAGCAAATCGCTCCGGATCAAACACCTCCGGGTTCGAATAGATTTGTGGGTCATTATGGATAGCATAAATTGGAGTATATATATTTGTTCCTTTTGCTACTTTTACATTGCCAACAGGTAGCACTGTATCTTGACAACATTGTCTGGTCAAAAGTCCAATAGGAGGTAAAATTCTCATCGCTTCACTTATCACCTTATTCACATACTCCATTTCATTAATAACATCGTAAGTTATGACGTTATTGTGCTTATCAAAATGTTCATCTATTTCTTGATGAACTTTCTCTAAAATTTCCGGGTGGCGGCAGAGAAGAGTAAACGTTGAGAACATCGCATTAGCACAAGGTTCAACGCCAGCGGTGAAGAAGAAAAGAGCTTGCGCAGATAATAATCCAGTCGTGGGTTCCATCTCGTAACCTGTTGTTGGGTCCCTCATGGTGCCGTTCTTCTGTACACTCACAGCTAAATCTACAAAGTCGTGTTTCTTGACTCCGTCTTGTTCTCTTTTCCTCATAGCAGCATTAATTGAACCAATGAAGAAGTCCTCGTAGTCTTTGAACAGTTTTATGCCCAAAGCTGCCGTAAGCTTTGGGCTAATACTGAATATTATGAATTTGAGCTTGTTCAGGAAATTCGTTTGAGAAAGCTTTTTAGCCATGTCGAGGAACGGTGAATCAAAGATTGATTCCGATCCGATTCCGAAGATTGCTCCACAAACTGCGGCGTTGTTAAACATCATAAGTGTGCTGAAGAAATCGCCTTCCCATGTCTTGGGGTTGCTTTTCAAGAAGGCCAAGAAGTCTTGGGCGCATTTGTCCATAATGTAGTACATGTTCTTCAGTTTGTTGGCGGTGAACAATGGGGTCATGGTTTTCCGCATCAGCTTCCATCTCGGGCCGTTCATGAAGGTAATATTGTCAGTCAACTGTTCACTATCAAGACTTTCTATTCCTCGGTGGTGAAAAGCTTGGAAATCGCCTGATAGAACATGTTGCACATTTTTGGGGTCAATGACGAACAGTGTAGGGGTTGTAAGTTGACCGATGGCAATAACGGGCTGATCTCTGTGTTTGTCATATAGCTCACCGAAGTTCTCGAACAGGGCACGCTTTGATGTGAGGAAGTCCCAATACGGTCCCAACACTTTATTCTTCTTGTAGAATAACACTCCACGTTTCCTCCAGTAGTTTTCATTGTACTTTCCTAGAAAGTACCAGCCTAATGTTATGACTGTTAACAATAAAGTTATTGGTAAAAAGAACATTTTTACTGTTCAGACTCTCCCTTTAGAATAAACACCGCCACTTATGATTTGGATACTTATCTAAATGCATGAACATACATTTTTGGCTCTGGTTATATATCGGTGTTTCTTATCGGATGTTTGTTGTCTGCGAATATGATTATCATTATTTCACCGCCGCTCGGCACGGAACTTCTACCCTTGTTGTAACGTCCACAGCACTAGAAGTTCCTTGCTGTGCGGGAAAATGCTGCGTCACCCCTGGTGATTCAGCAAATTTTTTTTTCCTGCAATGCAGTGAAAAGTGTCACATGAGTGATTTTTTATGAACACTAGCTGTTTCGGCGACTCTGCTCATATAAATAGATAGAGATAGCTACCTCTGAAAATAAATTTCTCGGTAGGTTATCGTAATGAGATTACTTACTAGCAATGTTAAACTTGCTGCGCCTGCGTCTGTAACTTTAATAAACCTTGTATTTTTCCGTTTTTTGTGAAGAGAGCTCGTTGTTAAATAGTAACAGCCGCTTTGATCAATCTTCAGGTTGTTCACTGGATGAGTGACTACTCATTAGTAGGTACTCATTACATACCGTGTTTCCTCCGTTCCTCGAAAAGCACGTTAAGCTGTAGGTCTCGGCTGTCATTTATAAATCTTTGACAATCGTTACAAGTAGTCAGTGGCCTGAAATTCTGACAATCAGTCTTATTAAGGGGTATCGTGTTAACTGGGCTGTGGAGGTAAGATAGGCAGTCACTCCTACCTTACCTCACCTCGTTACTCGTTTTCATGTAATGGTCATTTCATTACATTAGAAGAAAAATAATTGGAAAATAGAAATGGTTCAAAATGTATTAATAGTTTTGTCATATGATTTGACCCACTTCTGGTGTCCAGAATGCTTATACAGGGTTGTTCCGACGATTCGACAATAAATGAAACCACTGGTAGTTCTAGTTTATAGGAACATTTTTAAACTATCAAATAAATCCTAACACCTTCGTGATGCCGACGATACGACAACAAACTACCTAAATGTCTTTGCCAAATTTTTTTGTTACATTTATTTCCACTCGTTAATCGGTGCTAATTATTCCTAAGGTTAGTAAACCAATATTTGTTTGTAAATTGTAATGTATTTCGTTAACAGTTTTATGCTACTTAGTTTTATTGTTTTTTTTTCAATTTTTTTATTTTGGTGATAAAACTTTTTTGATAGTTTAATAATGTTCCTATGGACTAAAACTACCAGTGGATTCATTTATTGTCGTATTGTCGGCACCACCCTGTATACCATTATTAATACACTAGAACAAACATTTTCTGATATCTAATAGGTGTATAAATCACGGGTCAGGCTGTTATTGGGTTTTCCAGGAATTTCTCAGAAGCATTCACGGAGTCAGAAATTGTGCCCGGTTGCTGGCAAAAGACTCGCTACCTATAACTTAGGACTTAATCAAAACTGTCAAAATATGGGTGTACTATTAGGTACACCTCTGCCTAACCCTTCGGGGATGACAGGCGTAATGTATTAAAAAAACACACAGTAAATTACAAACGTATGGTTGTTATTATGGCTTAAAACAGTTCTGTGACATACAGACGGGCAGACATGACGTCGATGAACTTATAGTCTTCTATCAACTATACTTTATCAATAAACAAAAGCCTACGTGCGCTAATGAAGCATAAAGGGTTAAACCATGTACATTTTGCGAAGTCATTATTGCGTATTATTGAATCAGTTCGTATTATTATGAAACTATTGTATTATTGTGAAACACTCGCAATCAGAATAAGAGCTCGTGGCTAGATAATAACAGCGACTCGGATCAATCTACAGGTTAAGCCGCGCTTATCCAGGTTGGTCAGTAGATGGGTGACCCATAAAATAATGAGTTTCCTCCGTGCCTCGGAGAGCACGGACCAACATTGGCGTTGGCTGACATTTGTAGATCTTTAAAAGTTTTTACAGGTAGTCAGTCTTCCCAAGCGGTATCTTATTACTCAGTACTAACTGGATTTTGGATATCTGATAAGCAGTCGCTCTTAAATAGACTGCCACGTTGGACTAAAAGGTAAAAGTCAGGCAGATGATGTATGCAAGATAGCTAAAATGTCAACAACATTCAAGAGCTGGTGGTAGATCCAAACTGTTTGTTGCAGGAAGTGTTACAGGAGTTGCACGAAAATCCATAGTTCGGAGCTGTTGTACCAGGAGCGGAAAAAGTCTAGACAGGTAGCTGCAACCGCTTACAGTAAATAACCTGGTGGAGAAATCGATCTATTGAGGCCGTTTAGAAATTTTTTGAATAGTAATAGATTGTGATAGCCCAGATTGTGCCCTATGGTATTGTATTAAATTGTAATTTCAAGTGATTTGTTAGTTTAATAAAAACAGTGTATCGCACGCAGTGTGTTTTCATTGCACGAAACTCATTTTCTGAACACATGATGTACGAGCCTAAAGGAATCAATCCAGACCATCTGACAGATAAATTACATACACAAATGTTGGGAATCGCTCCCATTCCCAATAGACACATGCAGGCGGCACGCGCAGGCGATATGATCCTGCACAGCAGCGAGCTGAGCTTCCTCGGAGCCTACTGCGACGGACGACACTCAAACGCTTATTTACTTATTATTTATTTGTCCGGGCAGTTCTTATTGTAAATCTAGTCGGCATTATACCAAGCCTTTTTAATACAGTTCACTATACATTTTATTTACCACCACGAGCAAGTCGAACACACATAATATATGCAATCTATAAAGACATACTCAGAGCAATAGCACAAAGGATAAGTGAGGTCCCGTCGGGGCTGCGGGTTGTTCGCAAGAGATACCGCGGCCTCGAAATGAAGGGCTAAGAAGGAACATGGGTGGTTTTTAGTCAGTAGAAGTCTGACACTCCATTCCGCTCTGCCCAAGAGCGGGAGGGGTTATTTGATGATTTTCCACCCACCATAAAAAAACAGGTCCTGGTAGAGGAAATATTCTGTCGTTTGGAGTAGTTAAGAAAGCTGTGACGAAATAGCTATTCCTCAAAGTGTGGCCAGTGCGGTGAGACGATACTAGGCCGTTCATTGTCCGCCTTTTATGTGTTTATTTTCATTTACACGATGATCATCAGTTGCCCAAATGAATTTAGCTTACTGATTTTGCATAATTCCTCACTTTTCAAGTGTCAATTTAGCGCAGGTTTAGTGCAATCAGACATAAGTGATATCGATTTCCCATCCAGCAGCTTTATAAAGCACATTCAACAATTGAATCGCCAAAGTGCTATTCAGAAGTGATTAGGTAACGGTAACGCCTGCAAATTTGCATCCGAAGCTTTCAAAGTGTGCTATGCCCTGAGATCTATTTGACGGGTCAAAGAGAATGGGTGTAGTTAGGTGAAAGGGGCATTCACCTAACAATGGATCTGCAAAGAACATGAGGGTATATATCAGTTAGTTCCTACACTTGGCAGATATACAAAGATGTTTCTTTTTTTGATTGGTAGAGTAAAACTTACATTGAAATGATTGAATTAGGTGCATCTTATTAACAAACGAAAACTGAAGAGTTTGTGTTTTGAAAACTATATTTCTGAAATAATGCAGTTTACAGAGGAGGTAACATGTTAGAAAATATCGATGTACTTTTGTTTTTTAATTTTGCCCACCTCTGTTTTTTTTTGTGATAGACTAACTGCGGTACTTAGATATATTTAATGATTACTTAAGCCGTCATTTAGTAAAGATTTGACATACTTTTGTATGACAAAACTGTCAAAACCTTTACTAAGTGATGGCCTAAGTAATCATTAAAGCTCACTGAGTGCGGCAGTAAGTTAACGAACTGTAAGTTTAAGATCTAATCAATATTTCACAACGATTTTTACACTAACAGTTTTTGCTAGTTGGGTTCAGTGCCGGTTTGGTGAAATTCGCCCTTAGTTCGTGAAGGCTCGAAAATATCGACTTTTAACTAGATATACCTATCTTACTTATAATCCCTTGATAGACAAGACACTGCTTGCTATATTGAAATCTCTATTTTTCCACTGTGCCTGTCTCTCTGTGCCAGTAGAAAAACCAAGATAACTTGATCACATGTACTATCTAAATGTACAATCGAAACGGTCTCATACATATCAGTGTATTACTTTTTAAAAGTAATACTCGAAACTCTTTCTTATAAAGAACGAAGCAATAAAAACGAAATAATTAAACGTTTTGTCTTTCTTTCATTTCATAATTCTGCGTAAATATAAACTTAGAAGAGAAAAAACACCAATTTGTACATAATTAAACATGATCATCATCATAATAAGTCCAAATATTGTTCGCTGTCTCATTATCATGCGGGCGCTTTTGTCTCTATTATATTAATTAGACATTTGACTGACGCATAGCGCGTTCGCGAACAAAACAGGTACAATACGGGACGTACATTAGTGATTAGCACAACAAATAATTAATTTTGTAACGATGAAAGTATCCAAGTGTTGTTTGTGTCACGTAATGACCACATGCATCATCATCTGTCTAGCCTCTTCTACAAGCTAACAGTGTTGGGGCCAGCTTCCACAACTGTGAAGTTTAAAAAAAGTAGAAAGTTTAGGCAGAGGTATAATTGAAGAAATGTAGATGTACCATTAGGATAGTCCTTTTCTCGCACCACGTCTTACCCTCTTCATCTTTATACCAGTTTTAAACATAAGTCCCATGTAATCGGGGCTGCGGGTTGTTCGCAAGAGATACCGCGGCCTCGACATAAAGGGCTAAGAAGGAACATGGGTGGTTTTTAGTCAGTAGAAGTGTGACACTCCCTTCTGCTCTGCCCAAGAGCGGGAGGGGTTATTTGATGATTCCCCCCCCCAGCTGAATACATACATACTCGTACCTATCTGATTTAACCCAGTATTAAATACAATACGTCTTGCTGAGACTGATTGTGAGATTTTCAGGTTAACGATCACACGGTGAAAGATATTTACAATCTATTGGTGTTATGGTCACACGCACTTCTGCTGAGCATAATGCCTTGGATTCGATTCTCATATTAGACAACGTGTTAGCAATAGCCCCTTTTTTTAATGGTGGGTGGAAAATCATCAAATAATCCCTCCCGCTCTTGGGCAGAGCGATAGGGAGTGTCAGACTTCTGATTAAAAACCACCCATGTTCCTTCTTAGCCCTTCATGTCGAGGCCCCGGTATCTCTTGCGAACAACCCGCAGCCCCGACGGGGGAGCATAATGCCTTGGATTCAATTCTCAGATTGGACAACGTGTTAGCAATACCAGACCTGAGTTTGGATCTGTGCCCGGTTGATAGCGATGGGCTTAATGGGCACCCAAACGTAAGTGATGAAATGTGTGTGTACAGCCCGCAGCACCCTACACACACACATACTACACTGAACACACTGTACACTTAACAACGTCTAGTAGCAATTTTAACCGACTGTATGGATTTCATTTTCATGTTACATAACGAAACTAAAATTTTAGAACTCATACTATCCTAAAATAAGTCACATCTCAAAGCTGCAATCGTAATTTCACAAAATATCGCGTTTTAACTTTGCTAGTGATTATTAGTATTCAATACTTTATTGCATTTCACATGTTAACTTAGGTGGAGAGGTACGCCTCTACCTAACTCTGCGGAGATACCTAACAAGCGTGAAGTTATGAAATGTAAATATTCCATTTTGTTACAATAAAAATATCCAGTTGTTGCCAGCATTAATACAGCCCCGTAACGACCACCTATTGAAAGATATTCGCAGTACGTGTGTTGAATGCATCGGCTCGATTGACTCCTTAATCCTTCAGCAGTCAAAGTGAATCTGTTGAGCACGAATGCTACGCTTCAAAGGCTATGCAAAGCTGCATATAAGTAACAACAACCACTAGAAAAGATATTGCGGTATAGAAGTGCTCTATTTTCCTCTATAGCGTATTTTGAAGTAGTATCTACTTGGTGGGGGCTGTAAGCAGTGGCTTATCACAGCTGAAAAAGTTCAGAGACGGAGTGACAGTCTGATCTTCGATTTACAAAATTGAGTCTCTTTTATGAATAGACAATGGGCCTCGTGTTTACCTACAAACTTTATGGTGTATATATACGGAAAACGTATTTATTTATTTTATGAAAGACAACTTCACAGATAGCTTCAACATTATCATGTCAAACATTACACCAATTTCAAAGTATTTAACCGAGGATGACTCGAATTAATTGGTATTAAAACATACTGAAGTAACATTGAACAAAGACACAATAATGACGATGACAATGTTATAATAATCTGTCACAATAATGCACAATAGGGTAGGTAACAAAAAAAATCTAATTAGTCCGTCAGATAGATTACCAAAAAATATTGGACACGTATTTTTTCTTTTTTCACCTAAACAAACAATGATGACGATACAGTGCTTTGAAAACTCGTGTGACGTCATATTCTAAGACATTAGTATGACATTTTTTACCGGTGAGTGACGTCACAAACCCCCACTCAAATCTTTGACGCGTTTTATCTTTGTCAATTTTTATTGATTTGATAAAACAAAAAATACGTACCCAATATTTTCCGATAATCTTACAGACGGACTAATTAGAGTCATATTTTTTTTAGTCCGGAAATATCCATATTAGTTGATGTTTCTTGTAATCTTATTATTATACTAATATTTCTCAAATATAAATTATTAAAAAATCCCAAGCCCTTTAAAAAATCATATCAGCGTTCATAAGTGAACATTTTAAGGCGGTGTGCACGATTTGTAAGAGTTTTTGTACCAAAGTTATACACCGAATATGGTTCTTAGTAAAATATCTTTGCACTTTATTACAAAAACATATACACCGTTCTATTATAAGTTAGAGGTATTCCTATTTCCAATTACAATTAAGTTCATTAGGACAACCAATACAGATATTTCATGTTAATCTGGAATTTCGGATCTTAATTGGGACTATTATAATACCCAGACACCAGCAATATTAAACAAAACGTTTAGCAGATTATAGATAAAGTTCTTACTATCTACTCGTCCTGTGTATATATCATCATCACTACATAGTATAAAACTTAGTCGCTGTCTGTCCGTCCATATGTATGCTTAAATCTTTAGAACAACGCAACGGATTTTGAAGCGGTTTTATTTAATAGATACGAGTGATTCAAGAGGAAGGTTTTAGTATATAATTTGACCGACATACACGCGGGTGAAGCCGCGGGCATCAGCTAGTTATAAATAAATGTAGGTTTAATTCATATTTAGTTTTAAGTAGGTTAAGTACCTATGTCTGAGACTCATCGACCCATAGTCAAACCATTGCAACGGTTTTGTGAGGCTTAGTTCATAAGTTACTTACCTTATTGAAATAAATATAAATAAATAAAAATATTATAAAACAAACACCGCCAAGTAGTATAGCCTTGTGGCGTGACCTTGGTGTGGCCGTTGGACAGCCAAGACATAGGTCTCATCTCAAGTTCGAATCCAAGCCACGCACCTCAGATTTTATAGATTCATGTACTTTATGACTTGCTTCGGTGAAGGAAAACATCGTGAGGAAACCAGCATGCTAGAATGATATTTCTCGACGGCATGTAATGTCAACTCAGAGACCAATGGGCGGCGATAAAACTTTGACACCTGGCATTAACCACACGATATAGAAGTAGACCCGCCGCCGTCTTTTAGCTCAGCTCCTAAAAGTTGCAGCGTGATGTTAAATAACTTACAACGTTTCCCAAGAATTGGCCAATCAAGTGCAAAATTATTGGCAGACTTTTAAAGTTTAATGTCTGCTATTTAAAGTTTATTTACAAGACTAGCTGATGCCCGCGTGGAACTCGGTCAAATTAACCTTTCTCGAGAACCACCCTATTCATTGGTGAAAACCACTTGAAAATCGGTGTAGTAGTTTTTGAGTTAATCGTGAACAAACAGGCAGACAGACGCGGCGGAGGGCTTTGTTTTATAATATGTAGTGATGTAATTGAAGTAACTGAGAACTAATTAAGTAACTAAGAAGCCCTGAAAAAGAGCGAAAAAAACTTTTTTTTATTTCTTATCTAAAGTCAAAGAGTTTAAAAAATATATTAATATGGCAGATGATTTTATTTCATGAGATAGATTTTTATTTAGTCAGAGTTTTCCAACCTATTAATTGAATCAGTATTTATTAACGTTATCCTAAGGAAGACTGCTTAATTAGCTATTAACCTATCACACCCACTTATCTTACGTAGATACCCTTATTTGATGCCGATAAGGACGGCTTCCTATAATTATCGCAAATTCGCAAGTTTCGACGAGCATCCGAAGTACTCCTAATAGCTATAAAGTGGCAACTGACTTACAATTACTTCTGAATGAGTTTAAACACAAGTTTCAAGAGTTTTTGAAAAGGTAGTAAAATAAATGGTGTTGGATAAAGAATATGTTTCTGCAGAATTCTATGAATATATTGCACCCAAAACATTGTGCTAATGGATGCATTGAATAGTACGGGAGGGAGGTATTTAAAAGTAATTATTAGTTAACATGTATTTAGAAAAATAAAATGGTGAAATGGTTTGGTTTTTGGCCCCCAATAACTCCATAACTCAATGGTTAAGACAGTGTAAAACAGAAAAATTTCAATGACGGGAAGGATTAATTC
Organism: Diarsia brunnea; assembly: GCA_949774965.1. Lineage (NCBI taxonomy): Eukaryota > Metazoa > Arthropoda > Insecta > Lepidoptera > Noctuidae > Diarsia > Diarsia brunnea. Next base: position 6,835,265 of record OX459003.1, on the reverse strand, counting down.
TTCTTTTGGCTTCATGAGGGGACCTATTTTAAACCATAATAAATATACCATCAATAATTAATTAACTAGTCAATAAATGGAAAATAAATTGGCATGCTACGTTTGATTGTAGCGTAATTATGTAAGGCATCAATGATGCCTTACATAATAAAACAATAGCTATTGTCGTGATAAAGTAGAAGTTCATTTTGACAATACTTTTGGTACCCTTGATAAATTATGGTTCATGAAACATTTATTATATTACAGAAAAACATTATAGAGAATACAGAAAAAACATGAATTATAACAAAGCATTACGCCTATATAAGGCAGAGGCGTGTCTAATAGTATACCTACATTTCGCAATAGGGGCGAGCCAGACTCCTTGGCTGCTACTGAGAAATTCCTGATGGAAAAACACAAAATCCTTGCTCGACCCAGAAATCGAACAAAAGACCTCATGCTTAGCAGTGGCACCTGCGACCACTAGGCCAACGAGGTTGCTAGCTAAAACATGATTTGATTGTCCAAAATAACGATCTGAAAATGTAGGTACATATTTTCAGTCTTTTAAAATGAAAAAACAACGAAATTAACTTCATAAATCTTTCCCTAAAGCCATTTGAAAATCCTTTTCAAAACCTATTTCCATCGAGCCGAGGTCTTAAAGCAGAACACAGTAAGCATTTCATATAAACTATGACCACATTGTTAGCCTAGTCGGCGGAATCAATTTGACATCAAAAACCACTCATTGATTTTCAGCAGCGCGTTTCCTGAAAATGGAACGATTCTGAATGTGTGGGAAAGAGCTGGTCTTTGTTGAAAATAAGTGCTGCCATGTTTCTCGAAGAGGTTTTAGATTTAGACTTCCTATTTCACTGGTAAAACACGGGTTGGTAGAACCTGGTACAAAATACAAAAATATATATTTTTTTCATCTTATAATATTGTGTCATACATAAACTGAGGCAGCCCCACAAAATTATAATAGTACTTGAGTCGGGGCTGTCTCACTCTTCCCTTAACTGTTATACTAGCAATGATACCATATGATGAAGTTAATGAACAGGAAAAAGATAAAATGAACTAATTAATCAGCTCACGATGTCTAGTGATGGAATATTTTCTCGAAACATCAATTTATGTATCACAAATCCATCACAATTTTGACAGAGCCTGAATCTGTAGTGGCCAAGGTAGTGTCGCTGCGGTCGCAATATCAAAATACTGCGGGTGGTAATATCTAATTATCTACGAAAACCATACGAAGAAGAATGGAGTTGGGCTGCGGGTTGTTCGCAAGACATACCGCGGCCTCGACATAAAGGGCTAAGAACATTGATATAAAAACTAAAGATACGGTCGTCGGAACATTTGCTCGACGCGTTAACCATACAGAGAATCGGTGTAGTCTGCTCGTTAACGTAACCTTGTATAAGCGGCGTGGTATTTTCGAGGTATAAAGAACATAAATAAAGCTTTTAATAAAATTTACGACCGCACCCGAAGAGAGCCGATCGTGGACTAGTTCACTTCGGCTTGGGAAAGACCGTTTTAGGACCAAGTTCGAGGCGTTATTGTAACCTGCGGTCCGCCCAGTCCTTACGCAGTAATATATAAGTCAATGGCTAAGAAGGAACATGGGTGGTTTTTAGTCAGTAGAAGTCTGACACTCCCTTTCGCTCTGCCCAAGAGCGGGAGGGGTTATTTGATGATTTTCCACCCGCAATAAAAAAAAAAAAGAAGAATGGAGTTACGTAAATACCAGTAGTGTCGGTGTCTGTCATTACGGATGAGTGACTGCCGCTGCCACCTTCAAAGTTGTCCTTTTAGACACTGACAACTATTGACACTTTTTAGTCATTTATAAAATAACTGCGGTACTCAGTGATATTTAATGATTACATAAGCCGTCACAAAACTGTTAAAACCTTTACTAAGTCATGGCCTAAGTAATCATTAAAGCTCTCTGAGTGCGGCAGTAAGTGAGTAGATTACATCTTTAAAATTACGTTGATAACTGAAGCTGTTTACTACATTATAGCGTCACTGCATAAAATTATTTCTGCAACTAAGTTTTCTACGGAACAAAATGCACAGATTACTAATTATTCAGTCTGAGATTTTTCTTCTTTTCGCTGTTACTTCACAATAATTCTAGGACGGCGACCCACAAGTCTGAGATGAAGAAAAGCGAAGAAAATAACGTTAATAACGAAGAAAGGTATTTTTTCAACAGCGTGTAGAAACTACATAATTTATTTTCTCTAGGAGAAGCACTGCTATAGTAAAAATCCTAAGATTTTCAGTTTCATGCAAATTGCAAACAAGTTACAATGAACACGTGAAAGATACTTTTATTGTTTATAAGGGTGTATTTCATGATGTCCGAATAGCTACTACTTACTGAATAAATTAAAAAAATCTAACATAGTTTGTATGAAAATATCTGCCAAGTCAGTTAACTGGAACTTAATCGTATGTGGCAAACAGGCCCTAATTCATAACATTTATTTTGTGCGGACCTTGTTAACAGTAACTTGTATTACTGAGTACGTAAGTTAATAAAAATGTATGTAATGTAGTAAATAAATAAAAACTGTTCACAGACCAAATTATCCTGCACTTTGTCTTTGTTGCAGTCAATTAAACAACAGATCAAGGCTAAAATTACAAATTTCACATTGATAATTATGTAAAAAAATTCAAGTAAAACGGAACACAATTGTAATTTATTTACAAAACCGGACCACTGAAGAAACTAATTAGTGATCTCTGGGTTAGGTCAACATGTATCAGTCTTATATACAATACAACTGAATATTGTGCCTTATCACGCAATTACTTAGATACTTAAACAACAAGTACGTGGTAAGTATTTAAGTTTCTTCTATCTATTCGGTACCGCTAGATTTATCTTGAACGGTATAGGTAATAAGTTACGCTTGTTATAATAAATACTAGCTGTTACCCCAGATTTCGTCTGCGATCTAGACTGAAAAGTAACCTGTATTGCCATCTTCCTTGTTATCTCTATCAATTTGAAGAACGATCGATTCGGTAGTTTAAGAGTGATAAAGTTACAGTTGGAGGGTGGGAAATCATCATATGACTCTTCCCGCTTTGGGCACAGCGGAAGAGACTGTGAGACTTCTAATGATTAAAAACCACCCATGTTCCTTCACAGCCCTTTGTGTCGGTGGCCGATTATGTATCTCAAATATTTTGCGTGTAAATACTGCACGGTCCTGATCACTAGACAGCAATTACCTACCCTTGATTCGATCAAGTCCCTCAAATCACGAGAATTCTGTCACTATTTGCCATCTGTTTGGATTGCTCTCATACCGAGAGGTCTCGAGAAGTCGAGAGCGTAAAGCCGAGAATGAACGCCGAGGTACCACAGTTCACCACTGTAGCTGAGGTTTTAAAGAATTTATAGCTCTCATACTTTTATAGCGAAAGTATCTTGCTGCGAACGATCGGGGAGAAATAATAGTTTTTTAACGAGAAAAAGAAAGGCTATTCAAAGATTTTGCACTAGGTAATTTAATTAAATAGCATACAGGCAACGGAGAAGAGGCATGTTAAGAATTTTAGAACACAAAGGGCCTACTTTAGCTAGATACTAATTTTATCATAAAATTACCAAGTTTTATTTTGTAACTATACATTATATTGCTTTTTAACCGACTTCAAAAAAGGAGGAGGTTCTATGTTCGTGTGTATGTATTTTTTTTTTTATGTATGTTACCTGATTTCTCCTCCATTTGTGAACCGATTCTCAAAATTCTTTGAAAGAATTCTTTTTATTTGAAAGAGTATACTCCTGAGGTGGTCCCATTTAAATTTGGTGAAGATCTGATCCTGATCTTCGGAGATATACAATTGAACTCTTCAAAAATAGACGGCAAATCTGTCGTGATTGCTGCAATCGCTTGGATGTTTATTGTTTACGCAACATCTTAACTTACCATCACGCCTGTATGCTCTGACGGTGTACGCAGATGTGTACAGGACGCCCAGATTTCGAGAGTTAGGTATGTTAAGTTCCATTTTATTGCGGATAAGCCTGTTACCGTGACATGTATTGTTAACAACGTAAAATTAATGAATATCAAATATTTGTAAAGGATATTACAACTAAAAATGGAAAAATAAAAAAACTTTTTTGCAAAAAATAAAACCGACTTCAAAAACACAAAAAAGTGAAAAATAACTTTAGCTTCTGAAGTCAGTGACAAAAAAACTGAATAAAACAAACAAAAGTCACCGACTTCAGAAGCTAAAGTTATTTTTCACTTTTTTGTGTTTTTACACGATAGGTTTAATGTATAAATTAAATTAATGCGCAAATACGATTGCCATTTAATAAATGTTGGTGAACGCAAATGACGGTACAAATTGAAAGCAAATACCTTTCATTAATCAAAACAAATAATTGAATTTCAGGTGTCTAACTAGAATTTTGCAAAGCTCTGTCGGTAAAATAAGCTGATGTCCGCACAAATGATTGTTGGTTACCAGCAAGTATTGAGGACTTTATGGACAAACAATTTTCTGTGGAATGGTCTGTATTGTCTGAATTTAGTGGAAGAGTGTTCGGTTTGATGAAATCAAATATTATGTAGATGAAATTATGGGACAGGGTACCAGAAGCCGACTCCAATATATGTCTACGTTAGTATTTTACATGGAGCGACAGCCTACCTGACCTTCACAACCCAGTTAATGCTGGGTAATACCTTTGGTAAGACTGGTTGTCAGACTTTTAGGTCACTGACTACCTGTAACGACTGCCAAAGATCTATACATGGCAGCCGTGAAACTTGACGTGCTTTCCGAGGCGCGGAGGAAACTCGTTATGTGATGGGGTCTTACCCATCCACAGACGAACCTAGGTAAGCGCGGCTTAACCTAAAGATCGACCCAGGTGGCAGTTATTATTAAACCACAAGCTCCTAACCTACCTGAGAATTAATATGGCTCTTAAAATACTGACAATGCCCTCTCTGTACATATTTGTGGTTGCGGTATTTGTGTAAACCAAACCAAAATTGTTTTCCAAGGTATCTGACTCAAATAACCGAAGTCGACGACATGCCAATCTATTATGCGCAAGACAGTCTAAGACATTGACATTGCATTGCGGTGACATTGGTGTCATGCATAAAAGTGCTTTCTGCATGACACCAATTATTTTTGATTTGATTTGACTCATACGAACAAATATACAGGTAATAAAGACTTACGAGAATGGTGCTCTACGAAGCATTTTTTTATTTTTTTCAAAATATGTTTTTTTTTCAAAAAATCCTAAATGTTACCATAAATAATCAATCAGACTTTAATAACAATAGTTCTTGGGTCAAAACTCACAAACAAATAAAACAGCAAAGAAAACCTGAACGAGTCTGCTACGAAACTTGCTACGAAAACTCGTAGCATTGCTACGAACTTTAATCTAGTCATAATGACCAGACAGCAGACTTCAATAAATTCTATTTTCAAGGATTAAAATAAGTTGAGCAAAGGGAACTTAGTTTTACCTCGAAACGATTTAAAATTAAACTCCTAGACTTGAGTAATATTACGATATTACTCAAGTCTAGGAGTTTAATTTGCGAAGCGTGATTGGCGAAGCGTGCCCTAATCTTCGGTACCTTTTGAGTAGTGACTTCACTGAGGAGATATGGACTACCGTTTGACGGTATTTGTTACTATTTCTAATGCATCTGCTTGGAAACTTCGTAACTTTATTGTGATTTGATATCTTGATCTGTCAACTAAGATTTAACTCGCCTTTTACGTAAGTGAGAACGAGTGAGTTTCATAACTTAAAAGAAATATTGCATCTATGCTGAGCGTCTTGAGATGATATTATATTTTTTTTTGGCGGGTGGAAAATCATCAAATAACCCCTCCCGCTCTTGGGCAGAACGAAAGGGAGTGTCAGACTTCTACTGACTAAAAACCACCCATGTTCCTTCTTAGCCCTTCATATCGAGGCCGCGGTATCTCTTGCGAACAACCCGCAGCCCCGACGGGGGATGATAATAATATTATACTGCAGTTGTGTTTATATGTGTAGTAGTATGACTCCGGATGTTTCACCTACTAACGGCAATAGACTTCATCTCCTGTTCCACACTACAAATGAGATTTATTCAGCAGTTTTCAGTGCTTACCCCACCTTCAAACGAGGCGTGATATTACCTATGTCATGTAATAAAATAACGCGACCAAATGTTGACCACCACAACAAAGTAATCATCACGCTTCACGAATGCTTTTTAATTAGTTATTCTGAAAGCTGTAATGATACGTCATACCAACCACAATTTAATAGTAATTATACCGCAGTGGTGCTGTGTTAATTGCTACCAACTATATCGTGATTGTTTTGTTTTGAACTAATGGGGTTACCAAACCCCGTCGGGGCTGCGGATTCCGTCGGCGCTCCGGGCGTTCGGCGGCCACGTGATGGCTTCCGGCCACCGTAGACGCGGGCCTGTGGACGGTAAGTAATGGGCTAGTTCGCCGTCCGTCCGTCTTATGACGAGGACAGGCCGTTCGTGTTCCACGCGCGCCTCAAAGAGATGTCAGCAACATGGAAGGGGGCCGTAAGGGCCGACGCCTGTCTGGGCTGTGGGTTGTTCGCAAGAGATACCGCGGCCTCGACATGAAGGGCTAAGAAGGAACATGGGTGGTTTTTAGTCAGTAGAAGTCTGACACTCTCTTTCGCTCTGCCCATGAGCGGGAGGGGTTATTTGATGATTTTCCACCCGCGAAAAAAAAGGGGTTACCAAACCAGCGCGTTTGATATTCGTTCGCGTGTGAAAAATCGTTGTCTTCGTATTTCATGTCGGATCGTGGTAATCACAGGACGCGTCGCATTCTGTACCAGCATATATAAGGTGTGAACAGACCCGTCACGAAGCCATCATTCAAGCTTTCTGTAAAGAAAATTAAATAACTCTATGCAAAAACTATTGCGGCAGAACGAATATTTTGGGGGTCAAAATTCACGTTTTACGGCATGACTCAATGTGACGCATTCAAAACATTGTGCTGATAAACGCATTGAATAGCACGGGGTGTGGAGGTATTTAAAGTAAAGTTACAATATTGAAAAATACTAAAACAAATAACGTGTGAAAAAGTTGGTACTTCACACTGGACACTGCTGTACTGGGTAAGACCCAGCATCAATTATTCGCCTCCTAAAACACCCACAGGATGAGATAGGATGGCCATATTCGTGGGTAATGATAAATGTTGGACACACGACATTTCTTTGACAAGTTCTATACTTTAGGCAACTTTATAGTATCACAACTCGATTGGTATATGGGTGAAGTTAGGTAAGGTAGGCTAAAACAATATTATAAATGTTTTCTTGACAAATCCAACGTAACAATACGACCACTTACAACCAAATAACATAGAAAATTCCACAAAAACATCGCAAAACAAAAAGCAACATAAAACCTAATCGCCATGCCCCAGCAAATACGATGATGAGACGTTCTACAAAATGACTAGTTATGTTTAACCGCCACCGCACTTGTACTGACATGGGAAGCTAACGGAGCGTGAAATCACATCCCTGTTGACTGCCGAGCTTGACAAAAGGAAATTGTTCTTGCCGTCAAGGTGATTGCTTCAGAGAGACTTGCTATTATAATATTGACTTGCAAAACTTACCTATGTTTTGTGAAGTGTCTGTTACTAGAGTTTGGAGTTGTTTATTTGGAAATAATAGAGCAACCATGCTTAATCTAAGTAATTACTTACTAGGAGTAGTTAGATGTTAAGCGCCTTGTTGTTTATGTAGTTCGTTTATTTTACTTAAATTAGTAAGTACTCTTTTTTGTAATTTTAGTTTTAATTTTGCTAAAAGTTAAATTGTATTAAAGTTCTGGCTGAACTTTTAAGTTAACTTTAGTAATTACTAGTGCTTAAATATGTAGGTTATCTCCTATTCACTTCAAGCATGGTTGCTAGTCTCTTTTAGTTATGATCGTGTTGTTGAATAAGCAAAGATATTCATTGAAAAAGCAATTTTTTTTTTCAATACTTATCACCACGTTGCCTAAGATTTGGGGTAAGAAATGAATTTAAATCAACAATGGTCACGTAAATACGCAATTCTTGCGTGAATCATTAATTAGTTCGGAACCGAAAACCACCCTGGGTCGGTGAAACCACACTTTCAGACTTGCTGAAGAAAATAGACGCAATGCACGGTTGCACTGTCGCTTTGGTTACAACGTGGCCTAATTGACACTTCCGTAGACGCCTGAATAAATTGTGTACCTCTCAAACACACAGCTGCCTTAGCCAAACAATTACTGCAGACACTCAAACGTAAATTCGAGATTAACAAACATTTTATTTATCACAGGCGCTGTATCTCATTTTGGCAGAAAATTAACAATAACCGGCTTCCGCGACTTTTTTAAACCGCTCAGCAAGCGTTAAAACATCCCTGTTTTGTTATCCGGCAACGTTCGCACATGACCGGCTTTGTGCTGTATCAGCGATGTGTCTGGCGATGACGCGTTTTATTTCGTGCGACCGAGCGACGCACGCTATCTACATGATACACGTCAACCATCAGTGTTTTAAAACATCCTGTAGATTGATCACGGGTTTGGGTCGAAATATTTTCATTGTATGTCTATTGTGATTGGCTGGGAATTATTTTGCGGAAGAACATTTATTGTGATTTTCAGAGATTAGCCTTTTTGACTATGCACATGTGGCACAGATCGAGGAGATCGTGGCTATATAATGACGGACCCCTATGGACTGTCAACTTCAAAAACAACATCATTTTTCAAACACTGTTGTGGATCGATGACAATAACGAGAAACCACGAACTTATAAAATTATCAAAGGTTTATATTTACAACGGTAATCACTAAATTAAATACGTATGAATTAACGGCACGGAAACCTAATTGCAATATAAATATTTGCTGAAACAAACCAAACTTAGGTAGATAATTGGCTGAATTCAAATACAAAATGAACCAGTTTATCGTTATTCAGTGACGAGATATACAAAACTAGAAACCTTGCAGTAGTTTTGAAAGGTGGGTGGTGGAATGAAATAAGTTAGAAAACTGTGCCTTGCCATTTTCTGTCTACATACATAGGTGTTAACTTCTTAGATGCAGCTAAATACCAGTATTTTACATGGACCGATTACTTTTCCGACCTCAACCTTACCTTTCAACCCAGTTAGTACCTACAGTACCCGGCGATAAATATTGCACATCGACCTTTGGAGAAACTATATATGAAATGACTGTTCGAGACATCTCTTTTCCGCTGTGCTTTTACATATTTAACTGCCGCAAGCTAGGTCAGTTCGAAGCAAGCAAGCAAGGCAAGCTAAATACAAAATAAGAACTTAATTAACGAATAAATTGCATTGATTTTTCCAAAGGTCGATGTGCAATATTTATCGCCGGGTACCGTACTAGGTAGTACTATACAACTTCCACTGACTACCTGTAACGACAAAGATAATTATATAGATCAGCCGGGACCAAACTTAACGCGCTGTAAAAACTTAAGACACCATTTCATTGATAAAAACAAGGAAAACTGTTTTGTACCAATTGCATGAACATAAAAGAAAGTCACGTTTTCCGAAGAGTAGGTAGATGGGTATCTATTGATCCAGATGAAGTATTGTTTCGTCTTATTAAAACTTTATCCAATAAAAAACTTACAGGCAATTTAACTTCCCTCCCGAAGAAATATATTTAGAGAGAGAGCGAAGAGAGAACATTAACGGCGAATAAAGCTAATGTTTTGTGTTAAACTGACTCGTTGGAGAAAAAAACGAGTGACTCTTTGATGCTTTGTTTTCACAAAAAGGTACATACCTAACTAAATATACAAGATGATTTTATAGTCACCGTCCAAATATTTTCTAGGCATTTGGTATCATATTCACTAACACCATTTTTGAAAAAAAATCGATAAATCAAATTTTCATATTATTATTAAATCATTTTCCCGAAATAATCATCCGCTTTCCGTGAAACGTTAAAATTTTGTGATGTGATATCTCAATATTTTTGTATTGAGTGATACTAAAAAAAAAAAACACGTATTCAATGATTTTTGACAAAGATTAATGTATCAAAATTTAAAAAATCATCTTGTATAGGCGTTCACGGAAGTATACAGGAATACAGGAACTCTTAAAACCTCGTTAAAAATTGTTCTCTCTTAGACTACCTCGTTGATCTAGGTGGTCACAAGCGACTGGTGACCATGACGTTCTGGGTTTGATTCCTGAGTCGGGCAAAGTGTTACTGGGTTTTAATAATAATTTATATATTAAACAGACTACAGACAGGTCCACTGTGTTAGTAACAAAATAACTTAGCCTATGTTAGTACCTACTTAATAATAATTATTAAACAGAAAAACACGATTCACAAACATTTACACAAGAAATTGTTATAATACTAGAATGTCAAAAATGCCAAACAAAAAAAATATAAAAAAATGCGAATGCGAATGCCAGCATCAATTTCTCAGTAGTAATAACGGAGTTTGAATTTGTGCCCGGTTGATGGCAATAGTTTTCTCCCATTTACTTACAGGGAACTTAAACATAACTGGTGAAATGTGGGTTTACTATTTAGATGCACCTCTGCCTCACTTCGAGGATACATGCAGGCATGATGAGGTTTGTGTTGTTGTTCACCAATTGATCTGGGTGTTTGGTTTGTGTATGTGAGTTTAAATGTTTGTAAACGCACCCACGATACACAAGACATTCCTAGTGTGCGGCAACATTTTTTTTAATAAATAATTATATTAAAACATAACATCACGCCTGTAATCCCCGAAGGGTTAGGCAAAGGTGTACCTAATAGTACACCCACATTTCGCCAGTTATGTTTAAGTCCCATGTAATAGGGGGCGAGCCTATTGCCATCAACCGGGCACAAATCCAGACTCCGTAGCTGTTACTGATAAATTCCTTATGGAAAAAGCCAATAACACTTTGCCCGACCCTGGAATCGAATCCAGGACCTCATGTTCAGCAGTCGCGCTTGCGACCACTAGACCAACGAGGCAGTCAATTATATTACATATAAATAAAATGTAATTTTATATTTATACTTTTAAAAATCGAATGTCCTAAATCATGACCACAAACATAGACGCAAATCTTGAAAGACATTCTAATTCAAAAGGGTTTGATTAAAAGTGTAATTTTCTTCTTGCAAGTTCTAATGAAAGCAACTTGCTCTCAATAGATAAATGTAGTTGACCGCAATTTTAGACTTTATAGACTGTTTGCGTTCACGACTCGATGACTGAACACGGTTTTGCTTTACGATTCAACCCAGTCGTGGCTTTTCATATGAATAGCTGTCTTTATATAGTGAAACCATGAGTGGATAGATTGAAATTTCAGTGACAATTGGACTGGCCATAAGCTGAAGACCTTTGGAATAGACGTGTTATTAAGTAGAATTGGTAAGCGAGGGGTAGATTGCCCTCAGGCTAGGTTGAGGGACGATTTTCGAATGGCAGCTTTAGAGCGGCCGATTATCCTAAATGCTGGTGTGATTGTAAGAGGCTATCAGACTGCTATAGGCTTATTATGTATTGTTTTATATTTTAAAGTTTTCACTGTAGCCGTCAGAAAAGTTTAAGATAACATAAACCTGTTCCGATGAGGGTAGACGGAATCTTCAAAACGCCACCTTAGGAGGAGAATGTATGCCCTACAACTCGGTTTAAACAGGCCTAAAATAACTTGCCACATAATTTTGCAGTTCTTACTAGTATCGCAGTTTTCAACTATATTATACCTTTCATGTATACTTGGAACAGGATTTTAGCTATATTTCGATTTTAGGTGAACATGACGATCAGAAAAATATTTATCGCTCATATTTTAATAATATTTTATTTTTTATCAATTTGTTTTGTCCTGTGTGAGACCAATAGATACTTTTTCAGTCTTCTTTCTTTATATCTCCGCTTTGTCATCTGTACCATCGCAAAGTTTGCATGCTCTATTGGGATCATCAGAAAACATTATACATGAATCCACAAAAAATCCTTAATATTCCCAAGCGAATCGCTTTTATAAATACGCCTCCATTTTTCACCGGATTTAATTCCAAGCAAACATAGTTAATATATGAATTGCATGAAACGAGAAGCGTTTTACTCAAAATAAACACAGGTTTTCAATAGGGAACAAATTGCGAGCAATAAAAATAAGACTTTTGGTAAATAAACGCTGCAAGTTGGTCAACGATCAAGTGAAGTAAGTTTCAACTTCAGTTTTGAAACTGGTAACCTGATGGGCGACTGTGAATTACAAATAGAACGAACAAAACTTTTGACCGTTTTATTTTAAAAATAGCCGTGCTTTGTAATTTGGGTTCCACTTGTTTTTAAATGCATCATCATGATCTAGCCTAGCCTTTTCCAGCAATGTTGGGGTCAGCTTCCAGTCTAACCAGATGCAGCTAAATACCAGTATTATACATAGATGACTACTTGTCTGACCTCCACAACCCAGTTAGTACGTACTGGGTACTGGGCAGCCGCGCTTGCCTAAGTTGGTCTTACCTAGTTTTATTGTAAAATTAGGTAAGACCTAGGCAAGCGCGACTTAACCTTTTTTTTTGGCGGGTGGAAAATCATCAATCCCGCTCTTGGGCAAAGCGAAAGGGAGTGTCAGACTTCTACTGACTAAAAACCACCCTTATTCCTTCTTAGCTCTTTACGTCGAGGCCGCGGTATCTCTTGCGAACAACTCGCAGCCAAGCGCGGCTTAACCAGAAGACTGATTGGAGTGGCTGTTATAATTTAAACACGAGGTCCTAAAATCCATAAAACAAAGTTTGAATAAACTTCTAAAACATACAACCATGAATTTACATTTATTAAATTCAAACGCAACTAGCGTTTAAAATATCAACCTCACACCAACGGATACTCGCAAGACCTACTCATGCGAAATAAGCAACAGTTCCTTCCAATTTTCCAACTATTTGATCTAAAAGAGTTCAGCTCAACACCCGTCGGAAAATGATCGCGTCGTCGACGAACAAAACCAAGCTTATCGTGTATCGAATATGTCGGATTAGACACGTTGTCGGATGAAGGATAAAGGTTGTCCAATAAACGACAAACGACAGCTGCTCGCGACTGTATGGACAGTCGGACACAAACACATGAACGTGCTACGTAGTCCTATGGACGTATATTCTGATGAAAAAGTGTTTTTAAACGAAGTATTTGAATATGCAAATGGACTCGTTTCAACACTGCGCGGTGTGATGTTCGAACAATAAAATTAAATTCCGAGAAAATACCTGAAAAAATAAGATAGCTTTGTCCGACCCTACAACGGAGTGGATTATGTTTTTCAGATGATGTTTTTATTATTATTTAATAGGGATTTTACGAAACAAATTCTCATTCATACATATCATTAAAATATTGTTTAAAGTTACTATCTATTGGTATTTCAATTATTTACCAATTGTGCTTCCAAGTGTAGTGAAGTACGGTAACTACGGTTTTTGAAGAGTGGCTTGAGAGGCGCCACGGCGCCCTTACCTTCCGTCTGACGCAGGTCCGCACCGGACACGGTTGTTTCGGGAGGTACCTGCACCAAATCAGGCGGGAGGAAACGCCCGGATGTCACCATTGTGAGGATCGGCCGGAAAACACGGTGGAGCACACGTTGGAGGTCTGCCCTGCTTGGGCGAAGCCCCGCCGTGTTCACGTAGCGGCGATAGGCGACCTCTTGCACCCGGCCCTGGTGCAAGCCATAGTTCGGGGCGAGATGGAATGGGACGCCGTCGCCTCCTTCTGCGAAGCAGTGATGCTAGCGAAGGAGGTGGCGGAACGTGAGAGGGAGAGAACCTGTCGTCCCAGCCGCCGCGGGTGACGCTCCGGGCATCATGGGCCACGTGACGGCTTCCGGCTACCGTAGACGCGGGCCTGTGGACGGTGAGTAATGGGCTAGCTCACCGTCCGTCCGCCTTAATATGAGGAAGACATGCTGTGTCGACGGCGCGTTCGTGTTCCACGCGCGCCAGGGGCCCGCAAGGGCAGACGTCCGTCGGGGCTGCGGGTTGTTCGAAAGAGATACCGCGGCCTCGACATAAAGGGCTAAGAAGAAACATGGGTGGTTTTTAGTCAGTAGAAGTCTGACACTCCCTACCGCTCTGCCCAGAGCGGGAGGAGTCATTTGATGATTTCCCACCCTCCAAATGAAAAAAAAAAATGTCATACTTGGTGGTTTTAGCTAACATGTTATACTCGTATTGTCTACAAAGTCATGGCACTTAAAATGTTAGTATCGGTAAGACTGGAAACCGAGGTCAACATACATAGCTGGGGAAAGGCTAGGCAGATGATGATGATGTTACAGATGGGATCAAGACATATAGCTTAGCAGTTATATATTTATGTTTTGGCACGTGAGTGTGAAAGCCATTAAAAATACGGGAGTAAAACTTTTTAAATGGTATAGTTACCTCTACATACACCATAATAATTTTAATGGAGGTCTAGTGCCCATAAAAATATCAGGGTGCTGCTGAGCTTGCGTAAAATATCGGATAGATAAATGGATTACAGATAGAAAAAGTAGTAATTGAACATAGGATGGCATAATGAGTGGCGTTTTCGCAATATTTTAAAAAACAATTGAACTTCCTCGTTGGTCTAGTGTGCGACTGCTGTGTATGAGGTCCTGGGTTCAATTCCCTGGTCGGGCAAAGTGCTATAAGAATTTCTCAGTAGCAGCCACATTGTCTGGATTTGTGCCCAGTTGATGGCAAAAGGCTCGCCCCCTGTTACATGGGACTTAAACATGACTGCGAAATGTGAGTGTAGGTACTAATAGGACACCCCTGGCTAACCCCTCAAAGATTACAGGCGTGATGGTATGGTTATGTTTTTTTATAGATAACTTTCGGATGAAGGGAAATAATAAGATAAGATAATTTATTTATTTGCTTAAAACATGGTATACAAAGGTTTTAATATAGCTTAGAATACATGTATTGCTTAAAGTTAAAGCATGCAAACTTATAGAATTAACAAAATTTAAAATTACAAGCATTATAATTTATATTCAAAAAAGTCATCAATACTATAGAAATTATTTTCATTCAGCCATCTATATTAATTTAATTTTAAATAATCTGCAATTTACATTAGAACATTAATAGACTGATGTCAAACGCTGTATCATTTGACTTCAGTCTCTTAATGTATCTGTGGGATCTTAATAGTAAGTGCAAGTTTGCTGGCTGTTTACCAAATGCCTTGTTTGACAAATTAAATTAAAAAAAAAAAGATTCCGACGACTTGAGAACCTCCTCCTTTTTGAAGTCGGTTTAAAATAACTATACTGTTTGTACAAACTCATTTTTATTTAATTTTCTAAATTAGCACAAGATTTAAAACAAAAGCCACACTTAGGCGTCAACACCTGTTCCGCATCGCTGTCACCCGGAAACAATCACATACTTATCTAAATAAAATGATAAATGAACAATAATGATTTAAATGATATAAAACAATAGCAAAGAACTATTATAATAATGAACAGTTTAGCAAGGTATTAGATGCGCTAAAATCCACGGAACCTCGACCTAATCAACGCAACCTTTTAAATGATTGTTGTCTTTACCATCAACAAAAACAAAATAAGGAGCAGATTTGGCTAATACATTCAAAAAGGTCTTGAGTAGGTGCTTAAGTCACAAATGATTACGCTAAGTAGGTTCTTAATTTAATAGCAGTCGTAAAAGCTTCTCTCCAAAAAGATTTAACTAAAAGTTTTGCTTTAAACAATGTCTGTTCTCACCTAACTGTGTTGTTATTTATATAAAAAGGCTGTTTAGTTTTCGCACAAGTGTTTATTAATGCCCCGTTAAATGCTTATAAATTATTAGGGTATTTGTATGTTTAGAGTTAGGTATTCGAATGGTGTTCGTTTTACCGCACCCTAACTGAGTGTTATTTAAATTGATTGATTGATTTGTCTACTATGATAATGAATGTAACACATAGTTTATGATTCAGAGACCCCATGGGCATCCCATTCACATTTAAGTTTCTATTCAACCCGTTTTTTGACAGTGATCACCGGGGTTATAGCGGGCTTTGATCCGATTCAGTCAGTCCCCTGCTACCAACCCCCAGTTACGCGTAACCAAGGGCGTCGGGGCTGCGGATTGTTCCAAAGAGATACCGCGGCATCGACACAAAGGGCTAAGAACGAACGTGGTTGGTTTTTAGTCAGTAGACGTCTGACACTCCCTACCGCTCTGAGTTATTTGACGACCCACCCCCCCCGAAAAGATGCCCTTAGTGTGTCATCACTTAGTTCTTATTATCCGGCTGGAGGCCTTAAACTCAAGGCACTCTCAGTATAGCCCAGTTAAACTGACTAAAACTTCGTAGGGTTGCCTAAAAGATGCCAATTACAAAAAAATACGGAGGGTCGCTGCTCAGTTTGCGGCGAGCTTTTACGATCGTGCATAGTTTTGTATACGAAGGGAGGTTCCACACCCTGACACGTAAGGGAGGCGATGGGTGACGCTTCGAAGGTGCTGAGCCGATCCAGTTTCATGAGCCGATGAGGTAAAGTGATACCGATTAGTTCGGTCAATTTAGACATTCGAAGGTGCTTAAAGTCACAACAAGCTGAAAATCAGTAAAATTGTAACATCATTACAAATAAATTTTTTAAGTTCCCCATCATACCCGTGAATGGAAAAAAGTTACTCGGGACATAGGTCACAAAAATCGTTTTTTTGCATATATATCTCGTTTCCTATGGGTTTTTTGGTATTTGTATTTCAAATCAATATTGTAGAGAATTAAATTCCCTACAACTTTTATTTCAATTTTTATTTATACATTGAAAAGTTTTTGTGATACATGGCGGAGAGCGTGAGCTTAGAGCATCATTTAAGGTCAACCGGTACTCGATCAAAACACGTCATAATTATAAAGTTTATTAATGATTAATGAATACATCATTATTAATAACTAGCATTTGCAAGCGATTTCACCCGTGGGGATGTCAGTTAAACTACAAAAATGACGATTTTACATACATACTTTCATCCCCTATTTTTTTTTTTTTTTTTTTTTTTTTTTTTTAAACTTTGCCCCACACTAGGAATTTCTCCTGTATCGTGGGTTCGTTCACAAACATATAAAGTCACATACACAAATACCCAGACCCGAAACAACTATCTGCAGGCCATACAAAAATATTTGTTCCGTGCGGGGATCGAACCCGCGACACGCAGCGCAGCAGTCCAATCGCTTAGCCACTGCGCCAACCGTGCCGTCATTTAACTCTATTAGGGGTTGAATTAAGAAAAAATCCTTTCTTATTCTTTGTCTACATTGTAAAGGGAACCGCTGTGCAAAATTTAAGCTTTCTAAGTCCAAGCTTTTGGGCTGGGCGTTGATAAGTCAGCCAGTCAGTCAGTAAGCCAGGACTTTTTTTTATTAAATTATAAGTTGCCATGGAAGTAAGAGAGGCCTTTAGTGTGGGATGCAACTGGCGTCGACACCCTTGCGCCATCCCTGCATCCTACCAGTTGATTTTAAATGATGCTCTAAGCGCACGCTCTCCCCCCTGTATCTCGAAAACTATTTAATTTTCAGCTGGTTGGGAATTAATGTAACCTCACCCCTATTTTTTGGTCTAATTTGACCGTACTAAATCCTGTGCAGAGCTTTATAGGTGTTTGTTTGTTTTTTTTAAAAAAAACGTAGCCCTACACTAGGAATTTCTCCTGTATCGTGGGTGCGTTCACAAACATTTAAACTCACATACACAAATACCCAGACCCGAAACAAACTACCTGTTGGCCATATAAATATTTGTTCCGTGCGGGGATCAAACCCGCGACACGTAGCGCAGCAGTCAACTGCTTGAGCCACTGCGCCAACCGTGCCGTGCTTCTGTGTTCCTTTAAGCTTTACGGGGAGTTTAGCTTTATAAAGATTGTGACCGCAATCCGTCCAATATTTATGTAAAAATAAATAAATGGACTAGTATCATAAAACGTGCAGAGTCCGTAAAAAATTACGAACAAGCCATTATACATGCTCGTGTAGATATAACACAATAGCATGATATTTAAGAAAGCTTCGTCGAAAAGGGCAGTTTTATACTTTCTTTTAGCGAGAACAAATATGTATTGCGGTAAGTACTAAGATACGTCTGGAATAACAATACGATTATTTTTTAAAGAAAAAAGATTTCTGTAATGTAGATTTTCTTATTGTTAGTACCTGTTCATAGCCTCGGGCGATGCAGATAACGACGCGACCTCTATTTTCAGCTCGCAACTTTGTGATGTGAAACGGTCTAGGCTTGAGCTTGCTTGCTTGGAAGAATAATACGTATCACAATTTTTCTCTAACTTTGAAGAGATCCAGATTATTATGATTGTGGAACGGAGAAGACGGCAGTGAATTCCACAGACTGGCGCGTGGCGGTTCGTGCAGTAAAAGTGGAAGTATAGCGCTTTGGTCAGGTCCATTCTTCTTCATTGACTTGGCTTTACATGCTATCGGCGAGAAATATCTTTTAGGCATGCTGGTGTCCTCACGATGTTTTCCTTTTATTTTATTTTTTACTCGACTGCGGCGAAGCCCAAAAGGAGGGTTATGTGTTTGACCTGTATGTATGTACATATATATGTAAATGTGTATGTATGTCGTAAAATTTCATCACAATCGATTCAGTATTTAAAAAAAATGCAATTCAAATTCAATCAATTTAAAAAAATCTTAAAAAACTCGTAAATCAAAAACTGACTTATGTCAAACGATTATAAAATCAGCCTTTTACAATGTAAAGCTACAAGGCTGATTTCTCAAAAATTATTAAATTGCGTGTTGTGTTATTAACAGGAAACAGTAAACGAGTACTTATTATCCTATCACAGTGAGGAGACAAAATGTCCCCTTGGTATATGTACCCCACCGTGTAACGAAACCATAGCGCGATTCAGCCAGGGGCTACAACGCCATCTATCGAGCACGTGGGAACTATTCGACGAATCTTTAGTTTGAGCAAAACATTATACACAGAGATTTCATTACTTTATGTAACAATTAGTGTTACGTACATCGAGAAGAACAATTTTTTTTGCATAAACACGAATCGACTTCCAAAAAAACACTAAATAGTCTAAAATATCTTTATTTTCGGAAGTCTGTGTGACTTCGTTTGTTTCATTGACGTTTTGACCCCGACTTCCGAAAGTAAAGTTATTTTGGACTTTGTTAATGGTTTTTTGGAAGTCGGTTCTTATTTTAAGATTTCCATAGATGTGTTTAATAAATACTGTTAATAATTTTTAATCATTTTATTTGTACTGTGTGAGACTAATAAATACTTTTCTATTAATAAAATATTTTAATCATTTTTATGTAATTCTAAAGTATAATCTCCGAAATGGTTCTTCGGGTAAGCACTTGCTGGTGTTTTTTTTTAAATATTTTTTTTATTTTTCGTTGCTTGTCACAAACGCTTTCAGCTCGTAGTCAAAATGTAAAGGAAAAGGTATTTATTTATAATATAGTGTAGACATTATTGTAAGACAAAAATTAGAAGTTTTTGTTACGCAAGTGATGTGACAAATTAGACACAATTAATGCTCATTGCTCATTGAACTTTGAGCAGCAGTTAATTTGTTTTCTGTTGAAACGGTTTGGACTTAAATACTTTAAATAGATACCTAAGTTGGAGTCTCTTTCATACTGTTACCATTGTTTTATCTGTTCGCTTTCTCCTTTGAGTGTATTCTTACTGTTGGGACATTGGTGGGTAAATGTGGCGACACAGAAATACTTTAAAAACATATAAAAGTTAGTTTGGGTCATCTGATGTCATACATATCGGTCACCCTGGGAATTTATTGAAAGCTCTAAGTATAAAACTCCAAGAAATTTGCAATAAAATGTCTAAGCCTCGGGCAGCTACGAAGGTAGGGGTCGGTTTAAGTAATTATTTTCACAGAATTGCTGAGCCAGATCTGGGCGTCTAAAATGGTCACTTTAGCAGATCATTTATAAATTGCTTTAAAAAGCGTAAAATGGAGCTATCATAATAGTTACTGCGTCTGTGACCATTTAGAAAAATATATCTTTATAGGACAATAATATGATTTGGGTTAAAATTCGTAAAATGGTCACAGACGCAGTAGTATGATCTGCTAAAGTGGCCATTTTAGATCCCCTGAAGATCATTTCAATCTTCAGGTTGACCTGCGTGTGTCTAGCCTGGTCTGTGGATGAGTGACCACCCATTATAAAGGGTGAAAAAATACCCTTAGTAACGAAACCGAAAGGTTTTTGTTCTCCCCGTCATTGCGATATTTTTTTTTATTCTGCACCATACCTGGGAACATTCTAGTTACGGAGACATTGGAGGTTAAAGTTCTGAATTTTTCATTATCTTTTTATTTAATGCCTCCATGACCCGTTTTCTATTCAAATCATGAATAAGCACAATGTTTTGAGTGTGCTACATTGAGTTTTACTGCAAAATAGCATTTTTCAGCCCAAGAAAAAAGTTGTTTCCCAGACGGCACGGCTTTTTTTTTTAAAAGCGTTGCCCCTCACTAGGAATTTCTCCTGTATCATGGGTGCGTTCACAGACATTTAAACTCACATACACAAATACCTAGACCCGAAACAACTATCTGTAGGCCATACAAATATTTGTTCGGTGCAGGGATCGAACCTGCAACACGTAGCGCAGCAGTCAACTGCTTGAGCCACTGCGCCAACCGTGCCGATTGACGTAGTGACTGAGCGATTGGACTGCTACGCTGCGTGTCGCGAGTTGGATCCACGCACGGAACAAATATTTGTGTGTAGTAATAAAGTCAAAAGTCAAAGCATTTATTTCAACTAAACCATTACTGGTACTTTTGAATGTCAGAAGAACAATTCATAAAACTAAACTACGAGTGCAATACGTCATCCCGAAAGCCACCACGCCGAACCACACGCCGCCGAATGCCCGCAACAACGAACACTGCGAGCACGAAAGCACGCAGCGACGCACACCGCAACAACGAATGCACGAGACTCCAAATCACGGAACAACGAATGCACGCCGCAACGCGCAACCGCCACCCCGCGACCCGGAGCCCCGCGCACCCACCGCCACGGCACGAGCCGCCGCGCGCCCCCGCACCCACAGCACTCGCCGCCGCAGACATCCGGCGACGCGCAACCCGATGCAGCAACCCCCGGGACGACGCATTGCACTCCTAAGCTACAGTCACAGTCACAAGGCATAATAACTTGTGAAAGTACTGTAGTTGCCCATTCCCTAGCGTAGATCTCTATGGAGAAGAACGGGCAAGAAACTCCATGGACACTCTTTTAAATCAGAATATTGTTACAAAATCTTGGTACATTATATCATTCATGTTGAGATGGTATATTATGTGAGAACGATGTAGCAAGATGTGCACGATAAGTGTCCACTGTAAAGTCAAAAACGACGATTCAAAGATAAAATAATAATTCAAACAAGCCGTGGCAGCTAAGAGGTGACCAGTCACAACTGATAGCACCCGTTCACGAGCATGACGCATGGATCAGCACCATTCCACTCAACCATTTTGAAGGGAACGAAATGATCCGACACACCCGCCACCATCAGCGAGACATTTAAGTGAGCATGACACACTCTCAATCGCCAGGGCATATCCAAGTCAAATAAATAATAATTAAAAAAAAATTAAAAATATGTAGGTTTCCAGAGAATGATAGCTTTTTAGTACATAGTACTCACACAATATGTGCTACGCGACTATATAATACTAAAGAGATTGAATTTATGCATTGCAAAGATAGTTGTACAATCTTCTTCTTCTTTCTTCCTCCTATTTGATTAATTTAAGCGCCCTGTCCTTGTGGAGCAGGACCGGCATTAAGCCAAGCATTTTTATCAGCGATATAATTGTCCAACTTGTAATATGCTTGCTTGCATAGTGTGCGTTTGATGCATGATTTAAATTTCGTCTCATTCAGTTCAAGAATGCTTTGTGGAATTTTGTTATAGCATCTCAAACAGTACCCCATGAAAGATGAGTCTACTTTAGCGAGTCTGAAGCCTGGCTGAACTAACTGGTCCCTATTCCTAGTAACATAATTGTGTCTGTCCCCTCTTTTACTAAAAAGATGCAGATTTTTTCTCACGTACATTATGTTTTCGTAGATGTACTGACAATGCACCGTCATGATGAATAATGTGGGGCAATGTTTTTTTTATAAAATACTAGCTGTACCCACATGCGTTGCTATGCCCTTTTTCCTACACACTACCCTACCTACTACCCTACCCACTACCCTACCCACTACCCTACCCACTACCCTACCCACTACCCTACCCACTACCCTAACCACTACCCTACCCACTACCCTACCCACTACCCTACCCACTACCCTACCCACTACCCTACCCACTACCCTACCCACTACCCTACCCACTACCCTACCCACTACCCTACCCACTACACTACCCACTACCCTACCCACTACCCTACCCACTACCCTACCCACTACCCTACCCACTACCCTACCCACTACCCTACCCACTACCCTACCCACTACCCTACCCACTACCCTACCCACTACCCTACCCACTACCCTACCCACTACCCTACCCACTACCCTACCTAGTATCCTATGTCCTTCTCCTGGTTCTTAGCTACCTCCCTACCAATTTTCAGCCAAATCGGTTCAGCCGTTCTTGAGTTATAAATAGTGTAACTAACACGACTTTCTTTTATATTTATATAATATAGATATAAATTAATTAATTTTTTTTTTTTGCGTAGGGCTACTTAGTTAGATTTACATAGTGCTTGTTTGACGGCTTCGTGAAGGGTACGTTTACGCCATGTATACCGAGTTTCCTTCGTGCCTTAGGAAGCTCGCGTAGTTACAGGTAGTCAGTGGTTCGAAATTCTGTCAACCAATCTGTATTGAATAGGGATGTTTACTGACTAAAAAAAAAATATGATTCTAATTTTATCCGTCTGTTAGATTATCGAAAAATATTGGATACGTATTTTTTGTTTTATAAAATCAATAAAAATTGACGAAGATAAAACGCGTCAAAGATTTGAGAGGGGGGTTGTGACGTCACTCACCGGTAAATAATGTCATACTAATGTCTTAGAAAATGACGTCACTCGAGTTTTCAAAGCACTGTATGGTCTTCATTGTTTGTTTACGTGAAAAAAGAAAAAATACGTATCTAATCTTTTTTGGAAATCTATCTGATGGACTAAATAGATTTTTTAGTTAACTACCCTATTGACCAGTGCTAGGTACTGGGTTGTGGAGGTCACATAGGCAGTCATTCCATGTAAAATACTGGTATTCAGCTGCATTCGGTTAGACTAGTAGCCGACCCTAACATTGTTGGGAAAAGGCTAGTAGTCTAGTCGACAAGTTGAAAATGGTACAAAATAGAGATACTGCTCTTAAAATTATGTGCGATAGCTCATTGGATCCGGAATGACGTCTAGAAAAATGTGCCAAAAGCGTGTATTAGCACATAAAAAATTGCAAAAGTTATAAACAATTAAAGATGAAAAGAAAATGGCATTTCGTTTTTTGCCAATATTTAATAAACTATTAATATTTAAGAAATTTCAAAAACAGATTCTGAAAGAGGAGGAAATTTCCAATAAAAAACTCTTAACTCCCGGAACTCTTTCTCCATTAACGCTATAGACTCTATAGCGTTGACAAGCGAAGTCGGAGCGTTCGGTGCGGCCGAGCCGATTATTATTAATATTTTCATTTATGTACGTATTGTGTTTGTATACCTTTAGTGTTTATTTTATTTAAGTGAGTATTAAATTTTATTTTTGTTAGAATGTATTTTGTGTCCGTAGGTGTGACCGTGACATCACAGTGGGCCCTATCAGAATACCAGCGCTGCGGTATTTGTTTTTCATCTATCGCAGCACCATGCTGAGATAGGAGCCTTTTTGGCTTCGCACAGGTCTTCTTTTTATTATTTAGTTTTAGATTCTTTTTTTATTACTTTTGTAGTTCCAGTGCTTGTCCCAAATAAATATTTTTCTTTCTTTCTTTCTTTCCTAGAATTCTCTTGCTGTATTCAATCCCTAGAATTGCTTACTTAATTTCCACTTGCTTTCCTTTTCCTTTTTTTCCTTCAGTTAGTAATTGAATTTTGGGAGTTTTCAGAATTAATCATTGTCGTTATTACGCTTACTGTGGTTAAACTAATTTGCGCAACGCTATTGAATTAGCGTAATTAGATTTTCTCTTGTGAATTAATCTAAACACGTTAATACCTAAGTATAAATAATGATTACCTAACCAAATATTTACTGCGTCGTTGGTCTAGTGGTTGAGGTTCTGGGTTCGATTCCTCGGCTCGGGCAAAGTGTTATTTGGTTTTTCTATCAGGATTTTTTCCGCATCAGCTGTTCAAAAGAGATACCGCGGCCTCGGCGCAAGGGCTAAGAAGGAACATGGGTGGTTTTTAGTTAGTAGAAGTCTGACACTCCCTTTCGCTCTGCCCAGAGCGGGAGGGGTTA
Source organism: Diarsia brunnea (assembly GCA_949774965.1). NCBI lineage: Eukaryota > Metazoa > Arthropoda > Insecta > Lepidoptera > Noctuidae > Diarsia > Diarsia brunnea. The sequence continues at coordinate 6,810,623 of OX459003.1, read as the reverse complement.
TTTGATATCTCAACCCTCAAAAAAAAAAAAAGTATCGACGATACTTCAGAACGCAAAATCGAGTTGACCTTTATTGACATGCAATAAAACCGAAAACTCATCATTCGGACCGAGACAAAGCGAAATGACTCTTTAAAATGCGACAAATGTTAATAAATGATAGGCCCAAGTCAATTCCGCGTCGATAAGTACGGTCACTGTCGTTCTTCAATATTCTTAAGATGAGGCTTTCTAGAAGATTGAGTTGAAGTGAGTAAGAAAAAGAAAAATAAGAAAAATCCAAAGCTAGTTCATTAAACCTTTAGAACCGATTGTTTTTCCATTATAATACGTAAAAAAACAGTGTGCTGAAGTCGACCGCGTTATAGATGAATTTGCATGCCACCGTGTAAAGAGAGGAAGCATTTTATTTTCTTTGGTAATTGAATCCAACGACACCGCGGGGCCTCTACTTTCTCTCACGAACGTAAAAGAATATCTGGTAGAATGTGTAGTTTGTTAGTACTTACTGTACTAACTTACTGATTGTGGTTATATTAATGTTTCTAAAAAAAATTAAAGGAATTCATCTATTTTGCTATGGACATGTAATGAGGGATGAAACGCATATCACTAAAAAACTGATGAATATTAAAGTTTATGGACATAAAGCGAGAGGAAGGCTAAGAAAAACATGGATGGATGGTGTGACTTCTGAGGAATGATATGAAAGAGGAAAGAGTAAATGACGCCGTGACGTCTGACAGGGGCGAATGTTAGAAGAAAATTGTTGCGCCGTTGGTGGTGGTCATTTTTGTTTGTGAGAAAATAAATGGAGAAATTAGAGACTCCTTCAACAGAGGCTGGTCCTTGGCAGCTCTGGACAGAGTGCTGTGAAAGGAGGATAGGGAAGCGTTTGCGTAGCAGTGGGACCTTACGAGACGGCAAAATAAAGAGAAGAAAGATTAGGTGTGAGGTTATAAAAGTCCTGAACAAATATATTACGACTTCATATTTTATTACCTGCTTCATTTACATGTGTGATGATTATAGTAATTAAGAAGCAAAAGTAAATATATTTACTTAATATTTATAGCTCCTTAGTAGACGTAAAAAGTTTGATGGCTCAGTAAATAAACAATAATTATTTTTATGCGTACCTAATGATAAAACTTCAATAAAATAATAAAATGTCAATTTACTCAGTGATTAAATGTTACGTAAACCGTAGTTTAAGTTAGTTTATCATTAATACTACACAGTAAAAACAAAGGTAATTTTATTCACATGACAGGAGGTCCCCCTAATTAAAATTTATTTACTTTCCACAAATCTTGAAGCCATTAACGAGAAGATTGGAAAGACTTAAGCTCTGTTCAAACTGAATTGAGCCCCGTGGTGATGGTGTTAAAACTGCTGTGAATAGTCGCTTGAGATTCTAAGACCCCGTTGACGACCTCAGGCTATGCAGCTTCCCGTCGGGGCTGTGGGTCCCCGTCTGGGCTGCGGATCCCGTCGGGGCTGCGGGTTGTTCGAAAGAGATACCTCGGCCTTGGCGCAAGGGCTAAGAAGGAACATGGGTGATTTTTAGTCAGTAGAAGTCTGACACTCCCTTCCGCTCTTCCCAAGAGCGAGAGGGGTTATTTGATGATTTTACACCCGCCAAAAAAAAAAGTCTGCATGGCTTGCGTCCAGTTCAACGCGTTCGCGCTACCTGAGGGAAAAGAAATCCATCGATTTTAATAATACTCTTTTCATATATAATTTATATAATATTTCTACATCTCTATAAACAGTTACGTGTGGTCATACATAAAAAAAAATTCTTATATGCGTGGAATTGACAACCTACTCCTTCAACCTTTTTTTCGTCGGTTAAAAATCGACGTATTTCGCTCTTGTTAGGGTCTCTGTTTCTGTTTGTCGCCCGGAAGTCGGTGTCTCGATGACTCCTGACATGATGTGTTAGTATTTTTTTGTTTGTTTTCTAAGCAGTCACTGGAACAAGACGCTCGCTCGTGTCACTATAGCGTGGCCACGGAGTAATAATAAAATAACTGACGTGGTATTTTCCTCAATGTGACCAAGGCGTTATAAGTACAACTGCCTGTGTTTGTAGGTAAGAACAATTCTGGGTTAGTTAGCGAAGCAAACTCACCTGTAGATAATTGTTTTGACCCCAGTCCGCACTGAAGTCCGAACCGAAGTCGGGCAAACTCTGAGTTCCTAATTGCCTGGCAGTTCAAAGTTTGAACTCGATGTTTGGCAAACAGTGGTCTTACACTTTCGTACGATTCAATAAACGGCACTCAGCATGAGTTAGTTCAGTACTTCACGAGTGCCTTTTGTTTGAGAATAAGCTCCTCCGGCTTATTTGCGGATGTGTGAGTTTGGAGAAACAATGGGCTGTATTGAGATTAGAGTTTACAAAACGTCTACTATATATTTTAATTTAAAATATTAAGTATAGTCTAAATCCCTTATGTTATTATTAAAGTCGTAACAATCTACTTGTCTATCATACCTACCTACCTACACCCCAGAACTTTTATTACTTACTTTTGGCGATAGTCAAATCAAATCAAATCATTTATTTCTTTGCAAACATGGGTTTGTACATAGATGTTATTTTTTTTATAAAGAAGTTCTCCATATTTTACCGTCACATAGGCATGCAAATATTAGGTTTACATGTAAATTATACCTAGATTCAAAATAAGTGGCCTGGCATTAAAATAATATACACTAAAAATATAAAAATGTCAACATGGCCAAAGTAATAAAAAACCGGCCAAGTGCGAGTCAGACTCGCGCACCGAGGGTTCCGTACAAACCTGTAGGTATATAAGTAAAAGTTATGGTATTTTTATTGCTAAATGAAATCCATAACATAACAATGTGGAAAGCTGACGGTATGAGGAAAGGGGTAGTAAGTTTAAAATTATTAAAAATATTTTTATTATATGATATAACTAAAAATGTATACTTTTCGCAATTTTTCCTATATCTCTGCTATAAGACGTTGCTTCATACCAAATTTCAAGATTCTGAGTTCACGGGAAGTACCCTGTAGGTTTTGATTCCCTTGCGAGTGTCGAAAATTTGCGGCATAAACGGGAGTATCTTTTGATCGCGTTGACTCAGAAGTTTGATTTTTTCACAGCTCCAAGAGACCATAGACTTGAGTATTTGATATGAATTTCAGCTTGATACCTCCACGCGTTCCTGAGAAAAAAGGTCTTGACAGACAGACAGACAGACAGACAGACGGACAACAAAGTGATCCTGTAAGGGTTCCGTTTTTACCTTTTGAGGTACGGAACCCTAAAAATTAAAAATATTTCATGTCAAATGGAATAAAAATGTGCCAAATAGAATAATAAATATGTCATGTCAAAACAGTAGCGTAAAGTCCATTTCACGAAAGAAGTCCCGCGGACAATTGTGGAACTAAATTTAACAGATCGCCCATGTTGTCGTTTGTCGATGTTATCAAGGTGCGTTTGTTGTGGTAGATATTTTGTGAGTTTATCATTGGATTAGTGCGTTATAAGGTTTATTTACGATGCCAAAAGTTGTGAAACAACATTATGTCGCGCGACATATAGCGCTGCGTCTGCGGGACTTCTTTCGTGAAATGGACTTTACCAGTAAGTTTATCAAACAGTCAGTCAAAGTCAAACACCATTAAGTAGTAAAATCTTTTTCAGCTAGAAATTCTGAGACACTATAATAAGTTTTTTGCGAAAGAAAATTGTTAAGATGCCGCTTGAATGTCTTACTATCCAGCTCCTTCCAGGATTTTGGTAATTTATTAAATATAGTCGGCGCCATACAGACGACACTTTTGCGCATGAGTGCCGTTTTGCTGGATTAACTCTAAGAATGGTCATATCCCGTCTGTGACGCGGTACCACGTCCTGAAGACGCGGAAACAAAACAGTCGATAACGACTTTTTTACTGCTCTATACTATTACTATTTTTCTATCTAGAACTATTTTTCAACCTTTTTAACATAAAATGTATTTTCCATTAATGAAAGTTCCCATGAACGCCCGTAACTTTTCAATAATCCCTTCTGATTTTGACTGTCTACAAAATATTATGACAGATTTCCTTTGATAAAATAAAACATCAAATTATAGCACTCTGTGTTATGGCCTGAATATAAAATATACGGACATTTATGAAAATGTTTCACAGGGGAGTCGTTGTTCAAACAAACATACGTTTGTAGTCCTAATAATTAAATTTTAATTAGGTATGTTATATGTAGAATATAATATTTGGTTCGCTTCAACTATCGGTGTAATTTCCTAAATTAATTTCATACGTAATTAATGTTATAGTATGATACATATTTATTGATATGAAACTAGATTATTATATAAATGAGCAACGTAAATTCATGACTTTCATAATCGAGATTTTCTATGACGCTAATGTATTCAAAAAAATCATAATAATTATGATAATTTGTCAAAAAATAAGGACGTTTTATATCTGCTATCAAGACGTTAATATTAGTAATACTCAGCATAAGTAATATATCTAACCAATCTACAACTGGACGTGAAGGCACCAAAATACTGATAGCAGACGCGATAACGCTCACAAACGCGTCCTAACCGCTTACCACGACCTACGCGCTAAAACGACTGGCGTTTTGCAAAGATGGAAACACACAAATGAAAGAAAATGCACAGAACATGAGATCAGCCACCGCAAAGCGAGAAGGAAACAAAACACGCACTCGCGTCTAGCTTGACGCAAGTTGGAAGCATCTCCCGAGGTCGTTCACAAGGCCTAAGAGTAGTGCGTTCATTTTATGCCCACACAATCGCTAATTACATACACTGTTCGGATTACTGAAAGTAACAACAAAACCGCATAATTGTGAATAGAGCTCGTGTTATCGTATTATATCGGCATCCAGAACATTTGTACCAGGCCGAAATGAGGTTTTGCTGTATGTGCCATTAGGATGAATGCAGGCGAGTCGCCGATCGATTTAGAAACAAAGCCACTAATGCCAGCAGCTGTGCCGGCAAGTCTGCTCACCAGATACGTAATGGAATTCTAGCCATGATCGCACGAGCAGAGATTTCGTTCCATTCTTTCGATTCTCGTCTCAGGAAATGGCTGTAAGTACCGTTATAAATGAGAAGGGTTGGAAATGTCTTGTAGGATTGAAAATGTTTGTGTTCGATTCTTGCATTTGGTGTTTGGTGAAGATTTACAGACATCGTTATGTTTATAAGTTCTCATCTTAGACAATATCAACTAACTAAGCCATAACATTCATCGTAAGCTAGAAATAACATAGGAAGGCAGTAAAGCATTTTATTTTCACTTTGCCGAGGTGGTTAGGTTTTTTCTTGGAACTGAAACGATAAAGAATTCTAAGAACCTATTTGCAGTGTCTTATCAAATGTGGGAAACAGTACTAACTGGGTTATGGAGGTCAGATTATCTGTCGTTGTATGGGAAATACTGAGATTTTGCTGCAGCAAAATACCGGATTCATCCGGTTACACTCGAAGCCGATCCCAACATCGCAGTAACCACTACAAGCTGAGAAGATGATGAACAAGTTAGAATCCCACGACATCATCCCACTGTTCAAAACAAATGCTGTAAGATGTGCTTGTGATCCAAATACGGTTGGAAATCGTACTGGTGGGCGAGTTTGCTAACACACTTTTCACCCTTATGCCCTGAGTCATAAGGATCAGAAATAAGCACGGTAAAGTACATGAAACAAAATGTATACTTCTGTTATTTTAAGATTTATTATAACAACTGACACGCCATTTTACAGGAGATTACGAACTTAGAGCACAATGGTGATGGCTTTGTTTTGGTATGGTTGTTATAAAACCACTCATTGAATTAGCATAATTGCCTCCTGATCGTTGTGATGTGAACGAGGCATATCGTAATGGTAAAGTTCTGCGAAGTAAGTGTTTGACTCTTTACACTCATTAAGGTAATAATGATTGTCTTGTTTAGCATGACTCGGACATTGATCTGTTCCATTTCTGTTATCATTTTGCATAGTTATCTAAACACGGAAATCACATAAATCTGTGAATAATTTGACACGTTATTATAGAGTACCTACGAGTTATAGAACAGATAGTAATGTTTGGGTTAGTTTAGAACCTAAAGCGACTAGATATCTAGATATAACATTAAACAAACAAACTGTATTTAGTACGTATATTTAGGTTAAGGTATTTATCTGTGGGTCTTTGTTACCTGAAAAAAAAACCTATTCTATTATGATAAGTACTTTCCGACTAGTCAACCAACCAGATTTTTTTTGTTTTAGTAAAAGTTTCTTTCATGTAACAAACCTCAAACCCATCTTCCTAGCACGGTGAGCTGCGCTGGGCCGGGTGCTGAAAACCTCAAACGTACGAGTATAGTTTGTGTTTGAGCCGTTCCGCCGTAAATCATTTTTCTACTCATGTGGTTTGGGGTATAAATCGAAATCCATTTATTCAAATTAGACTGATAATCGGCACTTTTCGAACGTCAAAATTTATTTACAAGTCCCCCAAAACGCCCACCCTTCGACACTTCTTAGAGTTTAAGCTGGGGAGAAGAAGTGGCGGAACAAACTCCTCAGCAACACATCTGTCTGTTAGGTTAGGTCTCTCAGAAATAAAGTAGCATTCCCTAAAACCGCTTTGTTTAAAATAATTGTATTATTAGTAACCTAGGTACATCACTAAACTTGAAATAATTTCGCATGACAGCACTGAAAACTAACTTCAGCGATTACATCAAAGTACATTAAAATATTCAGGTACAATCACGAACAGCGGTGTTTGAAACATGAATTACGCGCTTGTACTTGTAATATAAGACGTTAGCCGACACGTTGCCTCACACAGAGTACATTTCAGTTGCGTCTGGCGCGTGACGAGGGTTGAGATGTTCACGATATCACCCTCTAAACTTTCATAAGGACCAGAATGCAACATAATACGTGTCGTTCACGTAAATGGCCGCGACTGTACTATATTGTACGTAAGTGTTACGCAAATATAGCCCTAGAGGCTGTAAATTGTTTTTATTGTCGTTTCAGTGTGTTCAATGTTTAAGAAATGGAACTTAATGGTCATTGTTTTAATTATTCGAGAAAATAAATTATACATATTATTTCTGTTAAAAGTAAAAGATGGTTTTAACTTTATCCATATCGATTTAATTAAGGTTCATGTTCTGCAGCGGACATTTTAAAAACGATAATGTTACCATGATTATTTTATTATGTACTCGTAAGTATAAATTCGACGAAAACGTTTCTGAACTTTCTCCTTCTTTGTCTTGTGATTGTGTCTAACCTGGTGGCAGAGTTTTTTGACCTGCTCATGGACCTCTCACTTGTTTTTATATGCCGTCGAGAAGTATCCCTCAGGCATGCTAGTTTGGGTTGCGGGATGTTCGAAAGAGATACCGCGGCCTCGACACAAAGGGCTAAGATGGAACATGGGTGGTTTTTAGTCAGTAGAAGTCTGACACTCCCTTCCGCTCTGCCCAAGAGCGGGAGGGGTTATTTGATGATTTCCCACACCCCAAAAGAAAAAAAAGGGCATGCTGGTTTCCCCGTCGAGGTTGCGGGTTGCTCGAAAGTAATACCGCGGCGTCGACACAAAGGGCTAAGTTGGAACGTGGGTGGTTTTTAGTCAGTAGAAGTCTGACACTCCCTACCGCTCTGCCAAGGGTGGGAGAAGCCAATTGATGATTTCCCACCCGCCAAAAACGTTTGATATCCAGTGAAGTTTCATCACCATCTTCCTGCCCTTATCCAATTCTATTTGGGGTCGGCGCAACACGTTTTCTTCTTCCATTCTTCCCTGTTTGAACATTGATAAATTGTCAAATCAAGTTTGAACATTGATAAATAGTCAAATCAGTAAATAACTCCGTGTTGTAATTTTCTTACTGTTTCACTATACTATTACTTGTTTAGCTAAAATTATTCATGCGATCCCTCAATTCGAAACTGATTAGTGCCCTTGTTATTAATAGATTATTTTTATTCTAGCACTTGCGGCTAAAATAGCGTTTTACACGCTATCGCACGATAATGCTTATTATTTTATATTATGACGTACTTTTGTGATAAGTTCGTTGACGTCAGTATTCAGTAACGTAATGTTTTGGTGTGGAGTAAGTACCTAGTTCCGGACATAATAAGTGCAAAATAAGTCTATGGCAAGGAATAGAGAATCTTAAATGTAAAAAAAATATATTTTATTTGCGTGTCCGCACATAACATATATGTTTTTGTTAACCCTTGAAATGCGACCGGTATTTGGGGAGTAGATCGGGGAGTGTGGGATTTTTACTTCACTAAAACCACCTCGGTGGTAACAATTTGCACATAAGAGAAGGCGCTGTTTTCTTTTTTAATATAACCGTTGACTTAGCTCTCTCTGTTAAGGCACCTGAGAAGACAATTTTGGTGCTATTGTACACGGGTCTCCCCTAAGTCTCGTTGTGCAAGTGTGGAAAACTCGTGTAACCTGTTCCCGCCCATCGCTCCACAAGTTGGAAGTAGATGGCTCGTGACTCTCTAAACCACTTCTTTAATTAGTAGCCTCTGTCGCAAGATGCGTGACTATTTGGTTGGACTAGTCGGTTGTATCTCGTGGCTACAAGGCAAGGGAAACTTGCAACTGTCGAGAATCACCAACAAGATCGGAGTAAACGTTTTAATTTTATTAGTACTGTGCAGTGAGACCTTACACGGCAGTTTAGTGTTATTTTTATGTACTATCGTGGACACTCCCGCCTGACCACCACTAAGCTCATATTTGCTTGCACTTACAACATGAAGCGCTCTCTAGCTCCGCCCCGCCTTTGTATAGAAATAATGAATGAAATACAATACCGTTCCACCGCACTGACGAGTCCGACGCACGCCGAACGAGAGTTATTGTTATTTTCAAACTGCCATTATTAGAAAAAAAACTTAAACTGAATTTGACTTTCGTTACTAATGGTGCGTGTGTGTTGGTTTGGTAATTGTAAATTAAAAACTCAATGATTTCAGTGAGTAATTTTAAATTTATTATAAGAATCTTATGAAATCCCATGCTATTTAACAGGCAATTGTAAGCGTGTTCTCTAAATCGGCTTTAACGATTTCGATAAAATTTGAAATAATGGGGCTTTAGGGGGGTGAAACGTTGATCTAGCCAGCGGGCCTAAAATAGCCGCTTTTGGAGAACATAATATGAACCACGTTAAAAATTTAAAATTCTTAAAATGGACTTTATGTTTATGACTATAAAGTCCATTTTAAGAATTTAAACATTTTAACGTGATTCATATTGCTTTTTTTATTTTGGGACTCAGCTCAGCGATTTGACTGATGTTAAATCCCTGTCCATGCAAAATTATAATTTAATTTTGTTCTTCGTGTATGAGATTTCTGGAAGACATTATGCACAAAATGTTCTAACACAGGTTCTCAGGAGTCCAATATTATTGCACAAGTTAACGTTTAGTCAATCAAAGGTCAGGTAAGCAGAGCAATGGTCAATAGTCTAGTCGACAAGTTGAAAATGGTACAAAATAGAGATACTGCTCTTAAAATTATGTGCGATAGCTCATTGGATCCGGAATGACGTCTAGAAAAATTTGCCAAAAGCGTGTATTAGCACATAAAAAATTGCAAAAATTATAAACAATTAAAGATGAAAAGAAAATGGCATTTCGTTTTTTGCCAATATTTAGACCGTCTTACAATTAAGACGGTCGTTCGAGAAAATTTCGTTAGTTAACAATTGTTTAACTTGTTGAAAAATTAACTTTAAGTAAAATTTCCAACGGGAATAAATTAATTATAGTGTTCAGAACACACCATAATTTTTTCAAATTAAAAAAAAAAATTTAATACCTTAAATAAATTAATTAATGTGCCGTACTCGCTTTTGACGCCACGCGCGCATCCTAAAAATGTCACGCACAGACCTATTTTCAGCGTTAAATTAAAATTATAAATAATGGAGATAGAGTTCCGGGAGTTAGGAGTTTTTTATTGGAAATTTCCTCCTCTTTCAGAATATTTTTTTGAAATTTCTTAAATATTAATAGTTTATTAAATATTGGCAAAAAACGAAATGCCATTTTCTTTTCATCTTTAATTGTTTATAACTTTTGCAATTTTTTATGTGCTAATACACGCTTTTGGCACATTTTTCTAGACGTCATTCCGGATCCAATGAGCTATCGCACATAATTTTAAGAGCAGTATCTCTATTTTGTACCATTTTCAACTTGTCGACTAGACTACAATGTTCAAAAGGTCCGGTAAGCGCGCCAAAGTTCGTCCGTAAAATTCGCAAAAGGTGTACAGAGGATACGTCACTAAGCTGCGCAGTGCAGATTGCAACTAAATACGTTGACGCTTCTCTAATAGGCCTAAACTTTGAGGGGGCGGGGTTTGGCGCCTACGCATGATTTATGCAAAAAAAATTTTAACTGGGCAGGCGGAAAAGACCGCGACTGTACCTAGTGTAGAAGAGACAGGCGTAAGCGTAAAGCTTGTAGAATTCGTTTGATAGGTTGCATCCATAGAAATATAGGTTGATTCTTTTCAAATAGATATGACGTTTCCGAGCTTTTGTATCAACATGTTTCATATAAAGAGGGCGGGCGAGCTATCGCTTTTAACAGACCACAAATCCAAACTCAATGGCTGCTACTGAGAAACATTCGATGGAGAAACCCAATACTTAACACTTGACTCAACCCGGGAATCGAACCCAGGACCTTATGCTCAGCAGTCCCGGTTGCGACCACTGGGCCAACGAGGCAGTCCAAGACGTACTCTTTCCAAATACTCAGTAACCTAATTTGTTTACTGTTAAGTAAGTTCTAACATGTTTCGAGTTGGCAAACAGAGAGTAAACTTGCAATATTTTCATTTAATAATTTGGAAGAAACTAGAGGGTCCACGTTAAAGTGTCAACGCAGATGCGACTAAGTATAACGACTGCACTTAATGCAATTCCGAGACGCGCAAACCGAAATAATGCAATTAATGGTAGTACTGAAAAGTTTTATGACGAACAAAATTAAAAGTTAACAAAGTCGCGCCAACCTGTTTACATTATTTCCTTAATTATATTTTTCCCTTATAATTTTTTTTTTGTATTTAAAAAAGAAAATGAAAAATATTTAAAACATTTAACATTAGGCAAAGTTAAAACATCGGCGACTTGTTTATTTCACTGACTTTTTTTGCAGTTAACTTATAAACTACTCAAGCATAGTTAATACAATTTATTTCGGACCACCAATGCAGGATTTAATAACTTCTTCTTTGTATATGCTGGAGCTTCTTCTACCAAATGAAAATAGTATCTCGTAACCAGTTCATAATTAACGGAAATATTAATGAACGTATATAAATTAAAACACAAAAAGTCGAACATAGAACCTCCTACTTTTTTGAAGTTAGTTTAATAGAATGGCAAATAGGACTTTCCTTTGAATCTTGATACTCGTAAGCACACTCCGGTCAAGCCTACAGCGTTTCGCGGTCTCAAGTCAGAACGCTGCTCTGAAAATGTTCACATGCCTGTACTTTATAATTAAAGTTTCTTTGTGCAATAATAATTGCAATCATTGATTGATTGAATTTTAAATACGAGTGTATCAAATGAGATATGCCAATACTATCAAGATTGAATACATAATTGAATTCTGAATGCCACAAGCGTACCTATTATGTAAAGGTTTATAAATAGCATAGTCGGTCTCATAATTTTCAACTGTTACTATCGTTTTATGTTTTAACTTGTTATCAAAGTATTAATGCATTTTATTTTATTTTTGTTTTTTCCTCAGCTGATGCGTATTTACGCACATGTCGCTTCACATCGTCGGGATCAAACGATAATATGTACGGAGTGTGGCTTATCATTAGCGTGCACGGCATGCTCTGGGCAATTCGTATTATCGTGGCCATGTGTTTTGATATCCCTTGTTTTTCCCATTTAATAATAAACATTATAATAAAACACACTTTGTCTTATTCTTCTCATCAAATCATTTCATTTGATACCCATAAAATTGCCATGTATAAAATCATCTTTAGGAGTCCGCTATATTGAATTTAAAATGGCGACTCTCAGTTAACCATGCATTTTCATCCAAACATATATATCAGCATATTTAGCTCAATCGTAAAACGGGAAGTGGGTCAAAAACTTATACATTTTATTAGTTAGTTACAGGTGAAGTTAATAAAAACTTGTTAAAAAGTATTATATGAAATTTACTTGAGACAAAAGCACAGACAGACCGACAAAGAGGCGTAGGGTTTTTGACGTTAAAATATGCGTTATACAGGGCGTAATCAACCCATCACACAGCCGTCAACCAAGCATTCTGTACACAAACTAAGTACCACTACGCAAAAAATTTTGCTGGGAAATTACTTTTTTTTTGGGTTAAAAATCACATTTTACGGTAAAACTCAATGTAGCACTGTGAAAACATTGTGCTAGTGGATGCTTTGAATAGTAAGCGGGTCATGGAGGTAATTTAAGTAAAGATAAAACCTGAAAAACTAGTATTTACAAAAACAGCTGTGAAAAATTTGGAACTTTTACCCACAATATCTCCGTGACTAGGAGCTTCCCAGGTATATAGAGGCTATCGGTAAAGCGTTTATGAATCTGTTTTTTTTTATCAGAAATGATGTAGTCTGGGCTTAAACATACATTTTAGAAAACATATCATTGCCACGTAGGTTGTTATCACAAAATTAGGGATTTAGATTAATATTATTATTCACGTAATGAGTATTGTTATTAATTTTGGTACTTTGAATCGTTTAGGCGCGATTGGTACCATTCACCTTATTCGCGATTGGTCCACGGACGAAACCAAAGACGCTTGAAGAAGAATAAGTTTATCTTATTAATACTCAGCAGCTGTTGTAGGCAGCAGGTGGAACAAGGCTGAGTCATAGCTGAATAATTACAGCCACTCGGGTCAATCATAAGGTTAAGCCACGCTTGCCTAGGTCGGTCCGCGGGTGGGTGGGTAACATTATATATCGATCTGCGGTTAAACAAGCCTGTCACCAAAACACAAAACCAGCGAAAAAAGAAACTTGTATAAAATAATCCAATTTGCCATCAAGCAGAAGTAAATTTGAAGACGGCAATGCGATACGTCAGATCGACCGACCGTCAACACAACACGATTTGCGAAATTGAACGGAAGGGCCCGACGGGCACACAGACCGACTATTTTGTCGGGTAATCTTTATAATGCCAACAGAGGGAGGCGATTTATATTGTACGTCCAATAAAATATACACTTTGAAACTTTTTCGTTTCGAATAAATCACTGTAGGGACAAAAGAAATCGAGAACATAATGGCTCAGAGATAAAATCACTATGTTTGTACACGCCACGCTAATCACCGAAACCACACAACCGATTTCAATGAAATTTTGTGAATGTGTATGATTGGTTCCAGCATTATTTATGGTACAAGTCCGCCACACTATTGCCAAATCCTGAAAACCAGAATCAACAGTGGCAATGAAGCTCTACGAAGTCCCAGAGAAACAATTTAACAGTCTTGGATCCCGTTACGAAATTAATGAGAAAAGAATAGCGGAGAAGTAAGAAAAACATAATATCCAGCATGAAAGATAATTTTGGGTCTGTTGTTAAAAATTGCACTCGTGCCACGGAATGCATCAATTAGGTACATAATGATACAAGTCTCCGTGCGAAGCCAGGACGGGTCGATAGTATAAGTGCATTCTTAAAACATAATCGTTTATAAGTAGTCAACCGCTGGCCATGAGCTCCTTTTTTTTTTTGGGGGGGTGGGAAATCATCATATAACCCCTCCCGCTCTTGGGCAGACTTCTACTGACTAAAAACCACCCATGTTCCTTCTTAGCCCTTGTGCCGAGGCCACGGTATCTCTTTCGAACAACCCGCAGCCCGGCCATGAGGTCCTGGGTTCGCTATTGAGTTTTTTCCATCAGGAGTTTCTCTGTCGCAGCACGGAGACTGGATTTGTGCCCGGTTGATGTCAATAGGATAGTTGACTGACTAAACAAAATATGATTCTGTTTAGTCCGTCAGCTAGATTATCGAAAAATATTGGATACGTGTTTTTTGTTTTATCAAATTAATAAAAAATAACGAAAATGCGAAAGCGTGTCAAAGATCGTGAGTGGGGGCTTTTGACGTCACAGTCTGCACGACCGTCGCACGACTTTTCGAAGCACTGTATCGCCTTCATTTTTTGTTTACGTGAAAAAAGAAAAATACGTGTTCATTATTTTATGGAAATCTATCTGACAGACTAATTAGATTTTTTTTGTCAACTACCCTACTGGCTCGCCCCCTGTTATATATAAGCCTGAAGCATAACTGGCGAAATGTGGGTGTAGAAACTATTAGGTAGGTAAACCTCTGCTTTGCCCTTTGAGTAAAATGATTTATGTGAGTATTACATATTATGTAATCGTCGTACATACACGTTTACTATTATGTAATACATAACAGTAAACAATAATACTACAAAATGATAAACATCTACGAGATCAACAATCAGCTCTCAAGTCTCCAACTATTTAAGATAAGAATCGTCTCAGGTATGTTTCACACCGACAAAGTCACGGTTATCAATCATTTTCTAACTATCAGCTGAAGATTGCTATTCCAAGACGTATGAACACTATGTCGTGATTATGTTAGCAGATGTAAACATTGGAATGTTAATTACGAATCTCTTATCACTAATTGATTATTAGCGCTGTTTATGCAGTTAGTGTAAAGGGTTAATTTAAGATTTACATAAGATTTTTAATTGAAAGGAGTGCTTATCTGGCTTACTATTAATAGCTAAAATTGAAAAACTATAAGAGAACTGATTATTATCTAAAAATAAAAAGTTAAATACATCACGGTATTGGTACAGACATAGAATGAATCGCAAGAGCTAGTGCTAAGCTAGTGGAGTGAGTAATGGGCTAGCTCGCCGTCCGTCCGTCTTATGACGACGACAGGCCGTGTTTGCGGCGCGTTCGTGTTCCACGCGCGCCTCAAAGAGATGTCAGCAACATGGAAGGGGCCGCAAGGGCCGACGCCCGTCGGGGCTGCGGGTTGTTTGCAAGAGATACCTACCGCGGCCTCGACATAAAGGGCTAAGAAGGAACATGAGTGGTTTTTAGTCAGTAGAAGTCTGACACTCCCTTTCGCTCTGCCCAAGAGCGGGAGAGGTTATTTGATGATTTACCAGCCGCCAAAAAAAAAGGGTTGACACCACGCGAGCTACTATAAAGTCCACCGGCACTTTTATAGCGTGGTTCAGGGTTGTTTTGAACCCTCAGCGAGGACGACCTTCAGTGTCTAATAGCAGAGGAGTTGAGAAGTCCCGGAACTGTACCCAATTATTGTGCCTCGTGTTATTGTGTTAAATAGTAATTTCAAAATAAATGATTTGTTAGTTTAATAAAACAGTGTATCGCATGCACCCAGTATGTTTTCATTACACGAATCCCATCTTCTGCTCACGTAATGTACGAGCCTTACAGAATAAATCCTGACAATCCGACAAACATAATATGAAATCGTAACCAATAGTGGCCAACGACAAAGTGGTCAGAGTTAACCTGTGAATTAAAAATAACCTGTAGTCTTATTCTTCTCGAATCGAAGACTGAGATTTAGCGCTATCCTCTGCTTCATTTAAATAAATAACGGGTGACCATTGACACTCAGCACTGTGCTGAGGTCTCATGGCACAGCATCATGCTGAATGGTAACCTGCTTGTCACAGTCACAACTTTCAAGCTGTTAACCTTTTTTTTGTTCCGTCTTGTTGTATTTATAAATATTTGCTATGCGATACAGGTATGTGTATTGTTTTTTTGGCATTTTGTATGCATGTCGTGTATCTGCGACAAATAAATATCTTGTTTCTTTCTTTGTAAATCCTGAAGGATGCAGTTGGTTGTGTACGAAGTGCAGGCAAGAAGGTAGTGTAACCTGTGATAAAAATAAAACGAATCTCGCTGTAACACAAAAGCGAGTGAAACATTTGCAACAAAGTAGCTGCGTAAATGAATGCGCAACCTTTTAATTAAGAATTTTTAGAGTCGTTAGGCGAGCTTTTTTGGTCGCATTTCTAACAGCATCTGCATGCAGGTAAGCTACAGAGAAATGTTTTGTGCTGTAATTATAAAAGAGAATACAAGTCGATGAAGATATGTCTAGTATGTTCGAGGTTGTCAAGTATTGCTTTTGGCGTTTTTAGACTTGTAATAATTCTGTCTGAATGAGGTTTATTGGCTTTTTTAAGCTATTGCATAGCTTCTATCGCGGGCCTTGAGCGTAGGGACCGAATCCAGAAATTCCGTAACGAAAAAAACCTAACACCCCCCACTCCGACCGGCACAGCGATGATACTTTTTAGTTTTTCCATCTATCGATAAATACCAGAACTTTTAATGACTTTTTGAAATATCACGCTTGTCTCTTTAGTTCAGCAACCCGCCTTTAGGTGGCATTGGTTGTATTGGAAAACTACCGTAATCAGCATCTCATTTATTTAATAAAAGAAAAAAAAAATGTTTTTTTATCGGTCACCACGCTCAAAGTGTAACTTGAATTAATATCAAAGAAAAAAACGCAAAGGAAAAAAAATACTGCATTAATAAAATAAATAAATAATTATAATTGCATAAGTTGATAAAAAATGCTATGCAATAGCTTTACCGCGGCAGTCTCCGAATGCCACACGTCTTTTTTTTACTTGTAATAATTTTATCGTAACTATCGCAAATTTACGCTACGATCATACATGGCCATACAGGTCACAGGTTGCGAGTACTACGCACACGACCTTTTTGAAATAGGAGTACAATGTACATTACCAATAAGGTCAGTGTGTCTTTCTAGTGCGTCCCCTTTCGACGGCTCACTCACAAATATTATTTTGATTATGAAAGGTATCACGTGCGGCGTCTATGCTTCAGCTATTTCGAAACACCGCGAAACCTACACAATTTTCCCACATGTTTTGAATGAATACTGTTTTTTCCGTTTAATGTCCGATACGGCTGGACCGATTTTCACGGGGGGACTTTTAATGGCAGTTAGGGGTCGTGGGGCTTTCGGGACTGGGACCGCGGTCCCGGATTCCACCTTTAATATAATAATTAATTTGGAGTACCTACTATATCGGGACCACAAAAAAAAAGTTGAAGTAATGAGTAATTAGGAACTTTATTTTAGAAAAAATATTGGGAAATTAAGACCCATGAAGACAAAATGCGATTCATATAGGGAAGTAATAAATTTTATAAGTAATCGTTTCATGTCAACGTAGGTCACGGGCAACAGTTTGTTTTTGAATAAGCTTTTATCGTTGGTTAAATGTCACTTCGTCAGGGCCATTCCGGTGTTTGCATCGCTTACTTACTTGTCATCCAATAGGTACCTACTATTAATGATGTATGTGACATCATCACCGCCTAGCCTTTTCCCAACTACGTTGGGATCGGTTGCTAGTCGAACCGGATGCAACTGAATACTGGTTGTAAGACTTTCGGGCCACTACATGTCACAACTGTCAAGGATCTAGAATTGACAGGAGAAACCAATGGCTTAAAGTGCTTTCTGAGGCATGGAGGCAACTCGGTATGTAATGGGTGGTTAATTGGTCATTTAAACACGGACCATCCTAGGCCATCTTGGTTTAACCTGCAGATCGACCCTAGTAGCTGTTATTAATTAACCAAGAGCTCTTCCTCTTCTTCAACACCCGTACGAACGCTAAATCTAGACTTTCTCTTCATGTGAGCATCCTAGTTGCAGAAGTTCCTCTTCAGAGGCACTCTTGTATTCCGGGGCGAGGAGGAATGGGACGCCGTCGCCTCCTTCTGCGAAGCAGTGATGCTAGCGATGGAGGTGGCGGAACGTAAGAGGGAGAGATCCTCTCGTCCCAGCCGCCGCAGGAGGCCGGGCGTCGGGGGCCACGTGATGGCTTCCGGCCACCGTAGACGCGGGCATGTGGACGGTGAGTGATGGGTAAGCTCGCCGTCGGTCCGTCTTATGACAACGACAGGCCGTGTCGACGGCGCGTTCGTGTTCCACGCGCGCCTCAAAGAGGTGTCAGCAACATGGAACGGGCCCGCAAGGGCCGACGCCCGTAGGGGCTGCGCGTTGTTCGCAAGAGATACCGCGGCCTCTAAATGAAGGGCTAAGATGGAACATGGGTGGTTTTTAGTCAGTAGAAGTCTGACACTCCCTTCCGCTCTGCCCAAGAGCGGGAGGGGTTATTTGATGATTTTCCACCCGCCTTAAAAAAAGGCACTCTTGTATGCTGTTACTGAGTATTTTAAAGTTCAGCTTCAGCTTAAGTACCCTCAGTGGTCCTAAAACGGTCTTTCTTAAGCCGAAGTGAACTAGTCCACGATCGGCTCTCTTCGGGTGCGGTCGTAAATTTTATTAAAAGCTTTATTTATGTTCTTTATTATACCTCTAAAATACCACGCCGCTTATACAAGGTTACGTTAACGAGCAGACTACACCGATTCTCTGTATGGCGAACGCGTCGACCAAATGTTCGGACGACCGTATCTTTAGTTTTTTATCAATGGGTGTAGGTTATGTTTACCGGTGATTAACATACACACTTTTATTTATGTTTAAAGGGATATGAACTTTTCAGACGACCGAAATGAAACTCTTATGAAATTCGGAGTTTCATAAGAGTTTCATTTCGGTCTTCAGAAAAGTTATTTTTTTTATTTATCTCTGTTCATGTTATCTCTCTGGTTGATTATGAGATTCCTATTTCCAATAATACAATACCTCTTAAATGTTTCCGATCTCCTGGTACTTTATGAGACTTTGCTATCATTGTTTCTCAATTCTATAAAAAAAACTGTGTGGTATTAGAAAGGCATATAGATTTGATTATAAGATCCTAGTAATTTGTGGGACTTCACTATCATTTTTTTCATTTCCTACTTGTCCTTGCCTATTTATATTAAAACAAATGCAAGTAGTAGTTGAATTAATCGAGACACTATAACAATTACTCGTACCTAAAAAAAAAATATCTGTGTCATATCATCCAGCATGTTCACACACAGGACACAAAACCATCTCTCTACCTGTGTAAAATGTTCGTTTTTCCTCGTAACAATCATTTTCTTACTTTTATATATTTCCATAAACACTTTTGTAATGCGCGTAATAGCAGGTAAAATGATCTCAACTTTTAGTTCAAATAAATCTGAAATTCAATTTTTATCAACAGAGCCAATGAAGCCTTTCTGATGGAAAAATTCAACAAGGAGTTCAATTATTGTTAACTAGAGCAGTTTTGCCCGCGACCTTTCTCCGCATGAAATAATTACTTCCGTGTATCGGATTTTTTAAAGATTTCATGGATATTTTTTTAACGGAACCATAGTAGAGTAGTTGAAAAAAAAAATCTAATTAGTCCGTCAGATAGATTTTCAAAAAATATTGGACACATATTTTTCTTTTTGCACGTAAACAAACAATGAAGACGATACAGTGCTTTGAAAACTCGTGTGACGACGATAGAATATTGTAAGACATTAGTAGGACACCTTTTACAGGCGAATGACGTCACAAGCCCCCACTCAAATCTTTGACGTGTTTTATCTTCGTCAATTTTTAATTATTTGGTAAAACAAAAAAACGTAGGTACTCAACATTTTTAGATAATCTAACAGACGGACTAATTATAATCATATTTTTTTTTAGTCAGGAAACATCCCTATTATGTTTCATAAAAAAAAAACACATCACATGGAAACATCCCTATTATGTTTCTAAAATAAAAGAGAGTTAATCCAAATAAAATTACCTATCTACCAATAATCGTCTATCCCGTCATAAGTAGTGCAGTCGTTTTGGAGATTAGCCGAGAGAAACAGACAGACCAAAATAAGTTTTTTTTGTTATAAAAGCTGGTATTTGAAATTACGAACTACAATTTTATTTATATGTTTACCTACCTAGATTTATTTATTGTTTATTTTGCACAGGCGACACCAATTAGCAGTGTATTGAAGTTTCCCCGTACACGTTAATTAATAACGAATAACAGTCATATTTTCACGTCAGTTTTACTTCTTTATTGACAGTAAACGAATTTTTAAACCTGTGGCTGTGTGTGTGGTGTGGTTGTAAGTTTACGATGATACTGGAACGCTTTATGGTACAAGGTTTGGCCCCCAGGGCAAGGGCCGACGGCCGTCGGGGCTGCGGGTTGTTCGCAAGAGATACCGCGGCCTCGACATAAAGGGCTAAGAAGGAACATGGGTGGTTTTTAGTCAGTAGATGTCTGACACTCCCTTTCACTCTGCCCAAGAGGGGTTATTTGATGATTTTCCACCCGCCAAAAAAAAAAAAGGTTGGCCTCCAGATATGTAGTCTATGCATTGAATTATCTAGTCTTTGCATTGAACAACATACCAGCGCAACCGCTTAAGGTGAATGCTCCAACCACCCCGCGAAATTCAAATATTCTTGCACCTTTACCATAAAGGTGCAAAAATGACTTTTTCAAGTTCCTGCACCTTTATGAACTTGGAGGCTTGTATTGATGATTTTGATGATTATATTTCTGTAACTACATACGTCTTACAGCCGCAATTCATATTTTAATCAACATACAAACTAGCATTGGCCTGCAAATTGCAAAAAACGTAAGAAAATTTGAATTTCGCGGGCTAGTTGAAGCATTCACCTTAAGTCAGTTTTATATATACTTAAATATAAAATGGTCGTTGATAATCTTGTGAATGAAATGAGGTGATAAGAACCGTGTAAAAAAATATGAATAAGTGAGTAGTACATTTGCGTGGAGGTTATTCACAGATAATCATACTTACCCCAGACCAATTAATGTCCCGGGGATTATGAAGTATTTTTATAATACGTGCAAAACATAATTGATATAACGGATTACGATAGCTGATGACATACGAGTATTTTACTTAATAATGTTTGGGTCCTTCTCAATTAGGCTCCAGCTCTTAATTAGAGCCGATCGCACCACAGAAAAGGGTTTACGCTGATAGAAAATATTGGTTTGTCTCCGTAGACTTAAAATTATTTTATTGACAGCAACAAAATGATATTTAAAACTCGTTTAGGGCTGTACCTACGCATAAAATAGTGATTTGTGGTGTAAGTGGTACAACTTATAATTATTGCAAAACTACAACATTTATTAAAAAGAACGGGGTTTCTGTACTGTAACGAGCACTAACACTGTAAATACACGTAGCGACTTTTTAAAGAGATTTTCTCCTCTTGTATTGTGTTGATTTTATTTTTATATAAAGCTGCTGCCAGTTAAGATGTCAATAGCGGACATTGACCCACCTACATTTATTAAAGTTCTTAACTTTGAAATCCAAAAATAAGTCTGGTCGGTCATGTCTTGAATCCTCATCTATCGTGATTTTTAACATTTTTTCTAATGAAAGACGATACATGGTGGTGGTGAAAAGATATTAGGGAATGGGCAATGACCGCTATTGATATTTTAACTGGCAGTAACTATAGTTACGAATATAGTATCATTGGACCCATTTAGCTATGAAATAGATCTTTCATCAAAGTTGCAATATAGTTATTCCACGAGGAAATGGCTCTCGAATCATCTTAATTGTAAACATATAAGTGCTCGTAACTGTACCTACGCAGCATTATTTACAAAACTAAAAAACACGATACCTTCCATTGAGGTATTACGTACTAGAGAAGCTATTTCAAACAAAATAATGTGCGCGCACTTGATGACAGCGGGGCAGGCGGGGGTCGTCATGTTCTCATAGATTACTATCAATGCGTGCAGATGCGACATAATGTTATTATTCTGCCTACTTGATATTGTACGTGTGTACTTACTCAGAAAATAAATAAAATATACTTAAACTGTAACAATATTGTAATTTCCTTAAATAATTTATTTTGAGTTAGTTTCTGCAGTTTGTTATAGTAATCCACAGTTGGATCAGTTTCACCTTCGTGATGTAATCTAATTTTTGTGAGCTATCTAATTCGAGGTAAAATAATAATAAATTAATGGCTCGAATTAAATGGATTCTGTGATTGAATGTTGATGGCTGATTCAGTAAATTATGTTTATTCAAATTTTGCAAATACTTCTTTCCTAATTAAATGCTTTAGGGTGTTTACGGACGTATAATTAAAATCATATTTCGAGGCAAGACTTCCACCACTTTGCCGTATTAAGTTACGTATGATAGATGTGTGATTTGGAAGTTTATAGTATAGTCAAACTATCAATGCAATCTTCACATTTCAACTTTTTTGTTAATTGTCTTGATACATAATGTAAATATTATACAACCTACTATCAATTTTGACTCACAGTCACATGTAGAGGATTCGTGGTCAAGCATAGAATACGTCGATAGTGTCTGGTCTGTGCATGCAAATGTTTTATTCTTTGACATTCACGTAAAAAATGGCCGCCGCGATGACACATTGCAATTCAAAAAATATAATTAAATTATGTGTGTTTTAAAGATAATAAGTTATAATTGCTGGTGAAAAGTCACTCCTTGACTTTTACTTATATTTTTTAAATTATTTCTACAGTATCTAAATGCACACGAAGGCATATTTTAGACAAGAAAACTTCACTCAAATGTGTCACGTCGCAGCAACCGCTCGGCATAGACTAAATGAACTGGAGTCTACTAGCTCTACCGTGTGTTACAAAAAATCGAGTTGGGGTGTCTCCTCTAGTACGTAGTACATTATACCTCAATGATACCTTCACCTTGACCTAATCTTACATTGTATTTGCGAGTATATCCATAGATGATTGCATAATTTAACACTCGTACACACGGCGTCACGTCTTTGATAGTCGTAAATACAGGCAGACAGTGGCCTAAAAGTCTGACAACCAGTCTTACCAAAGAGTATCGTATTACCAGTACTAACGGGGTCGTGAAGGTCAGATAGGCAGTCGGTCTATGTATAATAATAATATTCAGCTGCATCCGGTTCATCCGGAAGCCAACCCCAAAACTAGTTGGGAAAAGGCAAGGTGTCAATTATGACACACGGCGACACATCAATCATGGCCTCGTTTTATATTGATTTTCCGTACAAAGAGAGATCCACATAAACTGGTTCTCTTTGTATGTTTAGGGGCGAACAACTACCTACAGGTCAATACTAATTATGCAGATCAATTAGTGTCATTGAACCGCGCTGTTTCTGGCAGGACTAGCTAATCATACAAATGCAAATGACATGCAGTATTTGCTCTATTGTAGTTCACCTACTAGCAACACAGATATTACAGTTGACATAGATAATTACACACAGCTTTAATTAAAAGGATCTAGTATGATTGTTAATTACCTACTTCTGCTAAGGCTTCGCAATGAGAACTCTATTAAATTATTGAAAGTTTATACCCAATCAAACCTCGCTTTGAATAGATTTCCCGTACAATGAGAGATCCGCATGAACTGGTTTAGTATAACTAAATGATCGTCGTGCGCACGTTTGAAGTAAGTAATTGAATTTTATTTTTAGAATTAATTTTTTTAATTTAAAGTTTCCTGCACTGTTTACAATTGAAATATCAAAAGATGCGAGTTTAACCTTTTCACACGTAAAAACAACTTTAAAAAACGAAGCTCAACTGTATTTTTATAAATACGAGTAAGTTGCAAGCTGCGAAGTGTCATTGACTTCACACAAACACATAGTATAGGTACCTGCTCAGGGCTCACATAACTGGTCTTAAAGTGTTACAACCAGACATGCTGGTAATACCTATGCGTTTGGCACTTGCGTTTTCCTTATTTTGGAGGTCATTGGCGTACCAATACATAGAATAATGATGATAATAAACCTATAAGTTTGGGCAAGAATGAAACATATATTAAAACTTTTACTTGTAAATATATTTTCTGTCTCTTCACAATACTACCTTTAATATAATAAAAAATATTAAAAATAGCCCTTTGATATACAGGTTGAAGGGACACTGATGCAAAAATGGTAACCATGTCTTTAGTACATAATTCTGAAACGCCATGTTTTTTTTTAAATTACCGATTTAAAATTTCTATGCGATCCAGAATAACATTATTGGATTGCACATAAAAGCAGCAGCAAGAATATGTAAACACTTACCAACGATAGGAAACAATTTTCGCCTACTGTATTGTTTTAATTTTCATGTTACGTAACAAAACTGATATTTTGGAACCCATTATTATCATAGAGTAGGTCATATCTCAAAGTTGCAATCGTTATTTCACGAGAAATTTGCGTTTGAACATTGCCAAGACGTATGTATACATATTATTGCTCGTGACTGTACGTAATATATGGTTACCGCTTGTACGTCGGTGTCACTTTCACCCTGTATACTTATTACATTTCTAATTAATTTGTGTCTATAAATGATTAATATTAATTATTTTACCCATTTTATATTGTATAATAGTTCAGTCTATGGTTTCTTAGTTTAATTACTATTGAATTCCAGCAACGTGGGAAATCCAATTAATAGCCTGTTTTTCAAGAATTAATTATTACTAATAAGTAAAAACTACTTGGTATAGGTAGCTCCTGTAAAACATGTTTATCCATTAAATATAACAACTATGTTTCTTTGAATAAAAATAAAATCTACATAATTATGACTTATATCTAAAAACATATCTAATAATCATGGATTATTTTAATCACGAAATTATATAAATATAGCTATCAGCTAAAAGAGTATTGTTTTACATTACCATCACTATCTAATCTTCGTTATCGTCCCTAATAAAAAGTAATTGTTCTAAAATATTTAGAACCCTCTATAGTCGTTAAAAATTCAAAATACAGTTAAAACGTAAGTTTGAATAAATAAAGATGAATAACGAGAAAATACAGTATTTTCAATTCACACTCCTAATTTAATTTTAAATTAAAAACATTTCACTAGCCTCAATTTAATCACTTGCAGGTTTCTTTAAGAACACCATCTTATAGAATACCACAGCTATAACACTGCCCACACATGGGCCGATCCAGTATACCCATTGGTGGACCCAGAAGCCAGTCCACACCGCAGGTCCGAATGTCCTCGCCGGGTTCATACTCGCGCCAGTCAGTGGGCCCCCTACGAGGGACAGTCCAACGATCGTCAACCCAAACTTGATTGCGGTACTGTCTTGTTTGGCCGCGTTCACCGGGTCCCATACGCCACAGTTAATGAAGATGAGTGCAGCTGTCAGCGCTGTCTCAATACCAAACGCTTGGAGATCGTTTATGCCTACATGTGGCGCCGTCACACACACTCTCTCTGTTAACACATTCACTGGAGATAAATTTAATAAGATTCCATAACCCACTAATGCTCCCGCACATTCCACGAACACGTAAGCAATCCCCAAAGAGATGGACGTACTCCCCCAGATGACAGATGCCAATGTAACCGCTGGGTTCATGAATGCTCCAGAGATGTGTCCAAAGATTTGAATGTTGAAGAGAACTACGAATCCGAATCCAAACGGCGCATATATGGTCGAGTTGATTCCTTCCAGAGGAATGCATCCCATACAGCCGAATAGAACAAGCATGAGGGTGGATAGGAACTCTGACAGGATGCGGCGCCAAGAAGTTCTCCACCACAAACCCACGGTTTGTTTCGCTTCTTCATTATCTGCTGACATCTTCAGTTCAGTCACTAATTGAAGCGGTGGCACTGTCATCTTAACTGTTCACTATAACACGTCTTCACAACACAAATTACAGAACTCGGTTTAACCGTACGTCGTCGTTGAATACGGTAAACTTTCTTAAAAACTGAGACCACTCATTATTTATTGCACGCAGGTCAATAATTCACTGTGGTGGTGTTGATCGGTCGGTGGACGCGAGTGTTTTGCGTCAGCGTCGAGGTAAAAATATATTTATGTCTCCGGCGCACAATCACACGGATAAAATGATATTAATGCAGATAGAGCGACTGTTATCTATTGTTTTCAGCCCTACAATAAAACATCCGATTATTGTTTATTATCGCATTTTGTAAATAACAGCTATAGAGCTCTGGAATCCGGATGAATAAGTAGTGGATATTGTTTATATAAACTAGGGCTGCTCTATTTAGTTAAAGTTTGTATAATTATTTTTCATATTTTAATAAAGTAGTATCTATACTAATATTATAAAGCTGAAGAGTTTGTTTGTTTGTTTGTTTGATTGTTTGTTTGAACGGGGTAAACTCTGGAACTACTGGTTGGAATTGAAAAAATTCTTTTAGTGTTGGATAGTCCATTTATCGAGGAAGGCTTTAGGCTATATAACATTACGCCACAATCAATAGGAGCGAAGCATAAATGAAAAATGTTGCTAAAACCGGAAAAGATATTCCTTTTTGAGAGCTTCCGTTGCGTGCGCTGCGAAAACGGTTTAAGTTACGTAAATATCATGTAGGAAGGAATTGTTCCTCTTTAAAAGTTCTAAAAAAAAATCCGCGACAGCATATGTTTATCTTTTACGATTGACTCACTGTAACCATTTTTTTATATTAAAATGTTAGGTTAAAAAGAATTATATTTTGCGAAGCTTATTTAACCCATATGGTATTAATCTATATCTAAATAAATGTGTTTGCTAGCACGGAAATTTAATATAGAATATTTGTGCCCTTTACTCTATACAGTTTAAACAAATATCTTAGAAGATATCGCAATGTAAAAATATACGGGCGACAAAATAATTAGCGCGTGGCAGTCATTCGGTCCGGTGCGGTAGGTATGTACGTGGGGATTCTGGCCTCTGGGGGCTCCGGAGAAATTTAAATTCAAAAAAATTACTGCACCATAATGTTTACAAGTACAAGCTGGTGTTACTGTATATTAAACAGTAAGAGATACCTATAGTAATTGTTACTTTAATAATATAATCGAAGTCAATCTAAACTAATAGGTATTTTATACAGGAAAGGTAAGATTTTTTGTTTGTTACGAGTACGATATAGCTCAATTTAATAAGTTGGATAGTCGATTTATCTAGAAAGGTTATAAGCTATATTATGTGTTGCAGACGAAGTTGCGTGGGTCAGCTAGTCATTTATAAAGCGAGATATTTTTCATGATTAATAAACGGAATTTTATTTTGTCTTATTAAAAACTGGCTATAAAATAAACCACTCAGTTTGTATTATTAAAAATTGCATTATTTATTGAAAAAAATATACAAACATTTTTTTAGAAATATTATTAGAATAGCTAAGTTAAATGAAATCTAGTCTTTTCTTTATTTGTCAAACTTTATAATAAAACTGCAACGGTTTTTTTGTTTTACCTCAAATAGTTTTGTGTACTTATTACGAATAATGTATCTAAAAAACAATAGGTGTTTACGTAAGTGTTAACATGCAAATTGTAATAAGTACCTATGTAATGTAGGTACTTGTTTTTTGTCGTAAGTATATACATATTAAACCGTAAAGTTAAGGTATGAAATTCACACATGCACACATACATCGTAATATTTATCTATAATATTATCAAACAACAATGTTATTTGGACATAACAGCTGAGCTTTCACGTATTACATAGCTGAGTAGTTTATATACTGTCTATATCTAAAAGTTTCATATTACCACGTTTGGTTAGTTCAGTTTAATTAATTATAATTAATTGTCAAAAATGACATGACAGGTTTTGATAAATAAATAAAATCACAAAATTATTATTCACCAAAACGAACAATAAAAAAATAAACAATAAATCAGTTTACTTTTTAAATTCAGTTATTAGTGTCACCGTTAAAATACAAACCCAAGGCAGAGCCGAAAATAAGTCTAAGCACGCGCCAAGAAACATTTATAGATCTCGGCCTGAGTATAGCACAGCTACCTACTCACTGATAACGATAAGGTGATCATTTAGCACGTACGTTCACGTACATCCATAACATCCTATAAGTATCAATTGTTTCTATCTATCGTAGAATATAAATCCCCGCCCTAGAAAGACATACACTGACCTTATTGGTCAGGAAGAACAGGTGCGAGGTACTCGCAACCAGCGTGTGTGGATTACCAGATGTATGAATGTGGACGAGACAAAAGGAGTACCTATGTAAGGATCGTAGCAGGTGGCGTTCTTTGGTTTCTGCCTACCCCCATGGGAAAAGGGTAATGTATGTGTATGTATGTATGTGAATGATGAACAGTTAGTTACTTTGCAGAACTAATTGCCCAACTGCCCATTCTTCCTGTTAGTTAAGTTCGATGATAACCATATCTCTTTACACTTAACGCTCCTTTTGGGCGTCGCGGTCTTCGCGAAAATACGTACTTATATATCACAGCCGCCAAACCACTGCCAACGAATGGTCCTATCCAGTAGGCCCAATGCTGGGTCCAGACGCCAGTCTAAACCGCGAGGCCCAGGCTCCGAGTCGGATTCATGCCCGCTTCGGTCAACCCTCCAGCCACAAGACGAAGTCCAAGAAATGTCACACCAAACTTTATCGAGGTGCAGATGTCCTGTTCACGCGCATTTACAGGATCCCAAACTTTCATGCAAACGAAAGAAAGCGCAGCTGTAATAAACAGATGTTTAAGAGTAACTGTTTACTTCTGCGTACGGCCTTGTCACACATACACGTGTCTTCAATAAGTCAATTGGAGTTAATTTAACTAAGATATTTTAACCAAAAATGGCTCCAGCGCATTAAACAATCACGTATATGATTCCCAAACTGATGGACGTATTCCCCCAGATTACATATACTAGTGTCACTGCTGGGTTCATGAATGCTCCAGATATGTGACCAAATATCTGAACATTGAATATAAATGCTTGTGTCAATTCCAGGTACGGGTATACATGACATGCAGCTGAGAAATATGTAATATAAGCATCAAGGTAGAAAGAATCTCAGAGAAAATTCCACGCCAGTTGGTTTTGCACCAAGAGGTGAGACTAAAACCTAGTGGTTTTGGCATGATTTTGCCGACATCTATAATCACTGTCATATCAATATTGGTCACTGTAGTCCATCTTCATTAAATAAAGTATTCCCACCGAAAACATTCTGTAAAAAACTAGTCAAGTCTCAATGGAGCTGCTTGTTTATCTCTAAAAAGTAATGAAATCTAGACAAAGTCGTGCCAAGTCTAAGGTTCCTTACTGCGATTTCTTTATTATTATAGTTAATGTTGTATGACTTGGCCGTTGAAGGGTACATAACCAGGTGACAGGCGACTTTGTCTAGATTTCATTACTTTTCGAGATTGGTGCAATAGTGTCACGGAGACACCATTGCACCAATCTGTCGCCAGAACCGCTACCCATTGACGATGGAAAATTGCCACTTGGAAAACGTTGATTCAATAACCAGTCAATTGTAGGCCTTATCCAGAGGTTCTCAAATAGGGGCCTAAAAATGCGGTGAAATGGTTCCAGTAAAGGATGGTACGGCAGTGTTTGCTTCGCGCTCGACTTGGCGGGGGCACTGCCGTGCCCCCCGATCCATTCACATTGTACGTCATCGCAATTAGATATTTACTATTTCCTTATTCATCAGTATGCATACCTACTTAAACACATCTATTTATTCAGATATGTAATGTGTTATTTATCCTTGTTGTTTATAAGGCTTGCTTTACCCAAATTTAATGGCGTTCTTCGTTTCGAACCTCCGTTAGTCACCTGCAGGAAACAAATTAATATGTAGTTGAAAATTGACGTTTTTGGGAATACCAATCGTATACATATAAGTCAATAATACGTCAGGCCCATTCATGTATTCACCTACATGGAAAATGAACTTTAGCCTTTACTCTACCACCTTCCAGTGTTCTAGACTATCGACCAGATACCTACTAAGTACGTACGTACGTACATAATAAATGCCAGCACATCAAGCTAACCGTAATCGTAAAATTATCGTAACCAACCTGGAACCTAATGTTTTAGCGATAAAACTGAAAATCTATTAAAAGCAATTTGACAGATTGCAGTAGCATATTATATAATAATCCGAAAATATGTTTGAAAAAATAACAAAGAAACCTTTTTCATCATAGATTCATAATCCAAGATTGAGGGACCTATGTCTCTGCTCAAGATTATACCCACGATGCAACACCATAAGACCCACTTTAGATTTTATACAAATAAGGAAGAAAAACAGAATACTTATACTTTTGTTTTACATTCATTATTTGTTGTTATGTCGTTCCGAACATATTTATACGTGTATGAATTTACCCCCGAGTGGTATTCGAATTTAAATAAACAAGGAAAATGGGGTTTTATCAACAGAGCAACATGAGAAATGGGTTTTGAGATGGCAAATAGTCAAATTAAGCTCAGCAGTTCTAAAATAATGTGTCAATATTATGGTAATTTTATACGAATTTGACTTGTTTTGTTCAAATATTTCGTAACGAAGATTTCAAGGGCCTAAAAAAGAATGTAACTTTTATAGTCATACTTGAATCGTAGGTAGGAAGGTATAATTTATTCCAAAGATCGTTTTGTAATAAAACAAAGAAGATTAACCAAAATCGAAAGTTAATATAACAAGAAATGGGAACACTGTTTCTTGGAGATGCTTAAAATTATGTAAGCTTACTAGATTAGTGGTTTGCCATGGTAACGGTTTTATTGTTCATAGTTATGTATTAAATCGATCTTCGCCAGGCGCCCAAGTTATTAATTCTTAGAAATTCGGATATTCTCGAAAGAAAGGTCACCACTAAACAATTTTTTAGACGGAATAACATTTGTTAATTGAATTCTCGGAGAAATATAATTGGTCGAAGATTTCAATATTTTTGTTATTGGACAAGACCGCCTTTTTTTGGCGGGTGGAAAATCATCAAATAACCCCCTCCCGTTCTTGGGCAGAGCGAAAGGGAGTGTCAGAGTTCTACTGACTAAAAACCACCCATCTTAGCCTTTTTTTTTTTTTTGGGGGGTGGGAAATCATCAAATAACCCCTCCCGCTCTTGGGCAGAGCGAAAGGGAGTGTCAGACTTCTACTGACTAAAAACCACCCATGTTCCTTCTTCGCCCTTCATGTCGAGGCCGCGGTATCCCTTGCGAACAACCCGCAGCCTCGACAGGGACCCATCTTAGCCCTTGCGCCGAGGCCGCGGTATCTTTTTCGAACAACCCGCACCCACACGATATAGTATTTTTTTTTTATAGAGTCATACATTTATCATAGGTATCTATTAAGTGAACTGCCAACCTAAAATCTATTTATTATTTTTTTGGTTTTAAGTACCTCATCTATGAATCCTATGAGTCATTTTGTTTACACTCTGTAGAAAGTTCTGGATTTCCGCAAAATGACCTCGTACAACAAGACTTGTAAATCCACTTTTTTTTTCGAACAGCCAAGTCTATCATAATTATAATGATTAGATTTGAATACATACCTACAAATATAATTGCCTAGATGAGTAGGTATCTAATCATATATTATTTTAATAAACTTTATGTGCATTTTTTTTGTGTGTTTAATTGCAACAGCTCTTCACTACCTTTCACTGTTGTGTATTTTTAAATAATATAATAACATAACATAACATCACGCCTGTAATCCCCGTAGGGTAAGGCAGAGGTTTACCGTAGTATACCCACATTTCGCAAGTTATGTTCAAGCCTATTGCCATCAACCGGGCACAAATCCAGACTCCGTGGCTGCTGCTGAGAAATTCCTGATGGAACAACCCGTGGCAAAACCCAATAACACTTTGCCCAACCTGGGCATCGAACCCAGGACTTCACGCTCAGCAGTCGCGCGACCATTAGACCAACGAGACATGAAAACGAATTTAATAACGTACTAGGTAAAGGTAAAAAAAAAAGAGTTTTTTTTATTGCCTTTCGATAGAAGTCAAGTTCGTCGTGTCACTTCCGATGTTCACAAGCTTACCTTGAGTGTGAATTCAGTTTTTATTTAAACCCACAGTTTATCCGACATGCGACTGATATTATGTCCAGCCCGGTCCCATTTAAGTCTACCGGCTTTCTGGGTTTAAAGAAGTGTGTTTTCCACAAAAATAAATGAAACATCTAAAGAATTTCCGAACGTCAGTTATATACAGGCTGGTGCCGACAATACGACAATAAATGAAACCACTGGTAGTTCTAGTTCATAGGCACACTATTAAACTATCAAATAAATCTTAACACCAAAAAAAAAATCAGTAAAACTAAGTAGCATAAAACTTTAAACGAAATACATTACAATTTACAAACAAATATAGGTTTACTAACCTTAGGAATAATTTGCACCGATTAACGTGTGAAAATAAAACGTAACAAACGAATTTGGCAAAGAAATTTAGGTAGGTTATTGTCGTATCGTCGGCACCACGACGGTGTTAGGATTTATTTGATAGTTTAAAAATGTTCCTATGAACTAGAACTACCAGTGGTTTTATTTATTGTCGTATTGTCGGCACAACCCTGTATAGGGTGTAAAAATACCCTTAACGCAAACGAAGGGTACTTGTTCTCCCCACCACTGCGATATTTTTTTTGTTCTAGACCATACCTGGGAACCTCCTAGTTACGGAGATTTTGGGGGTCAAAGTTCCAAATTTTTCACAGCTGTTTTCGTAAATACTAGTTTTTCAGGGTAAAACTTTGCTTAAATTACCTCCACGACCCGTTTACTATTCAAAGCATCCACTAGCACAATGTTTTAACAGTGCTACATTGAGTTTTACTGTAAAATGTGATTTTTGACCCAAAAAAAAATCGTTTCCCAGCAAAAATTTTTGCGTCGGGGTACTTAATTTGATATACAGAATGCTTGGTTGACGGCTGTGTGATGGGTTGATTTACACCCTGTATACTTACTTATTATTAATCAGTTACAAGACTCGTCGGGGCTGCGGGTTGTTCAAAAGAGATACCACGGCCTCGGCACAAGGGCTAAGAAGAAACATGGGTGGTTTTTAGTCAGTAAAAGTCTGACACTCCCTTCCTTTTTTAATAAATTTGTTATTTAATTTTAAATTATACTTTTCTTTTTATTTGTGATGGGTT
Organism: Diarsia brunnea; assembly: GCA_949774965.1. Classification (NCBI taxonomy): domain Eukaryota; kingdom Metazoa; phylum Arthropoda; class Insecta; order Lepidoptera; family Noctuidae; genus Diarsia; species Diarsia brunnea. Next base: position 6,777,505 of record OX459003.1, on the reverse strand, counting down.
TGCTCTTGACTTTTCGCCTTGGACTGAGATGACAGAGACAAAGTCTACGATGGAGCGAGCTTACCCAGAAGGGGCCTGTTCACTCTAAGTTTTTTACTTACTACTTAAGTATGTCTTTTGTAATTAGGTCTCTGATTTTAGAACCATAATGTTATTTTTTTGGGTTCAAATTATTTTCTGTTTTTATTTGAAAGAATACTTTTTTTAAGTTTGTGGTAAGGTTAGATTACAACACACTTATTCTAAATTTTATTCTACTTTTCTATTTCTTCCTTAATATAACTTTATTAATATAATAATACAGCTTTTATTTTATATGAGACCAATATTGTTTTTTGAATTTCCAAGTATTGCATATCGGCCATATCGGAAACTAATTGACACCAACGCATTCTGTTCCGCCATAAATTTCGGTATAGTTTGCTCCTGCTCACATTTCCACGATGACAACATATCCTTAATTTTCTGCTTGAAATTGAATGGGAAAGAGAAAAGAGAATGAGAAAGAGAATGAGAATGAGAAAGAGAATGAGAAAGAGAATGAGAAAGAGAATGAGAAAGAGAATGAGAAAGAGAATGAGAAAGAGAATGAGTATGAGAAAGAGAATGAGAAAGAGAATGAGAAAGAGAATGAGAAAGAGAATGAGAAAGAGAATGAGAAAGAGAATGAGAAAGAGAATGAGAAAGAGAATGAGAAAGAGAATGAGAAAGAGAATGAGAAAGAGAATGAGAAAGAGAATGAGAAAGAGAATGAGAAAGAGAATGAGAAAGAGAATGAGAAAGAGAATGAGAAAGAGAATGAGAAAGAGAATGAGAAAGAGAATGAGAAAGAGAATGAGAAAGAGAATGAGAAAGAGAATGAGAAAGAGAATGAGAAAGAGAATGAGAAAGAGAATGAGAAAGAGAATGAGAAAGAGAATGAGAAAGAGAATGAGAAAGAGAATGAGAAATAGAATGAGAAAGAGAATGAGAAAGAGAATGAGAAAGAGAATGAGAAAGAGAATGAGAAAGAGAATGAGAAAGAGAATGAGAAAGAGAATGAGAAAGAGAATGAGAAAGAGAATGAGAAAGAGAATGAGAAAGAGAATGAGAAAGAGAATGAGAAAGAGAATGAGAAAGAGAATGAGAAAGAGAATGAGAAAGAGAATGAGAAAGAGAATGAGAAAGAGAATGAGAAAGAGAATGAGAAAGAGAATGAGAAAGAGAATGAGAAAGAGAATGAGAAAGAGAATGAGAAAGAGAATGAGAAAGAGAATGAGAAAGAGAATGAGAAAGAGAATGAGAAAGAGAATGAGAAAGAGAATGAGAAAGAGAATGAGAAAGAGAATGAGAAAGAGAATGAGAAAGAGAATGAGAAAGAGAATGAGAAAGAGAATGAGAAAGAGAATGAGAAAGAGAATGAGAAAGAGAATGAGAAAGAGAATGAGAAAGAGAATGAGAAAGAGAATGAGAAAGAGAATGAGAAAGAGAATGAGAAAGAGAATGAGAAAGAGAATGAGAAAGAGAATGAGAAAGAGAATGAGAAAGAGAATGAGAAAGAGAATGAGAAAGAGAATGAGAAAGAGAATGAGAAAGAGAATGAGAAAGAGAATGAGAAAGAGAATGAGAAAGAGAATGAGAAAGAGAATGAGAAAGAGAATGAGAAAGAGAATGAGAAAGAGAATGAGAAAGAGAATGAGAAAGAGAATGAGAAAGAGAATGAGAAAGAGAATGAGAAAGAGAATGAGAAAGAGAATGAGAAAGAGAATGAGAAAGAGAATGAGAAAGAGAATGAGAAAGAGAATGAGAAAGAGAATGAGAAAGAGAATGAGAAAGAGAATGAGAAA